>OZ030016.1:71923055-72523055 GCA_964023405.1 Apodemus agrarius
TGCCTTCCCGGACTCCTAGTCATCCCTCACGCTGGCCCAGTCCACCCTGAGTGTAGCTCCAGGTGCTGCAGAGCCCTGAGGCCTGACATCAGGGAAGGGGTAGCAGGATGTATTCAAAGCAGGGGAGCACTGTGAGCTGTGAAGGTACATGGTGAGGCCTGGGGCTCCTGCTGGGTGAGCCTGGCCCCAGGCCTGTCGTCCCCTGAGGGAGTCTCTGGGAGATCTTCTCCCACCCACCCACCTTGCCCATCCCACCTGACACCAGCGCAGTTCCCTGGATGGGCCAGGCAGACATGGCCAGTGCGCATGTCCTGTCTACCGTGTGTTCGACATAAGGAGCCGTAGGGGCGGCTGCCCGTGCAGCACACTGTGCATATCCCCGTGTCTACAGCGCAGCCGTGTCAGCACACAGCTGTGAAAACTATTGCATCTGTCTTCATTCTTTTCCCAAGCTGCCACTGAAATCCACTGTGTCTTTTACATTTGTGGGCATGTCCTTGGAGCAGATTGGGTTTCGTTGGAAATTGCTTGGTCCTTGTTTCGATTCCCTCACTCATGATCAAGTAGGTGCCCGTGCCCGTGGTGTTCCAAAGACGCTTGGAGGTCAGAGGATAAGTCTGGGTATGAGTCCTTGTCTTCCTTCCTTGAGGTGGGGCCTCTTTGCTGGGGTACTGACATTCTGTGAAGGCCAGCTGGCCTGTGGCCTCCTAGGGACTGTCCTGTCTCCACCTCCCATCTCGTCATAAGGGCACTGGATTACAGGCACGCACTGTTATTACTGGCTTTTACACGGGTTCTGGGAATTCAAACTCTGCTCTTGAGGCTTGGTGGCAAGCATTTTTATGCACTCAGCCATCTCCCTGGTTTCTAGATTAAGAGCTTGAGCTCCTTGGCCAAACTCCCATGTTTTTTCTTTGTTTTGTTTTTTTTTTTTAACTTTATTTTTTTCTATTAGATATTTTCTTTATTTACACTTCAAATGTTATCCCCTTTCCTGGTTTCCCCTCCGAAAACCCCCTATCCCATCCCCCCTCCCCCTGCTCACCAACCCATCCACTCCCACTTCCCCGTCCTGGCATTCCCCCCTACACTGGGGCATTGAGCCTTGACAGGACCAAGGGCCTCTCTTCCCATTGATGTCCAACTAGACCATCCTCTGCTACATATGCAGCTGGAGCCATGGGTCCCTCCATGTGTATCTTTGGTTGGTGGTTTAGCCCCTGGGAGCTCTGTGGGGTACTGGTTGGTTCATATTGTTGTTCCTCCTATGGGGCTGCAAGCTCATTCCTGTCTTACGCAGAGTGACACCGAATAAAGAAAAGCTGGGGGGTGGGCGCGTCCTCAGGCAGCGGTTTGGGGTCTGGCCATCACACGTCCACAGCGGGCAGAGGAAGCGTCTGTTTCCCTTCAGTAATCTGACAAATGAGTGATCCGAGTTCATAATTAAGAAATTAGTGTTTCGGAAAAGCTCCGTTGGTTTGCGGATGGATGGCTGACTGTCCCGCGTTTGGGGGTGGGGAAGCCCCATCTCGGGGAGTAAGCAGATTCGAGTGGCTGAGCGCAGCTGTGCGCGAGCGATATGAGGACGCAGTGCCGTAGGGTCTGGGTGCTTCTTGTCAGACGCAGGGGTGAGCGTGCCAGAGCTGGTCGGTACCTGTGCTTTTCCTCTTTCAACTTGAGTCTCTGGCTCAGCTCAAATGACATCTCATCAAATAAAAGCCGCATTTCCTGGCCCGTGACCAGGAGGAAGGATGTCACCACAAGAAAGTCCAAAATGGACTCAAACAGCCAGCAGCATCATTTAGAAAACACAAGTGTGTTGGCAGCTATCGCCACAGGACACCCCACAGAACACCCCGTAAATGCACTCGAAGGTATAAAGCAGGGCTCCGTGCTGCCTGCTTTTTGCAAGAGGAAGCCCTGGGAGGGGAGTCAGAAGAGAGGGCCTTCAGAAGCCTGCCAGGCACACCCCACCCCACCCCCAGCCCCGTGCCTGAACCAGGGTCAGTTCATCCTGTGCGCTGTCCCTGGACAAAAGGAGCATTAGTGCTGGACGTTGGGGGATGAATAAGAGTTGGGGTGGGAAAAAAACAGGAAAGCCTTGTGTTCACAGATATGTATGTGAGAAGGGGTGACAGGGCCATATGTGTGAGGTATGGACACGAGGTGTGGTGAGGCAGAGGGGCACATGGATCCAGAGCTACAGGAGGGGGCTGCCGGAGGGGGGAGGAAGGGAGAAAGAGAGAGAGGGAAGGAAACAGAGAGAGAGAGAGAGAGAGAGAGAGAGAGAGAGAGAGAGAGAGAGAGGCAGCTGTCAGCTCTTGTGAGCAGCTCACCATCTGGGAATGGACTGTCGTCACAGTCCTCTGGGATTTCCAGGGGACCAAACGCGGAGACAGCCTCTGAGCTTCCACAGTCCTGGAGCCTGGGAAAGCGCCAGGCTCGCAGCAGCCCTACAGAGTCTGTGTTCTGTTCTCAGGGGTCAGTGTTAGCACGAGAGTGGCTGGGGGTGTGGTGGGGGAGCGAAACCGTAGCATCAGTCAGAGCAGAAAGGTGCGGGCAGGGGTGGCAGATGGGAGTGAGGGCAGTGGGCCTCATTCCCACCCCACTCCCAGCATCAGCACTCCTGTGGGCAGACAGGTCACAGGGACAGAGGTCAGGGGTCAGAGGTCAGAGGGGCAGAGGTCAG
Source organism: Apodemus agrarius (assembly GCA_964023405.1). Lineage (NCBI taxonomy): Eukaryota > Metazoa > Chordata > Mammalia > Rodentia > Muridae > Apodemus > Apodemus agrarius. The sequence goes on from OZ030016.1 coordinate 71,925,745, forward strand.
GGGACAGAGCTCAGAAGGGCTCTCCTCTCGTCTGCTCTGGAGGGTTTCCTGGAAAGCGGCTGGCGGCTGCTGGCTGTGCTGTGAACCGTGGCCAGCCATTTCTCCCACACCAGTGCTATGCGCTGATGAAACCTCCTCAAAACACCAGGAGTGAAAAATCACATCCCCTCTCCCCAAGGTGCTGTTACAAACTGTTGTCAATAGATTGTCACTTCTGTCGTGGATCGTGAAGGCTCCTGAGTTAATTGCTCCACGATCAGGCTTCAATCCTCACGTTTACTGCAATGGAGGCACCCGTTGTTTTATGTCCACGGGTTCCATTCTCCTGTTCTTCCTTCTAGTTCTCTTCCCAGGGCTAAATCATGTCTCCAAGCACTGTTGTCGGGCAGGGGCTTTATTCTAGGGTGGTTTACGTACTGACTCCATTACAGCCACAGGACTAGATCCCAAGGAGCCAGAGGTCCACCTCCCTTCCCTCTTAAGTATCGCAGAGACTACTCGGTGCCATGCGTCACTGTGTAGTCTGGCCGTGGCCTGTCCTGCTGGATTTCCATTCTTACGAGCTGCTGTGCCCACAGCTTCTCCCAGGGATTTGGCTTATGCAGCCCTGAATGGCTACGTCTGGAAGTCACTCTGCCCTAGCCACTAGCCCTTCTGGCTTCTTTCTCAATAACCCTGTGGTTTTGATGCGGGGGTGGGGGGTCTCTGTATTCTGATCCCTAAAGCTGCGCTTTCTCCTGTCTCCTGGGTATCCACCATTGGTCCTTTTCCTGTGATGTCATCCTGCCTATGCTTGCCCTTCACGGAGGCTTCCTGTCATCTCTTGGGACAAGTTCAGGGCTTTCTCAGAGTTTCTAAAGTACCATTCTTCAGAGAGGGAGAAGCTCCCATGCAAGGGAAGGATTGTGGGTTTGCTCAGCCCCACCCTGTCATCCTGGGCTCCAGCGAGCCCCCCTCCTCATCCCTAGAGCACACACTCTTAGCAGCTGTCTTGTCTTCTCTGCACTCCTCCCTGCCTTAGAGAACACAGAAAAAAACCCAAGTGCCATGAATCTCCCAGGACATGACTGCTGTGCCCCAGATATGTGTTTTGTCTCTGTAGACACAAAGCAGGAGAACATGGCTGTCGGGTCTCAGAGCAGGGCTCAGCTCTCTCCCCACAGCCGCCATGGTGACCGGTTCCAGTGGTTCAGTGTAACAGTCTTTTTTGGCTCCTTTACTGGGTTCTTTTGCCTACCACCCTACTCCACCCTTATCTCTCCCAACCCCCCAACACTTAGTCTCAAAAGAAGGTTAGAGGGGAACGGGGTGTAGGTCTTATCCCTGGCAGTGCCAGGCAGGTGACTCTCAGAGGTGGGCGGGATATTCATTTACTGTGCAGAGCCATGCATGTGCTAAGACTAGTTAGTGGACTTGCTGAGAGATCTGTTACCAAAGCATGCAGGCACGCATGCACTCAGTCTCCTGATCCCCTCCAACAAAACACACACCAAAGAAAATGGCCAAGGGCGGGGCTGTTCCTTCCCGGCCTCTCTCCTCCAATGTTGTTATTTAGCACGTATTTCTTCTTGGTGGAAAGAAAGTGGCCGTACTCTGTCCCGTATGGGGTCAACACCGCCACAAACAGCTCAGCACCAGCACACTCAATGCTGGTTCACCTCCAGCTAGTCCAGAACAATATCCTCTTCCCAGAGACTTGCTCCCTAGACATCAACCCCAGGGTGTTCTCTTTGGATTGGCTGATTCTGCACATGTCGTGCAAATGGGGCCAGACAAGGGGTGGCTTTGAGGGTCACCCGGTCACAGTAGGTGTTAGGTTGGCCTTCATATTTGTAACTGGTCAATAATCCATTGCGGGGAAAAGCCACGTTTTAGAGTACAGTTGTTTTGAGTTTCTCAGTGCCTCTTTGGGTGGTTTCTATCTGTGCGGGTCACTGTGAGTGATGCCGCCAGGTGTGTGTGTGTGTGTGTGTGTGTGTGTGTGTGTGTGTGTGATGACTGAACTCACTGTGGAACTCTCCTGTGATATATTTGAGCATTGGCACTTTAAGAAGCTAATTGTCAGTGAATGAATCTGGAGGAGGCAGGGTTTCATAGGTGGGGCTAATGTCCAAGTGAGAGGGACACAGAGCTTGCTTTCTGTCATGAGCGGGATCAGAGTGAGAAGCCCCCACCTGCATGCAGGAAGGATGTCCGTCCCAGGAGATGAGCCCCTCTGGCATGTTGGGTTCAGACCCACTTGTCCCCAGCACAGCATAGGACTTTAAACCCTTGCCTCCTATCTCAATGAGAGGGAAGGAGCGCCTATAGGAGACACTTGTCTTCCCAGACCTGGCGCTGGGCTGTAATCTCACTGCCTGGCTGCTCCATGATGCCGTGTCCTCTGCTGGGCCTGGGTGTCTTCTTCTGATACTCGGTAGCCGGGAGGTCATAGCCCCCCCATCTGCCTGCGCCATTCTAAGTTCACAGTGAGATGACACTGCCAAGAGCCTTTTTTCTGAGGGATTTTTGACCCACGGGACATGACTGTCCTGACTGGGGAATAGTCTGACGAGCAGCTATGCAGGCATGTCCTAGGTTTTAGAGTGGAGCATCCAGGGGGCCAAGGCAGTCCCCAGGTGCCGTAGCATCATAGCCTATGGTTTCTATGGAGACCCAACTGCCTAGTTTCCCTCCTAGGCTATAGCATCGTGCCCTCCCCCACCCCCACCCCGAAGGAGGATGGGCTCAGCTGCAGGCTGGGCTCCCAGGAGCACCTCCATCTTCTGTCACATTGACAGCACGAGCTAGCCCATTGGGAAGCTCTGTCCAGCTGCTGCTTCCCGCACTGTGCTGCAGATGACAGTGGCTTTCACCAGCCCTGCCACTTCACAGGGTCGAGGGCGGCATAGAAGGGACTCTTTAGGTGAAGAGGCTAAACACGAGACAGACCACCGCATCAGAGAGGACCGCCCTACCCAGGAGGACGACCCTACACAGGAGCCAAGGCTTAGCATCATTTCAGAGCACCCCGCACCTAGCCCACCCCCTCAGGGAGACGTTTCTGAAGCTAATTTGTCATCCTAGTAGCAAAGACAGCACAAGATAAATTGCTGTCCTTAATGGTGGGCGCTCTTTATTGTGCCTTAAGGCCCACTCCTCTAACTGTGAGGAGGGGTCCTGGGGGACTTAGGGCCTCTAGGGTTTCCTGTCTTTCTGACAGCCTGTGTTCTCCATCCCTGCTTCCCCAGGGAGAGGTTAGCAGTATTACAGGGAGAAAAGCCACCACAGCACCTGTGCATGAGCGAGCCTGTTAGCCAGGCCTCCGAGGTAAGGACACAGCAAAGCCCTGTCCCGCTGGAAGGCCTCCAGATGGCATAGCTCTGGTGCCCTGGCCTCAGCATCCGAAAGGCTACAGCTGCCAGCTTTGCCATGTATTAGAGGGAAGGCCATGTCTTAATGTGAGCCCTAGCAGAGGCCTGCTTCCTTCTAAGTGGAAATCTAACATATCCTGGTGGCCGGGTCATGCCAAGGTCCCCTCCTCCCTTGCGTTTGAGGAAGACCCTAAGGACTGGCTTCCAGAACATGTATGGTGGATTTGAAGCTGAGAGGGCTAGGCTAGAAACCGGTAACAATCTGAAGAATGATGTTTAGAGCTAAGGTCGCCCTGTGGTGACTGCTGCTGGTCCCTGTGGACCGGACAGTGCTGCTCCCCCCCCACCCCGTTACTGTGTGTCGCATTGACCCTGGGAGCCACAGTTAGGGCACGGGCACCATAGCCTTTTCTTCTGAGGAGCACACGGAGCCACTGGGTCACAGAGTATTGTCAGGGCATTCCACACCCTCCTTGGAAAGCTGGGGCTGGCTATCGCAGAGCGAGGTGAGCCAGCAGGAGGAAGGGGCTGGTGAAGGAGAAGGGGGACCAGAGAAGACGCTCCTCTGTCACTGGCTCATCAGCTCAGTGCAACGCAGTGACTGTGCTTGGCACTCACGGGAGTGGGCACAGCTCCTTGGGTGTGTTTGCTTGGGTTGGACTTCCCTCCCGGGTCCACATGCTTGTCCCAATCCTGCTCAGAGCCCTGCTGGGTCCTCAGAGGATGTGAGCAGCTAGTGCTCCTTGGGGTGCTTGACAGAGGACTGTGGGTACACAGCAGGGGTTCAGGGAATGGAGCGTTAGGGAGAAGCCCATTAGGGTCAGCTGCACTCTGTGGCAGAGGTTCGCATACGGTACCTGGTAAGCCATCACTACAGCCTGTGGGAGAGGTCACTGAAGGGCTGAGAGGGTGGGGTGTAGAGGTCAGCGTGGAGTGGCTGGGGGTGCTGGTGGCCAGCTGCTTCAGTGCTGGCTGTCACAGGATCCATGGCGGTTACAGTCCCCGAGGTTAGGACAGTGCCTGCTGCAAGGTACCATTCTGATACCAGATACAGTGGGAATTATTATTCCCCCAGTTTTACTAAGGAAGAGAGCTCAGAGAGGTTGAGTGACTTGTGGAAGGTCACAGAGCTGGGAGGTGGCAGGTGCCTGAATCTCAGATATCCAGAGCATCACAAATCTGGAAATGTGGGATGTGGGATGGGGGGGGGGTCTGAGTGTGAAGCAAGGCCTTCTGTTTATGGGAGGATGGCAGAGACGGGGAAAGAAGAGGGAGGAGGCACCACACATATAAAAGGGGCCTGGCTGTTTGCGGCCATTTCCAAGTGGCCTGCGTGAGAACGTGTGGTCAGATTAGAAGAGGCAGGCAAAGTGTGAGTGGTGACTGGATTTGTCTACCCTGGCCGGCTCGGGCCTCAGTAATTAAAAAGCCACAGAAAACATGACCTTCTTCTCCAATTTGTCCCAACATTAAATAATGGCTAATTTGAATTTAAATATGAGGCAGAAAACTGCACAGGGCACCATTCTCTGGGAGGAAGGGTGTTGATTACCAGCGGGGTCATGCATATTCATGACCCACTTCCATCACCATCACTAGGCTGTTATTTGCTAACTTAGAAAGAACCACATGAGCTAGAAAGCTGGGGAGGGAAGGGCCCACTCCTAGGTACACGGGGGTAGCAAGGCCTCCAGGAGAAGAACGAGCTATAGCCGGGGCTCTCCCTAGAACTGGGGTGAACGTTGGAGTCTTAAATCTTCACAGGCTCTGTCAGGCTGGTCCTTGTGACATACAGGGCACAAGGGAAATAGCCCATCTTGGTGATGTGCAAACACTGAGGCCCCTGTGCAAAGCAACACAGACACATGGCTAATGGGGCGAGGGAATCCTGTGGTTCCCAGAGACCTGTATTCATCAACTCTCTTGAGCGCCTGTGCAGGCCTCCCTGCCCCTCAGCACAGCTGGCTAATTGCAAAGACTTGTCACCAACTTGGGCAGTCTGTGTGCGCTTTTTATTTGTTTGTGCTTTGGAGACAATATCTCTTATGATAGCCCAGGTCAGCTTCTAACTTGCAAATGTAATCTCCCAACTGCCGTGGCCCAGGTCTTAGTTAGTTGAGTTCCTTGCCTCATTCTGTCCACAGGGAAAGGCAGCCCACGAGCCTGCTGCCATGTGCCTCCTCACTGTGTGTCTAGGAGCTGGTGGAGAGGCTCAGGCTGGGTACTAGTCAGCTGGGCATTTCCTGTGATGCGTATGTGGTATTTACAGAGGTGCTTGTGGTGGGAGGCGGCAGCACGGCCCATTCCAGGAGTCTGTGTTTTCATCCCTGGAAGCTGTACACATGTCACATGTAGAAAGACAATCCAGGATCACCCCATGCTACTAATCACAGGTCCCTGGCTGCTGAGAGAGAGAGAGAGAGAGAGAGAGAGAGAGAGAGAGAGAGAGAGAGAGAGAGAGAGATTTGAGCCTGTGCTGGTGTTTCAGGCAGGGAAGGGCTAAGACTTAAGGAGTACCAGGAGCTGGAAGCCGTAGGTTCAGGGGTGTATCAGTCACTCTTGTCAACCTGACACAAACCTAGGTGTAACCAGGAAGAGAGAATCTAATTTAAGAAAAATCCCTCGAGATTGGCCTGTGGAGGCATTTTCGTAATTGATGATTAATGTGGGAGGGTCCAGCCACCACGGGCAGTGCCACCCCTGGGTAGGTGACCTTGGATTGTATTTTTTTTTAATGGCTGAGCAGGTCATGAAAGCAAGCCAATAACCATCTCTTCTCCGTGGCCTCTGCTTCAGCTCCTAACTCCAGGTCCCTGCCCTGTTTGAGTTTCTGTCCTGTCTTCCCTCGTTGATGGATTGTGATATGGAAGTGTAAGTTATAACAAATTCTTTCCTCCTAAGTAGCTTCTGGGCATGGTATTTTATCCCAGGAACAGAAGCCCTAACTGAGATAAGGGCTCCTCCCTAGAGTCCCCAGCGGGAACATGGCTTCTTCCTGAGATGAGCTATAGCGTCCAGAGTTCTGAGGTGGCCACCTGGTATGTGAGACTACCAAGCTTGCGTGTCTCCTCTAGAAGCCATGAAAAACCAACATGTCCTGTGCTCATGTGGGGACCAGTTTTTATAGCCCATTGCCAAAAACTTTAAATTAAGCCATGGCTGTGGTTTTGCAGAAGTGGTGCTGTCTCCCCTACACCCCCACCACCACCCCCTGGGGGGGGGAGGCTCTGTGTAGATTGAGAGCCTCATCCATGAGCTCAGCTGAGAAACTAGGTTATAGAGGCACTTCACACCGGAGGGAAGCTGGGGTTGGGTCCACACTGCATTCCCGCTCCTTCATCCACCTTTCCTCCTCCCCACTCCTCCCCCTCCTCTTCCTCCTCCTCCACCCACCCCTGCCCATCACATTCTCCTATGGACTCAGGCTTCACAGGCAGGGCCCCAGCCCACCCTAACCCACCCACTGCCTGGGAAACCTGAATCTAGGTCTGGAAGTGGGTAGACAAGGGCCCTACCTTGGGTTCTATTGTGGGCTGGCTGCCGACTTGAGACCCAGGGAGCCGCTCCCATTCTTTGGAATTCAGACCAGGACAATTAAAGATGATCAAGGGAGCTTTGAAGGAAACCCAGTCCTTCCCCAGTGTGTCATCCTGTCCCAGACCCCCACCTTCCCCCTGCTGTGGAGTCCAGAGAACTTTGAAAAGCTGCACAGTATCTCAGAGCTCTGACCCAGTAGCCCTGCCCTCCTCAGGGGTGCCTCTGCTCAGCTGGATGGGTTTTTCATGGACACACTATTTTGCCTGTCTCTGCCCTGTCTGTGCTTATCCAGGATTACGAGTCCCCGTGCGCTCATGTAGGCCACTATTTCAGGACCTCCTCAAAGCGCCATATTATACTAGACCGGTTCATTCGACCAACACAGCATCCCAGCAGGCAGCAGATAAGAAAAAAAATCCCTTTCAATTGGCAGAAGAGCCTGGAAGCAAAGAAACCCCCAGCCTCAGCTGGAAACTCCGTCTGCATCCTTACCCCTCCTGCTAACAGACAGACAGACAAGCCTCTTTCAGAATCTCACCTTTACCCTTTACCTGGGCTTGCTGTTCACAGCCTGGTCCTTATTTCTGAAGGTCTCATGTACCAGCCACACACACCCCTCATCTGCTGAGCCTGGGATCTGGGACCTGGGTGTGTGTGTGGGGGGAAGCAAGTCCTTCCCTAGCTGCCCCTATGGGCCCAGAGGCTTCCTAAGGCTGCATCCTAAAGCCCTGCCCCTCCTCCAGGTTCCCCCTCTGGCTGCTAATATGGGAGGTAGAGACCAGGACCACAGAAGCTTATCTGCAGTTTCCTCTTGCCAGTCCATCCCCAGAGGGGGTCATGTGGGACCAAAAGCAGAGGCCTGGCCACTCTGGATCCTGGCGGTGTAGTTTTTGCTGCCCACTGAAAACAAGTGGGGGCAGAGGTTCAGGATAAACTTTCAGCAAAACCAGACTTGTTTTTTGTTTGTTTGTTTGTTTGTTTTGCCACGGGGAAATCTTGGTTTCACCATTTAGGGAGGATTTGCCAATGGCTGAACAAATAACACAAACTACTGAACAGAACACGGTTCGGGTGGGAATACACGCTGATGGTCACCGCAGTGGAAGATGAAGGCCAGCGTGGGGCTGCTTCCGCTGTCTGCTGCCACTTTGCCAGCCCGCCAGCTAGCAGCCACGCTGCGAGCCAGGTGTGGACCGAGGTGCCTTGGCTGGGCTCTCATTTGCCATCTCTCAAGTGGTCATGAGCAGATGTCAGCGGGAGCTGCCGTCACATAAATGATCCTCTGGGGTGGTCACTCCATGCTGGACACTCGGGGGGTTGGCAGTGACACTGGTCCTTAGCTCAGGCTCATTCATCATGGCTCCCCTGGGACACCGGCAGGCCATTGGCAGCTTCCACATGAGACTTAGGTGTCTCCCAACATGGTGGCTGGGTTCATAGAGGAAGATTTCTGAGCACACACCCACGGACTCAGATGGAAGGAAAGCCAACTATGATTGACCCTAGGAGGCCCAGGACCTCTCCTCTGCTGCCGAGTGGATTAGTAAGATTGTCCTAGAGGCCAGGATTGGAGGTCCACTGCAGAGGACCAGGTATGGTAGGAGACATTGAGAAATACAGTCTGCTGCAGGGTCTGGAAGCTACATGCAGCACACCCATGGGAATCACAGCACATGGGCTCCAGCCAGACAGAGGTAGAAGAACCCAGATGTTCTGATCTCCTAGGACGCTTCCCCTCTGTGCAGGAGTTCTGCCTTGATACACCAGAACTCAGCTCCTGGTGACGTGGTTGCTCATCACAGCCCAGCCACAAGTGGACCAAGTGCTGGCCATGCCTGTGTGGCAGGGTTGGCCCCAGGTGGGCAGTGAGAAGCTGGGGGCAGACGTTGGCAGTCGCAGGCAAGGATTCCGTTTGCCAATTAGCTGGGGAGCGCAGCAGCTGAACAGCTGTAACGTATTTTACAGGGAATTGCTCAATTTTAAATGTCTTATATTGTCATTATGGTTTGACTTGTCAACCCCAGCAATCCCCCTGCCCCTCCCGAGAAGCTCTGTTGCAGAAGGTGCCCGTGGGGGAAGCCCCTGCTCATAAATGTTGCTGTTCAGGTGAGCAGAGGCCAGGCAGGCGTGCAGGAAGCTGTTGGCACACTTGGCTTAGGGCCTCCTGAAGCGAGTTCTGCTCAGCGTTTCTCCAATTGCCTGCCTGCTAGGCCCTTGGCTAGGCCTGGTGACTCGAATGAAAGCCCCCAAGTCCTGCACTGAAATGTCCCCAGTCTCCAGTTCAGTAGAGCGAGGGGGCAAAGACAGTGGATCGTGAAGAGGCGAGGGCAGACACCAGCTGCGCGCCTCTAAGCACCTGCAACGCTGTTCTGAGAAGGGTCGTTATGCATCGCGCTGGCTTTGGGGCCACCGCTGTCAAAGCTCACTGCTCCTCACGTCTGTGCGTGGCCTTGGGTAGCAAACAAGTGAGGCACATTTTCAGGGCAAGGGGAGACTCCTTTTTGCCCAGAGCCCAGCCTTTGCATGCATCAGCCCACAGGCAGCTGGTCAGACTGCGAGAGGATGGACTTTGCAAGATGGATGTGTCTTGAAGTCCGTGAGTGGCCCTTTCTCCTCACCTGATCCTGCCCACTGGCTTTGGAGAAGGCTCCGAAATTAAATATCACCAAGATGCACCCTCTCCAGGAAACAGCTACCTAGGGTTACCCTTTGGTCTATGACCAAAGTCATAGACTGTGAATAAGTTGTCACTCCGATATCCCCTCCCTCCTTCCTTTCTTTAGCATCTAGTAAGAAGAGAAACAATTTTTATGCTTAGCAGGGAAGCATAGATTCCAAAGAGAATAGGGGGTACTTTGATCACAGTACTCCAGGGCAGAGCCATGAGACCATGTGGCTATGAGGCCGTGCTACATGTGGGCTCAACACCTGGGTTGAGGCAGCTCCCCCACCAGCTTCTCAGGACCATCGAAGTCCAGGAACCCTCTAGAGCCTCCATGACCCTCAGTCTAGACTCTAGGTCATGTCAGGCACCCATGAGGGATTCTTTCTCAGCCCAGCGCTATCCCTGGATGGCACCAAGGTGGTGGCTAGTCCCCAGGTACAGACAAGGGGCCTGGTCTAGGGTGTCAAAGGGCTTTCCTCTGCACTCAGCCCCACAGACAGGGGGCCAAGCATCTGAGTGTGTGTCCTGAGCCGGTACCCAACCCATAGCAGCCCACTGAGTGCTTCCGTTCCCTCATCTAACGACTCAGCATGACCATCATGGCAACCTCACTGAGCATCTAGAGGGCCACAGGGGGACTCAAAGGTGGCACATGCTGGTTTTCCTCACGGCACTTCTGATATCCAAAATGTCATCCAACGCCACCACGCTAGCTGTGGTAACGCTTGGCTACCTTCTCACTCAGTTCAGTCCTGGTAGCATCTGTCCCACTGCACAGCTGAAGGTTCAGGTTGGAGAGACTGGACAACCTCACCCCAGGGACTAGGAGCAGATCCAGGACCTCACCCAGGCTTAGGGTCCCTGTGTCCACTCTCGAATGGAGAGCTCATTCCTGACACTCGGAGTTCAGGGAAACATACCACTCACACTCACTGGTGACAATTGAGGACACTGTTCCGCAACACTGAGGGCGAGGTGTGAGTCTAGTGAAGTCTCCAGAGTTCCCCACACTTATAGACCCTTGGTTGAGGGGACTGGGGAAGCCAAGCTATATAAACCACTGGCTGCTGTGACAATCTTTAGTCCCCTTTCCCCTCTCTGAGGTTGCGTGAGGCTAAAAGTCCTCACTGTCCTATCTGTCTGGCCTTTTTGGACCAGTTTCTGACCCAAAGCTCTCGGAAGCCCCAGCCATCCCATTGGCATGCCAGAGGCATCTCTGGAGGCCACACACAACCTGTGCACAGCCTGGCTGTTTCCTGTATCCAGCACAGATGTGCTGCTACGATTCTATGGTGTCATTTTCACATGGTGGAGTATGATTGTGTTTGACCCACCATTGATGCATCCCAAACTTATGGAGCATGAACAGGCAGGCATCTGGCGACAGCTGGCCGTTCCACAGTGAACACGTCCCGGGGGGTCTCTGCCTTTGGTGGGCTTTATGGCCCATCATCTACTTCCCCCAAGAAAGAATTTGGGTCTGATGGCTGCCTCCACCTCTCCCCTCTGCCTCCCCGTGGCAATAAGGTGGTGGATAGCTGTCTGTCTCCCTGGGAAGGAGGGTCTTAATTGGCATGAGGAAGCATCCCCCTTGTATGTCGTACCTTTGATCCAGTGTCTGCTGCTCTCCAAAGACATAAAGCACAGGCACATTGTGAGCCTTGTGTAGAGGTCTACAATAGAGATGCTCAGAAATCTGTCAGGCATTCTGGGAGAGACAGCCAGTGGCTGCTGACAGGATGCAGAGGCAAGGTGGTCTACAGAGGGACACAGCTCCTCTCTGCAGAGACAGCTTCACCCCTGGTTGGCACGCAGACAGCATTCTTTTGACTCATGTTGCTTTTTATAGGGACTTGCTAGACCTGCGTGTCAGATTGTGTCTGCACAGTGCCCTTCGGGTGCCAGAACTCGGCTCTTTGATTCAGGGAAAAATGCTGTTTAATTAGCAGGCTCCAAAAGATACCCAATTACCAGTTAAATTGGGCTGGAAGAAACTGTTCTTTCAAATCTCCTCTTCCATTGTGATGATACCCATTTCCACCCCCCTGGCACAAGCTTGTTAATTTCTTTTAATACTATATTTTAAAAGTCGGTAAAGGAGGAGTCTGAGTTCTTTGGGGGAAATGCCTCACAATTGGGCAGGGTGCTGGACATAGATGCTGGACAGAGATGATGTCTCTCCCTGGGACATCAGGAAGTCCTGAGGTTTAGAGAGGAGGTAGGTACAGCAGAAAGCTCTCGTACCTATACCACTTCGCTTTGCCAGAAAAAGATATTGGGGACCCACCCTTGGCCTGTACAAAGTCTGAAAAGGCCCTTCAAATACCCAGAAAGCCACCCTGTCAGCTCGGTAGGTTTTCCTGGAAGCCCAGGGGACTCTAAGGATGTAAGGCTCTGAACTTGGAATCTACAGATGGCTAAGTGGATCTCTGACGGGGTCAACTGTGAGATGTGTCTGAGGACTGCTGGCTTCCTCCATCAAAACCATAAAGTCATTTCTGAGAGGCTGCATATGAACACTATCACAGTACAGGATGGGCTATTCCAAGAGAGAGAAGTTCCCTCAGTGGAGAGGGGAGGGGCTGTGGCAGGCTGCTGTGATGGGCATAGGTGTGGCCGTTAAAATGCAAAGGAGCCATAGGTTGGAGCCGTCAGTCACCTTAGTGTCTGAGTGGCCAGGCAGAAAGAGTCTGTATGGGGAGAAAGTATGCACAAATGCGGGGGAGGGGAGCTGGCCACGGGGTTGGGGGAAGCTGGCCACAGGGGTGGGGGAGCTGGCCACAGTGCTCAGCTGTTCTGTTGAGTTACCCACCTCATCTGAGGGTCCTCATGGTGTTCCTCCTGTTCCCATGTGCTTCTGACCTGTGGAGCCCGGGGCCCTAAGCCAAGCTTGGTTAGGTGGGAGGGCGCAGATCCAGAGGTGCTTCAACTAAATCTCTATGGGGTAGGGTCAGACTTAGAGGCAGGGCTGGCTCTAAGTAGACAAAGTACACTATAAACTGCATTCCAGGGGGGAGAGATGGTTCTGGACTATAGTTGGGGACTGAGCTGCTGCTTTTCTAGGCACACAGAAGTCAAAGGAAGTCAACACTGTCATTCCAAGAAAGCTGTCGTAATGGCTGCTGCGGTCCATTGTCCGTTGGGTTCTGCTCTGGCCCTGGAGGAGGAAGTGCGAGTCCTTCGGGGGTTGCCCTACGCTGCTGGCCACAGCCTCGGAGACCTGTGTGCTCCTGAACAGGAAGGGCCACCAGCGGCTCAGGCTGGCTTCTCAACAAAGGTGTCCATGGGGAGTTCCAAGCCGCTGTCTTTATCATCTTTGGGGTCCACTGAGGAAATAGTCAGTTCCTCCTCCCTGATGTGACCATGTGTTAAGCTGCATGTGTGGGAGCTCTTGATGGCTGGCTAGGTGCAGGCTGCCGTTGGGGGTTGGGGGCAGCGGAGTGTGTGGGAGGAGGGGCCAGCAGTCACCGTGCCTCCCATTACTGCCGCCCTCCTGGCATGCGAGTCTTCCTCCTTGCCAACAGAACTCTCATGTTCTTCATGGAATCAGTTGTTTCAGGGCCCTAATGTGTCTGACATGCTCAAACTTCCATAAGTAGAGTAGGTTATCCACAACAGGTCTACCTACAACATGGCAGTGTTGATGACAAAGGGGACATGTGGGCGGAGACAGAGGACAGGGTATGGAGATGCGCTGTGGAGTAACAAGTGGAAAACAGGACCATGTCCTCCGGAGGTGTTAGTGTAAGCTCCTCATGGTAGTTGGGAGTCCCTGTGAGTGGGGACGGGAATTCCTTGCCTTGTATGTGAAGGTTTTGTGGCCAGAGTGTCTATGTTTCTGGAAGGGGTGAGAGAGACTAAGGGCCCCTGAGAGAGGCAGCCGGAGAGGCAGGGTAAGGAGCATGAGCAAAGTCTGCATCCCTCCCTCAGGAGGCTAGAGGCTGTCAAGGCAGGAAGAAACTCAGCCTTGCGTCTCCAGAATAGTCCCCACATATCCACAAGAGGTTGAGAGCCCTGGTTTGCCCAGGGTCCACGTGGCACTGATTGAGTACGGGCAGCCTGGCTGCCGGACATGTCTGCCCTTCTGTCCAGGCATCCACGTGGGGCAGAGAAGCCTCCCTACACCCCAGCAGTCACCCTGGACTGAATGCTGGTCTTGGGAGATGGACATTTACAAAAGCAACGTTGGTCACTAGGTAAGAAACTCGTGCCTCGAGCCTTCAGCGTACTGGGGCATCCCAGCCCTGGATGTGGGTTCCGAAGCCAGCTTAGCCTGTGTGTCTGATCCTCTATTGCTCTCGGCCTCTCTGCCTGGGCTGCCTTTTAAATTCCGTGCTTCTCCTGCACAGACCAGCCTGTTTTGACGTCTTCCTTGGTAAGTGGTCCAGCCTGAGGCAGTGGCCCCTGCCGGAGCTCCCAGAATGAAGGGGCTGTAAGGTGTGACGTGAAGGAAGACAGGGGCTAGTCAGGGAAGTTGAGCTTCCTCACCAGACTGAGGGATAAGACATGGGTTTTCTAAGTGCCCAACTGTTCCAAGTTTGGTACAGCCTGCCTTCCTCTTGCTGGACTTGAGGACTGCACTAACTTACACAGCTACACTGACAACTAGGAGCAGACTTGGGGGCTTGGGACAACACGGCCCTGGAACAACACGGCCCTGGAACAACATGGCCCTGGAACAACACGGCCCTGGGACAACACGGCCCTGGGACAACACGGCCCTGGAAGCTGCTGTTTGTTTCCGTGACGAAACATGATGACCAAAGCAACTTAGAAAGTGAGCTTACACTTCTACAACACTGTTGTTCATCAAAGAAAGTTGGGACAGGAACTCACAGCAGGAACCTGAAGGCAGGGGCTGATGAAGAGGTCATGGGTGGCTTGCTCAGCCTGCTTTCTTATAGAACCCAGAACCCCAAGTCCAGGGATAGGCACCACCTATCAATGCCCTATATTTTTGCCTTTTAGTTAATTCCAGATGAAGTCAAGTTGACAACCAAGATTAGCCATCACAGTATCCAAAACAGTTTCACTGGCCAAAGTCAAGGAGTCCACAGGACATACTCCCCTCTGAGGGCAGAGTAGAAAATCCGTTCCCCACCTTTCCAGTTTCTGAAGGTCCTCCCTCTAACAGCCTCTGACATCCTTCTGCTGTGATAACACCTGGCCTCCCCAGATGATCCAAAGTGACTTCCCATCACAAGATTCACAGCTCAGGCCCACTAGCCAAGGCCTTTGGACTGTGAGAGGTCACATGTGCAAGGGTTCCAGCAACTAATGGGAGAGGGAAGTGCACATCTTTAGAATCTGCTATTCTGAGTACCACACAGGTGATCAGACATCAGGCTACAACATGTCCCTTGAAGCCAGTAAAAGCTAGTTTGTGACACAGTGTGTAGAAGTCTGTCCAGAATTTTTTCTCAGTGTCTAAACAGACCTCCTGTGGTCTGGTTGACACAGGGGACCCAACTGATGCTGACTGGGGCTTGTTGAAGCTGACTGAAGCCATCTTGAAAGCTAGGTTTTTATCTGCTTGACAGATGCTAGAGCCATTTGGGAAGATGGAACTTGAGTTGAGGAAATGATCCCACCAGACAGCCTGTGAGGCATTGTCTTGATTGATTGATTGATTGATGGATGGATGGATGGATGGATGGATGGATGGATGGATGCGGGAGGATTCAGCTCCCTGTCGATGACAGAAGGATGTCAGAGGCTGTTAGAGGGAGGACCTGGGCTGGTGGTCCTGTAGTGTATAAGAAAACAGCCTGAGCAAACCACGAGGAGCAAGCCAGCAGGCCCAACTCCTTCACGGTTCTGCTTCAAGCTCTGCCTCCAGGTTCCTGCTCTGAGTTTATCAGCTTCTGAGGAACTAACTGTAGGGTGTAAGATGAAATGAACCCTTTCCTCCCAGAGTTGCTTTGGGTCATGGTTTTTTATCACAGTGTTGGGAATCCTAAGATAATCAGTCACATCCTTAGTGATTTTTGTCTGATTGACTGGATTTCTGAGAGAAGAGAGAACATTTCTATAATCAGTCATAGAGTTACCAGCTCTTTAAAAACTGTTTATTTATTTAATTTATATGAATGCTATGTCTGCAAGATCACCTGCATGCCAGAAGAGGGCATCAAATCACATTATAGATGGTTGTGAGCTACCATGTTGTTGCTGGAAATTGAACTCAGGACCTCTGGAAGAATAGCCAGTGCTCTTAACTGCTAAGTCATCTCTCCAGCCCCAAACTTTCCAACTTTTAAAAACTTTCTAGCAACTTTAAATTTTTTAAATTATATTTTATGATATCTATCTATCTAATGTGTGTATTGTATACGTGTGTGTATGTGTGTGTGTGTGCCCATGAGCACATGGGTGGGTACCATAATGTGACTAATTTTATCTGCTGAGCCATCCTGTCAGGCCTGACTTACATTTTAGACACACTGCCTTAGTTCCCTTTCCTGGCACTATGACAGAACAACCTGACAAAGCAGCCTGAGAGAGAGAGTGTTTATTCTTTCTCTCTTGGGCTCACAGCTCAAGGGTGCGGTGCATCATGACAAGGAAGTCAAGGCAGCAGGAGCTTGAAGCCTCTGCTCATGTCACAGCCAGGAAACAGGAACGTGTGCATTCTGCCCAGCTTCCTTCCTCCACACACACAGTCCAGGCCCCCAGCCAGGGATGGCGCCACCCACTATGGGAGGCGCTTCACGCACACTTCTATTAGTATAATCAAGGTATTCCCCCACCCCAAGCACGCCCAGAGCCCCAACTCCCAGTCAACTCTAGGTCCTCTCAAATGGATAATGAACAGAAACTACCATAGCATTTGAATATTAGGGATGTTGAAGATGGCCCCATTCTTTCGCTGGCTGAATCCATTCCCCCAGAATCCACATTTTTAAAAAAGCTGTGCAGTCACGCCCACTTATAATCCCCATGCAGGAGAGAGACAAGGCCCTGGGGTTTGCTAGCCAAGTGACCTAGACCAATTGACAAGTTCCACGCTGCTGAGAGAGCTCCTTAAAATAAAAGTGTGGATCTTAGCACTTAAGGACAGTACCTGAAGTTGTCCTCTGGCTTGCACACCCACCCACCCGAATACATAACATCTCATATACACAGAACACCCCACATGCACATATCTACATATGCACAATATACATCCTCATTATACATGAAGAAGAACGAGATCAGAACTCATGCATGGTTATACTTTATTGTGAGTTTAGACTTCTGTTCTTGTTGGTAAGCTCTCTCCCTGGTAATGAGATCGCCTTTAAAATCTGACATTAACATGGACATATTGGCTTGCTTTGATCAATTTGTGCCAGTTATAAATGTTTTTATTTTTTAAATTCATTTGCCCTTATTCTTTAGGCTCTTATCTTAATTGTGTGTGTATAGCTAGATTTTTTTTTTAAAGACTCATTTATTTTCATTTTGTGAATGGGTGTTTTGCCTACCTGTATGTATGTATGTATGTATGTATGTATGTATGTATGTTTGTATGCCACATGCATGCAATGCCTGTGGAGGCCAGAAGAGGGCGGCAGAGTCTCTGGAACTGTAGTTATAGATGGTTGTGGAAGGCCATAGGAGTGCTGAGAACTGAACCTGAGGTCTTCTGGGATAGCAGCCAGTGCTCTTAACCTCTAAGCCATCTTTCTATAGCAGGATTTTAAAAAAAAAAGTGGAGTCTAGAAGTCTGTAATTTTCTAGAATGTTAGAATCTTCAAGCATGCTGTGACCACTGATAATGTATGGGTTTTATGTTACTATCTTAATTTTTATTTCTATTGTCACATTTTCTTCTTATGTGTTTCTTCCCCTGCTGTTGGTCAGCACTTTAGTGCCCTAACAAAATACCTGATATAAATAACTTATGGTTTAGAGGTTTTTAGTCCTTGGCCTGTTGCCTCTGTTGCTCTGAGCATGATGTTCTGAGGGTCAGGACAGCGCAGAACCTCTTGCCTCTTGGCAGCTGGAAGGCAAGGGGAGAAGAAGATGCTTGGTCCCAATATCCCAGCAAGGAGATGCCGCCAAAGTCCTAACCCTCTCCCACTAACCCCATCCCCTAAAGGTTCTACACCACGCCCCATAGCATCAAACTGAGGGCCTGCCATCCACATGTGGGTCTCGGGAGACCTTCCAGGTCCTGTCTAAGCTTGACACCTGTGTCCTTGCCTCTCCTGCTCTCCACTGTGTCCAGAAAGTCTGAACATATGCTGGACAGAGTCTGGAGCCACTCTGCTCCTCAGCCTCTCTGATGTGCAAGGGCCTCTCTGGTGATGCTTGGCCCTTCCTGGCCATCTGCGCTCACAGACAGCTGGGTCTGGGGTTTCCGTCATGTTTTCTTCCAGTCCCATTGATTTCCCAACACTGGCATTGGTTCCCAGGTCATGTATACTCTCAAATCTTCTGCTAGAGAGCCCCTATTGGCTGGTGTTCCACTGGGCACTTAGAAACAATTCTTATATGTGTATATACACAAATCTACCATATTAAAGAATAAAACAAGCACGCTGACAAGGCTGAGCTTGTTTGTCTGACACGATAGCATGATATGATCTAAAGATATGCTGGTGCGATACCTGCTGGGGAATTATGATGGGAAAATGCCAGAAATCCCTGTTGTCTGTAATTAAGCACTTATGTGTCTATAGGGGCAGAAGCTATATGTGAAGGGTGATCTTGAATGCTAGTCAGAGTGTTTCAGGAGGCTCTGTTGACACTGTGTGGTATGTTGGCATGTGCAGTGCAAAGCGTGTGTGTGTTCAGAACCAAGGCTGCAGTGAAGACACACGATACCTCACGGGCCAGCCCTGCAAGGAGCATATGGTATTTGTGACACATTTAACTCAGAAGTCTTTGGCTATGGCCTGTTCGGAAGCCTCCTAATGTTGCCAAGTCTTTATAAAGCGTGTTCACTTATTCAGCCCCATATGAGGTCATGACCTACATTTGACGCTTTGGTCTAGATAACACACATATTCCTGGCAGCTTTTCTCTCTGTCTCTCCTTGTATTCAGAGGGCCTTTGAAAAATTGCCTTGTGTCCTGGGGCCTGGTGTTCCAAGGCAATGTCGCTTCTTCCCCACAGCAGCTGTGTCTCCAGAATCAATATCCCGCTCACAGACAAATCAGGGTTCAGAGGAGAGCGTCCGGCTGTGGTGGATCGGAGCTCCAGCCCAGGCTCAGGGGCTGGGATCTCACCAGTGCAGATCCTTCTTCACTCTGGGGATTAGGTGCAGGATTCCAGGGGAAGCCCGTGTTCCCAGATCCCAAAGTAAAGAATTGACTAATCAGAACTGGGTCCCTCAGCCCAGGGCTCAGTCCTTTTTTGCTGGCAGGACCCCCACCCCCGCAGGGGTTCTCAGTGGTACCCTCAAACATGTACCGTGAGCTTGGCACTGACTCTTGTGGGCTCCCTGAGCTTGGTGTGGGTTCCTGCAGCAGCAGAACTAGAGAGGATGAGAGGACAAGCAGCTGTTTACTAGTGACATCAGAGGGGGACCTGGGACAAACAAGCCAAAGAGGTTGACATAGATCTGTCATTTGCTTAACTTCCTGTGAAATTCTGGGAGCCAGTGTGGGGCAGGCAGTGTCCATTCCCACCTGCCCAGCCTCCTGCCCCAATCCGCCTGCCCAGGCCTTCTCTACCAGCTCCCTTGCCCCAGTGTTGTTAACCCCACCTTCCCACCCCAGCCCTCCTGCTTTGCCCTCCCTGATCTCACCCATCTACCCCACCCTACTGCCTCCTCTGCCTCTCACTCCGCGAGTAAGCTCTCCTGACACGCGCTCTGCGGAGTCCTTGTGGGAGCTGTTGCCCATTGCTGGAATGAGCAGCGAGGGTGTAAGTGGATCTCACGCTTCTTGTTTTCTCAAATCATAGTCATCGAGTGACCCCATCGGAGGGGTCAAGAGCTGGTGTGCAGTAAGAGACAACACTCTCAGGAATTCCCGCCACAGAGGAGGGAGCCCAGTGAGTGGGCCCTGAGCAGCCACGGAGACTGTCAGAAACAGGAGGCCAGAGTCTTCCCTCCCTCAACCCTACGGAAAAGCACTCATACTCCCTTCCAGTGAGGAAACTGAGGCATGGAGATCTGATGGGGGGGGAGACTCCTGCTGTGTGCTTCCTTTGTGGTGGGGGGAAGTGGAGAAGGCCAGTAGCTCTCCCCGGTATCAGCCGTCACTCACTCTGTGAGCTATTATAGATCTGCCCCATGGCCATGGTCCAGTCCTGGGGACAGACGGGGCAAGGGGGGAGACTCGGCCTCTGGTTTGACAGGACTTTGAAGTAGGACTTCCCTGTGGGCCTGCCTACTGGAGGGTTTCCCATGGAATCTCTGGCCCGGCCAGGTGCGAGGGTTCAGGCAAAGGGAAGAGAATGCACGCAGGAAGGGAGAGCAGTCTCCGCTAGTGCTGCCTCAGTCGCTCCACGTCGCCCTGCACTGAGTAGGGCCGGGCTGAGACAACAAGAGGCCAATTAGCTGGTGAGGAGCGCAGGGGAGCTTCTGATGGTGTTTTGGGAGAGCAGACTTCTCCCCAGGCGGCAGTGTTACAGCTCTTATGACAGAAGCTCTCAGGTGACAGAGAAGTTCTCGAGCATCTTTACTCCTTCCAGATAAGATTCTTTTTTTTCTTTTTGGTATTTTTGAGACAGGGTTTCTCTGTATCGCCCTGGCTGTCCTGGAACTCACTCTGCAGACCAGGCTGGCCTCGAACTCAGAAATCTGCCTGCCTCTGCCTCCCCAAGTGCTGGGATTAAAGCATGCACCACCATTACCCAGCCAAGATAGGATTCTTATATACAGTTTTGGAGTGGGTCAGGGTCTGACAGCAGGCACTCCTCACTGGCTTGGTCTGAGAGCTTGGAGATAACTTATCTGCATGTGGGAAAGCTTAGGGTGCAGCTCCTACATGACAAATCACAGACCTCTCTGCTGGGGGGGGATCTGGGGGAGGCTGTAGCTACCTGGCAGGAGCCTGGGTCCCAAGGGGCGTGGCCAAACGCCTGCCTTTCCTCGCAGGTGACAGTCACCTGTTGGGTCTCCAGGGTTTTAAACCAATGCTCGACCAGGGACCAGGCTGCCTATCACAGCTCACCACCCCACGCTTCCCCACCCACTTTTAGAAGGGACTCTGCAAGGACAGGACAGGAAGCAGGCAGAGAGGTGGAAGCCCTTTGTGTCCTTGGGCAAAAGTCCCAGTCTGTAACACAGCCACTAGAAACCAGCACTGCTCCAGGACCAGAGCTGTCATACACAGACACAGACACAGACACAGACACAAAGGCACAGGCACAGGCACACGCACACGCACACGCACGCACACACAGACACAGACACATACACACACACACCACACCGCCCTGCTGGCTCTGCCCCTTTCACACCCTCCTTAGCTCCTCCCACCCCCTCCACCCTGTGGCCCCCCCCCCCCGCCCCCAGTGAGAGGCCTCTTGTCAGGAGCCTTTTCCAGAAGCCCCGCCCTCTTGCCGAGCCTCCCTGCTCTGGGAATTTTTACACAACCCTTCTCTTATGATTCCATGGCTAGAGATATGGAATCTTATTTTCTTTGTTGGAAATAAAAGGCAGCACCCCACCACAGACCCCCACATTGTCATTTCTGTAAATTACAGTATTTGACTTGTGCAGCCCTCAAGCCTGGGAATCGGGTCCATGCTCCAGCCTCACAGCCCAAGTGGCCCTGAACTCACAAGGCTTGAACGCCCTGATGGCCACATCCTGTTCGCAGTTTCTGTTTCTCTGTTGTGAGACAGGGTCTCTTGTAGCCCAACCTAGCCTTGAACCTTCTCTGTAGCAGAAGATATCTGTGAGCCTCTTTCTGATATACCTTGTCTCTGCCTCCCAAGTACTAGGATTGTATGCTTCTCCACACCTGGTTTATGCAGCACTAGAGATCTAACCCAGGGCTTGGTGTAAGTGTAACTACTCTACCAACTAAACCACATTCCCAGTCCTCTACAAGCAGATGGTGGTGGTGGTAGTGGTGGTTGTTGTTGTTATTGTTGTTGTTGTTGTTATTGTTATTATTATTATTATTATTATTATTATTATTATTAGAAAGGCAGCCTGGACCAACAGAAGCTGGGCCCCATCACAGCTAGGCCTCAGGTATAGAAAGCTACCCAGGGCAGATAGAGTTCCATCTGGGGCCCCTCATGGCCCCTGTCTCAGCAAGTACCCCAGGAAGCCCAGGTTCCCCACCGTAGGCTATGAGATGAACTGGCCTCAGGCCAGCTGGAACAGAGAGGTCTGGTTAGCTGGTGCCCCTAGCTCAGCGCGTTCTGTTCTTGAGAATAACGAGCAGGAAAGGGAGGGGCAAAGTCTGGAACTGTCAGAGATCTTCACACTGCCAGGGCCTCAGCCTCTCCCTGCTCTGGGAAAGGTCTTCTAGGTAGCATTTCCTCTCTGCTGTCACCTCCTCCAGGGAGTACTCCTAGTGCCTGCAATTCAGACATTCCCTCTCCAACTCCTCCCACGGCCCCAGCCTCTGGAGTCTCATCCTTCCTGGCCATCCCTGGTCTTCGTAACTTTCCAGGTTGAGCTTCCTGCACGACAGGGACCATGCCCTGCTCTGTGTCCTTGGCCTACAGCCTAACATATAAGTAACAGGATGCCAGTGTTGGGCAGAGAGGCAGCAAGGGTGACCGGGGGCTCCTAGGAGAGAGAACAGAAGCAGCCTGGGATGTGCAGTGGGAAATGAGGGGGCTGGGTTCAGAACGGGCCCCCTCAGTGACTTCTCCTCCGGGCGGCCCTGCCTGTGTATCTTAGTTCAGTGTCCCACCCTCAGTCTGACCCAGAGTCCCTCTAGCCCTCTGAGCCAGTGCCACAAACAAGCTCTGGTCTTCCAGTCTGGCATTGTGCTGCTGCAGTGGGCACTGTCCTTCCCTCCCTTCCCCGGCTCTTGTCTGGGCACTGGTACGTCCTTGACCACAGCGGCCTGCAGGCTGCCGCTTTCTAACTGGGAGATGGTGATTAGCTTGCTAACACCTGCTCTGGACCAGCTCCTCTGGCCCAGGCTAATGTACAGACGTGATAAGAAGAGCTCACAGGGTCAGAGGCCATTTTTGGAACTCTAACCGGCATCAAGAGACTGGCTTTCATATGCTTTCAGGGAAGGCAATTGGGGACTAGCCTGGGAAATTGTGGGGGCGTGACTTTTAGATGCCACACCCACCATGCCACCCATCCCTGTGTATACCCTCCCAAGGTGCATTGCGCCATATGCCAATTAAATGAGACCCTCAGCAAGGGACAGAGGAAGGCGGGCACAGGGCTGTATTCTTCAGAAGCTATGGTCTTTGCCTCAGGAGACTGTGTCTCCTGTCCTCACTCTGGCCCATATCCTTTTACCTGGGAATGGGGTGTACATGGGTGTGGTATGCATGGGTGGGGGTGTATATGGATGGGGTATGCACTGGTGGGTAGGGTATGCACGGGTAGGGTTACATGGGTGGGGTATGCACAGGTGGGGTATATACAGGTGCCTCAAAAACTATGACAAAGCCGGAGAGCTGTCTACTGGTCATTGTCACAGGTGGTAGATTGTTTCTTCTGTCAGCTTCTTAGAGGGTTTAGAACTCATAAAGCAGGAATGATGGATTCTGAGTGACTGTCAGGCAAGGGGGTGGCAGCCCAATACCAAGTCTGGCAGCTAGAGCCATGGGAATTGGGAGCAGGGAGGGAGACAGCGCCTCACTGAGTGGTGAAGAAAGAATCCAGGAGAAGGGGTAGCAGGCAGGGACCCCCACAAAGCACAAGTCTGGGCCCTGGAGCTTCCCTTGTTCATGGAGTTCCCAGAAGTTCATAAGGATGCCTCCAGCCTTGAGCCACACAGGCCTGCAGGGAAGAGAGGAGAAGCAGCGCCATCTACCACACACACTGGAACTGAACTCCACGGTGAGCAGGCCAAGGGGTGGGTTGCTGGTGGCTGCCAGGACTGTGAAAGATGAAGGCTCACTGAGGGTGGGGCAACGTTCCAGAGGAATGCCCCGCCCCCAGAGACAGACACCGAGGCCTGGCTGGATCACCTAGAGCCTGTGTAACTGAGGTGCAGTTTGCTCCGTCTTTCAGGTGCAGATGAAGCGGTCCAGGGGACAGAGAGGCCCAGTTCTGCCTGGTTGAGAGGTCTGGGGGTGGGGGGTTGCCTGCGTGTCTCACTCCTCCACCTCAAGCTGCCCCCACACCCTTGGAGTAGCCTCAGTCTACACGGGGGGAGGGGCAGGCTCCCCTTCGAGTCCTGTCATGACTTTAATTGTCCTGTGAAGATTGGACCCATCATCAGCGTCCCCTCTGGAAGTGACCTGGGCGTGGGACACACATGGTTTTGCTCACTGTCCAGTCCCTGTGACCACAAGCTAAAAATGGTTTGAATGGTTTTATGAAGAAAATAAAAGTATTTACAGTCCTCAGGCACAGGGGAGCGAGGGAGCGAGGCAAAGGTTAACTTAAAACAAAAGGTTATACGCAGCACGACTGCCCTCGTGACTGGCTGCCATAGTGAGGGGTGGTGGACCTGACATCACGGTAGAAGCTCCAGGGACCCTGGACCTGAAACACAGTGCCAAGAACCTTCCAGAAGCAGCTATCTGAGTCCACAGTGGGCACCTGTGCTCTAGGGAACCCCCGTGGCAGAAGAAAGGACTCTGGTCTCATCCTTGGTCCTGGCCTCTATTCATGGGCCTATTATTTGATGTGTTTGGAAACATGGAGTTTAGCATGAGGGCACATAAGGTGACTCGTGTAGTTTTGTTGTGGGGTATAGCACGAAGAGCTGAGAGATAATGGTGACCCATTTAGCACATGGGAGGAGGAGGAGGTGGTGGAGGTCGCGCTGAGTGCCATGGGCAGAGGCACTGGCGCTTTGTCGTGAAATAATGAGATCACCCAGACAGGACAGGACAGGAACCCAAGATGGTTGGTCACAGAGCAGAAGAACTGAAGCTTGGGTGTGGGAGGATGGAGAGGAGATGTGGGGACAGCAGAGGAGGACAACACCCCTGCTCCCAAATCTCTAGTCCATTTCCAGGTGAACATGCACTGCTGCCCCCAGGACAGGCCTCTGTCTAAGCTGTCAGTGTCCCCATGCATATGGAGGACGCCCACATGGGACAAGGGTTCTTGTTCCCAGCACACCTACAGCTTCCAGCAGAACTTGCCAGGAGTCCATCCTGGCATAAATAGCCGTGTGTGGCAGGGTGATCCCTCCAAAGGCCACAGCATGTCCATGCTTCCGGGTTCTGTCATGTGCATTCACTGTACCAGTCTGTCCTAACCTTGAGGGCCCAGGATGAAAGGTACAGAATAAGCCAAGGCTGGCACAGAGTGCCCCGTGGCAGGCCCCTGAAGTTCCCAGCCTTGGAAGGCAGGAAGAGAGGACCCCTGCCCTGACCAAGCCCTGCTCACCACTGCTCCACAGAGCGCAGGCTGCTGTTGCTGTGCCTTTGTCCACACTGCCTGCAGCTGTGATAAAGTGACTTCCCGCACTGGCTCTCCATGCACACTGATGCTGGCATGAAGCCCCCCTTTCTCTTCCCAAGGGACTGGCAGGCCCCTTGGTGCCCCCCAGACCCAGATTCTCCCGTCTTAATGCCTGCCACTTATCATAGGTAACGAGGAGCCGTGGTTGGCCTCACACTGGCCACAAGGGACCGGTGGGCTCTGAACTCACTTCAGAGACTCAAGCGCAACGTGACAAAAAAGTTTGGAAAGAACTGAGAGTTAAATTTGAATTTCAGAAAAGCAACGGGCTATTCTTACTGTGTCTCAAATATCATACATATATTTATACTAAGCGTTTGTTCATTTGCTGAGAAGTTTTATCCAACTGGCCGTCCTATGGGCTGGCAGTCCGGCTTCCCCTGGACTCCAGCCTCTGAGATCATGTTTTGGGGATGTAGCCTTCAAGCTCAGGGGCAGAGGTCATGTCACGTCATGCCAGTCGCACAGGGAGAGAATGGCTTTCACCTAGAAGCCTCCTGGGCCTTCCCCTTCCATGCTGAGAGTGGTGTCTCCCCAGATGCCCTCCCTCACAGACCCAGCTCTGGCCTCCCTCCAGGTTCCCTATAAGACGGCCCCAGGTGAACCCCTCATTGGGAACGTCCATGTCTAATTATGCCATGTCACAAAATGAGTTCTGCAAAGTGGCCTCAACCATGATGGAGCTGCCGTGCGACCTGATTATAAAACCCAGTGCGCCAGAAATCTCAAGGCAGAGCAACTTGGACACGATGGAGACAGGCTTTATGCTCGTAACTCAGAGAGCTTGTTTTAAAAACCGACTGTAAAGCCATTTAATTACTTGGTCTTAAAACCAGCCATGTGGAAATTATGTTTCTTCAATGTGCATTTTGGATTCGATTTCTGGCAAGCCTACTCCAGAGGGGTTCGCAGCACTCCAGGCTCCCCAAAGCACCCCCCCGTGCTTTCCCTGGGGCCCTCGTGTGACCCACTGAACTTCTCAGCAAAGGTGATGAGCAGGGGTCCAGTGACATGGACCAGGGGTCCAGTGACATGGACCAGGGGTCCAGTGACATGGACCAGGGGTGCCTGGATGGCAGCTAGGGAGCAGGAGCCACAAGGAAACTTGGAATATTTGATTATTAAACTTTATGTTCTGCCCATTCGTCCACCTGTCCATCCTCCCTCCCACTACATGCACGCACACACGCGCACACATGCACGCACGCACGCACGCACGCACGCACACGTACATGCACATGCACACACACACATGCACGCACACACACACACACACACACACACGCACGCACGCACGCACACACACGTACATGCACATGCACACACACACATCCCTTTACACATTTGCTCATCTGTTCTACCTACCAACTCATCCACCCATCCATCCACCTTTGCACCCCGCTACATATCCATCCGCCCTCCACCTACCCACCCATCTCCCCACTCACCCTTTACCTGTACACGCATTTATCCTCTCATCCATCCACCCTTCTATCCATCTGCCCATTCACTCTTTTACCTCTCCATCTAGCCATACATCCACTTACCCTTCTACTTGTCTATCTACTCATCCATCCATCCATCCATCCATCCATCCATCCATCCACCAGTCCATTCATCTACCCATCCATCCATCCATCCACCTGTCCATCTACTCATCACTTACCCCCAGAAGCTAGTTGACTGTCTTATCTGTGTTCCTATTCACCCATATGAGTATTTACTTGCATACATCCCATACACATACCACATATATATGTATATATGTATGTGTGTTGTATATATTTGAATATATATTCATCCATTAGTCCATCATCCATCATGTGTGTGCCACGTGCCATCCATTTATATATTCATCTGTCTGTCTGTCTATCTGTCTGTCTGTCTGTCTGTCCCTTCACCTACACATACATGTACATCCCTTCACTCACAATCATGTAGCAAGTCTTTTTGTACAACTCCTCTATACCTAGTTTCTAGTCAAGCAGCAGTGGAGTGAGTACCATCTGTTCTCTAGCCCCAGAACCATCAGACCAGGGAGCCTCTGGTCCAGAAGAAGAGAAAGTTCTGAAGTTGAAGAACAAGAACTAATGGGGCGGGGTGCATGCTGAGGACTGGACATAAACAGGGAGTGAGAAGGGAGCATGGAGCAGGTCCATGTGAGTTGGCCGCTGATGGATGTATGGGAGCTGAGGTTGTCAAAGAGGACATTTGCTCTGAAACTGAGATCCACTAAACTCAGGGTCCAGCTCCCCCCATGCTGGTTCCTGTGCCCTTGGAAGTTTCCTCAACTGTGAAGGCGAAGGGACTGGGTTACCCAGCAGCCCCCTCAGCTGTGCCTCACCTTCTCACTCTTGCTTCCACGCCCCCAGGATTCCTGGAGATGAACAGGAGAGCCCCTGATCTCCCTCCCCCCACTTTCCCTCTCTCCTTTTTCATCTCACAGGCACCAGTCACCGCTTCAGATACCACCTAACATGCCAGGGCTGCCCAGCCCCACTGCCCCCTCAGATTCCAAGCTGCCTCGTGACATCTTCACCTGGTGGCCCACTGGCATCTTGGGGTCTCCATCTTGTGACATTATTGTCTGCTTCTGTGACCACTTCCCAAAGGCAACACAGGAAACTGTGCCATGTGCCCTCATGCAAAGGCTGGTGTTGTCCCTGTGCATTCAAGTGTGCTGTGTTCTGTCTACATTGTCCCCATTGGGTGGCGGGTGTCTATTACCACCCAGGCCTGTGTGCAGTTACACACATTGGCACTGTGAGTGACCTTGGCATCTGTGGCTCTTGCTGTAGGCCTGTGAAGTAGCAATGGGAGTTCTTTGCCTTGTTTAGAATCTAAGCTGAGGCCAGGGCTGGGAGTTCATGTGTGAAGGCCAGCCAGGCCCATGGCATATACGTTCCTAACTCCCAAATGGGCAGACAGCCTGGCCAGTCTCCTGTGTCTGATGATTCCAGACCTCCCTGAGTACCCTTCCCTTTCCTGTTGCTCCTGAATTCAGTCTATTACCCAAAGCTACCATAGGTGAGAGTTGGCATCCACATGGTAAATCAGAGGCATGAATCTGTCCCCATCAGCTGTGACGCCATCCACTGCTATCCATAAAGAGGGGACTCCTAAGCAGTTGATGGAGGTTCGGCTGGCACTAGCTGTGACCAGGCCCTGTAGTATGTCAGCAGAATACTAGATAGATCTGGCCAGGGAAGGGCTGTATGTGGAACTGACTAAAAGCACTATTAACAGGTCCTCCAGTGCCTACCTGTTAATGTTACTCTTACCTGCATTTGGACCCCTATCTTTTTCCCTGTTTGTGCCCACCTCTTTCTCTCTCTCTCTCTCTCTCTCTCTCTCTCTCTCTCTCTCTCTCTCTCTGTGTGTGTGTGTGTGTACATGCACTAGAGCAGTAATGATAAATTCAAATGTCCAGAAGATATTTTTCCTAAATCGCAAAGATCTTTTGCTGAACAAAATCTGACAGAGGCACGCGATCGATAAATCAGATCAAAGGCAGGCAATGTGGCTGCAAGAGGGCATGGGACTGGAAATGCTGCTTTCCGGGCATTCTGTCGCTTGCTCGGCCACTGTCATGAAGTTGGACTCCCTCAGGGAAGAGTACTGACCTCTCTGGGAAATGGGGATCATGAGGCGCTGCATCTCAGGAGGGACAAGAGTGGGCGTGGTGACATGGTCAGGCATCCGGTTACATGAATTACATCTGCCACCCTGTCCTCAGAGTGCTCGTTAGTGTGGCTGATGATATCTGAGTCGCACAAACCGTCACATCTTCCCGATGTCATAGTAATCCCGTGAGCTGTAATTAGCATGTTTGGGATTGACTTAAATGGCATTCTGGTCAAGGGTGGTACACCCTGCCCTGAAGCCTAGCCCTTCTTCCCTGAGGTCCTCCAGAAAGAGAGGTGTCCAGAGCAGACTCAGTGAGGAAGGAGCCAGTGTATTCCTTACCAGGCTGCAAAACTGAAGCTCAGGAGATAGACGAGACGAGAGAGGGGCTGTCCAGAGGCTGTCTTGCTTTCCACAGGTAAAGTCGAGGCTCCCATGGGTCACTGACCTAATTCCAGGCTATGTGTATATACATAGCCAGAGTGCAGCTCAGGTCTGCTGGCTGCAGAGATCTTTCTCTGTTGGGATGAGACCGTTATGGAGAGTCTTTCAGACAGAGGTGGGAAGCCTCCCATCAAACAGAGCTCAGGGATATGGAGGATGGTTCCAGCATCATAGAATATGTGGTCCAGCTTGCACTAGGCTAGCCCCAGCTCTCAACTCAGCCGTGAGCTAGCTTAGATGTCACTGGGTTTTGGAGGAGGCAGGAGTGATCTTACCTCACCTGTTTCTCACCCAAGCCCTGCCTCGTCCTCTGTGTCTTGCCTGTGGGAGAGGCCATGGCCAGGCTACCACTGGGAGGGCTCTGGGTACAGGGCAAGGAGCACCCTTTCCACAGGACACGCCACCTATGTACTCAGTTAGCTCTGCCTTGCAGACTCCCCAAAGTGGCTGAGTGCCCCGGGGAAAGTCCCCTCGGGGGGGGCCTTCTCCTTGAAAATGTTAATGATGTCACCATTCTCTTCCCAACAAGAAGGGTGAGTAGGAACTGATAAAATACATGGCCACCACCATAGACATGTTCAAAGACTATAAGATAACACTAGAAGTCATGCCATCCCTTTTTACAAACACCAATTATAACCATTGGAGATCAGAGACATCAACACCACCACGATTGACGTTACTAAAACCCCATCACTGGGTATTAATATACATACCTGAATATGCTACTGCTGACAAATGCCTCAAGGTATCAATAACCTACCATTAATATTCAATAGGCTCAGAGACACTACACCCCACCACTGACAATTGAGCTCAGAGAGCCCACACCCCGCCACTGATAATGGGGCTCAGAGACCACACCCAGTCACTTTAATAGGGCTCAGAAAGACCACACCCCACCACTGATAAGACTTTGGCATAGGGGTGCATGCAGAAAGTCTGTTGTATCTCCCATCCTCAGCATATTTGAGTTTCCTATGGTATTGCCCTGTCCTGATCTGACTGGCCTATAGCATTGTCCACTTCTGTCCCTTTCTCATCTCTGTCCGCCATCTCTCTGCCTCCTTCCCTGCCTTTGCCATAGAGAAGATGGCAGGCCACTGTGGCTTGATGCTTCCTTGTCACACAGCTGCAACCTGGAACCGCCCCACAGTTCTTCCTAGTAGGCTCAGGCTGGTCTCTTCCATTCTTTCCATAGCTCGAGAGGCCTTGTCCTCCTCACACTCCGTGGCCTCCTCCTCCTCGTCACCTTGCTGGATGGATGTCCTGGCCCATCCAGCCTCTTTAGGTCTTGCTAAAGCATGGCCTGACCGTGTGGGGCTAAGCCTTCCTCTGAGTCCACAGTTGCTTGTTTCTGCCTGTCTGGTCAGTGCCTATCCCAAGCTGGCCTGTGCCTTGTGAAGCCAAGGATTTGGGCTGAGCATACTCTCCAGCTCAGGTAAGGTTGGACTCAAAGGGCTGGAGGCCACCCAGTGCACAGCCTTTCCCATCTCTGCAGGCTGGGTGGTAGCGTTGCTGCCTCCTCACCACCTGGAACCACGTGACCAGGCGCTGTGTGGCTGGGATTGGAGCTGCCCTCTCTGGAACCTGGGTATTGCTGTCTTGAGAGGCTTGCTGTAGTGAGAATGTTGGCTTCTTTTAAAAGACACAGAAACCTTACAGGAATAAGCTTTCATGTTAATCCCAGGTACGGGGATAGGGAGCTGCTTCAGACTGTCTGCAGCCGCTGACTGGTTTGCCTTGTGCTCGAGCAGAAGCATGGTTTGTTGTTGTTGTTGTTGTTGTTGTTGTTGTTTGGTGTGTTTTTGTTTGTTTGTTTTTGTTTTTGTTTTGCTAGAAGCAGATAGTTTCTGCAACTGTGTGACACTTGGGATTCTGGGGACTTTTCAGCGGGTATGTAGGTGCTAGAGCCCTGGTGGAAAGGACTGGTAGGCTGGTTGGTGGCTGGACGCTGTTGGCTGTGGTTTGTCAAGTGGTCATTTGGGAAGAGAAGGAAAGAATAAATTAGATATACTGATGCGGAAGGTCAAACATCCCCAAGGAACTCCATGCCCCTAGTCGGCAGGAAGTAGTCTAACAATAATGTCGCCTCCTCCCCCTCTATCCTTTTTTATCCCCTGCCTAGGGCTAGGGGGTTGAAAGGGTGGAAGAAGAGGGGTGGAGAAAGAAAGAAAACAGAACCCACAAAGTAGCCAAAAGTCAGGCTACACTGGGAAATCATTGTTTTCTTAAGGAAGTTTGTATGGCTCTCAGTCCAGCTGTCCATGCCCCACCGTCTCTGCTGCTGCCCACCTGTTCTGACTCAGCATACCCTGGTAGGGGCTTGTGACAGAGATGACTTGTTGACCCCATGATGGCCAGGAAGTAGAGAGAAAATGTCCAGGAAGGTGTTAGCATTCTGTCTAAGCTCCGCCCCACAGTTACCTGGCAATAGCCAGGTAGGCCTGACCCTCTGTAAAAGGGGATGCTCACCCCCTCCTCGCTCTCTTGCTCTTCCCTTCCTGCTCCCACCCTCTCCCCATCCCCTTCTCCCTCCCTCTCCACGTGCTCATGGCCAGCCTCTACTCCTCTACTTCTCTCCCCTCTCCCTCTCTCTCCCTCTCTCTCTCTCTCTCTCTCTCTCTCTCTCTCTCTCTGCCTCTACTACCCTCTTATCTCCCTTCCCCCATGTGCTTAATAAACTCTATTCTATACTATACCATTGAGTGGCTGGTCCCTCAGAGGAAAGGGATGCCCCAGCGTGAGCCTGCAGAGGCACCCCTTCCCCCACACCTCACCACACCCCCATAGAACATATGCCCCCCTCTTTATCTTTTTATAAACACAACAAAGGGGCCTGAGTCATGTCCCCTTCAAGGTCACACCCCCAAGTGGCCTTCCTCCCACTAGCCTGTGCTCAGATCCCATCACTTCTACATAGGATAGGGACCAAGTCTTCGTCACACAGACCTTAGAGACACTTATCTGAATGCCTGCGGGGCCTGGCTCATTCATCAGAGGGCCATTTAAAAGACACAGAAAGCACTCTGTCCAGTCCCGGTACACAGGGAATGAACCTGAGGACAGTACTGTCCTAGGTACGGTTGAGAAAAAGGGTTTTAGTGTGGATATTAGGAAGAGAGCAGCCAGAGGTGTCTGGTAGAGTCCAGATTGAACATGGCCATGAGATCAGAGACAGAGGGAGAGAGCACTAGAGGAAAAGACAAGAGAGAGGCAAGAGACGGAGCCCAGAGCCTGGACCAAGCAGAGGACCAAGAACGAGGCCAAGAACAGAACAGAGAAAGCGCATGGTTAAAATGGCGGAGTTGTGTAGAGATCAGAAGCTAGGGAGAGGAAAGTGAAGCTGAGGTCTGCGAGGTTTAAGGTAGGGGCAGGGGTGAGAAGAGCAGAGAGGAGCCAGGACTCTACAACAAGTACTTGTTGTGCTGAGAGACAGGAGGCCAGATTTGATGCCAATGGACACCCAGTTAGCCATTGGTCCCGGGTTTCTTCAGGACCTAACACACGCTAAGTGTTAATCCAATTCTGATTATGTTGTCACCTGTGTTATCTGTGCTGAATGATCGATGTGCCAGTGCCGTGTCACTCAGGCATTGGCTATGGCTGGAGACTGTGGTTTCCTGTGTAAAGTTCTTCTCTGCTCTTCACAACACTGCTACTGTAAGAACCAAGCCAGAAGGCAGCTGTGTGGGAGGGGGGGATGAGGAAGTCCTGGTAAAACCAAACTGGAAGTTGTAGTGGTTGGTCAGACAGGAAACTGCAGTGAGGGCCAACAGAGTGGTAAAGGAGCTAACAGGAAGTTGTAATCAGGGCCTAACAGGAAACTAAGGAAACAGCTGCAGTGAGGGCCAAACAGGAAGCTCCACTGAAGGACAATAGGAAGCTGCAGTGAGGGACAACAGGAAGCTGCAGTGAGGGACAACAGGAAGCTGCAGTGAGGACCAAACAGGAAGCTGTGGTGAGGGACAACAGGAAGCTGTGGTGAAGGACAACAGGAAGCTGCAGTTATGGACAATAAGAAGCTGTGGTGAGGGACAACAGGAAGCTGTGGTGAAGGACAACAGGAAGCTGTGGTGAGGGACAACAGGAAGCTGTGGTGAAGGACAACAGGAAGCTGCAGTGATGGACAACAGGAAGCTGTGGTGAAGGACAACAGGAAGCTGTGGTGAAGGACAACAGGAAGCTGTGGTGAAGGACAACAGGAAGCTGCAGTGATGGACAACAGGAAGCTGTGGTGAAGGACAATAAGAAGCTGTGGTGAGGGACAACAGGAAGCTGTGGTGAAGGACAACAGGAAACTGTGGTGAAGGACAACAGGAAACTGTGGTGAGGGACAACAGGAAGCTGTGGTGAAGGACAACAGGAAGCTGCGGTGAGGAACAACAGGAAGCTGTGGTGAAGGACAACAGGAAGCTGCTGTGAGGGACAACAGGAAGCTGCAGTGTGGGCCATTCAGCTCTATCCTCACGGGGGTTCTCTGACCAGATGATCAACAGTCCCTAAGTGGACATTCAGGCCAACTGGCTCTGAGGCCTCCATCATCTACCAAGGACAATGTCCTCCAAGGACAATGACCAGAATGGCCTCTCACTGGAGCTGAGGCGGCACTTTGGATTGCCTCACTCCTGGACTAGTGGTGACCATGACACCTTAGCCTCTGGTTTGTGAATATTTGATGAGAACGTCCTAGGGGCCCTGTCATTCTCACAGTGCCACCATTACCCAGGCACAGCCAGCCCTGAAAAGCCAGAACACTCACAGAGCTGCCACGCAGTAGTCCCTAGCCTTCTGCCATTCAATTAGGGCAGATGAATGAACAAACTGTTCACTGATCTAATCTTACACAGTTAACACAACTGTCCCGATAAAAGACAATCCTGCAAACACAGCCACTCCAGAGAATTCACCATCCTCCAGACACTGCCCAGGCGAATAGGTTTCTTTGCATTGTCTGTGAAATGCCTTCAGACAGGCAAACAAACACAATTAAACCCCATTCCCTCCAGGGCCTCCAGCACAACCCCTCAGAGAACAGAGGTCTCAACAATACCCTCAGCCTCCAGTTGCATGTTATTGACAAGATTAGCCATAAATCAAGGTTGTAGAAGTGGGTGGTGAGTTGTTTTTCTGTCTCCTGAAATATGCCTGCCTTCTTCGATGACTATCGATCAGGTGCCAGGTTTCCAGGCAGCCCCTGGCCAAGGGAAAAGGCGTGCCTCTTCCTTTCCATTTACAAGTGTGCCCGGGGACGTTTCTTGGCATTTCAGCAATTGTCAAGTCAGTAATTAAAGCCGAACCAGCTCTTAGCTGACAATCAATTCTGTGATTGTGTTTGAGTGGCTGTTTTACTAAATCAGTGCTGAGTGCTCATCAGCCCAAGTGTTAGCAGAGAGGCAGGGCGGCTGCCACAGCAAACAGAGCTATCCATGTATCGGTGTGAGAGCATATGGCTGTGTGGCCCTGGGCAAGTCATTTCCCCCATCCAGGTTCCTGCTTCTCTGTCCAGAAGAGAGACCATTCTCCTACCCAAGCTGTTACAAAAGACTAAGGTTCCTGTTTATGAATTCATCCTGGACAGAATTGGGACAGGTGTAGGGAGTGGGAGGTTGTTCTCCTGGTCCCTGTGATGGTCCCACACGGTGCTGGTGTAGATAAATAACAGGTGTCCAGTGTATGGTGTCTTCACAACCCCAGTATCCTGCATCCTGCTAATCACTACCTGTGGGCCCAGTTCTCACCCTCCCCTCCTTCATGAGCTCTGAAGTAACCCCTCTCCAGGTTTGCTGGCTTCAATGAGATTCCACCCTCAACCCCAACCCAACCCAACCCAATCCAACCCAACCCAACCCACCCCCTCACAGTCGCAGGCATTTGAATACTTTATCCTCTGTTGATGACACTGAGAAGCTTTAGGATGTGTGTGCTTGTTGAAGGAAGTCTGTTAGCGTGGTGGGCTTGGGGGTTTCATAACTTGTGGCATTTCTGGTTTACTTTCTCCACTTCGTAGTTCAGGCTGTGGGCTCTCAGCCTCTTGCTCCTGCAGCCATATCTGACTGCCATCAGGGAACCTTGTGGAACCATAAACTCTTGCTTCTCCAAGTTGCCTTGGTTACGGTGTTGATTATAGCAATAGAAAAGTAACTATTATATCAAATAAGGAGAGTTGGGGTGCCCTGCCAAGAACAACTGTGTCCCTGCTTCTAGATGGACAAGTCTTGCTGTAGTCTGCTGGCTCTTGATGAATTTGTTTGTTTGTTTGCTTTTACTGGTATGACGAGGAGGGCATGTGTGTACATGTAGAGGTCACAGGACAACTTGGTTGGTTTTTTCTTTCCACTGTGGTCCCAGGGATCGAACTCAAGTCATCTTGTTTGTACACCAAGTGCTTTTATGCTCTCTGCACTCTCCTCTTCTACAGCGCTCAGGGTAAATTTCTAAGGAAGTGCAGCAGTTCCCAGCTGGGGGTGGGGTGAGGGCGCTCTGATCCTGTTTCGCTGTATTCTGCACAATGGGAGCTCAAAGCTCTTGGGAATCATGCTGTGAACAGGTGTCATCTGCATCCTTTCCCAACACAGATTTCCATCTCGTCACCTTGGTACTGGAATGAATTCTCTAGCTCACAGCAAGCTCTGCTGGAAGAGCTGATTGTCGGAATTGTCTGAATTGAGGCAGCCAAGTCCTAGATCTTGTAGGTCAAAGTCAGAGACATCAGGAAGGGCTCTACCAGGAAAGGTCTGGGTGAAGTGTGCATTGTTCAGCAAACAAGAAGGGAATGGACTAAACCCTGGCCTTTGACTGCTAGTATAGTTCTAGATATTTTCATCATCAGGCCTTGATCAGAAACTACAACAGGCATGGGAAAGGACTTTTGTATTGGGACCCAGAGGCTTCCATACATGGTCACTAGGACACCTAGAGTGAAGGCCTAGATGGGCTGAGGTGATGGTCATGTTAGGATGACTGTCACAGGCTGGAATGAAGGTCATACATAGGGCAGGGGGTCAGAAGGCTGGAACCTGCTGTCCATTTTCCAAGTTGTCTTCTCACCCTGTGCTGGTCCTGGGAAGGATGCTGGGGACACTACTAGGCCCTGGGCCAGCACAGAGAATCTCTGGAAGACCAGCAACCCTGCTCTCAGTCAGCTCCCGTACGCCATGATGCTAAGAGGATGGGGTGGCATCCAGGCCAGTTCTTTTCCATGTCATACTATCTCATTTCAAAACAGCCGAGAGAGCACAGTCCAGATGACCTTCCCTGGAAGAAGCCAAGCCACATCTGGATCCCAGCCCCTTGTGTGGGCAAGTAGTCCCCAGATGCGCTCCTCCAGTCCAGTTTCCTACCATCCTTACCCTGAGGATCTCTCTCTCTCTCTCTCTCTCCACTGGGTATGTCATAGGAACCGTAGTGGCTCAAAGTGATCCCCAATCATCCTCCCAAACCAATCATCCTGCCTCATGTCCACATTTCTGTGAATGGCACCACTGTCTACATCTGCCCATGCCAGCAGGTCAGACCAAGCAGCTGGACCCCAACTACAAGGCGTTGTTAGCACCCCTCCACCTCCTCCAGTGCTGCCCTTGTCTAGCCTTCATTTAGCTAACCCACCAGGCCCCTACACGCCCCATCCTCTGGTGTACCTAAGGGTGCTTCTCAGGCACACTGTGTCCCAGAGGTGGCCAAGTGGATGACCACTCCTGCCACTCCAGAGATCTCACCGGAGGGTGCCAAGCCCCCAACTACAAGTCTTGGGGCACAAGAAAAGGCACTGGGCTGGAGAATTCTCATCCCTTATGACTCACTCGGGTCCAGATGAGACTCAGGCAGGTTCTAATTTCAGATCTGGGGGCGGTGCCTCTGTGTTTGTCTCCACTGTCTGCCTCTCCAGCAGTCAAAAGCAAGCTTCCTGGATTCCCAGCTGGGTCTATCTGGCTGGCCAGGAACATGTGGGGGTGGGGAGCTCAGCAAACAGGTGATACTAGTCTTGAGGCTTAGGCTGGCAGAACCCCCTCCCCAACACACACACACACACACACACACACACACACAATCACACATATATACATAATAGAGAGACAGGAAGGAAGGTCTGTGGGGCTGCCAGGCAGGGCTCTGGCAAGCAACGATGACATCTTCTGTTTTCTGAAAGCCCCATGTAAGTGGTGTAAGTCTGATGTGTGTCACTGGGTCAGGCTGGCAGTACCTTTTGGAAGAGATGGGACAGGAAGTGGACCAGGGAAGTGACATCCAGCACCTGGTGGGCAGGGAAGCCACAAGAAGCCTCAGAAGGAATCAGTCACAGGCACACCAGACTAGGAGGTTCAAACTAGTATCCCATGGACCACAGCAGACAGGAAGGAGACCAGACTAAATCTGGAAGCCAGAAGAAGACATGTAGACCTCAAAGCAGTCAGGATTCCTTATATGGCCAATGGACCAAGGATGGAGCACAGGTACTACCCAGCATGCCCCACCTCTGCCAGGAGCTGCCCTCAAGCCCTTACATAGAAGCTACTGTCTGCTGTAGCAGGGAGCACTCACGGTCTGTACTCCAGAACACTGAGGTCCTCTCCCTGTCTCTGTGGGCCTTGAGAACAGAGGTACCTTGGAGGGGGAGGTTGCTGTAGTAGGGGCTCAGGACGTGTGTACGGTGACAGTGACCAGGGTGGAGAAAGGTCTAGGGAGCTTCATGCAGTCAGAAATCCATCCGCAGCATTTTGATGGCTTGTAGACTTCTGGGAGCCATTTCTGGCCATGGGGGTGGGGAGAAAGGCCTTTGTAGAATCTGCTGCTGTATCAAGTCCCCTGGAGCTTGCTAGTTGCCTTCCAGATGCCGCCATGCCCTTGGCATTGGCATTGGCATTGGCTTTAGTTGGGTTGGTGCAGGGGACCGTGAGGGGAAAGGAGTCAGTGTAGCTAAGTGAACGCCACACACAGGCCCTTGGCCTCTCTGGCCTCAGTATCCCCTTGCAGACATGAAGGCCATCACAGTTCCTTGGTAGGTATGTGTGAGTGCTCCATACACCATCTCCTGCCCCATGTCCGAGACCCTGGAGCCTTCTA
The DNA here is from genome assembly GCA_964023405.1 of Apodemus agrarius. Taxonomy (NCBI): domain Eukaryota; kingdom Metazoa; phylum Chordata; class Mammalia; order Rodentia; family Muridae; genus Apodemus; species Apodemus agrarius. Next base: position 71,963,939 of record OZ030016.1, read on the forward strand.
GCCTTTCCTAGGGCTCAGCCCAGCCATCAGTCAAATGAATGTGCCAGATTTTCCCCAGCATGTTTCAACATGTTGCCTCTGATTTCAGGAAGCCCAGCCTCACGGGCCCCCAGGACCTAGCTCAGGTACCATATGTCTCCCCCCAGAATAGTAAGTAGTAAAAATACCCCGTTAGAAATAGAGTCTGCCTCCCAATTTGGAAGTGCAATCTGCCCGCTTCCACCCACGAGCTGCTAATTGATTTGTTTTTTTGCCCCAGGACTCCATCCTTGTCAGCACTTTCTTCTTTCCTGGCTCACTCTCCCAGGCATAAGGATGAAAATAGACCTCCGTGAGCTTGCTGGGTTCCTGGCATTCACCTCAGGGTCACCTAGGCAGAGGCCTGGACCCACCTCAGGGTATGGTGGCCTGAGCCCAGAGCTCTTAATCAGTAATGAAGTCACAGTACCAATTAAGAGTTGTCTAGGCTGGGATTTAGCTACAGCAGATAGACCCAGCTTTGCCAGGCTGCCGGGAGGCGTCCCTAGAGAGCATAAACAGCCACAAGGCTCGTGGTGCAGGGCATTCTGGGTATGGGTTAAGGAGCTGCGCTGACTCTGTACCAGGGAGGGTCTCCTGGAAGAGGCAGCCTGTGGAGAGAGGGCTTCTGTGGACAGGAAGCTGTTGGATAAACAGATGAAGGAGGAAGGCCTGACCCTACCCACAGGTTGACTGGTGTGGGTTCATCAGCAGGTTGAGCTTTGTCATCTGGGAGTTTGCACTGAGAACATTTGAAGAGAGCTATTTCAAGTTGGTATGTGGTCCTGAATCATGGCGGACGCGCAAGAGCAGTGTCTCAGTCACCAGTAGCTGAGTTGGGCCATCTCCAACTTCCTGTGTATCCGTGTAGGGAGCAACACACGACCTGAAAGGCAAGGTGCCCACTGCCTCAGTCTACCCCAGAACAGAGTTGAGGTAGCTGAGAGCCTAAGATGGAGAGGGGAGCTGGGCCCAGGGACCCCACTCTTGGAAACCCTGTCCATCACGTCATTACCCTGATTTGCCAATAAAATCCACCCAGTCAAGGCATAGCTACCTGTGTGCCCCTCCACAGAGAAGGCCCCCTTCCTGCTCATAGTTCAGCAGTCATAGAAGAATGAATCAATGAATGAATGAGCCTTTACTGATGCATGCTACTGGGAGCAGTGAGGGGGAAGAAGTGAATGAGACTCTGGCTGTTGGCCTCTAGGCTCCTTGAATATTCATGAGAATAAATTCTGCCAAAGAGAAAAAAAACAGGATCCCATGGGAGTACAGGTGGAGGTGGGGCTGACACCCTTCATATCTACGTTCTCTTCCCTATGCACCCAGGGTAGACCAGTTGCCAAGCCCACCCACCCCTGTGCCCATGGTCATAGGAGATGCTCAGAGGATGAAGTTCAACCTCAAATGCATCATGGGAAACAGCCTTAATGAGAAGCTTGTAGGTTCTGGGCACAGGATTGGCCAAACCAGGTGCAGATCTCAGGCCTGGGGTGGAGAAGGGGGTGTCAAGTGGGCAGGTCAGCCAAACACAGGGTTTCTGGGTAGCTTGTGTCTTTTTTTTCTTCTTGTTCAGATATCAATACATAGTTTGGACTATCTAAGAAAGGACAAAGGAGCCAAAAGTTCCTGAGAGCTACAGCTGGGTGCTCTGAGCAAAACAGTTTATGAATTACAATGCAAAGTATAAAATAAATATTCATGATCCCCTGGTGATATAACTGAATGATTAAGTAAATAGCAGGGGAGGAGAGGCCCGTTCTGGTGCAGAATTCCATCACTTCCGCCGCTTCACCCTCCCTCCGGGAGGAAGGATCCCACTACAGAGAGGATAGCAGAGGGGCCTGAAGGTCACCCGCCAGCCAGGCCAGCCAGGACACAGGCACCACAGTGTCCTGAAGACAATGCCTCCCTCTGGGATCTTCTAGCAGATACCATAGCAGTGGTATTTGCTGTATCACAGTCTGATGTAGGAAACTCAGCAGCCGAGCCTCTCAGGAGGGTTGCATGCAGGAACCAACCCACATATCTCTCCACTGCCACATCATCAAAGCAGGGGGAGGAACCTAAAATGTCCCCAGCAGGAACCAATCAGACCTGACATCTAATCCCATGGTGTCTGCTATAAGGTCCTGGGACAGAACCAAGAGAACAGTGACACCTGAGCCCAGTGTAGTGTTTAGATGATATTAATCAGGCCGACCCCTGGAACCACTACAAATGAGTTTATTTAGGCAACATCTGCAATTATAACTCGCCACTTAAACCAGCATCTGCAATTATAATTCGCCACCTAGACCCGTTTACCGACACACTCACCACTGCAGGGTGCCACATGTTTTTTATACCTCAGTCACTGTGACACAGGGAACCCCCGGGATTCCCTACTCTTTCTCCTTCCCTCATTCCACTCTGCAGCCCTTCACTGAACCCCCCGCTCCTTCTCACCTGCAGGCTCATCTCAGATGATAGATCTTTGTCCCTGTTACACAGAGTCCCTCCCAGGCCTTCGTGAACATAGACTTTTATGCAGGGGGAAACTAATTAATGTTCCTAGGAAGCTCACTGGATTTCCTTGGGAAGAAAGCATGATGGGATTATCATCTCATCGGCTCACTTAGAGCAGAGCGTGTGATGTGCCCGCATGGGCCCATCATTGTCCTCTTAAGATAAGCTTGACCTCCAAAAGGCCATCACAGCTGTATCCAGACAGAGGCTACTCTCAGTGCCCCACACCCTGGAAGCTGTATATTCCTCGACTATGCTGGTCCCCCGTCAGCCCCACCCCAGCTCCAGGCCCAGCAGAGTGTCCTTCCTACTGTAACACCCTGCAGAGAGTGCCAGCTGCTTAAATGGGCTTGGCTCCCTCCTGAGGAACAATGCGTATGAGACTTCTGGGTCCCTTCCCTGAACCTGTTTTCACACCTAGCAAGCAGATAAGAGGAGGATGAGAATTGCCTTTTAGAGTTCTATGAATACAGCACAGTTACACCGTGCAGTGGAGTGGCCCAGAGTGAGGGAGTTCCGCCTGAGGACCTGCATCTACACACATGAGAAGGAACGTGACTACATGTCAGCCATGACTGCACCAGAGGGTCACAGCACAAGTGGGAGGTGGGGTGGCCAGACTCAGAAGGGCCCAGGGCACAACCTATGTGGGTGGACTGTTTTCTGCAACTGTGGACAGCTGGGAGGGTTTCTGGGGTCTGATGCCAGTGGTCCCAGCTTCCCGTCAGGGAGTAGACAGGAGACAGGGACTGGAGAGTTCATGACAGAGAGCCAGTTCTCACTCTGCCATCCCTCGTGTGAGGACACTACTGCCGAGCTTACCCTAAATCTATGATGTCCTCTTCTTGAGGTCCTACACCTGTCACCAATAGCCATGTTCCCATGTAATGTCCCTGTTGTGAGTGTGCTCCATCAGGAAGACAGTCACATGTCTGTCTTTCTGCAATGGCTGAATGTATTAACTAGTATTTAAGTCATAAGCTACCTCAATCTGTTGGCTGCAGTTTGCCAACTAGTCCTGATTCCCTTGATAGCTGGCCAAGGTGAATACTAGTTCTTTATTCCAATCTTAATTACCAATATTAACTCTCAGATAACACTTGCATAGCACATAGAAGAGTGTGTATACATATGCAAGCAATGCTTTTATGTATGTATGTATGTATGTATGTATGTATGTATGTATCATGTACTTTATATGCAGGGGCCCTGCTTTTTCATTAACTTGAGAAGAGAGAACTTTCTCTGCCTTCAGACATAAGTCATTCTGCTGTCCAGGAGGTCTTGTTTATATTCCCACAACGGTAGTCCCCCTGCCCCCATGTTTGTGCTCAAAATGGAGGCAAATAGTGCTGCTAAAATGAACTTTTTGAAGGCAAAAGAACAGCCCCAAACCCAAAGCTTACATAACATGGAGGTCCTACGACATGATACATTCTCAACTCTTATTCTCCCAGGGGCTTAGTATGTGGTTACATGTTTCCAGGGGACACTGGTCAGCTGGCTGCAGTGACCTTGCAGTAACCCTTCCACCCCTGTCAGCCCCTCATCCCCCTTTGAAATCTAGGCGACTAAACACCTAACAGCATCCTCTTCTGCAGACAGGCACCTCCACTCCCATCACCCACATTCCACACATCACCTGTTCAGATGTTCTGGGTGGTACCCACACCTGTCTCAGCTCTCCCCTGAGCCTACTCTTTTTATTTTTTTTTTAATTGTAGAGACCTTGAACTTCAGGATTCCAGGCCAAGCCTCAGCTCTGCCACAGTGTGCCTACAGAGGACCTTCAGGAGTGGGGTTGGGGTGGGGTGTGGCAGTGATGGAGCACCCACCTCTTAACAGTGATCCTCATTTCTGTCCCACATTCTGTGTTTCAGATCATCCTGGTGAGCTCATCCCTCGGGGATCGGGAACAGAGCCTCTTCCTCAGCACTGATGAGGGTACCACGTTCCAGAAGTACCCTGTCCCATTCCTCGTGGAGACGCTCCTCTTCCACCCGAAGGAGGAGGACAAGGTGCTTGCCTACACCAAGGACAGCAAGGTAAGAGGACATGGGGTGTGAGGTCACATGACCCAATCATCAGATGAACATCAAAACGGAAGCAGCTTTCATGTCAGGGGACTCTGAACCCCCAACTGATGAGGAAGAGCCTTGCTGGAGTGGGGAGGCCTGAACCTCAATATTGTCCTCGTCGGCACACACATGTGGCTGTGTATCAGCATGGGGAGCCTCATACCAATGGTATGTGTTACAATGACTAGTGGTGCCACCATACCACATAACAAGTAAGAGAAAGGTCCCGGAAGGGGTCTCTGGTCCTGGTGACAGACATGCAGTACCTGTCATTCTGTGGCTATCGAGTAAGCTGCCCTTAACACACAGAGGCCTACGAGCCAGGTAAACGTCTTAGATAATGCTGAACCCTTGCCCTCTGCCTTTCTTCCTCTACCCTAGGCTAGACCATGCTCAGATCGAGGGGCACTGTTTGGTTTCCCGTAGCCATGATTTGCAGTGACCACAGACTTAGGGGTTTAAGTGACAAAAATGTGTCTTGCCACAGACCTAGAGGCCAGAGGTGTAAAATTAGTATCTCTGGGCTACAGTTGAGTGTCCCTGAGTCTCTGGGTAGAAATGGTCCCCCTTTAAAGAGCTAGTGGTATCTGTATGCTTTGGGTTAAAGTAGCATTGCTGTATCTTCATGGTTAATTTTCTGCCCATCCTTAGAATGCCCACAGCATGCCAACATGGACATGCTTGGTGTAATGATGTCGATGACTATACCTATCTGAACCCTTCCAAAGGCCTGAACAGCAACCACTGGAAACTGCTGTTCATCAGCCCGCAGGAGAGGGACATGTGTGAGGGCCAGCATGTGTCTGTCTATGCCATCAGACCTCTGTACCTCAAGTACAACAAGTATGGACCGTCCGTGTTCTTCCCATTCCTCTGCCCCTTCCCTGGTGCTAACATTCAGTGGTGTGCTTCTCATAGTGTTTGATCACAATCTGCAGCCCAAACACACACACTAGGGCTGAGCTCTGGGAAGGCAGCCATGTTGGATATATATATATATTAGGTTTTTCAAGACAGGGTTTTTCTGTATAGCCCTGGTTGTCCTGGAACTCACTTTGTAGGCCAAGTTGGCCTTGAACTCAGAAATCTGCCTGCCTCTGCCTCCCAAGTGCTGGGATTAAAGGCGTGTGCCACCACTGCCCAGCTATATTTTAGCGTTATAATATTCAAGTGTTCTCTGAAAACATATTCTGGATGGATAGATTATAGATGGACATAGGCAGGGATGGATGGATGGATGGATGGATGGATGGATGGATGGATGGATGGATCATGGAAAGGTGGATGGTTAGATAGATTATATATGAATATAGGGAAGGATAGATAGATAGATAGATAGATAGATAGATAGATAGACAGACAGATGGAAAATAGATGGATGCATAGATTTTAGATAGATGGGTAGTGTCTTAGTTTGGATTTTATTGCTGTGAAGAGATACCATGTTCAAAGCAACTCTTATTAAGGAAAACATTTAATTGGGACTGGCTTACAGGTTCAGAGGTTCAGTTTATTATCATCATGGAGGGAAGCATGGTAGTGTACAGCAGACATGGTGATGGAGGAGCTGAGAGTTCTATATCTTGATCTGCAGGCAACAGAAAGAGACTGTGTGCCACACTGTGTACACAGTTTGAACATAGTAAACTTCAAAGCCCACCTCCACAGTGGCTCAGTTCCTCCAACAAAGCCACACCTATTCCAATGAAGTCACACCTCCTAATAATGTCATTCTCTGTGGCCAAGCATTCAAATACATGAGTCTTTGGGGGTCATACCTATTTAAACTACCATAGGTAGATCATGGATGTATGAATAGATTTGGACAGACTGATAGTTTGTGTGAATAGATAGATAGATAGATAGATAGATAGATAGATAGTGAATAGATCGAGGGTTCAGGGTGGGGCCAGATAGGCAAACAGATGAGTACATAGAAATGTGGGGTAGTGGAGAGATGCCTGAGTAAGTAGGATGGTGGACGGATATGTGGGCAGGAGGTAAATGGTAAGTAAATAAATGGATGGGTGGATGAATGGATGGATAGGAGTTGGTTAAATAAATGAACATTTGGATCAATGACAAATTCCTACTAATGGGAATCAGCCAGGTAAGAGAACCCCAAGTGGAACCCTTGGTGATGGCCAAGGCCAGCTTTCCCCAGAGCCCAGCCTTCTTGCCAAGGTCTAACACATATTGTCTAGTGTCCCTGGCCTGTGGCTGCCTGTCTGTTCCTATCTCTCTCCCTCAGGGCTGCATACCCTTATGGATATTAATAGCAGTACTTAGCCTTCCATGTAATTAGACCAAAGCGCAGCTACGGCGAGTTATTTTCCTGGAGAAATTGACTGTGTTGCAATTGCTCCTTAATTTATGGTGCCCTGAAAAATTAATGGAGCTGAAACCTTGGTTATTTTCCTTGGCTCTTTTCTGTGATGACAAGGAAAGAAAGGAGAGGAAAAAAGTTTAATTGCTGTTATAAAAGGAACGAGGGATTTGGGAAAATTAGTAAGTGATGGCCGGCTTGAGTTTTGTGGGGGCTTGGTGGTCTGTCAATGCTTAGATGCCCAAGAAGCTGGGTCTGTAGTGGAATCAGGCCAGCTCAGACTCTACAAATCTGCAGACTTGCTGTTAGCCAGGCATCCGGACACTGCTTAGAGGCACACACTGTGAAGGACTCTGGCTCAGAGCAGTGCCCTGGGCATTGGTCCTAGGTTCTTAGGTAGTTGGGAATAAGCCAGGCTTTTCTGGAATGTTCTGGGTGTGGTTCCTGGCTAGTAGGGTCCAGGATTCCATGTGGCGCTCATCTGGGAAGAATGTTGGCCTCACCACATGAGTGGAACAAAACAGAAACTTGATAAGCTTCAACTTTGACCAGATAGAGTCATGCACCAGGTCCGGAGCCACCAGGTAGACACAAACACCGTATGAACAGGACTGAGCTGTTCACCCATACTCCTTTCCCCTGCTCTGCCATTCTCCCTCTTCTCCTTCCTCTTCCCAGATGCCTACCGTTGCTCCAACAAAGGCTCTGCCTCCCTTGGGAGTATCCTGCCTCCCTCTGGTCCTTCCTCACTATGTCATTATTTGGGACACAATCTGAGCTACCCTACTGTAATCTGGCCAGGCTTCTTGGGCAATACCCAGTATGTGTTTCTCCCAAGTCTTAGCAAGGTCCTAAGGCTCCTGGGACTGGTTCACCCTTTCTACCCAGCACTTTCGGGTCATCACCCACAGCCTTATCTCCCTGGACCTGAAGTGTGGACCTGCTTTCTGGCTGAGGCTCTTATTTCTAAGTAAGGTCAGATTCACTTTTTGCTTTGCTTTGCTTCCCACTTCTCATCTCTTCTAGTCAGGAAACTCTTCTGGGGCTGGGGAGATGGCTCAGTCTGCAAAGTGCTTTTTGCACAAGCATGAGGACCTGGGTTCGATCCCCAGCACCTGTGTCAGAAGCAGAATGTACATTTCTCTCTGCACTCCAGAGTTAAGCATGCTCCCTGAGACATGGCGATGTACCCCAAGGAGAGAAGGAAAGCACCTCATCTTATCTTTGGCTTTCTAAACCCTGTGTACACATTCCTACTCTGACCCAATAGTCTAGCTGCAAGAGAGTCAGTGTAATGGCAGGCATTAGTGTTCCACCTCTGAAGACAACAAGGCGTTATGAGCAAGGGAGAATGAAAGCTGAGGACTTTCAATAGTGATGCGACCAGAACTCAGAGCAAAGCTGCTGGCTCTCTGGTCCCATATGAGGGTCACTGAGATGCACTCCTAGGGTGCACTTTCCCATGATGTCATCTTCTCCTTGCCTTGACTGCACTTTCTTACGCTTTCTCGGGGGAGCAATGCTTTAAAGTACCTTCTACCAATCTCCTGAGACACACCCTCTGGAGCTGATCTACCACCTTGCCACAGACTACCTCTATGTAGATTTTAGCTACTCAGAGATCCCTCTGATGTTGAGTCTTGTTTATTTTCTATGTTTATCTTTTATTAAGCAGAAATGTTCTATTTTTGCTGCAATTGATGACAGATAGTAAAATCACAAACCACCTCCCCCATGAGAATGAATTGGAAAGGCTCCATAAAGCTCTGGGACAGGAATCATAAACACCAGCACATTGGTGGGGATAACAGTGATAACACCCCCCACTAATGCAGAAATGTTGTCACTAGACCCCTAAATGTTTTTCTTCTTGACTGGCTGCAGGTGTGAACAATGCTCTACCAATTTGCAGATGTAGAAACTGATTCATGAGATGAATAAGGGGCTTACCCCCATCATTCAGTTGACTCAGACAGAGGGCCAGAGATGGCCAGCCATTCTTCTGGGGGACACTGTTTACCACTGACATAGTACTGTGAATTTGGTCTATGAGGTGGGAATTGCTATGTGCAAATGCTTTGTTATGCTGAGTGGTGTATTACCTCTCTGAACCTTAGCTCCCTCATCTTGTAAAAGTAGAAAGATTAATCTTCTAATGGTTATGTCTGTGATCATGTATGTGCATGAGTGTAAGAGTCTGTAGGTGTATGAGTGTGTGTGTCTGTGTAGGTGTGAATGTGTGCTTCTGTGTGGGTTTTCAGTGAGACAGCATTTGATATAGATCACAGCTATGCTGAGCCATGTGCCTTGAGAGTTATTGAGCCCTGGGTTATCAGGCACAAGTCCAGGGACTTCACAGAGCACAGGAGTACTTTGCCTGTCTAGCGGTCATCCAAAAGAGGGAAACTTCCTTGTTTGAAGCTCTTTTACAAATGGAAGAGAACGCTTTCTTATCGTGTGATCCAGAGGTGTTCACACATAATATCCAGCTATCTGTTAGGCATTTTGGGCATCCAGCCATGCTTATGTATCTAGCTGGGACTCTCAACTCTCTCAGCTTCTGCTCAGAGGGCAGAGGTGAGGGTTCCCAGAGAGACCGCTCAGCCCACCAAGCCAGAAATACCTACTCTCCTGCTCTTTCTAGCTAGCCTTTGCCCCGCGGCCAAATGTGTTCATTCATTCAGAAAACTCACTGGTGTACCTGTTAGACAAGGATCCATTCAGCAATGGTGCAGAAGGTGAGCAAGGTGGGTGAGTGCCCCAGGCAGCCAGGGTGCACGGGGATTGGAAATGGCGCAGAAGGAAGAGAGCCTGAAGCGAGGGGCTCCATATCCGGGGCCAATTCCCGGTGCACTGTTCCAAGCTGAGGAACTTCCACAGTCCATTACCCAGATGCCTGGCATTTTGTGAGGTGATGGGAAACTGAGGCTTAGAAGAACCCAGAACCTGTGGGGTCGCTCATCTGTGGATGAAGGGCTCTGGGAGAAGCCATGCCTGCTAGAGTCAAAAACCCCCTCCCACACCCCTTCAAAATGTCACTGCCAAGGATGATGTTTGGTGGGCAAGGAAACTAAATGTCAAAGAGGCACAGACAGCAGAGGCAGAGCCATAGGCAGGAATTTCCTTCCTTTTCACCCTCTGAAGTCAACTGCCAGTGACAGTGTCACACAGCTCTGAACCTAGTTCCGATGAAGACAGACTTCAATGTACAGAACCCTGTGGCATTAAAGGGGTCTCCAGTGCCCACATGTCTCCAGAAAGAGAGGAAGGGCATGGCTGTCATCGTAAGCCAACACTGGAGGTGACACCTATGAAATAATGCAAATGAAAGATGCCTTGGGGACAGTGGTGACAGACTCACCACATCCACGCCAACTATCTCAGTATGTGAAGGTTGGAATGAGATCCATGAGAATGCAGAGACATTGGAGATGAGGGAGGTGGGTGTTGGGATTCGCTGTGTCTGTCGTGCAGCAAATGCATGCCTGGGCTATATGCTCTACAGCTGCCAAGGCTGACCAGCTGCAAATCCTGACCGTCTGCAGAGAAGTCAGTCTGTCTCCATTGGGGTCTTCCCACTGCCCCACTCTCATCATAGCAGACATAGGGCATGCCCAGCAGGAAGCCAAGGCCACTCTACTCAAAACTTGTCCCTGACCGTACCTGAGAGAAGAAGCCACAGCCCACACTGGCTACTCTCTGTCGCCTTCAACCAATAGCCTCTTCTCCGGGAGCCTGCACCTGAGGACCAAGAGCAGCACTCCCTGTCCAATGAGGCCACCAGAGTCCTGTGCAGAAGTGTCCCACAGAGGGAAGTCCCGAGAGGGGCTGGAGGAGGGAAAGGAGAGGCAGGGTCCCATGTGAATCCACATGACTGTGTGCCACCCCAGGCTGGACCAGGAGAGGGAACCCAGCCTTGGCAACCCTTGGGATTTGGTTGTTTGTCCATCCCTAAGACTTCACCTGCCAGGCTGCCTGGGTGAGAAGACTTCCACGTGGAGCCCTCTCTTTGACTTCAGCCCTTGGTGGTCAGCCTGAGCTCCAGTGTGACTGTAGGACAAGAGGGACTTCCCTTGGGGGAGCCCCATAGCAGATCACTGTCCCTCGGACCTCCCTGCCAAAGCTCTGTCTCTCTTCTGTCTGCCCTGCAGCTGTATGTGTCTTCGGACCTGGGGAAGAAGTGGACACTTCTGCAGGAACGGGTGACCAAGGACCACGTGTTCTGGTGAGAGTCCTTTCCATGGGAGTCCATTCTCCTCCTCACTCCAGGGGGGTCTCTAGGGTCCGCTGTGTGCTCCTCGAGGTGTCCAGGGCTCGCACCCCTCACGCCTTAGTCCCTCGTGGCCAGGCTGTGTGGCTTTGGGTCCTTCAGGCCCACCTTGTCCTCTGTGTCCGTCTACTGGGAAACACGGGGACCCTGGCACGGTACAGCTCAGGGTGGCTCAGGCTGACTCCTCCCAACTCCTTGCCAACTCAGCTCCCACCTTCTCCTGCGAGGTGCCCTGTGCGTAGCCTCTCTTGCTCCAGGGACACCCAGGCCCGCCTGCTTAGGCCCACTTTCCTGTCCCACCAGTTCCATGGGTCTCACTCCTTTGTCCCACAATATCACAATGTTCAGTCCTTCCTGGAGCCAAAGGCCCAGCAGCCTCTGAGGAATGGAGCAGGCCAGAGGGTAAATGAAGGTGGGATGGGCCTCAGGTCCCAGACAAAGGCCAAGAGGTGCTGGCTCCCCATTTGTATGACCTTCTGGGACCTCAGGGACTTGAGCATCATTCCGGTCCCACCATCCTAGTCAGGCAGCCCAGAGAGCATAGGACAACTGTTTGAACAAAACCATCGGGGACAGGCATCTGCCTAGGGCCCTGAGCAGTCAAGGGAGTTGGGGCAGGAAACCAGGAAGCTGACTCAGAGCCCACACTGTACCTGGCTATGAGCACGATTCCCTCTCTAGACATGCTCCTACCCTCATGGGCTTTCTGTTGCATGCACACACATGCACGCACATACATGTACTTTCATGTCCTTTCTGTTGTAGTGTAAATGGACATACAACTTTGTACTAGCCTCCCAACCAGGCCACTCTCCTGCCTCCAATGAGGATGCACAGTACAAACACCTCCTTCCCATCCACCTTTCTTGTAACTCATGACCTGCCTGCAAGGATCCAGCTCCCGTGTTGGTTTTGAACACTGGCTGCTGACGCCTGTGCCCTCCGCTCCTGGGAGGAAGTAATGATTTTTCCTCTGTAGCAACACACTGGACTACACTTCCTGAAACCACATGGCTGCTGTCAGTCCCAGGCCCAACACTGATATCCTCTGTGGGAAGCAGAAACTGCCCACTGAGTCACTCCCCAGAAGTCTGGGTTAAGGTCAGGGAGTGTGATTTCTCCAGCTCCACAGACACGAGGCCCTCAGGGAGACTGTAGTATTGTCACCTGTCTCAAGCCAGGCTAGGGGGGTCTTAGTCTCTAGCTAGAGAAAAGCCAGCTCTGGGATATGGGGAAGAAAGGACTAACATTCAAGCTGCTATTGTCTTGGACAAATCAGACTGGTTCTGCCCACAAGCTTCTCCTGTGGCTTGGGGCTGTGCCTGTTATGTGGGAGATTCACAGGATGCTTGGCAGCACAGCTGGTTGGATCCATTCTGGAATGTGGTGACAGACAAGGGACGGCCCCTGTTGTGAGCAATGGAGAATGCTGTTTTGACAGCTTTGTCCTTGGATCAGCAGCAGAAAGCACCAGGACCTCTGCTTTACCTCAGACTGCCTCGTTAGCAGCGTCGAAGCTACCCAGCACACTGGCTCATTAAGGGGATCCTGAGGAGTGTGTGGCAAGGGGCCTGTGCTGGACTGTCACCTCCCCTCGGCGGTCAGCAGCCTTGGAGTGAAACCACAAAAACAGACGCTGACTGGTGCCTTGTTATGAGTGAGCAAATGAATGGGTGAATGAGTGAGTGAATGAAGTGCTAATGAATGAATGAATGGCTGAGTAAGCAGGTGGATCAGTCTTTAAAAGAGCACCTGGAATGCACCTGCTCCCAGGACCTACCAGTGTGTGTAGCCATTACCCGGGTCCTTATAGCCTCCACCAAGAAGGGAGCTTCCTGCCCATGTGCATCCCTCCATTCCTCCCTCCATCCATCCATCCCTCCTTCCATTCCTCCCTCCCTCCCTCTCTCCCTCCCCCTCTCTTTCCCTCCCTTCCTTTATCACTCCTTCTGCTTCCTCTTCCTTCTCTTCCTTCTCCTTTTGTTCTCTCTCTCCCCCTCGCTCTCCCTCTCCCCTTTCCTCTCCCTCCCCTTCCCCATCCCCCTTCCTTCACTCTTAGTTCTTTTCTCTGTCTCTCCTATATAAATGAGCACATCTGGGATTTAGGAAAGGTCCCAGCCTGAGTTCCTGACCCCTTAGCTCTCAGCCCATGTCTTAGCGATCCCTATCTCCAAAGTTTGGGATGGCGCTGGCACAGTAGGTCCCACCGGCTCCTGCAGGTGCTGTAGTACTTCTCTTGATGTCCTGTGGCTGCCTTCTGGAGGCCCAGTGCAGGCTTCTCAATGGGGTCCTAGGACACCTCACCAGCAGGGGTGCTCTGAGGAGAATATGAATTCTGGGTCAAGCAGACCTGGTGAGAGCTTCAGGCCACCCTGGACAGCACCTGTGTCCTTGGGCAAGTCCCATAACCTGTGAGATGTAAGGCTTAACCATGGCTTGGGGGGGGGGTCTAGGTTTATAAGGATGATATGGGAGAAAACTGCTCTCACACAGGCTTGGAACAAACTTGGAAGAGATTTGTTTCCCCTGCATCCTGTGGTGGGCAACTTGACTAGTCATCTGCAGGAGAAGCAGCCACTCAGATCCAGATCCTAGTTGGAATCCCAGTGAGCCTGTTAGGGATGTGTGACTGCAAGAGCATCTCTAGGCACCTCTGATTTTCCCTCTGTGTGGACTGGGGCCAGCAGCCCCTGCCTGTGTCTCTGCTGGGTCGTGAGACCCCAAGGAAGAAGTGAATCAAGGGAACAATGTTATAAACAAGGGGGTGCCATCTTCCCCAAGCTGGAGCCGGATTTATCCAGCTTCATCAAGGCTCCCATTTGGACCTTGAAGGTCTAGTGAGGAGGACTGTACCTTCTGGACTCACAAAACAAGAGTAGCCCCAGAGCCAGAGAGGCCATGTGGTCGGTAGAAGCCCAGGGGGAGGTTTTAGCCACCCATTTGCCGATACCATCTTCAACCTCTTCTTTTCCAGGGCTGTGTCTGGGGTGGATGATGACCCCAACTTGGTCCACATGGAAGCTCAGGACCTCAGTGGAGGTAAGCGGGTGGTGTTCAGTCACAGGTGTCCAGTGATGCTGCTTCATTGCCCAGTGGTGCTGCTACGCTCGGCTCCTGTTCCCTGGCCTATCCTCAGCGGTCAGCCCTGCGCACCGACCTCACTGTGCTCTGGTGTGCCGTAATTCAAAGCACACTTGTTTCCCGCTGGGGATGAATTGAAGTGGAGGAGCCCTGCTCTGTGGGAATTCTATTAAAAGGGCAATTTGTTCCAGCTCCTGAGCTCCGAGTCTTTCCTACTGCATGGCCCTACTCGGCCTGACTGAAGGCTGAGATGGCTCTGGTCTCAGTGGCTCCCCTCCCACAGGCAGGGCTGGGTCATGCCAACCAGTAACTTCGGAGCCTTCACGCTGAGCAGGTCTCATGTTGGGAAAGTGACAGAGGTCACTGTCCTGGCAGTCCTCTGCAGTCCATGGGCACCAGCCAGGTGGAGCCCTGGGGGTCCTGGACAGGAACATTTTGTCCTCCTTAAATGGGTTGATGCACGTGGCCAACAATGGATCCACACAGGTTCGTTCTCTGTGTAGGCAGCCATTTCCAAATTCTCAGCCAGGGCTCCATACCTCAAAGGGTGGGACCAAATGTTGCCACAGCTGCTGCTTTGGTAAGCAGGGAGCAAAGCTCAGAGAGTCGGGGTGGGCATTGGGTTGCCAAGTCTTAGGACACACACCCCATGCAGGGATGTACAAAGGCGAACCCTGCCAGACTCCAAATGACAGCATGGCTGGCCGAGACTCAGGACATATCATGTCCTAGGAGAAAAGATAGGGTGAGTCCTGGATCAGGGCTGTTTAGGGCCTTCACATAACCTCCATTTTGGAGGAAGCAGAGGTTGTGTGCAGCAGGCTAAACTCTACATCAGAAGCCCCTGGGCCAACTTGACCCATGAATGGGGCCCTGCCCAGATCCTGAAGACCTCGAATCCCAATTCACCAGACCCTAACCTAGAGCCCTGCCGGAAGAGTCTGCAGAGTTTGGCAGCGAGTCACTCAAAGTCCTTAGGTCCCATCTCCTAACCGATTGTCCCTGTTATCCTCCGGAGGATACTGTTCCACGATCGCCACACTCCCGTTACCTGGCTGGGACTGCCTGTCCATGTTTATCTATTGTGGGCTTTTCCCCGTCACCCCCAGGCAGGCGAGCTCGGCCAGCTACTCTTAGGACTCTGCAGCACCCTAGCACCCAGCTTTCTGTGCATTCCCCTGGCCTGAGAGCCTCTTGAGGTTGAGTGCTGACTGGTTCTCAGTCTCCCAGCAGCAGCGGTACATGCAAGCCAGGCCCCCTGAGTAGAGCTTCGTGCAGGCATCCTGCCTGTGTGGTGGACAGTCGATGCTCACTGCCCTCACCGTATCAGAGCAGCCTCATCGTCTCTCTGCCTGTCATCCCCACGGCAGCAGTGCTCAGTGTTCCCAGGAGCCAGTCCTCCATGACAGTCACTCACTGCTCAGGACCTTCCTCAGGCAATTTTCTCATGAGTAATACAGAAATGGGAGTGAGAGCGGGTTAATGAATGAATAAAAAAGAAGTGAATGAGTTGAGAGTGGGTTAATGAATGAATGAATGAGTAACAAGTAAATGAATGAGAGTAGGTTAATGAATGCATAACAAGTAAATGAGTGACTGAGTGAATGAATGAATGAGTGAGTAAGCATATGAGTGGGTATATGAATAGATAATTGAATGAGTAAGTAGATGGATTAGTGAGTGAGTGAGTGAGTGAGTGAGTGAATGAGGATGAGTTAGTGAGTGACTGTGAATTTGTAAGTGACTGAGTGAATGAATGAATGGATGAATGAATGACTGAGTGAGCAAGCATATGAGCGGGTGGACGGATGAATGGGTGGATAAAATTGAATGCATGGATGAATGGGTGGGTGGGTGAGAAGATGAATGAGTGAGTCAGTGACCGAGAGAGAGAATAACTGAGCCAGAGGGTGACCGAGTGACCGATTCCAGGCTGGAATGAGGAGAATGTCTGCAGTCTGGCTGTTCCCACCAGCCCTGGAAACATCTCTTAGGTCGGAGACAGCAGCTTCCTGGCAGAACCCAAGTTCAGTTTGAGGTACTGGAGCTTATGAGGAAAGATGGCAGTTTGGGCTTTAAGTTAGAGGGAAAGTGTGTCTAGAGACACCTACTCCTGCCCAGAAAGGTGCCCAGGTCTGTGAGAGGGTGAGGCTTGGGCTGGGTGGGGCCCAGGGAGGTTCCTGAGCTGTCTGGTTGGCCCTTCCTTTGGATAATGGTTCTCCCACACACCAGCAACTTCTCCCCAGGAGCTAAAGAAATCCTGAAGTGTGTGTCCCCACTGAGCTGGCATCATGGTGGGTGAGGCCCTTTGAAAAAATGTAACTCCAGACCAAGCTGAGGTGCCGGTGTTACCAAGTGGTGGGATCCCAGAAGTCCTCGCTGGTCCTGAGTCTCAGCAGGGTCTGTATCTCCTGGCTGTCCTTGTCTCTGCAGGCTATCGGTATTACACGTGCCTGATCCACAACTGCTCAGCCCAGCCACACACAGCACCCTTCCCCGGCCCCATCGACCACGGGTCCCTGACCGTGCAGGACGAGTACATCTTTTTGAAGGTAAGTGTTCCAGGTGCTGGGAGGGGACAGTGCATGACCCTTTGCCATCACAAGAGTCAATAAACAGCACTTTACTTCCGAATGCCACCTAGCAGGGCTGAGAGTCTCTGCATCTTTATGGCGGCTGGAACATCTACAGAGGTGCCCAGGCACCAGAACCTTGTCTCAGCGTTGTTCCTGATTTTCTCTGCCTGCCATGTACCTACTCACCATCTGGGACCCACAAATCCAAGTATATACATTTCACATTTACATTTTCATGATTTGGGTCTTATCCTGGATGCTCTGGTCATTGAACCCCTGTGACCAGGACACTCCTGTGGTACCCCCAGTGTATATCTCAGGCCAATTGGGAAATGCTAGTGAGCACTGCCAGGAAGCTTCTTGGCCATTTCTAGGGTGGGAAGCCTGGCCCCTGATAGACTTACTAGCCCTCTGTACAGAGCAGAGCAGATAATCTTTCAGAGACAAGCCCAGAGACTGGTTTCCATGGTGATTCTAAATCCCAGCAAGTTGAGAACAGACTCCAGCATCTTCAAGTTCATCTACAGAGATAGGCCATGTTCTTGGATCCCAGGGCTTGTCCCTGTTCTGCCCCTATAGAACTTTGGCAGACAAGCTCAGAGCCTCCTGCAAGAGAATTCCAAGGAGCAGCCCAGTGTCCTGTCAGCAGAGGGTCCTTTCAGGTTCCTGTCCTTCTTCCCTGGCTGGTACCCATGACGCTCCTTCCTAAGCAGGGGCTATCACAATAGTGCTAGCCCCTTTCTCAACTTAACAGGAAGCCCTGGGCCCATTGGCCTCACTGTATCACTGGCCACACCCACCAAGTCCTCTGCTCTGCATTTGTACCTATGGATCCCCCTGTCTCTTTTGGTAGCTACCAATTCACATTCCTGCTCTGAAATGGGTTCTGTTGCTAGAGAGAAAACCAAGCCACCATGTGTCATGGAAGGCCCAGTGCCTTCACAATCAGGGTGGCCATTCCTTGCACACTAAGCCTCCACCAAGGGTACAAGTGGCTTCCCCAGGGAATGAGAACAGGCGAACAGAAGACCAGAACAGAGAACAGAGAACAGAAGCCTGGCTCTGCTTCTGGCCCTGAGCTCATCTACCAGACGGGTTTGGGATTGGGCCCATCAGCTTCTTTGGGACACTGTCAGGCACAGCATACCTCACCTGTCTTCTGTCTCTGAGGACAGTGGCTGCTGTGGAGGGAAGGGGACCAGGCCTTCCCACAACAGAGGCCCTTTCTCCAAGTTCCAAGAACCTCTGCGTGTCCAGGTCATAGCTGTTCTACCAAGACCTGGACACCTTCAGACCAAAGAGTCCCTTCCTTCACAGATGGGTCATCTAGTGGAGCCTTGTCATCTTTGTAGTGACAGAAAGACAGTCTCCTGGGAATGCACCATGGGGCACCATCCCATTTCCAGAGAAACTGAGCTCAGAAAGCTGCTGTACCCTTGGGAGCCTTTCTCAGAGCTGGAATTTGAAATAGTATACCTATGAGCCAGCTCCACGCCAGACAGCCCCACAGGTTAAACCTGTGTACACTGGGACTCACACCTGACTCAGGCTCACATCCACATACACCCACATGGAAACTCCATAAATGCATCTTGTAGGTGCGTGTGCGTGTGCACACACACACACACACACACACACACACACACAATGCACTTACATATGTTCACACACAAACACATACTTATACTTTCATACACACACATGCTCACATGCACACTTACGCACATGTACGTAGTCACATATACACTCTCATCCACAGATATTTACACACATTCACATCCACAGTGCGCACAAAGACATGCATGCGCATACACAGAGAGACCCACCTCATGGAGATTCATGAGGCTCCACACCTACCCGTGCGCACACACTGAGAACAGAGAGCTACCTCTGAGAAGCCCCCACCACTAAGTCCTTTCCATCTCCCCTGATCTCAGTCTTGACCACCCAAGGGAGCAAAGGCCTCTTCTCCAGCCTTCCCTTCGATGCAGGAGATAAACTGTGCACTCTGGGCCTCCGGTTCCTCATCTGTTTGGAACAAACTCACAGGGCCGTGTGCTCTGCAGTCAGAGGTGCTGCCCGGGTGGAGTGCCAAGGGTGGTGCTGGCCATGAAGATGGGCCCTGGGAAATGTGACTTATTTTGGTTCCCATGCCTAGAAAGCTGGATGGTCACTTTTACCCAGAGTCTCTCTTGAGAGCATTTTGGAAAATGGAACTTTCTCCACCTTGTCCCATGACTGGGCTACAAGGAGACAGGAGGCTGAGAGATGGGTGAGAGGCAGGTTCTCATTCCAGGAAGGATGTGGGGAGTCCCTAGAGTTGGGGCACTCTACGGGGGCTTTGAATGAGGAGACTGCCATTTCAGACAGAACAAGACATTGTGACCGTGACAGAGAACCTTCCAGAAACAACCGGGAAGGAGAGCCACTTTGCTCACAGTCTGGGGCGTTGCCATCTGCCCTGGTGCAGAGCCTGGCAAAGCCAAGCGGCTTACCCCGTGGCAGCTAGGATGCCGAGAGAGACCCCTGTGCTAGCTGGCGTGCTACCTGCTTCTGTTCCAATTTTAGGATAGATCTCTGCTCTGTTAATCCTTCCTGAAGATGCTCTCATAGACACAACATGAGGTGGACCGCATCATCTCGTCTCGTAGGTGACTCTGAGTCCAGCAAAGCTGCCAGTCAAGAGGAACCGCCATGGCTATAAGCACATGGCACAGCCACTGCTGTCTGCTTTCAAACGGAGAGTGGAGTTTGATGGGAGGTTCTGTCACTTGACACTGTGTTTCTCCCCTAGGCGACATCAACAAACCGAACCAAATACTATGTCTCCTATCGCCGCAGTGACTTTGTCCTGATGAAGCTGCCCAAGTATGCCCTGCCCAAGGTGAGGCGGTCCTTCCACATCCTTTGCCAGATGCAAAGACTATGAGACCTTAGACACTAGGGCTTGGGATCCCAAGGTCAGCTGAGACAGGAGTAAGAATGGATGTGGTCACACTTTCACAGCCTCTGCCTGCCCATTATAATAAAGTATCTTTGGAAAGAGCAAAAAGAAAGCAGTTAAATTCCAAGACAGAGCATGTGCAAAGGACCTGGGGTATAGGGCACAGCCAAGTGTGGAGTGGCAGGGAGACAGCCTCTCAGGGCCTCTATGACCAGAGGCTTAACCTTCTTATTTGTGAGCTATGGACCTAGGTACCTCAGACTTTTCTGAACCAAAGGGAAAAGTCAACAAGGCCTTTCTTCAACATCTCCTCAGAGACAGAGAGGCTGGGACAGAAAGTAACGAGCTCACTAAATTAACTGCCTAGCTGAGTAAGCAAATTTGAAGCTAACGGTTTTCTTTCAGCAAAGGTGAGTATCTCAGAGGTGAGGGGCTCTGCTGGACTGTCAGGGTTACAGTCCTGGTCCTTGTGTGGAGAAGAAGGTTCTAACAAGTCATATCCACAAGACATGGTTTCTGTGGCCCTGAGCACACTCCATGGGGCTTCCCAGCACCTGAGTCCTCTACCAGGGGCCTGTGACCTGATCCTGTCAGCAACCCATAGGCCCAATAACTGCGTTTCCTAATCAGATTTTGTTGTTTTATGGAGAATTTGCTTGTTGCTTTCACCCAACAAGCCGTTCCTTCATTTTTTGCTTTTTGAAGTCACCTGAATAATGACAAGAAAATTGAAGTGGCTGCCTCAGCCTAAAGGGATTCCCCAGCTAAGATCCCCTTCCCTGAATCCCACCCTGCCCTGCTCCTCCATGGTCACATGACAGAGTGACCTTGGTATGGCTAACTCAGGAGTAGAGTTCCCCAGCACCCTGCTTAGCATGTGTCCAGCAGCTATAAAAGGATACATGATCCCACAGTAAGTGACAGCTTGAAGGGCTTCAAGCTGAGGAGTTAGCGCCCTGCTCAGCCCAACCATGGTGCAGATATGTGGGTATCCCTGTTAATACACCCCCTACAATGTGGGGGTTCACTGGTGAGAGTTTCAGGAAATGGACCAAACACACAGATCATTAGCATGTTAGTCGATGTTCAGCAGAATGTCATCCTACGGAGTTAGGTCAGGCTCAGCACGGTGTAGCCTGGTTCTATATAGAACCATGCCTTCCCTGCTCCGTGTCTAAGGGGGTAAACAATGCTTTTCTGCCATTTTGATTAACTCACTCCTGGATGCTTGGAAGTGTAGACGGCTACTAGGATGAGTCAGAATCCTTGGTTTGAATTGTCGACTTGTAATGACTGTTTTAAAAATCCTGTAGTTCCCTAGCAGAGAAAAATGTTCATGCGAAGAATCTACAGAACCACAAATTATATCAAAAGCTCTCACGGGGGTAAGGCAAAGGCAAATTTACTTGAAAGAACAAAAATCATTCTGTATTTGTAATAAATTTATTTAAAGTAAAATAAAATTCATATCACACAGAATAGAGGAGAGTGGTGTTGGGAAGAACGGCTGAGTCCAAGCTCCAGGGCCTTCGCCCTGCTCCTCCTTGGCAACAGTGGCACTGCCGAGTGTGGGCTCATGGCCACTCTGGGATTCTGCAGTCTATTATAAGGCTCCGGCATCCAGGCCTCAGATGGTATAGGTCAGTTTTTAACAGTTTAAGCTTTTGACCTAGAAACAGTACCCACACCTGCCCTTCCCTCACAGCAGACAAATGTGTGCGCTTTCCTGGAGCAGCTAGTGTGTGGCCAGGGTGGGTACTTTAGACCTTTCCCTCCAGGCACAGGCCTATGCTCTGACATCAGTGGTCATGGTCAGCTGAAGCAGGGTTACAGCATGTCCACCTGCCTTTTCTTTGCCTCTTTTCTTCTTTGGGGGACAGGTTTTTAAGGACCAACATATCTAAATGTGTGGATAAGGGGCCCAATGTCACCACAACTCACACATGTCAGTCTGGTGCTCAGTGTAGACAAAGCCTTTAGTGATCAGAGACAAAAGCAACAACTCAGTCTCACAGAAAACAGACAATTGAATTTGCACTTATTGTATCATACACTCAATCCACTTTTAGATGGACATGATGGGACATGCCTATTAATCCTAACAATTGGGAGACTGTGGCGGTGGGATTATGAATTTGAGGCTAGCAGAAGCTGAAGGGCAAGACCTTAAAAAGTTCAGAACACACACACACACACACACACACACACACACACTTTCCAGTTTTACTCATCAAAGATCACAAGGCAACAATCACAGAGAGGCAGAACATAATCTACTTAGAACTGAAATCAAGCCTAAGAAAGGCCATCTGGTCGACCTGCTGGGCAAGCTTCAGTAGAATTGTCTCAGAGAACTGCAGGAAGACATTTCGCACAAAAGAAATGTCTGCAAAGAGATCGGAAATGTTAAGGGTGCCATAAAAAGAAACCCTGGCATAATAATTAGAAAGAAATAGGAAAAATAATAAGCAAGTATACTCCACCAGAAAGACTCAGAAGTAGATCTGGGCAGGCAGAGGAAGAATCAGAGAACTTGAGGACAAGATAGTAGAAGTAGCCAAGACCTTTTGACACCATCACCAAAGCAGCACATACACACTGAGAATCCTAAAGAAACATGAGAGCAAGTGGCAGAGAGATTAAACTAAGAAACAGTGGCTTCCTACAAACCCCCAAACCATGAAATGCATGAGTATGAATATCTCAAAGGTTGGCCAGTCCCAAGTGTGGAAAACACAAAGGCACATTCAAATGTCCATTTTGATCAAGTGATATAGCCAGAAAGATGAAGGAGGAGTCTAGAAAGTAACACAAGAGACACCACTTGTCATAGATGAGGGATTTCCTGCTTCAGTGATCTGCAGACTTCTTACCAGAAGGCAGTGTCAAAGCACTGACAAAATAGGAAGAAGGTTCTGGCTCATGGGAATGCTTCCTGAATTTCATATAAAAGCCTGTGCTGGGGCCGGAGAGATGGCTCAGCAGGTCAGAGCACATGTTGTTTTTGCAGAGGACCAGTGCTTGATTCCCAGCACCTATGTTGGGTATCTTACAACTTCCCGTAACTCTAGCTCTGGGGGATCTGATGCCGTCTTCTGGCCTCTATGGAGACCCATGTGTATGATGTACATTCACACAGACATACAGACACATTAAAAAAAAAACTTAAAAATAACTATGACATATTTCATTGGAATTCCATATGGAGGTCCACAAGAAATTTCTGCCATCATGCTTATTAAAATGTTCTAAAACCTTTTCATGTATAGTATGCTATGATTTATACACAGTTTATGAGTTTTGGTTTGCTATGACCTTATGCACAAACATAGAGGTGATGTGACTCACACATATGTCACTTCTACCTGCTTGCCCACTCTTCCTCCGTGTTCCATCTCTTCGTCTCAAGGTAAGGATCTGGAGAAATTCTAGGACAGTTCTCAGGATTCATTCTGCCCTTCATCTTAGTTTGCCCGAACTCGCAGTCCAGCTGCCGCTCAGCTTCACAGGGAAGCCATCTTCTTCCGCGTGTGGCCAGGCATTCATGATCCACCAATGAGAAATTAATGAGGTTTTCTTGTGTCACTTCTGAGGTCACCATATGGAGGCCCACCCTTCTCCCCCTCTCCCCTGTTCCCGCTGCCTTACATTCAGTGTTTTGCTGGAACTCTAACACCCATCTCAGGCCCTGAAGGCAAGCACCATGTCCTGGGATAGTAGAACGATGACCCAGCAGAAGCCCCTACCCTGGTGACTTTGTAGGTCCTTCACACTAGCCTGCCCTCCACTGGGCTCCTATCACAGGCAGGAGACATCTTAAAGACTTCTGAGTCCATTGATAATAAATATTAACAAACTAGTGTTTTCATTCTGCAGATCTTTCTGGGCCATGTGTGCCAACCACATGTGAAGGTTGTGTGCATCTGTTGACAATGGAGTTAAGGCATGGTTTTGCTTGCTTCTCTAAAAACAAAACCTGTGAGGAAAATAAATGGGGTTTTATGAAAGTACAAAGGATTTGTTGCAGTAGTCAGCAAGGCTTCCGTATGACCTTTCTCAGGACTGGCCCACAGGAAGGGGCATAAGCAGCCTGCTGGGGAGGGAACCGGTCTGAACTTCACCATAACAGGCTAACAGCATGCAACAATCATTCTAAAGACATTCCCTGTCTCTGATGTGGCAATCTCCCTTCTTAGAATTCATGGGAAGGAAATAGGCAGAGAGGCAGGGAGGGTCTCAGGTCTAGAAACATCCCCTCCAGTCCTCTGCAGCAGGGATATACATGGCTAGGTGAAATACAGCTGGGCCACAAATACCTATTACGCAGTCATTAAAAGTGGTGTTTATAAATAACGCTCATGGCAGAGGAAGAGACACCCATGCAGTGTGCAGAGCGAGCTATAAACCAGACGTGGGGAGTGTGTGAATCATGCTTCGGAGGGAGCCTGAACATAAACATGTTGAAGTGTTAATTCCAGGTCTCTCTAGAGGGGCGCTGTGGATGGCCCCAAGCTGCTTCATAGCTTACAGAAGCATTTGCGCAGGGCATCTAACCAGTTTATGTAAGTGGCGTTCGATCAGGACTGTCACCTGAATTACTGCACCCCGTTGTGCAAGCTCCCTTTCCTCATCCCTCCTATAAGCTTGACCCTGCCAAGGCTTCTTGTGGAAAGTTCCTCACTTTCCACACGGTTCTGGTGGATCTGCTCATCCACCATGGCCCACACTGATATGCATGACCTCCCCGGTGGACTGCAAAATGGCCCCCAGCCAAAAGTAACAGATCCTGCCTCCTTCCCACAGCTCGGAAACTGGGGTGGGTACATGGGTGTTGGCTTGCATGTTCCCACAGGTACCTCAGAGCCTTCCATCACGCTGCTGTCCAATCTCACATATGGGACTGGGCTCCACATATGTCTTCCTGAGTCATGGACCTGTTAGTTCATCCTGTCTGTGTGTCAGGTTTATGTCTATAGACACAGGGCCCAGATCCTTTCCTGTGGGGTCCTCCAGCTGTAGAGGTATATGATAGATGCTTCACACATTGAACCCCTTTTTTGCAAAGCCCCACCTCTGCATTTCTAAGGGTCCTGTTATGTAGCCCAAGCTGGCCTCAAACTCATAATTTTCCTACCTTAGCCTCTGGATTCTGGGTTCCAGAAATGTACTACTATGCCCAGCTCAGAAATGCCTTTTGGATACATGGCATAGGGTACAACCTGGCAGGGGGAGGAAGGGCCAGGCCCAGTGCTCAGGAGTCCATTGGGTCCCTCATCAAAGAGATACAAACAAAAATCACTTCCCCAAGTGAGCATACCCCAAAGGGCGTGAGGGGGAGGGGGTGTCTTCATGTTAGGGCACCCCCATACCCTACATCCATCTTCAGCTCCTATAGCCTGGCAGCCCCTTGTCAGAGGACTGAGGAGTTTCAGTGTGAAAGACAAAGGCTTGCAGGCTACAGATGAGGCTGTTCAGCTGGGGGATGGGACTGTTTTAATACCTACCTAGGCTTAGCGACCGCAGCTGCAGCTTCTCCGGTCAGTCCACACAGATCTGAACAAAGGGAGAACGAGGAGCAGAGGTCAGCCCAGCTCTGCTTTGCACATGATAGGGCTCTTTTTCTGATTTGTAGTTGTTCAGCCGATTCCCACAGAGCTACCTGGCCCACAAGGGGAAACCAAGTCCTGGAGCTATTGTCTGGGCTGCTGTTCTTCCAGCAGATTTTGTCCCATGGGGCCAAGGGCTGGGTGCACGGGATGGTGGATAAGTTTATTTGCAGGGTGCTGTGAGGGTACCACGCTCTGACTATCACAGCAAATTCTTCCTTTCTGAAGAGGCCAGAGGTAGGGCTGGCAATGGGTCCTGATGCAAATGTGTCATAAATAGGTGCTGGACAAATGAGGGAGATTGACTCCCAGGATGGAGGGATCCCAGCCCTGTACCTGCTACTCATTCTGACTGTGTGGGGTACTTGGGGGAACCCTTCCTCATTGTAGGGAGATGGACGATGTCCAGTGGGGGTGAGGAAGAGGACACATCCCCAGACATGGAGGCCTGTGGAGGTGAAGCCATTTGCACACGAAGTTGAGCGTGGCTCATCAGGATCCCAACCCTGATCATCCTCCCTGATCAGCTGCTCCCCAGGGCAGAGGGAAGGTGTCACTGTGCCCCCAGGCTACCATCTCTGACAGCTCTTCTGTCCCCAGGACCTACAGATCATCAGCACGGATGAGCAGCAGGTGTTCGTGGCCGTTCAGGAGTGGAACCAGGCGGACACCTACAACCTGTACCAGTCGGACCTGCGTGGAGTGCGCTATTCGCTGGTGCTGGAGAATGTGCGCAGCTCGAGGCAGGCCGAGGAGAACGTGGTCATCGACATCCTAGAGGTAGGCGGCACCAGGCGCGCACGGTAGGGACAGCTAGCTGCTCACGCCCCCCTCCCCCACCTCTCTCCCAGCTCCCTGGCCTAGGGAATACAGATACCTGCAAAGCACCAGATGTTTTAGGCTTTAGGGCCAGAGACTGAAGCATAGGGAGTTAAAGGCAGAGAGGGAAGCAGATTTCCTAATGAGCTTCATTGAGACTGTGTTTGCTAAGGAGAAGGAGATTCCTGGTGGGTGACATTGTGCAGAATTGAGATCAGTCTTTTAGCATGCAAGGCTTTCCCTGTGCAAAGGCAGTCACAGCCAGGTATTGTCTGAGCAGCTATCCCAGAGCTGGGAGAGACTCTGCTCTGGCTCCTCCTGCCACATGATTTCTCTGTCCTCTCCCTGTCCTGAGAGACGGCATCTGTCGCCTCTATACGTCTCTCCTACCAGTCCTCCTCACTCCACCACATACATTGTCCAACCTGGCCTGCTGTGACTGGCCTCCCCTTCTGCCTGCCTGAGATGACAGGGTCCCTGCCTTGCCCCTGCAGGAGTCCGGGCCTTACCCGGCACCACACCACACAAGTCTCCATGGGGGTCTTGCTCATGCTAAGGCACTGACCCAAGCTTCTAGAATTCACACCAAAGCTCTCCACTGGGGAGAGTGCCCTCATCCACAAAAAGTTCACCTGGCAAGGGCCTGGTCTGGATAGGCTCCTCACAACCCTCTTTTCTCTTGTGGATACCATGGCCAGGGGGTGGCAATATTATTTCGCCCATGTGCAGGTCAGGACACTCAGGCTGTAGGTTCAGCAGAACTCCCCTCCCCCACCAAGCCCTCCCATATCAACCTTTGAAGACAGCCCAGATCTGAGCAGAGCCGGCCACACTGTCTACCAAGCTCGTTCCTTACATCTGTTCTTGGGGCCCCAGGCCAGTGGGGGAGAACCAGCGGGGAGGGGCCCACTGGTGCTCTTCTGTTGGAGAGGGAGTCTGGCTCAGAGGGTAGCCCTTGGCAGACAATGGGCTCCGTCCCTGCGAGTGGGAGGGGACCTCCCAGGTGGAGGGAGCCTCGATGTGTCTCCAGCTGTCAGCGGCAGTGTGGAGCCATTATCCCCGGCGAAATGATGAATGTAATCGTTTGTTTGTGAGGAGAGCCCATTTGTCAGTGTTCCCTCCCAGCTGGGGCTGCAGAGGGACAGTGCCAGCCTGCAGCAACCCTCTGGCAACACCTGAGCACTGGAGCCCTCGGAGACTCAGAGACGGGCCTTTGCTCCAGGTCAGGGTGAGCAGTGATGGATGGGAGGGTGTCGTGAGCAGGTCTGACATGAGGGGGCGCTGTCTACCCTCTCCACAGATATCTGTCCCGCACACGCAGCCTGCCACACTTGGGGTATCACCCTCGGTCACTAGCAAGGACTCTCCACATGCTGACCACCCTCCGCTCCCCCGTGAAGACGACTGCCGGCAACGTCCTTGAGCCCACACTGTCCCTGGGACCCAGAGCAATGTCTTTTGACAAGTCTAGGGGCAGTCGGGGTAGGCCTCCTGGAAGAGGGGTGCAGCCTTGAAATAAGGCTGAGCAGGAGTCAGCCAGGGGAGGAAGCAGTGAGCTGAGCCGAGCACAGACAGAGACCACCAGGGAGAGGCTGGAGGCCATGGGAGAGGTTCACACAGCCAGGTGCCGAGACAGCACCCACTGCCCACCAGCTGGTGCCTCCAAAATGACTCATCCCCTCTGACTTCATCAAATGGGAAGTAGCAACAGGTTCAGAGCTGGTTCTCCATCACCTGGGCCCTTATCTAGGCTCAGGTATGTGTTGTGCTGTGTTGTCTTTGGCAGGTTACTTAACCTCTCTGGGCTTGGTTTCTAAGGTATGAAGCAGCATCCATAACAATGCCCTCTTTTAAGATTCAGAGGCCCAGTCCAGCAGAACTCCATGTTCCCAGGGCCACCTTCTCTGGCACTAGGGGTGGTGAGTGGGGAAGAGCGTGGCTTGGCAGATGGGACAGGAATCTCCTGCATATGGTCACCAGGAAGCCAGCAGCGTGTCAGGGTTCTCTGCTGTTGAGTCGCAGGGGGGTCCACCAGGTCTGTGAGGCCCCTGGTTGTGTCGCCTCCTCGTGGCCTGTTAGATTTTGACAAAACTTTTCAGAGTCGCTATGTTAGAGTCGGGAAGAGGGCTCAGGGTGTCACCGAGTATCACGGGCCAAATCACCTCACTTGGTGGATCCTGTGGTCACACAGGGTGTCACGAGAGGCACCTTGAAGTGCTTTTGGAGTGCCAGACTGACTGTGCAGAGCAAAGAGTCCATTATAGCAAATCCTGAGGACATTGGTAGGAGACACACCAATGAAGGGACCAGCAGGCCCAAGCATGGCAAAATGGCGCTGCCTTCTCCCCATTCCCTCAGCCTTGCTAGAAACCGTGAGATTACGTTCCTAAAGCCCCACCATCTACTCCTTTATTTGGCCGCTTCCTCCTGCTGAGGCTGACTACCAAGGTCCAGCTATCAGAGTATTGAAGTCCGGCAATCAAAAGCCTCCTTTGGCTGTCCTAATTAGCATGCCCAACTAAAACTAAACACCTCGTCCTAACATGGGGCTCCCTTTACCTTTATAGACCGCCATTTTCCCATGGCCACATCTGCCTCATTTCTATCCAGAGGTAGCTCTTTGTTTTCTCAGACAAATATCCCTTCCCCCTCTTCAGCATTCCCTTCTCCCTCATCTATCTCCTGTCGTTGTCTCTTATTCCCTACCCTTTGTCCCTCTGGGGCAAATTAATCTTCTTTGTGCTGAGAACTTGGTCTTGAGGCGTCATGTGCCAAATACTGTTCTCTTCACTGGAGGTCCCTAAAAATGTGTTAACCACAGAAACACGGCAGCGTGTGCGGAGACAGAGGGAAGCAGAGCAGAAGGTCGTGGACCCATGTCCTACAGACTCAGAAAGGTGCTGGGATACTCATCCTGACGTAGAAAGGCAGTCAGAGAGCAGGGCCCTGGCCATACGCAGCCATTTCAGTCCGTGGTACCAGGGGATGCTCCTTGCTGGATGTTGAAGTCGCTTGGCAGACGGGCTTCCATTTTTTCCTTCTTGTTCTCCATTTTCTACTGGAGTGCCCTTCACAAGACCTACACTTGACCCCACATTGGTTCAGAAGCAAATAGCTCACTCTCTTGTTTCACAGGCCCGTTTTTATATTTATACCTATTCAACACAATTTGCAGCCTTTGAGCTGGTAAAATTGAGATGGATTTACTTTTTTTTTTTTTAACTTATACTGATGTATAAAAGGAGAACTTTGGGAGCCTTCAGATGGGTGAACACGTTTCACATGGCAGACCCACATGTGTCTATGGTCAGAGGGTGCACTTGTAAAATAGAATATACCTACACATCCATCCATCCCCTTGAGTACCAGATCCCATACCTCTGTGTGTCTCACTGCCTGGTAAAGGGAGTCAAGGATACCGGCAGGCTTAAGGCTGCCACTCGAGAGACCGTGTTATTATATGTAGAGACCATTTCTACAGAGCCCTGGTAGTTATGAGGTCCTTGGAAGTGGAACAGGGAGGCAGTTATGGTCAAAGGAAAGCTATGGTGGTGAACAGGAACTCTGCATTGGTGGCTTTGAAGATGAAGGAAGAGATCCAGGAGCCATAGCCTGTAGCAGAGGACTAGATTTCTCCCTACAGCCTCCAGACAGGGGCACACTCCTGACAATAGATCAGAGACTCGGGTCAGAGTTCTGGCTACCACAGTGGTAGGTGAGAAATGTGTTGTTTGAAGCAGTGTTTGTGCTGTTGCAGCACCTACAGATAGTAGAGATACCATTGCTCTATCTGCTAATCCACCCATCCATTCATCTTTCTATCCATCCAATCATCTTCCTCGTCTCCCAACCACCTAGACCCATACACTCGTCCATTCATCCGTATAGCCACCCATCCACTCATGCGCCTACTCATTCATCTGCCCACCTCTCATCTACTAAGCCTCCCATCTACCCATCACCTATGCACCCAGTTCATCCATAAGCCACCCATCAATCTACCCACCCATTCATCTACCTACGCACCCATCTATCTATTCACTCATCCCCCAACACATCCTCGCATTCACAGCTCAACCCTCTACCCATCCACTTATCTCCCTCTCCACTCATTCATTTACTCATCCTCTTCCACCCGTCTATTCATCCATTCATCCATTCATCTATGATCCACCCAGCCAGCTACACATCAGTCCACCTGCCCATTCATCTACCTGTTCACCCAACTGTCCATCCACTCATCCACCAGTCCATCCATCCCTCCTCCTACCCACCTACCCACCCATCATCCATCTATCCATCCATCATTCATTCATTCATCCATCCAATGATTTACCCATCCACCTACCTACCCACTCATCTACAGAGATCTTTGCATCTATGGTTCATCCAGACCACCATGCATCTACCTGCCTATTCCTCACTCTGTCCCTATATCCATAGCAGCACATCTCTGGTGGGCTGTCCCCCTGCACTGCAGACATGCACATTGAGAATAACTGCACTGACTTTTCAGACTCAAATGAGGTGATGTATGCTAAGTTCGGTGTAGAGAGCACTGATGTCCTTAAGTGTTTCTGTCTAATTGTCATCCTTGGCTATAGAGTTCTGAGTTAAATATACAGTTGTCTGAGCCCCAGTCCCTTGAGGAGCTTTGTGAGCAGCAGCGCCATACTAGACAAGAAGTAGATATTCCTCTGCTGTGGGGCTTGGGTGAAAGGGCATATTTCTGTACCTGTCAACCCACCCTAAAAGCACTCAATGAATGTGACTTTAAGTCTTTGTCAATAAGGCTTGAAGTATAGGATGATCCCGGGAGGAACTGGGTTAAGGTGATGAAATGGCTGGCTCTTGTATTTTCTTATGAATCGACTCTGTGGCCACCCTTAGAGGCTACAGCCTCAGCTAGAGACCTTGTGAGACCCCATAAGATGTAGAGAAAAGAAGGCAGAGTGGAGCTCTGTTCATCCATGTCAGAACAAACAGGGCCCTTCACATTGTCACCAGTTGACTTGTTGGGGGATTGAGCTGTGGGGACCCAAGAAAATCCAGAAGTATTTGCTGTGGCCCAGGACCTCCCTGTAAAGGTGTAATAGTCACAGCAAGTGAGGGGATCCTGGGCTCCAGAGTAGGAGTGGTGTAGGGGGATCCCTTCAATCAATACACTGGTTAGACAGGGGACAGGACCCTCCCTGGCATCTGATGGTCAGAGGTCTTAGGTAAATAGTTCCATGTCCTACAGATCACCCGCACCCTACAGTAGACAGAACTTTCCCCATTTAAGCCCTGGGGGTCAGTCTCCATGTGACAGGCTGCCACCAGTGTAAAAGCCACATGCAGTGCTCTCAGTGGAGGGCAGTGCCTGGCCACTGTTGCTCTCGGTGATCTGTGTCAAGGCTTATGGTCCCTCCTGTGTCTCCTCAGGTCAGAGGGGTGAAGGGGGTCTTCTTGGCCAACCAGAAAGTGGATGGCAAGGTGACGACAGTCATAACCTACAACAAGGGCCGTGATTGGGATTACCTGAGGCCACCCAGCACCGACATGAACGGGAAGCCCACCAACTGCCAGCCGGTAGGTACTCTACCCTGTCACATGTCCCCACGAGAGTGGCACAGATACCACTGCCAGGACACAGTTGAGACACACAAGCCACCAGTTTCTGCTGGGCATAAGGATTCACACAGAGGAAAACATGGACCATCATTCTTGTCCATGAACAAGTGTGAGAAACTGCCCCAAACCCTGGCCCCTCCCTTACTCTCAGCTCCCCAGCCCTTGTCCAGATGACCCCAGGCCAGAGAGCCACTGACTTAAGTTGGCATCTGCCCTCCACACCTGCGTTCACTACCAGACTAGTGCTCATGTGACCCCACGGTGCTAGCAGAGGTCCAAGGGTCAGCAGGAGCAGAGGAACTTCCAAGCTTCTGCATATTGCTGAATGTCATTGGGAGCTGGCAAGTCACAGAGGAAGAGTATGGAGTGACAGGTGCCACTAAAGGCAGCCTTTCCCACAGTCACTAGGTGGCCACTGAGTATGAGGAGCAACATTCCCTCGGCAGGGATGGAGTCTGTGTGTCCCAAGCTGTTTCACTCCATACTCAGGCCTCCTCTTCAGGCTCCACTGTAGATGCAGAAGACCCACAACCCCTGCCCACCTGCATGCGGCATGAATCACTTGCCATTTATAAAGAAACCCTCTTGGGTCCAGAGCTGCTATGGAAGGCTAACATCTGTATCCATCTTTGGGGACATGAAGCCACATTTATCTGCCAAAGCAACTTTCAGCTAAGAGAAGGTTCTCGTCTGCAATTGTGCAGCTCAGTGAGGAGGTAGCCTCCGTGAGATTTCTGTCCAGGAGACCCAAAGGATCATGGGAGGTGGAGAAAGCTGCCAAGTGGCCCAGGAAGGTAGAGAGTCCACTGGAGACCAAAGCGAAGTACCTGGGATCCAGCAGGCCATAGATGCACCGAGCGACAGTCCAAAGCCCTGGCTCCCACCTGAGCAGCTGTGGCCTCCATCCAGAGTAAACAACAGACTGACAGGTGACCAAGTCCGGGTCCTCAGAGCTGACAGTGCCATTCTCTCAGCCATGTGTGGCTCAGGGCTCAGGTGGCAGTGGCAAGGTTCCTGGGAATTCAGGGATGTAAGGTCGGCTTGGAGCCATGCCACCCAGGAACAGCTGGGGTCTTTGTCATGGTCTTGGTGCATGTATTAACACTGTCCCTGAGCCAGAGAAAGGCTGATGGGACTTTTCTGCTGTCAAGCATTGGCTCCCAGTTCTCAGTCTGGCTTGGCTGGGGATGTCTCCCTCTGGCCATGTTGAAATAGGTACTCTAATATAGTTGAACAGTTGATCAGATTTCTGTGTGTGTGTCTGTGTGTGTGTGTGTGTGTGTGTGAGAGAGAGAGAGAGAGAGAGAGAGAGAGAGAGAGAGAGAGAGAGAGAGAGAGAGAGAGATAATATATGAGTACACATTTATGTGAACAATGCCAAAACTGAAAGTTAATGGGCTGTCTCCCTTCATGGTTCTCAGCCTTATTTTTTTGAGGCAGGGTCCCTTCTCTAAGCCTGGAGGTCAACAATTGGTTAGACTGGCTGGCCGTCAGAGCCCCAGGATCTGCCTCTCTCCATCCCCAGGTACCCTAGGGCTTTCGATACGTGCAACTGTGCCTACCTTCATCATCATGCCAGGGATTGAACTCCAGTCTTCATGCCAGGCACTTTACCCACCACACCATCTCCCAGCCCTGATCAGATCTCTTCCAAGAGGATGGAGAAATGGGTTTAAATCTGTTGGTGTCTGGGGTTCTTAATGGAAGCCCACAAAAACATATGTATTCAGAAGGACCAGGATGTCAGACATACCTCCAGACAGGGCTGAGGCTGGGTCAGCTGCTGCCCTCTGTGCACCCAATGATTCAAGCTTTAATTTGCTGGACAGTTCTGCAGAGGATCTGCCATCTCCTGCATATAGGAGGGGCAGAAATGGATAACTCACCTGCCAGCCACCTTACCTGTAAATACCCGGGCTTGCCGCACAAGATCCCTGGGGTCTGTTTTACCTCTGTGTCCTGGACTCACTCTGAGCAGCTTCAGAGGGCTTGCACCTCTGACCTATGCAGCGCCAAGGCTGGCCTGACAGGCCAGGCCTACTGGAAGCCAAGAAATGGGGCCTCAAGCCAAGGTGCCCAGTAAAGATTCTGGATGGGAGAATGAATCAATGGATGAATTAGTGAATGAGATCTGGGGTTGCCCAGACCCCAAGAATCACACAGCTATCTGTGTGGTATTCGTGTAGGGAAGCCCATCCTGAGGAGAAGCCAGGCTATAAGGTCCCTCCCTTGGAGAAGATGCAACCCCCTGGAAGCCCTCTCTCAGGCCTCTGGTCTCTGTGCCTGGCTGCTCTACAGGCCACTCCTCTGTTCCCCAGGCCCCAGGGACCCCCTGCTGAGGCCATCTCCTCCTTTGTCCCTGTCACCCAGTTTAGCACAGCTTCCTACCTCCCACTCCTTCTTCCAAGTCACTCCTACCCAGCTTTCACCAACAAAGTCCAGGGGGCAGATCTGGCCACAGAACTGGCTTTCTTTGGTCACTCTCCCATGTTGACAATTCTTCCTTCTTTCCTCCCCAGCCGGACTGTCACCTGCACCTGCACCTGCGCTGGGCAGACAACCCCTATGTGTCAGGCACAGTACACACCAAGGACACTGCCCCTGGCCTCATCATGGGTGCAGGTGGGTGGCTACAGTGGCTTTTACAGCCTGAAGGGGGGGCTCCTGTCTCATGGATGGGAACTGGAAGTCATGAACCTGGGGCCATGCTATGTCTGTTAGAGGTCGTGTCATCTCCTCTGAGGAGGTGCGACTCCCCCTGGAATCCTATGGGTGAATGTGACATTGGTGGAGGGAGGGGCTAGATAGGTGGGTAGGTAAGTACATGGATGGATGGGCAGATAGGTGGGTGGGTAGATAAAATGAGTGGGTGGATACATGAGTGTGTGGGAGGGCGGGTAAATGGATGGATGGATTTGTAGGTAGGTGGGAGTTGGATGGATATATGGATGGAGAAAGAGGCAGGCGGGTGGATGACATCTACCCTGATGCAGCCAGCGGACTCAACAGGAAGCTCCTGTGCTCTCTCTAGACCGTGGTGGGATTCTTGGGGAACCAGGTCCAGTTGGTAAAGCCATATGTGCCCTGAGCTGTGAGCCTACAGAGCTATGCTCCTCACTGGAAGCCCACATCCCTTCTGTGGCCTCTCACAAGGGGTAGTTTCTCTGGGCTGGCCTGGCCTGCATCTTGGACAGGATGCTATCTGCCTGGAGATAACCCAGGCTAGGGTTCAGCCCCTGATGCCTGTTTCATCTCCCTCGCATGGCGACAGTGCCCTCCACAGGAACTGAATGTGCACCCGATGTGTGTTTGCCTTTTGCCCAGATACACCCTGGCCTCCCCCTGCTCTTTGGCCTCCAGGGCACTGAGTCCCCAAACACACATGCGGCCCTCACATGTCTCAGGGGTCACAAGCCCATGCTGCCCTAGCTGCCTTACATCCTTAGACCTGGCCCTGATCCAGCTTCACATGTTTTACCCTCAGGTAGCACCTGTGGGCACTCGGGAGCACCTGAGCCTGTCCACCTTGTAGCTGAGGCTGGAGCCCTGCACTGGGCTCATCTGGGTTGAGCTCTTTCTACCCAGAGGGGACCAGCTCAAGCCCCAGAGCCACACCAGGCCACTGTCTGAAAAGGCAGGCAGATAGGGGCCCGCTGTAGGTGACTATGGTAGAAATTTAGGCCTTGACACAGTTTCCTTTTCTGGAGACTTCCAGCCCTTGGTTGGGGGATCTGCCTGGTCTTAGAGCAACACAGCCTTTTCTATTGGTCAGGTAACCTGGGCTCGCAGCTGGTGGAATATAAAGAGGAAATGTACATCACATCTGACTGCGGGCACACCTGGAGGCAGGTAAGGTGACAAAGGGACCTGGAGTCCTTCAGCTGACCCCCAGGACCCATCTGTTCTGTACCCCTTCTTTCCAGGGGCTCTCTAGACTTCTAAGCCAGGTGTCTGCACCTGGCCATCAGCCCTATCGCTGCAGAAGCAGCCTGAGGCCTCTGCTGAGGGCTAGAACCTGGCCATGAGGTGGGGCCAGTTGGGGGTGGGGCCATCTGCCCAATGCCTTGTGGCTTCTGCTGGGCATCGCACATCACAGTCAGGTGTGTCTCGGGGGGATGTCTGAGAAAGGGAATCGAAGGCTACTTCCTACTTGGCTTTGAACTCCTTCAGAGAGAGAGAGAGAGAGAGAGAGAGAGAGAGAGAGAGAGAGAGAGAGAGAGAGAGAGAAAGCAGAGCATAAAGAGTATGTAAGGAGAGCAGGCTAGATCCTGGGGGACATCGTGTGTTGCTGCAAGGAAGAAGTGTGGCTCGAGATGACAAAAGACGGAAAGGAAGTGAAGAAAGCCAGCCTGTGGGAGCCACGCCCTCAACCGCTGGACCCCATGCAACTCCCACTCACAGCTGCACATGGATGTCAGAGCCACTGGCTAGAGGAATGCTGGCCTGTCATCGGCCTGTAGCTCAGGAAGAGTTGGGACACTGGCAGGTCTGGCAGACCCCACAGAGCCCATGACACATAGAAGCTGCAGGTTTCCACCCCAAGCATCTCTCAGGGGGGTCCTGCCCTATGAAACATATGCTAACCACCTCTCTGGGGTGGGTGGGGTCCTGGCTCGGTTGGTCTAGGGTGACGTGGCTATATGCACGTGAGAAGATGACCTGAGGCAGGTGTCTTGCAGACCAGTCCTGTTCCCAGGACATCGTCTCGATGCCTGGCCATGCAGTCACATCCCCCGGGAGGCTTCACTCATCCCTGCATACAGAGCTCACCTGCGTCGAGGTGTAAGGCCGCTGCTCTCTTAATAAGATGCAACAAGCAAGGCGTATGCAAAGGGCAGAAGAGATTTATTACATTAAATATTTCTATTTCACTGGAGCCGGT
The DNA here is from genome assembly GCA_964023405.1 of Apodemus agrarius. Lineage (NCBI taxonomy): Eukaryota > Metazoa > Chordata > Mammalia > Rodentia > Muridae > Apodemus > Apodemus agrarius. The sequence continues at coordinate 72,000,663 of OZ030016.1, forward strand.
GAAGCCGCGCTGGGGTTCTTAAAGGTCACCGTCTGTCCACCTTCACTGATGGCAGCGCCAAAGGGCCTCCTCATTTTAAAGACATTTGAGGGACCACCTTTGTGAAGCAGTCTGCTTAGGTTTGACTCGTGGACCTCAGGATCAGTGTTTCAAGGCAAGGTTCCCTGCCAGGGGGGACAGCCTGGGCTCACGGGTGAGATGCCTGAATGGACAGCACCTGTGTGCATGTGTGTGCGCATGCATGTGCATGTGTGTGCCAGGGAGAAGCAGATGCATATCATAGTTGTAGGCAGCTATGGTGGGGGAGGAAGACTGTGCTACCAGAGGACTGAGTTATCCACAGCTCCAGACCAGTGGGCTTTAGAGCTGCTGTGGTGTTTCCTTGATGGCCAGAGAGGCCTGACAGTTGGAGCCGGGCCAGAGTGCAGAGTGACATTCGTTTTCCCGCGGAGTGACACAAGCTTTAAGCCAGGCTTGGTGATGCTCATCTGTAACACCCACGTCTGGGAGGCAGGGAAAGGAGATTCTTACATAGGTTCAAGGCCAGCCTGGTCTACAGAACAAGATCTGTTTCAAAACCTATATAACAAAAGACACTGAGCTTCCCGGAGGGAGCAAGCGTCTCACCAACACGCTGCAGGACTCTGAAGGAATAAAGAAAGGCTGAACCAGGGGTAGGTGTGTGTCCCCGTGGCCCTGGTCCCCAGGGGCTGCTTAAGGTGCTGAGAGGCACAGCATGAACACGGTCAGAGGCTTTCTTGGCAATTTCTCAGACATTGTCTCCAACCAGCTTACTGTTGGGTCGAGTTTCTTGGAGTTAAGACCTCTTCCACTCCAGCCAGGGCTGGGGTGGATGGGCCACACCCATCTGGAAGCAGCAGTTCGGCCCTTTTTCTCGCCTTACCCAGCTTGGACTGTGCCCATTCCTCATGCCTGCTCCACAGTGCCCCTTCCCTCTCCCCCCGCCCAGGTCACCTTGCTGCCGATGGAAGCATTCCCAGGAGCCAGCCCACTGATGTCCCTGGAGAGAGCTAACGATTAGGTCCCTGGGCTCTTCTCTAGCCTCTGAGCCCTGGCACCTCCAGCACCCATAGCAGGAGGGAATGGTACCCATTACTTAGAGGAGAGGGAAGGAAGGTGATGCGGCCCAGACAGCAGGGCCCTCATTCACAGTGTCTGTGGACATGCCCTGTACCCCATGTGTACCCAGTGTGCCCATCCCGGAGTGACTGAGGGCCATGCCTGGCTCTGTCACTCCTAACTGTGAGGCCTTGGTATATCCTTATTTCATGTCTGTAAAATGGCGCTTGCCCCAAGATATCTGCCTATGGCTACACATGGTTGTCGCTCCTAGGTGAACCCTATCAAGATACTTTTGCCTCCCTCAGAAAGCCCTCAGGGGGCATTCATTTACCCCCCCAAAGCATCCATCCAGTCTTAATTCACCCAGATGGTGGCCATTCATTCACATATTCATTGAATGCCAGGGCCCCTGGTACCCAGCTCAGACGTCCACTGAGATGGCCACAGAGGGCTCAGAGTCATCTGCCTCCAGAGGCTCCCTGGCTGGAAAGGATAATGGCACCTGTGGATTAGTGAGGCTCAGACTACAGGGAGCCAGCGCTGGCCACATCCACCTGGTGACAGAGGTATCAAGGACCCAGGCTCTGTCACCACACCCCACACAGGCCTGGGGCTCATCCTGACCTCAGCTCTGAGCACACTGTGCTTGCCTCACTGCTGGGCTATGTATTCTTTATATTTGCTGACTTGGGTTCCTGTGGACAGGACGGTGAGTGTACACAGCACCGTTTCCTCCATCCCTCAGGGTAGAGAAATGACCACTGTCCACCAAACCCCACTTCTTCCTCATGTGCTAAGTCAGGGGTGGATATGGGGGCATAGGAGAGCTAGTATCTCTTCCTGACCAGGCTCTGCTGGCCTTGTCAGGGTCTCAACTGACAGTATGTGTCACCTCACAGGTCTTTGAGGAAGAGCACCATGTACTGTACCTGGACCATGGTGGTGTCATTGCTGCCATCAAGGATACCTCCATCCCCCTGAAGATCCTCAAGTGAGAGCATGGGCCAGAGGGGGGACACGTGGGCAGAGGGCACAGAGCAGACCAGAACAGTTCCCTGGGAGTCCTAACACTGGGGTGACCCATGCCTCCCGACCTCTGAAGTGCCCCAGAGATGGACCATGTTCTCCTCAGGATGAAAAAAATATATATAGCCTAGTCATAGTAACCTGGGTGGGGGCTGGGAGCTCAGGAGTCCAGAGAGACACCCTAAGTATCGGCAAGAAGCCGTCAGAGGAATGGAGCCAGGAGTGCTGATAAGGAAGCCAGTGGGTGCCCAGGTGAGAGCTGACTCAACTGAAGCTTCGGATAGCGGAAGGACCCACTGACAACTGAGGACAGGGTAACACTGGTATTTAGAAGGCAGAGCTAGGAAACCTCCAGGCAGGCAGGGTCACTTTAGTCTGAAAAAGAGCTGTGTATCCTGGGAGGTAGTATCACTGTAACATTAACACACGTCACTGACAGAAGAACCCCGAGCTGGGATAGAGCCTTCGCATGCTTTTACTGGATGTCTCTAAGGTGCGGCTGTCCCTGATATTTATGGGGCACAGTGCCTGTGTGGTACCCCAATGATATGTCTAGGGTACCAGTCCATCGCATCTGCTGGGGTCTCACCTGAGACAGGGCAGTGTGGTCCAGCTGTGGCTGAGGTGTTGGGATGTCCCAGAACTGTTCTCTGGCGGGTGGAGTCAGGCCTGGGGGTGGAGCATCACAGGAAGGGGGAAGACCATGCCGCTCTGGCACACGGGTGGCCTCTCGCAGGTTCAGCGTGGACGAGGGCCACACTTGGAGCACACACAACTTCACCAGCACCTCAGTGTTCGTGGACGGGCTGCTGAGCGAGCCAGGGGACGAGACGCTGGTCATGACGTGAGTGTGTGACGGGACGTGGTTAAAACAGGCAGGTGCGAGGAAGACCCGGGTCAGAGCCACCCGAGGGATGGCTGCTCTCTGGGGTGGCCTCAGACTGGGCCTGCAGTCTGCAGGTGACTGCAGGAAGCAAGCTGGGGAGGTGATGGAGCCTGCTTGTCTCTCCCCACTCAGGGCCCCAGGGAGCATCCATGACCCCCACAGAGCATCCCAGTGCCCCCAGAGAGTGTCCACAGCCCCCTGGAATCTGTACAGAATGTCCATGACCCCTCCCTACCCAGGAGCAGATGGAGTGCCTCCCCCACAGTCAGGCTGCAATGAGAAAGCCCCCTGCGGTGCTGGCCTCGCATCCTCCTTCCTGGGTGGCTAGCAGAAAGCCAGGGCAAGCCCTATTGCAGGACGCAGGGAGTGTGTGCAACCCAGAAGAGCTGAGCACCAGGCATGGAAGACTGAGCGGGTCCCAGTCTCCCTCTGCTCAGCAGCCTGGGAGGCAGGCGAGTTGTTCTCGGTTCCGTCCTCTACGCTGCTGCGACCTGCCAAGACCCTGAGGAGGATGCTCATGCCTCCCCAGGCTGTGTGGACTGTCCGAGTGAAGGCTGCGGTGTGAGAGGGCAGCAGGGGCGGTCAGAGATATGGTGCTTGGTATTTGTCAAGAGAGGCAGGTGAGGAAGTCTGACAGCCCGGGCTGAGGTAGACTCAGCCTGGTCCCTTGGTTTCTTTGCAAGGAGGCCGAACAGTTTGCAGGGCTGAACCTGCAAAGCAAGGGCTAGCCACAAAGGTGACAGCCCTGGCAGGGCTCTCAGAGTGCCAGCAAGCTGGCAGGGTTCCCATGTCGCCGCTTCCCCCAGCCCGGCCCCACGGTGGGAGCACTTTCTGCCCTGAGCACGTCCCCTCCCCTCCCCTCCCCTCCCCTCCTCCGCCTCACTTCCTCTTGTAGTCTGCATTTTGTAGCTGCTTTGGGACATTTGTGCTTTGTGTGGACAAGGTCCTCAGATCCGGGGCTGGTCCCAAATGCAACTTTCATCCCTGCAGCCTGCATTTCATCCAGCGAAAGCTGCAAAGTTCACAGGCAGGCGCATTCATGTTTTAAGTTTTTAAACAGCGCCACAAGGTTCCTACGGAGCCTTTCACAAGGCTGCATTTTCAAACAGCTTCTGATTTCAGTGGGCATGGAGATCATTCACGGGGCCTTAGAAGGGACACAGGCTGGCAGAATGAAAAACTTCTGTCTGAGCCTACGACACAGCCCCTCCCATATGGCACCTTTGTCGCCATCCACCCAGAGGTCACATCTAAGCTGACCAGTCACTTTGTCGGGACATTGTTCCCAGCACTGCCCACGGCTGCCTCCTCCAGCACAGCACTGGACAGAGGGTCCCAGCCCTGGGCTGTTCTATGAGGGATTTCAGCCTAGCTGGGCTGCAGGCCATCCCTAGGGCGGAGCCAGCAATACACTCGACAGCATGACCCACATTTCCTGCTCTCTGCCAAGTTGTCAGTGGCCCTTTGGCCTCTCCTGCTAGGACCATTCAACTAGCTAGGAGATGCTCACGGTAGGAACTGAGGTCTGGGCTTTCTTTACAGACAGGGACTGACACAGGAGAAAGGATTAGCTAGACTAACCTGCTTCTGTCAGAATGGAGAGTATGGGCCGCTCTCATACAGGAGATGCTATGCTATCACACTCGGGCTAAGTGGTTATGTCGAAGGCCAAACCTCACAAGCGTGAGCTGCCAACCCCAGGTACCAGGTACCTCCCTGGGTGGGCCTTTCCTTAGTCTGTTTACCCTCTGAAATCTGGGATGATCAGCATGCATTCCTCACAGGAAGACAGAAGTGTGGGAATCCCCCCTCTCCAGCTGTCTGTCAAGGTGACAGTGGGGCTCTGACAAGAGGAATGCCTATCTGAATGGCAGGCTTCCTGAGACAAGGCTACCCATGGTCTGCAGGGTGGTTGGATAAGAGGAGCGAAGCTGGTGTGGGACACTGGTCTCAGATCACCAAGCCGGGCACGCCATCACAGTGCTTCCTGTGTGGCTGGCCTCCCTCGGTCCCTGCCTCTGCTCAGTGGGATGCACTGCACTGCACTGCCCCACGACCCAGTCATTCACTGTCCAAGCCTTACAATGACTTATCTCTCCGGTGTGCCAGCCCTGCCCGGGGCCAATCCCACACGGTAGGCAGAGGCAGGCTGGCAGAAAGGCAGGGAGACACCAGATGGTACGTGACGTGGCTCCTGCTCACCCGAAGCAAGTGCAGGGCCTGGTGTGTAGGCTACGGGAGGGTCTGTGGCAGCCGAGAAGGCGGGGAGCCTGCTCACCTGAGTGCCTACTCCTGGCAGAAAGGGGAGTGGACGGGTCGGATGGATGGCCGGCTCTAGAACGATCAGCATGCCACAAACAGCAATCCCTCTGAGGGTGATAACATCAGGCCAAGGGCAGTGGATGGCATGTCCCATCCTTGAATCCTACTGAGCAGGAGAGGCATCCCAGCTGGTGGTACAGGGAACCTGAATGTCTGGTCAATCTAAAGTGGCTTTCCTTCTTTCTCACCTCAGGGTCTTTGGTCACATCAGCTTCCGCTCTGACTGGGAGCTGGTCAAGGTGGACTTCCGGCCCTCCTTCCCCCGGCAGTGTGGCGAGGATGACTACAGCTCCTGGGACCTCACTAACCTCCAGGTGGGCGGTGCCCCTGCAGACACAGGGCCCTTCCCTCCTCCAGGGAATCTCCCAGGTGCCAACCTCTTCCCACTCAAGGATGTTGTGGGCCATCCTTTACCTGTAGCTGCTCTGATCTGCGGCTCTTCATGACCCTAGCACCTGCAGGACCAGAGCCCCACCTCAGCCAGGAGGTCTCCATGATACAATTTGGGACATTTTTGCTTATGGTGAAATGGGCAAAGACTATATGACGTCAGGGTCTGAGACTGGCCTATGTCACAAGGCACCATCAATGTCTAGCCCTCATACCTTGGGTTGAACATGAGACCCCGTGTCACCTCCTGGAGGGTGGTACAAGAGACGCTGATGTGTCAGGAGGTACCTGGGGCCTGTGAGAGGGTATGATTTTGTAGTACCTGATGAGGCTGTGCTCAGCCTGGAGGAGTTTAGTAAAGACCAGGGAGACAGAATAGCAAGTGGAGATTTATAGCCAAGGAAGATGGAAAATTCCTAAGAGGAGACACCTGGGGTCCGGGACTCTGACTGAGCCGCTAGCTAGGACAGGAGCAGGAGTCAGCCAGGGGCCGGGTGTCTCTGTATGCAGAGATCCAGCATCGAGAGTTCACGCATGATGTATAGTCTAGCTAGTGACTCAACAGCTCTCTGCAGAAACTGGTTTACAAGAAAGAACCCAAATGAGCCTTGAGAAGGTTCCAGAAGAGTCCCTGCCAGCCCCACCCATCGCTACCACAGGGTTCTGTTACTGGGATCAGGGCAGTGTTGTTCCAAGCATAGTCTAAGAAGCTCCTGTGTGCCTAGGAGCCCTCCAGGCATGGCTCATCTCCAGATGTTCACAAGCCCGACCCTGTTGCCCCAACTGTCCTGGGACTACCAAGGGCCAGACCTGATGCTTAAGATGAGGGAACCTGAGTCAGGTGACTGACATGTCAAGTTCTTTCAGACCTCAGTTTCCCTGTTTGTCAAAGGAGGCAATCCCCATCCCCAGCTGCCACCAGGGCAGGAGCCACAGGATAGGCCAGTAACAGCTGTCACCATCCTCTGTTGGTTCCTCATCCTAGTGTTCTTGCTACAGGGTGATCACTGTATCATGGGCCAACAGAGAAGCTACCGGAAGAGAAAGTCCACCTCCTGGTGTGTCAAGGGGAGGAGCTTCACGTCGGCACTCACATCACGTGTATGCAAGTGCCGGGACTCCGACTTCCTCTGGTGGGCACTGCCCCTCTCTCCTGGCTCCTCCAGCACCTCTATCTCATGATGACCTTGTCCCCAGAACCAGAGCAGAGATCACAGTGTCCTTCAAGGCCTTGTCTCCAGACAAACACTGTCACCTCTACCTTAGGGCATCATGGGAGCAAGCTACACTCACCTAGACCCTCCCTCCTCCCTCTAGGATTCATTCTACTCAAAGGCCCACTGCCCTACGACAATGTAGCTTGCAAAGCCTCCACCCCCAACCAGCCTCACACTCTCTACCCAGCACCCCACATTCAGGTCTCCTGTGTCCTTTCCAGGGCAGCTGACCCTGGCTGCACCTCTCTCTCCCCGACATCCTTTGAGAGTCACTCACCTCCCCCAGGAAGCCTTCCAGGTTCCACTTCATTTTCAGCCTCTTTGGTCTGGAATGGAGATAGTATGTTCAATCTGTCCTCCTCTGGAACAAACTTGTAGATTAACCCATGTCCCCACAGATGGACACATCTAGACCTGGGGCATAAGGTTCTCCACCCTAGCTGCTACCTCTAATCTTACCTTTTAACCCAGATTTCCCTTCCCAGTGACTACGGGTTTGAGCGCTCATCTTCCTCAGAGTCCACTGCCAACAAGTGCTCCGCCAACTTCTGGTTCAACCCCTTGTCTCCTCCTGAAGACTGTGTCTTGGGCCAGACCTATACCAGTAGCCTTGGGTGAGTACACTTAGCTACCCATCCATCCATCCATCCATCCATCCATCCATCCATCCATCCACCTATCTACCCACATCTATCAATTCATCCATCCATCATCAATCTATCTGTCCACCCCCACATCCAGTTCTCACCCATTGGCCAACCAGCTCCAGAAGCAGAGTCCAGGCATGCTCTATACTTAGGGAGCACAGCATAGAAGATGATGCCATGGCCCTGGTGCTTGACTTGTGTGTGCCAGGCTCAGCAAGTCTTTAGACTGACACAGTGACCCATTAAGCTCTTAGGGATAGTGTCAGGAGAAAGCTACCTTTCGTAGGCACAGCATAGAGAACGGAGGGGCAGAGGAGGACCCAATGCTTCCAATTAGTGGGACTGAGACCCCAGAGCAGCCTCGCCCTTCTCGGGTCCTCCTGAGCCTTTCCCACCTATGCTGATGGTACCAGAGGCACTCCCGAAGCCTGGGGCACTCTGCCTAAACCAAACTTCCAGGTAGAAGCCTAGGTATATCACTCTCTCAACTCCTATCCCCAGGTGTCTTAGTTAAGGTTTTACTGCTGTGAACAGACACCGTGACCAAGCCAACTCCTATAAGGACAACATTTAATTGGGGATAGCTTAGAGGTTCAGAGGTTCAGTCTATTATCATCAAGGTGGGAGCATGGCAGTGTCCAGGCAAGCATGGTGCAGGGGGAGCTGAGAGTTCAACATCTTTCTCTGAAGGCCACTAGGCCAATCTATCTACCCGTTCTTCTGCCCCCAACAAATACTCACCAGTCTATACCCATGTACTCTTGATACAGATCTTGGCTGACACTTCAGATAAGAATCACCGCTTACCAAGCCCTGCCAAAGGGGCCATTGTGCCAGCGCTGGCTGAGTGGGTAGATATATGGATAGTGGATGGGTACAGCCATCCCACGAAGAGCAGCACCTGCTTATGGCCAACCCAGAAACCAAGGCCCGGTCCATGTCAGCCACTCTGTCCTCCACAGTTGCCAGAAAGACCTTGCATTTGGACTCTCTCTCTCTCTCTCTCTCTCTCTCTCTCTCTCTGTCACCCCTTAGCTAGCAAACAAACAACAAAAATAAAAACAAAAAAAGTTATTAGTACTGTGGGCAATATGTTCAGGCCATGGGTGCTTCAGCTCTCCAAAGCAGACTAGCACAGCCTGTCTCTCCATCCTGATGCTCTCAGATATAAAGTGGACAGAAGGAGTCATGAGGTAGCATGGGGAGCGAGCAGCAAAGGGACTGTAGAGGTGGGAGCCACAATTGCCTCAAGAGAGACTGTCCCACCCACCCACCCACCCACCCACCCACCCAACCAGTGTCTGCTCTGTAGCTGAACCTCCCCCATCCACCCAGGTACCGGAAGGTGGTGTCCAATGTGTGTGAAGGTGGCGTGGACCTGCAGCAGAGCCCGGTGCAGCTGCAGTGCCCCCTACAAGCACCCCGGGGCCTGCAGGTGAGCATCCAAGGAGAGGCGGTGGCCGTGCGGCCTAGAGAAGATGTGCTGTTTGTGGTGCGGCAGGAGCAGGTGAGCATCCACCCCGGACTGGCACTGCCTGGGCACTTCCTGCCGGGCACCCAAGGCTGAGGCTCTGACCAGTTTGGAACATGGCCAAAGAGGCCGGTCTGACTCTGAGGGTGGGGCCACAGGACCAAAGTCTGCCTCTTGGTTCAGACCAGTGTTTGAGATGAAACAGTACAAGAGTATGTGTGTGTCAGACAATCAGCAGGAAGCAGGCTCCGCATCACACATGTATGTACATGTGAGTGTATGGACGTGTGTATGTGCATGTGTGTGTGTTCTTGTGTTTATCAAACATTGATAAAAATTGATTCACTCCCATAGGTAGCACGGAACTTATTTTATTGATTTCTTTCTTCTAATGATGAGGATGGAACCCAGGGCCTTTTGCAAGTTAGAGAAGTGATCTTCTGAGCCATACCCCCAGCCCAGCACTAAAGCAATTTAAAACATCTAATTATATTGATTTAGTTGATCTGAAATCCCAACAAAAGCATAAAAGTTTTTTTTCAAGAAAATGACTTATAATCACAATCCAGAAATAATGCCTTCTGTGAGTATATGGGGATAGATATAAATACACATTTATATATATGCACACACAAATATATATATTTGTATATACATATTTTTCTCTCCGCCCAGTCTCCCACACATTCTATTTTTACTTCAGAACAAGTGTTACATTTTCTTCTGATTTTAAAAATAATATATGCTCATTGTAGTATATTTAGGAAGCATATTTATATATATATATTAAAAAAAAAAACCAACCACATATATAAATATCACCCAAAATCCTGTTCCCTGAGGGAACTGTTAACTTTTCTGGCTCCTGTAAAACATAATAGTTTACGTGACACATTCCTGTGTCTCAGCTAATAGAAGTAGCTAATGATCCCTGCAAGAAAATTTTAAAGTGACCATTAGCAAAACATGAACATTCAGAAGACCCAAAGGCGGGGCGGGGGGGGGGCTTTCCCTCCAGATTCTAGTTAATGCTCGCTCACAGAGGCAGAGAGAGTGCCCCCCCCCAGGATTCTGGGCATTCCCCACTCACAGGTCAGCAGGATTCCATATCTTCAGCTAACGGATATGAAGGCTAATCTACACAGGTGAATCCAAGATCATGCATGCTGTGCACAAACATCCTTTAAAAGGTGCCTGACTTTAGAAGTACAGGCCTGGTCTCCTGCAAACAGGGAAACTGAGCCTGTGGAGGACTCAGACTGGCCACACTAAGGGCCTGTGTGTGCACCAGGTACTGTGACAGCCACTTTGTCTGAAGTACAGTCTCGCACTGTGCACTCAATGAATGTATGTTACAGATGAAGAAACTGAGCTGTGGACAGTGAAGTCATTCTCTCAAGGTAAAAAGAGGTGGAGATATCATTGTATCCTCTGGAGGCCTCAGAACTCTGGAAGCATCCAATGGCTAAGTCTATAGCCACTGGGCTCAAGCTATACAACTCTCCCTCCTCCCACCCCAACACACACACACACACACACACACACACACACACACACACATATACATCTCCCAGGTCCTCTCTCTGAGACAGTCCTAAGGTTCACTTGAACCATCAGGCATCCCTGCCTCAGGACTATGTATCTCTGTTTGTGTTGGGATCACAGGAGGACAGAGCCCCTGGTCAGCCTAGGGTTCTCTGGACCTAAGACAGACCCTGAGGAGGCTCTCAAATTCCTGGCCAGACATCCTGGAAACATGGCCATCTGCTGCCCCCTAGAGCTTGAAGCTAGTAACTACAGCGCATCTGCAGGTAGGCACCTTGGCTGGGTCCGGAGGACAAGAGGACAGAGCATCTTTGGAACCCTTGCAGGGCTTCTTGTCAGGCTCAGACTGGAGTGAGCAGAGTCCCCTGGCCTGGAAGGGGAGGGGAGGGGACGGGATAGGAGCATGGGACTGAGACTAGGCATATGCACACTTACACTGTGGCACTAACTCCCTTACACACTCACACACACTTTATAGACACAGTGTGCACTCCACTACATACACACCTACTTTTACACATCACTGGGCTTGAAAACAGAGCTGGGTGTGAGGAGCCTGAGTTTCCTAATGATCTAAGAATTCACAGCGATGGGGGATGGAGGCCCGACCCGTAGACGCCCTCCTGCCCACAGCTGCCTTGCACGTGACAGATACAGAACAGACTGGGGGAGGTGGCGTCTCTCCATCCAGACCTCAGACATGAACCCAAAATAGATCACGCACCTGCATAGGATGTGGGAAGTTGTAAACGTTTAGGACCCACACCAAAGCCAGCCCAGAAGCACAGGCTGGGGGATCCTCAGCACAAATGGGGCTCCAGGCCATAGAATGAAGCCCCAGGGAAACTGTTGAGAAGAGCAAGGCAGCTAGAGACAGGAGGGCGTTTGTGGGCACAGCCCAGTGGGCAGCAGAGCTGGGCCGTGCAAAGACTCTCTAGCTCTGTGGGATGAAATGGGCAAGAGACACAAAGAGACAGTGGACACAACAGGCTGAAAGACGTAAGCAAAGGCATGCACTCTGAAGGGTGGGGACTTTAAAACCACAGCCAGACACCCACTTCTTGAATACTACCAAGAACTCCCCACCATGCATTGGGTGTTGTTTTAGTCAGGGTTTGTATTCCTGCACAAGCATCATGACCCAGAAGCAAGTTGGGGAGGAAAGGGGCTTATTCAGCTTACACTTCCACACTGCTGTTCATCACCAAGGAAAGTCAGGACTGGAACTCACACAGGGCAGGAACCTGGAGGCAGGAGCTGATGCAGAGGCCATGGAGGGGTGCTGCTTACTGGCTTGCTTCCCCTGGCTTGCTCAGCTTGCTTTCTTATAGAACCCAGATCTACCAGCCTAGGAATGGCCCCACTCACAATGGGCCCTCCCACCCTTGATCACTAAATGAGAAAATGCCTTACAGCTGGATCTAATGGAAGCATTTCCTCAAGGGAGGCTCCTTTCTCTGTGATAACTCCAGCCTGTGTCAAGTTAACACACAAAACCAGGCAGTACAACTGATCCTTTGTCAACTTGACACATAAACACATCACTGTTAAGCCTCAACCCTTATTTTCTTATTCATCCTCAAGATCTAAATAACTTTAAAAGTCCCACAGTCTTTACAAATTGTTACATATTAAAAATTTAATCCCTTCAAAATATCCAATCTCTTTTGAAATTCAAAGGCTTTTTACAATTCAAAGTTTCTTAACTGTGGACTCCACTAAAATACTTTCTTACTTCAAAAGAGAAAAATATCAGGGCACAGTCACAATCAAAAGCAAAATCAAACTCTAAGCATTCAATGTCTGGGATCCACTCACAATCTTCTGGGCTTTTCCAAGAGTTTGGGTCATTTTTCCAGCTCTGCCTTTTGTAGCACACACCTTGTCTTCTAGGCTCCAATTGCCTGTACTCCACTGCTGCTGCTCTTCTTGGTGGTTATTCATGGTACTGGCATCTCCAAAACACTGCTGTCTTCTGCTGCACCTGGACTGCACTTTCACAAATAGCCTCTCACAGGCTCTTTTCACGATGCCAAGTCTCAACTTCTCTGCATGACCCCTTCAGTCCTGGGCCTTCAACTGCCACTGAGGCTGCACCTTCACCGATGGCCTCTCCTGGCTTCTCACAGTGCCAAGCATCAGCTGCTACCCCTTCATGTTTCAAAACCAGTACCACCTCAGTGACTCTCACACATTACCAAGTCTGACTGCCAACACAAGGTACAACCTTGGCAGACTCTGAAACACAGCTTCGCTGTGCTCTCAGGAAACACTTCCCAGAAGATTTCACCTTAGTGATACTAGTCTGTTCTTAGTCACTGCTAATTTCTTAGCTCCAGCTAGCCAGCATCAAGCATCCCAGAAATGCAAAGGTTTCACTTTAGTAGTTCTGGTATCTTGCTAATCACAACTGGTTCTTCAGCCCCAGCTAACCAAAACCACAGAATCTTCACAATCAAAACAGCAACAGCCCTGATAAGAGTAATCTTCCCTCTGAAATTCCACAAACCATCATTCGCACTGTTCTCAACATCATCTTCCAAGCTCCTACAGAACATCCCACAGAGCTCTTAACATCCCAGTGGCCCTTCTAGCTCAAAGTTCCAAAGCCCGTCCACAATCCTCCCCAAAACATGGTCAGAGTGTCACAGGAATACCCTACTCCCAGTACCAATTTGTCTTAGGGTTTGTATTCCTGCACAAACATCATGACCAAGAAGCAAGTTGGGGAGGAAAGGGTTTATTCAGCTTACACTTCCACCCTGCTATTCGTCACCAAAGGAAGTCAGGACAGGAACTCACACAGGGCAGGAACCTGGAGGCAGGGGCTGATGCAGAGGCCATGGAGGGGCGCTGCTTACTGGATTGCTTCCCATGGCTTCCTCAGCTTGCTTTCTTATAGAACCCAGGACTACCAGCTCAGAGATGGCACCACGAACAATGGGCTGGACCCTCCCCCTTTGATCACTAATTGAGAAAATGTCCCACAGCTGGATCTCATGGAGGCATTTCCTCAAGGGAGTCTCCTTTCTCTGTGATACCTCCAGCTTGTGTCAAGTTGACACACAACACTAACCAGTTCAGGTGTGGACATTCCCCTTGCTCCTCACTCAGCCCTGCCCAACCCTGCCAGGAGAGCAACAGGCAAAGAGCCCACCTCCAGGGCCTGGATGCTTAAAAGCCTCAGTCTTGTAGCCTATAGAATGGACACATGAAACACCATAAATGCTGGGTCCTGGGAATGCTTCATCAAAGACTCAGCCAGCTCCTGGGCATTCTGGGAGCCCCTTGGCTCATGGCTGCACTTCCCAGGGTCTGCCTCTGTGTCCACACAGCCAGTCCTGGTGCCCAAATCACCACTGTGTTCTTTTGCAATCTACCCTTGGGTTTCTGGCACTCATGCCCCATTGTGACCTCTTAATGATCTACATCTGCAGGCTTATTTTAAATGTCCATGTCAGAGGGTCCCAACAGATACAGATTTGGGGTGATTCTATCCAACCTGGTATAGCATATTCATAGAGAAAGTTAAACCCATCACTTCTCAGTCTTTTGGCTAAGATCAAGTGTAAAGTTAAACCCAGGTGGTGGGGCTCATCCAAGGTCTTGAAAGGGAGGCAGAAGGAGGCATATCTCTGTGAGTTTGAGGCCAGCCTGGTCTACAGAGTGAGTTCAAGGACTTCTGGGGCTACACAGTGAAACCCCATCTCAAAAACAGACAAACAAGCAAACAGGCCAAAGTTAAATGAACATTGTTTACATACAAGTACCCTCAGCTTTTGAGGGATGGAAGGTGTGAACTAGGGGTCTGATGATGGCTAGAATGAGGTGACCAGGCTGGAGGGGAGGAGAGGGGGAGGGGGCTTGAATGTAGACACAGGAACTCTTGTCTTGCCGTGAGTCTAAAAGTTGGGGTCAGTCAGCAGCTCATGTGGGGAGTTCAGTGCCTCTGTGAGACAAAGTGACAGGAGCCCTCCTTGCCTGCTCCGTACAGCTGAGCCTCGTTCCTGGCGTGCTGTGGGATGAGATGGGAGACAGGAAGCCATTTTATCACAGGGAGACAATTGTGTTTTCTTTGTTGTGGTTCCCTGGAGAGACCTTATGGCAGCTACCAAGACCTTCTCCATCTTCATGTGACATTCCCACTTTCTTTCCCAGTCCCATGCCTGGCTCAGGCTCAGGGTTTACTCTGGGCCTTACACTGCCTTCAGAATACCACCCTAAAATCACCCATGGGATGATTTCTAAGGGAGAGCCCAGCCTTGGTCCCATGGCTGTCTCCCAGCTCAGCCCAACTGCAGGCCGAAGCCCTGAAAGCAGAGACGACCTGCTCTTTGGCCTCAAAGAGCCTGCATCTACAGAAAAAGGGAGAGGAGTGGGCATCTAATGCCAGAACCCTGCCTCAAGAGTCTTCTCCTAAATGATCCTGCGGTATTTCCCCACAGGGAGATGTCCTGACCACTAAATATCAGGTGGATCTCGGGGATGGCTTCAAGGCCATGTACGTGAACCTCACGCTGACAGGCGAGCCCATCCGACATCACTACGAGAGTCCCGGCATCTACCGCGTGTCTGTCAGGGCTGAGAACATGGCAGGCCACGATGAGGCTGTGCTCTTTGTTCAGGTCAACTGTAAGTCCACTGGTCCCTTTAAGCTGTGTGGCTCCCTTTGAAATGGAGAGCCAGGGCTTTGGGGGTGGGGAGCACAGGGAATCTTGTAGGGTTGTTACATGTCCTTAGGTCAGTGAGGCCATGGACAGAAAGGGTTGGGCTCAGACCTGGTCTTAGTGGTCTTCATGGAAGTAATGATGAAGGTGGTAATAGTGGTGGTCATGGTGACATGAGGGATGCTAATGATGCTGGTATTGGTGGTGCTGGTAGTGATGATGATAGTGATGATGGAGATGATGATGATGATGACAGTGGGGGTGACAATGACGGTGATGGTAATATTGGTGAAAATGGTGGTGGTGATGCTATAGTTGTGTTGATGATGGTAGTGGTTAAGGTGGTGATGATGTTGCTGATGATGTGGTGTTGATGAGGATGATGATATGATAATGATGATTGATGGTGTCGATGGTGTTGATGTTGGTAATGGTGGTAATGACAGTGATGATGGTACCAATGATTATGATAGTGATGATGGTGATATAATAATGGTGATAGTGGTGACAGCGGTGATGATGGTGACGAATGGTGACGGTAATTATTGTGGTAACTAATGTGGTGATGCTAATGATGATGGATGAATAGTGATGCTGGTTGCATTAGTTACTTTTTTTTTTTTTTTGCATGGCTGCGACTGTAATGCCTGACAGAAACACCGTAAGAAAGATGTATGTTGGCTCACAGTTTCATGGGGCTTCTATCTATCCAGGCAAGGAAGGCGTGGTATCACTCATAGCAAGAGCAGCATGTAGGATTCAGGAGCTTCTCACATCACAGTGGTTCAGGAAGCAGAGTGGGGCTGGGATGAGAGGCTGGGCTATGGCCCCAAAGTCTGCTTCTGGTGGTCTGCTTGCACTAGCTAGACCTACCCTGGAAGACTCCATAGCCTCCCTCAAGAGCATCTCGAGATAGGAAATGCAAACTAAAACATGAACCCAAGGGAAACATTTTTGCTTTAACCCATAACATTCCACCTCTGCCCCTAGAGGCTCGCAGTATCCGTCCCTAATGTGAAATGCGTTTATTACAGCTTCATGAACTGCCATGGTCGTAACAGTCCCAATGCTGTTCAAAAGTCTAAGCCCAGAGACTTCATTCAACCCACAGAAATCTCATAGCAGTCCCTGGAAAAGGCAATTCTGCACTTCCTCTCTGCAGTGACCATCCTTCCCACCTCCAAAAAAAAACAGAAGAAAGGGGAACAGCAAGACAAGATCTGATCAAAACAGTACTGAAAGAGAGCACTGAGCACCACAGGCTCCCATCCGCCCTGCGTGGCACCTGCAGCGTGTGGTGGCCTCGTGGGCGTGGGCTCACCCCTCCCATTTGAGCATGCTCACACAGGCTCCACTCACGGCCTGCAGGTTGCCTCTGCAGGCCCCCATGCTCCTGCATCCCATGCTGAGGTCTCCACTGACTCTTAAGCCTCACCCTCGAAGTTTCATGAATTGCCCTGAAGGTCTCTCTACACAATGCCTATGCACACAATGCCTGGATCGAGAAACTTCCCTTTAAAACCCAAGTACAAACGTCCATGACCCTATAACTCTTGCATCCTGTGTGCCTGAAAAAAAATCCAGTACCACTTTTCCAAATTCTTTTCATAAAACACCACCAAATCTACACGGGCAGATATAGTGAAAGCAGCAACCTCTCATACCGGCTACCCTTCTCCTGAGCTGACAGGAAGGACTGGAGGGAGGGAAGGTCTACTTCGTTGCAGTGCCTCAGATAGTTCATTCCATCATGGTGGGGAGGCACCGGGGAGTGCACAGTGAGGGAGTATGTGGCAGCCAGAGGCTGCTCATACCATGGCAAAACAGGGAACGGAGGCCGAGGTGTCTATTAGGGAGTGAACAGGACCACCAGCCAGGGAGCAAGCATTTGACATGTGAACCTGTGGAGACAGTTTAGATTCAAAGCGTAACATTGGTGAGGATGGTGGGGATGGTAGGGGTGATGGGAAGGGCCAGGAGTGATGACTGTGATAGTTGTCATGAGTGGGGTAGATGATGATGATGATGATGATGAGGAGGAGGAGGAGGATGAGGATGAGGATGATGATGATGATGGTGGTGGTGGTGGTGGTGGTGATGGATGTGGGAATGCTAAATTGTTGTGATAACGGCAATGGTGGTGATGATATTGCTACTGGAGGCGGCGGCGGCGGTGGTGGTGGTGGTACCAGTGAATCTGGTGGGGATAATGACTAGTAAGTAGCCACTGAAAAGTTCTGTGCCTCACTGTCCCCTAACCCTGAACTTTGGGGGACTCTTCAGCACCCCTGCAGGCCCTCTACCTCGAGGTAGTTCCTGTCATTGGCATCAACCAGGAGGTGAACCTCACAGCTGTGCTGTTACCTCTGAACCCCAACCTCACTGTCTTCTACTGGTGGATCGGCCACAGCTTGCAGGTGCGTACATGCATGCGGCATGTGTGCATGCATCCTCCTTCCCATAGACTGCCGTCTGGTGGGGCGGGTGGGGCAGGATGCTGCCCTCACAACCCGGCACCAGGGCACAGTGTGTGACCATGGAAACGAACGGGCTCTGGCCTTCCTTCACTCCTGGGCCATCCTGAGCATCTACCTGGGGGTCCTCCTGAAGAGGCCCTGGATAGTCCTGTGAAAGGCATGGGCTAGAGCAGCTGACTGGACGCTGACTGGATGTGTCCTAGGAGGAGGGCTCAGGGGAGGCTCTCTTCAGTGGAGTGGTCAGGGAAGCCTTCTTGGACTGTGCTCCATGGGGAGCCATGGACAGTTCTTGATCAGGAGATACAGTGAGGCAGTGGAGCATGTGATGAGGGGGGAAGACCGTCCACCCTTAGCACCCATGGAGGGGACCTGTTTCCTCACTCAGGATGCCATAGCCCTACAGCCCCACAGAAGCCCTGACACAGAGGGCTGAGAGAAGGGAGGGGCTTCAAGTACAGGGCCATGGCTCTTCCAGTGGGAGGCTTCTAGAACAACCAGGGGCTCTGGGTTTGAAGTGCTGTGTAGCCTTGCCACCTGAGTGCCCAAGCCCCATCTCACCTCCCATAGCCTTGTTTATATAAGGGCACGGCCTGACCTGTAACCCAGGAGATGTCACTGCTTATCCATGATGAGGATGGCTGCCTCCGGCCTGAGCAGGACCTGGGCTTCAGCTGGGGCAGGACTGTGGGTGAGACATGAGCAGAATTAGTATAAGGCTCGAGGTCTAACCTGTGGCTGCCTAGGAGACAACCCAAAGGCCCTATAGGAGGCCACAGGCAGCCTAGATTCTAGAGTCTAGAATGATTGCCAGTTATGAAGGCAGTGCATGTTCCCCGTCCAGCTTAGAGCTAGGGTGTTCTAGGCCCCCCTCCCCCACATCCCAGGCACTGCCAGCCACCCACTTGCTGGTGAAAACCAGAGCCAGCACAGTCCCAGTGTGGCCCTGACAGTAGACCAAGGGCCAGTGTTCCCTTGGCCCTCCATCCTGCCGGAGAGGCCTGACCCTACTTGTGCCTCCAGCCTCTGCTTTCCTTGGACAACACGGTGACAACAAGGTTTACGGATGCCGGGGATGTGCGCGTGACAGTGCAAGCTGCCTGTGGGAACTCGGTGCTTCAGGACTCCAGGCTCGTCCGTGTGCTCGGTGAGCTGTCCCCTGACTCCCTGCACAGGCCAGCGTGGGTGGATACATGGCTGCAGAGGGCCTGTTCACTCCGCAGGGGTGGGGGAGGGCTAGGTTGCAGAGTCTGGGTGGATTCAGCTTGTGGGACTGGCTATGCGGCCTTATTGAAGTGTTCCAGACTCTCCGGCTCCAGTTTCCCCCCTCTATAAAGTGTCTCATGAGACTAGTGAGTCTGCTGCATGGTTATTTAACAACAAGAACAGGTGAGCTTCATGTTGGGACCTCCATGGGCCTCTCCGCTTGCACCCACCACTCAGAGGGTGGTCCAGAAGAGGACCTGGGGATGGTGACCTCTTATTTGGGATTCCTGGGCCTGTAAGCCCCTCGGTAATATAATTTGTCTGTAGGAGGAGGGGTCCTTCAGCGCACTTGAAACTCATTTGTCTTAGGAGTGTCCTCCACCATGGACCGCAGCCATCAGTCACATCAGGGGCCTGCAGCTGAGGGATGAGGCTGCCCTGAGCTGGCTGTCCCTTTATGTACACCTGGGACTTCACGCCCTAGGATGCTGGGTCACAGTTCCCAAAACACTGTCCCCTGAGCCCGCCACCCAGCAGAGCTGTTCTCACTTGGAGAGAGAGCAGAAAAGGAAGTCAGTGGGGCTGACAGCACAGGGCCAGGGCTCCTTTGACTCGAGAGCAGAGCTGTGCTCCTCGGGAAATGAAATGTACATGAGATGGGGGCCTCTGACCCCATGGGACTCTTGATCTGGGGTGACCAGTGATCTGGGGTGAAGTAAATGACATCAGAGGATATGTACTCCTGCGAGTTGAGGAGCAGATCTCAGGGAGCGTGTACACACAGTGCCACGCCCCCTCTCAGATTGAGAGTCACTGTCATCATCAGTATGCAAGTCAGGCCCTGAGATGTGCAAGAGGAGGGCTCTTATCTTCCACACACAGAACTAGGACCGCGGGGATAGAGGTGGGGCTCTCTGGACCATCTGGCATGTGCTACCTTGAGTAGGGTCCCAGCCCCAACCCAGACCTCACAGGCTCCACTCTGTCCTCTTCCAGATCAGTTCCAGGTGGTGCCTCTGCAGTTCTCCAGGGACCTGGACACCTTTAACCCCAACACGCCTGAATGGAGGGAGGACGTGGGACTGGTAGTCACCCGACTTCTCTCCAAGGTGCCCCGTGGCTTGGGCTTCAGTCCTATCCTGAGCTGTGGTGTGGTTTGTGGGCTGAGTGAGGGTAGGACAAGGCTGGGGGCTGCTGGGAAATGATGGTTTGATGTCCTGCATCGACCACTCGCAGCTGGATATCTCAAAGGGAGGGACATCATTCACAGCAAAAACACTGCAAGCTCCCGTCCTCCAGGGAACCAGCACTCTTAAGACTCTCTAGTTCCACCTAAGACTATCACAGGCAGACATCCACCCTGACCCACTTCCTTCGTCCCATGAATAGTGCTGGTGAGACTGTACTGGGTGTTAAAGAATGAGGAGCAGTTTAGCTCATGGTATGTGGAGTGGGACTCCCAGAAGACAGGGGGCTGCTGAGGAGCTGAAACTGGCGAGCATGGGGCTGAACAGGTATATGATTAGGCTGGGGAGCAGGGGCAGACAGCAGGAGTCAGCAGGGCCTCGTGTCACCTCAGAAACAGGGCACACTAGCCTACTCCAGGCTCAGGATGGGGACGTGCTTGAAAAGGCATGCCTGGGCAGGTGAAGCACCATTGGGGCCACAGCCTGATCCCATAAGGGGTATGGGTCAGGGCTATGGGTCAGGACAGGTGACCAGGCCAGGAAGGGAGAACATATCCTGCTGGAAACTTAGCTTGTGGCAAAGGATGAAGAGCAGAAGAGGAGCCATGTGTCCTGCCTGTCCCCACAGGAGACCAGCATCCCAGAGGAGCTGCTGGTGACTGTGGTCAAGCCAGGGCTGCCCACCATAGCGGACCTGTATGTGCTCCTGCCTCCTCCCAGACCCACAAGAAAGAGGAGCCTCACGAGTGACAAGGTATGACCATGGCATAGCAGGGCTGCGTGGCTGAGGGCCCAGGGGTGTCACTCCTGACAATCACATCTCTGTGGGGTATCACTTAAGCATTTAGTTCTTACTATCAATCATGCTGTCTGACCCAGGGCACCACCATCTGCCTGTAGCTCCACATTCAACAGCATCCAAGATGAGTGAGATAGGCAGCTTCCAGGGAGAGGAGGCTAGACCGGGATTGTGGGGACAGTCTCCTGTCTCTCACATCATTGTCTGGAACTGTCATGTAACCTCAGCTTCACTGCCAGGAGCACTGGGACACGTGGGTGAGCACTGTGGGAGACTCTGGCCTCAGGCTTTCAGCACTGGACAGGAAGCACCTTGGGAACTGTCATCAGAGAGGTCCCCAGATGCTGAGTGCTGAGGAGCCTTTGGGACAGCTTGTTCCATTTGGGGCAGTGGTAGCTAGCTGGGCACTAGGCTGGCCTCCTGGGGTTCGTGTGCAGGAGTGTGAGCCCATGAGTGTCCAGACGGAGGCAAAGCCTTCTCTCCTCCAAAGGCTGGGATTCTGTGCCTGGCATAGCTTCTGGCTCTGCCCCAGTGGATTTAGCTAAGGTCGGAATCCCAGAGACAGAGCCACATGGGAATGAGTGTCGGAGGGCACAGCTAGGTCTCCACGCCGGGCCCTGGGCGGTGCCTGATGGCGGTAACACACGGGTGGTGACGAGCTCTGATGTGTGCCATGAGCCTCACCTACTGGCCATGTTGTGGGGATCTTGTGCTCCCCCCAGAATCCCCTAGTCCATCTGTCCCTCCTGAGTCCACTCGTAGGTAGGATGCCCTGCCCCATCTCATCTTTGTGATCTTCCACGTCCTGGAAGCGTCACTGACTTCACTGACCGGGGCGGGGGCTTGGGGAGCTCTCCGTGTCTTCTCTCTGTTCTGCGCTGGAATGAGAGCTTGCTGGCAGCAGGGCTTCCTGAGCCATCCCTGGCTCCTGGTGAACCTGGCTGGTGGGCTCTCATGCCATTCCCCAGTGGGAACACGGGGCATCAGGCCGTACCCCTTCCCAGCCCCAAGCGACTCCAGTAGTCTAGACCCCAGAACTCTCCTACCCCCTTTGCTTTCAGAGACTGGCAGCTGTGCAGCAGGCACTGAACTCTCACAGGATCAGTTTTATCCTCCGAGGAGGCCTTCGTATCCTGGTGGAGCTGAGGGACACAGATGCAGGTGACAGACCTGGCTTGGGTCTTTCGTGGGGCAGGGTGGGCATGGACTCAGGCCCGTGGATGCTAAACGTGACTGTAGGATTCGAATGGGCTTTCATCTAGCTGCCAGTGACCCTTCTGGCTGGGACATCTCTGGCTAGATGCACCAACCCCTTCACAGCCAGCTCCGGGCCTCACCATCTGGCATGACCTGTATGGTAGCAGCTACCACAACCATCGGGAACTTGCTGATTCACTCAAAACCAGTGTAGAAGGAGGGGGGCTTTTCCCCTTTGAGGGAAACCCAGCCAAAGTGGGCCTGGGTTATATTAGGACTCTGTCGGAGAGCGAGGCCCATCCCCCAAGGCCTGGTGTCATGTCGTTATCCTTGATAACCTGCTGCTGTGCACTCAGCCACACGGGCAAGGCCGGTGGACAACCTGAAGTAGGCTCATCCAGGCCTGGGCTGGGGACAGCCCGCCCACAGCTGCTCCTCCCATTCCTCTCCTGTAGGTCCTCAGAGGCCAGGTGGCAGTGGTGGCTACTGGGCCGTGGTGGTCCTCTTTGTCATTGGGCTCTTTGCAGTAGGAGCATTCATCCTCTACAAGTTCAAAAGGTAAGGCCCCTGGCAGTCTTGACCTATGGCCCCTGTGGCTTCCACAGGCTGTGGAGGAAGGCGGTGCGAGTTCTCCCCTGTACTGGCGGCCAGGAAACTCTCAGGCTCCCTTCTGCTCAGCCTGACTCTCTCAGAGGCCCAGAGCATCTTCTCCATCAGTCACCCTCCCCGGAGGGGATACTGTTTGCCCTCCAGATAAGGATGCAGGGTACTAGGAGGCACAGTTCAAATCCAAGGCCAGTGGGGCAGGATTTGCCAGTTGTACCTCTGCCTCTTGGCTTCCCACATCTTGGCTATGGCTGCCACAGGGGCTCCCAGTGACCTGAGGGCACCAGAGATGGACTCCAAGGGGTGCTGTGAGACCCTGTGTCTCCTCTACAGGGCTTCCGTGTCCTCTTCCCTCGGTGACCTGTCCTCACAGTGAACATGGCATAGTGGTAGGGTTGCTGGAGGCCAACCCTGTCTCTCATCTACCATGTCCGCGTGCAGAGTGGGGCTGAGTGCTGGCAGTCCTCTTCATGGGCTCCAGGGGGGGCAGCATGGAGTGATGGCCACGGGAAGGTACAGGGCTGGTCTACAGACACAGGTGCAAAGTGGTTGGTGATAAACATGGCGGTGCTGCTGAGAGGCGGCCAGCCAGCAAGCGCCCCCTTGGAACACTCTGCTATAGGGCAATGTGACAAGGCCTCAGATACCTCTGCCCCCAGCACCCTTCATCCTACGGGGCCAGGACCTAGCTAAGTGGCAGGCAGCCCTTCAGGTGGCTGGCACTGAGAATACATCAAAGATCTGCCCAGATGCTGCCCCGCCACAGGCTTGCCTCAGATAAAGGCTCTCCCCTCTGAGCCATGGTGTCATTGTCTATAAGAGGGCATGCAAGGGAGGAGACTGAGGTGGGGGGGGAGCCAGCGGGGCAGTATTCCTGCCTCGCATGGCGCCAGGATGGTGGCATATGAGCCCTGGGTAGAAGGGCACGTGGAGGACAAAGCCCTGGGTCTGGGCGTGAGCCCCATGACCAAGCAGAGGGGCGCTTCCAGACTTCCATGTGGGTGGATGTCCGAGTGAGTGTGGGTGCTCCTCTGCACTTGGTCCCATCCTGTGTGGGACATGCAGGACTGTGGGTGGTCGCTTAGAGGGCAGCATGCTTGCCTGGGGTAGAGGAAGCTGGTCCCTGCGGGTGACGTGTGAGCCCCACCCTTCAGATTCCCCAGGTGTCCAGTGGTGCCCCCCATAACCTTCCCCGCAGCGTGCTTCATGGGGCCCAAATGACGGACAAACTGCCTGTCATGTGCCAAGAGGAGGAGGGGCCAGATAGGTCCAGCGTGAGCCTGGCACATCCCCAGGCCCAAGGCGATCTTTCTGAACCAGCTATGGCTTTGAGGTTGGAAGGAAAGGATATGTTGCCATAGAAACAGAGAGCTCAGGCAGGGGCCAGATACCCCTTCCCACAAGCTCCAGGCCACCCCCAGGGGGAAAGGCAGAGCAGTAGAATTCTGAGCAGTCAGGAAGAGGGGAAGGGCTGGCTTCCTCCTCCCTCTTCATCTGTCCTTTCATTCGTCTGGGCTTTAAGTTCTGCCCAGACCGTGGAAGCTGGGGGCTGACTGTGTACTGAGCCCAGTGCTGAGATGCTAAGCCTCTCAGTGACAGGCCCGTTTCTCCCTGGCACTGTCTATAAGGAGAGATAGGGCCAAACCCCACCCACCACATAAGTCCATCACCTGAGTGTACACTCGGTACAGCTAGTTACTCTCTCCTCCTCAAGGGACTGAGGAGGACAGGCCCCCACAAGCTCCGGCCACCACCAAGCCCTAGACCTCAGTCTTCTTGTATCTAAATGGGCCCATGACCTTTCTGGTTGTAGTTCTTGTCTCTGAATGGGCCCAGACCTTTTTGGTTAGCTAGAATTAATGGGGCTATTCTCAATACAAGGGTCCTTCCCTTGCCTGTGGCTGTGTGCCCAGTCCTAATGGGACAGAGTGTGTTGTCTCTCTCTTCTTCCCCTGGGGCCTGGACTAGAAAGGGAAGTCTCAGGAAATCTGGATAGACACAGTTCAACAAGTACCCCTCAGGACTGGGTCAGCAGTGTGTGTGTGTGTGTGTGTGTGTGTGTGTGTGTGTGTGTTACTGTCCTAGTTGCTAGACACTGGGAGACAAAGATGACAGTGCTCCAGCAGCTGGTCTGGAGAGATGGCTCAGCGGTTAAGAGCACTGACTGTTCTTCCAGAAGTCCTGAGTTCAAATCCCAGTAACCACATGGTGGCTAGCAACCATCTGTAATGGGATCCAATGCCCTCTTCTGGTGTATCTGAAGACAGCGAGATCATACTCGTTATACATAAAATAAATAAATCTTAAAAAAAAAAGCCAATGCTGTGTGGGCAGCAGAACATGGGCTTGGGGAGCAAGCTGGAAGGCAGGCTCCCTGGGGAACAGTCTTGTGTGGCACTGTCTATACTTGGGGCCACGGGCTCATTCAGACCTGAGCTGTACCTCTGGCCAGCAGGAAACGTCCAGGCAGGACGGTGTACGCCCAGATGCACAATGAGAAGGAACAGGAGATGACAAGTCCCGTGAGCCACAGTGAGGATGCCCAGAGCGCCATGCAGGGTAAGAACTGGGGCACGGTGGCCCTGTGCGGTCCCACCATAGAGGGGTCCATCCGAGCCCAGGGGACACGGGCCAGTCCAGCCCTGCTAGAGAGTCTCTCTGGACCATGAGCCTTGGCATAGGAGAGATAGGTCCCCAGGGCTGTACAGGATGAAGCCAGAGGCTGCAGGCTGAAAGTGCTACTCCTTGCTGTGGGTGACCAGCTCGCATAGATGCCAGAGACAGGAAACTCCCTCGTGGAGGACACCTCCCACCCCTACCCTCCCTCACACCCCCACCAGCTGCTTATTGCAAATGCAGAGTTTGTAAGCATCCTGTGCATGGACCCCCAGGACAGCATTTCACAGTTTCCACAGGATTTTCCCCAAGGTGACTTTTGGTTCCTGTAATGCCCAGGAGGAGAAGCCCAGGCCTATTATTACCTTGGCTGTGGCACACCTCTGTCATTCTCTATGCCGTGGCTTCTTAGCTGGGACAGTGTCCAGAGCTAACCAGAGCCCTACTGCCCCGAATCCCTGCCCCACATAGGCCCTACCCAGTCTCCTTTGGTAGTGGCGGACAGCACGGCCTCTTCAGTGGCTGTGAGCAAGGCTTTGTCAAGGTTAGCTGTCGAGTTACAGCATTCGCCTTAAGTAGCACACCTGTATCCCAGCCTGATGGTCCTCCAGCCATGATGGCTCCTACCTTGAGAATTAGTGACCCAGCCAGGTCTTCAGTCACCCAGGGTGGCACAGCTAGATGTCAGTAAGTAAGCTTGAATCCCAACTAGGTCAGTGTGACCCTCCAGGCCAGGGGCAGCTCTTCCCACCCCTTCCAGCCACTTCCCACATCCGCCAGCCCACGACTCTTTATCAGAGGACATATTTACAGCCTCTGGGGCTGTAATATCGTCAGTGACTTACTGAGTGTATAGGAGGTCCCAGACCTCAGAACTTTGGTCCTCACGTGACCCTGGAAGCATTTGGTGCTGCAGTGCTTGCAGACAGGTAACTGGAACCCAGCCTTTGAATCACTCATAAGAAGGAGCAGAAGGGAGCCGGTCCTGTGTACACAGCCCTGTGTCTTGCAGCCCTGAACACTGCCCAGATAGCCGGGCCCGGCTCTCATGCAAGGAAGTCATAGCCTCCACTAGAAGGGTGTGGACGTCTCAGGAAGACAGGGGCCTACTATCCCACAGCCTCCTGCTGTGAAGGTCCTAGTAACAGGAGCAGGACACTGTTAATGGGGACCATGGCATGGACTAAGCACTGCCTATGACAGTCCTTCTCCATGGTGTCCTGGTGACTGATTGACCGGGGCCAGTGAAGTGGACGCCCTGGTGAGAGTCACATGACTAGTCAGAAAGCACCAGTAGTCAAGTACTGGCTCCCACAGCCTGCGTAGCACCAGCTACACACCTCCCAACCAGTGCCATCCATTGTGAGCACACAGTAGGACAGTGGGACAGAGTCTGTGGAGAATGTCGCTTGGTCTCATAATGAAGCCCGCACAGGGACATTTATTAACTGGTCTCTGACAATCATTGTGTTCCCTCTCTCCCTCTTGCCTTCCTTATCTCCCTCCTTGCCTCCTGGTCCATCCCCCACCCACAGTGTTCTTTACCAAGAGGGGGCCAAGCCTCAGCCCTTCCTGTGCCCCCTTGCTGCCGATGCCAGGGGTAGCCCTCACGCAGGTCAGTGGGTGCCTCACTACCCATGCCTCTGGACCACTGCTTGTGGTGGCACCTGGCACTTCCCTCCTGTCACCACGTAGGACACTGGAGACGCCACCTCCACCTGCACCTTGCACAGGCTGAGGGAACCTCACTGCATGTTGGCCCTAGGTGCTGCTGAGGTCCCCTGTGTTCCTGTGTGGCCTCTCTCCCACCAACCAAACTAATGGGCTGCATTCTCCTGTTCCCTAGGCAACCACTCGGGTGTGGTCCTGAGCATCAACTCTCGTGAGATGCATAGCTACCTGGTGGGCTGATGGCACCAGCTGGCCAGGACACTCTCCTCCTGCTTCCTCCACAGAGGGCGCAGGACCGCAAGTACAGCTGGAATGACATACCCTCTGAGACCTGTGGAAAGGCCAACTCCTCTAGCTGTCCCCACTCAGAGGACAGACACCTCTCCCTGTCAGCCCCAGCTGGCCCATGGGATCCTGGGACAGCCGACTCATGACCCACCCGGACATGGGCCTGTGGTGCCACACAGAGTCCCCCACCCTTGACTCTGAGGCGTCACAGTCCTTCAACCTGAACATGCTGCCCTGGCTGCTCCAGCCTGCCACTGCAGCCCAGGCCTGGCTTCTCCTGCCTGGGGCTGGACCAGCCTATTTCTGGGGTGAGCTTGCAGCCACCCCCCTCCCCCACTCCAGACTTGTAGACCTGCTCAGCCCTGGCCCCACAGTCCCTGTCCCTGCAGAGGACCCCAGGACCAGAACGTCTCTGGGCCAGATCTATCCAGCACCACCTTTCGGACAGCCATTCTCTCCACTGCCCGGGTAGAGCTATTTGAGTTTGGGGGGGAGGGGGGCTCTTTCTTTTAGCTTTCTGTTTTCAAGGCAGGCAATAGAAGCCATCTACGTTCTATCAGAATCCCACTCTCAGAACCCCCTCGTTCAGAATGCCCAGAGTTGGGCCTAGAGAGGCAAATATCTCTCTGATTTTCCCTCAGGGCTATGGGGTTAGGGGCAAGAAAGGAAGGGACCGGCACATGCAATTCCTGCTCCATCCAGCAGGATGTGCCCTTCTACAGCTTCTAGGCTGATGGCTGGCTTCCGGTCAGGTCTGGGCTCTTGAAGAGTCTACAGGCCCCAGAAAGGCATGTTAGCTGAATACATCAGGCTCTGATGCCCTGTGGTTTGAGGGACTCTTGTAGAACCAACTAGAAAAGGGGTGGGAGGGCAGCGTCTCCTGGTAAAATGAACTAGAGGATCCAGAGACTTGTGGCCCTTTCAAGGTCGGAGAAGGAAAGCAGCAGAGGTAGGCCTAGAGCCGCCTGCTGCCTGCTCCCCACTGCCAAGTCAGGGACCCAGCACAGGTTGACACTGTGAGCTGGCACAATTCACCTTTTGCCTTGAAACTGAAGTCAGTATCCCTTCCCTTCCCACCTCTTTCCCTCCTCCCAGCTCCAGACTCTTGCTGCCCCACCAGAGAGCCCAGGCTGGCCTGAAGAGAGGCCCGGGTGTCTCAGCATACACTGCTGCTGCCTGGCACACCCACCAGCACCCGCCAGTTCTCCCTGGGGAAGAAGTGTGGCCCATATAGGAGGAGAGGTGCAGGACAGACCCTCACAGAACAGCTCCAGCACTCGGTCTCTCTGTTAGGGGGTGGGCTGGGTGTCCAGACACTCATGTCACAGACAGGACGGCACAGACCAGGGTAGCAATGGGGGGAGGGACCCAAAGGTGATCTATGTCAACTGTACCCCAATATCTCTCACTTTCTGTCGCTCTCTGGGGCTCAGGGGTGCCTCCAGAGGTGACTGCAGGCTGTCCTCCTTGTGAGGGGCTACAAATGGGACCCTAGTGCTAGTGAAGGCCATGGCACTCTAAGACCTTTGCCCCGCACACCTTCTTACTGTCCCAAATAAAACCTAAGCAGAGACCCTTCCCCATCCGTATCCCCGCAGCACTGGATCATCCAGTACCACACGGAAGGAGATGCTCACACACCACAGTCTCCACGAGGTCCAAGGTCGGCACAGACCCGCTGGACATAGCCCGCCACTTTAGCTCGCCAGTGCCTGGGGTGCCAACTATAGCCTTCCTTGAGCACTCTGACACCCTCAAGGGCACTCGGGTAGCTTCCCCTAGCTTTTTGGATTTTGTGTTACTATTTCTATTAAGAGCGTTTGGAGTGTGTAGACCTAAGAGCCTCCCCATTCTCATCTCCATAACTGCAGACGGCTATGCAGGCACAGGGTTACCCCGCCTATCAGCTGAGGTGCCATGCGTTGTACAGCCAGGGCCCAAAGCCCCATGGACAGCCCAGGTGCCACCAGCTCAGGGGCTCGCACCACTCTCCACTGGGCCCTGTGCATACCTGGCATGTGGGCATAGCAGAGGTGATGAATTCTTTGTTTTTCCTTTCTAAAAAAATAAAATAAAATAAATCATTTGTGATGCTTTTAACAAAGGTTAAATCAACAGGGTCAGTCTCTGCTGTAGTGTGAAGATCTGCTTTATGTTTAACATGTACACGTGGCTCACACCACACACAATAAAACATCCATCCCACCTATGCCAAACCAATAGTCTCTGTTCCACCCTAGCATTAAGGTCTGAGTCATGTTCACCTGTAATATACAAACCATGCATAGCACCACACACACACACATATCAGCCTCTCACACACCACATCGCATACGTACCACCCCACATACCGCAACACCACACACACACACACACACACACACACACACACACACACACACGGTCCACAGCTATCTTAGCGTGAGGCATGGTTAGTTCCTCTCTATATCACATGGACCACAATCCCACTGCACACATACCATACCGTAACACACCATGCACAGGGACAATGCCAGCCTAGGGGATTTCTGGGTTCCTTCCCTGGCACAAAAAGATAACTGAACACCTCAGAAAGACAGAAGAACATGCCAGGGAGAGAAGGAATGTACCCTTGTGAGGGGCAAGGCCTAAGGCTGGGAGGCCCTAAGCAAACACTGAGTTGGGTATTTTCTAGGGACCTTGGGTACTCCCCTTTACCTATCAGTCCTGTTCAGAAACCTGCCTCCTGTGCCTTCCTGATGTTCCTGCTCACAATGAATCCTGGGAACAAGATGCTGCCACCCCGGAGAGCCTGCTCTTGATTTATTAGTTTACCTATGGCCCTCTAACTCTTTCATTCCCCGCCTCTCAGAGCTGCTCACCAAATGTTGGCATGGCGGGAGAGTAATGGCTACTCTGCTCGCTTCATGCTGAGAGGAGGCGTGCCCAGGGAGGGGTCAGTCGAGGGCAGACAGGATTCACATTCGTCTCCCTGGACAGGACAACAGGGGACTCCCCACAGATAGGCCTCACAGTCCCCTGAGACCTAGCTGGCCTTGGATGGGGGTGGGGGTATTCTCCCTTTTAGTCCCTCTGACCACAGCACACCCATAGCCTCCAAGGATGTGTAGTGAACATCTGCATGATTACGCCAGTCTAGTACTGTGAAATATTTGGATAAAACTTGAGCAAAACCCTAACATTTCAATAAGCCTGGATTAGACATATTTTGTTTCTTAAGCCAGTCCTTGTCGTTGTTACAGAAAGCAGCCCAATAACTTGATTGATTTAAGCAGAGGTTTGAACTATGACATTTTATATACACCTTATATAACATTCTCAGACTATCATAATTTGCTTAAGCTTTCTTTCCTACTCTTGGAGAAAAAAAAAAAACATCTTCTGAGATGCAACGACATTAACAGAGCATGAGGCAGCAAGCCCTCCTGTGACAATCTTGCAAGCTGATACAGCCAATGTGATGGCAGTTACACGGCTTAGAAGATGGTGCAGTATAATCAAACAGTAGAATCCAAACTGCAAAGGTAATAAACTCGTATTACCCGTGTATATACTATTACACTATGGGTGTGGTAAGTTCCCAGGTAAACCCTATAGAAAACACAAGACAATCCTCACACAATACATAGAGTGATCTGCTGTAACTGTGCTCTGAAGGAATGTTAAGTGGCAGATACAGATAGAGTTTTATATCGTGAGATAAATAATAGACACAATGCCTTCTCTCTTTGGCTGTTTGTGGTTCTTTATCCCTGGCGCAGAGTTGGAGGGCCATCCTGACTCAGGAAAGGCGGTTTTGGAGAACATTTGAAATAAAACATGCTTGGGTGCAGTGGGAAAACCAAATTCCATCTCCAGAGGCAGATTGCAGTGAGCTCAGACAGTTTGATGTAAACGCAAAAGTCATTTGTTCCTCTACAAAACTGAACCCAATAGTTTACACTGGGCAGGAGACTAGCTATTGAACCGTAACAGCTGGTCGGACTCAAAGCACCTGTCTTCCTTATTGCTGGTCTAGAGCCATCCAGGTGAATTCTATCCACTGGGACATGCACTGGGAGCAGAGGTTGACAAGCTTTAATCTAGACTAGTTTAGGGTCTTTAAATTGTTTAAGCCATGGATTAGTGGCAGTGAGCACACATAGCCAAGGAGGAGGACCAAGCTGATGAAAGCGTCTGCTATTACCAGTGTCTACCTTAAGTCCCTGGCCAGACTTGGGGTGACCGACTGCTTGGAGACCTGTATGACCCTCTTTTTACCCTCAGGCTCCACAAACCACAAAGTGTCTGTGAATATAAATGGGTCCAGCTTCTCCCACCATCTCCTGCAAGGGAAATATCTCAGGAGATATTTGGGGCCATGCCTATGTAGAAAATAAAATCAGATTTTCTTGCTTGAGTAAGAACCTAATTCTGCCCAGTATTTGAGAAGGCAGCTAAGTGGTAACAGTGGACAAGTCTTGGAAGCAATTTGTCCCATCTATGATTAGATAGAAGAGAGGGAAGTTTTGGGTCAGGGGGCCCTCTCTGTACCCCAGTCCCCAGTCCACCTGGATGGGCAGGTCTGGTCTGCCACCAGAGAGTAGCTAGTACAGTCTAGTCTGTCCCAGGAAGAGTCTGGACTTGGCAGTCCACACCTACCCATGATTCAGTCCGTGCCATCTCCTGGTTTCTTCCTTTAATTTTCAACAGGCTTATATTGCCATCCTGTCCCTGACAGCGGGGACTTGGGCCCAGGTCCCTGTAGTTTCATTGGTATCAAGACATCTGATGTCACCAGTTCTCAAGACACTTGGTTTCCCAAAAACCACCCAAGCTGCAAGGGGCCCAGAAGCCCCGCCTACCACGCCCACTGAGCTACTGCTACTGATCCTGTTCCCCATGGTGAAGGTATTCCAGTGGTCACTAACAAAGCCACATTTGCAGAAGTAGAGACAGAGCCAAATGCAAAGGGAAGGCAGGGAGTCTCCAGCCCATCAGCCCGGTACACACATGGCCAAGGGGAGAGATACCAGAGGAGGCCCAGAAGCCGAGACCAGTGCGTGATGGGCAGAAACCAAAGCAGGTAGCAAGGAAGAGGGAAGGGAGGAAAGCAGCCACACCACTGGAGGTTCTGGGATCTCCGAGAGAGGTGTGAGGACCAGCGGGAGCCCTTGTCCTCAGTGGGCTCATTCTTCTTTGCCTCAGTTCATACCACAGCACACATTACACCACAGCCACACTACATACGCTGTATGTACCATCGCAAACATCACACACCACACATTACACCACAACTACACTACATACACTGTACGTACCATCACAAATACCACACTCCACACAAGCAACTACACCAAACCCCTTCCTCCAAAATACAATACATATACCATAACACAACACACAAGCACAAACACACACACACACACACACACACACTCAACACTCACACCATACTGAAACATACATACCATCCCAAACACTACACATCAAAATACAACACACATGCTACAACACAACACACATATACTGCAACACATCCACATCATTCCACAACATACACACCACACACCACACACATAAGACACATGCTGCACTAAACATGTAACACCACACACGCTACACCAAACACTCTACACCCCCCCCACACACACACCCCAAATGCCTCTAAAATTGTGGCCCCAGGGTGAAGTGTCCCCTCAGTGGGTACCTGAGTAGAAATAAGACAGGTGAGGCCTGACACACGTTCATGTGTACACACTGCCTCTCGCGTTCTCTGGGTCACAGACATTTTCTTCTGAAGAGTGCATGAGGGCTTTTCAGATCAAAATCTTTTAAATATCCTCCAGAACACCTCTGACCTCTAGTTGCCCCTCTGCCTGGATGCCCTGACCTTGAAGGTGACCCCAGGCTGGGGAAGGGGGTGACCACAAGGAGGCCAAGGGTTACCCAGCCGAGGAACAGGGGCTGGTCCCACAGAGGGGCTGTGTTTGTGCTGGGTGGGGGCTTTGGGCTGAACATCTAGGGAGGCCATACAAGGGTCAGAGAGGCTTGCGTGCGGTGTACGTGCTGAAAACAGCAGAGGGGATGCTTTGGAGAGGGCAGGGTTACAGCAATCCTCTCCTTCCTAGATCACAGCCCAAGCCCCGGGGCTGCATACTACAAGGTCCTCCCTGAAGGTGTGCCGTGGGCCCAGGGTTATAGGTATGTCCCCTGGGAGACATTGCTTCCTAAGAACCAACGCGTGGCAGGACGTGTCACTGCCCCAGTCATTCCCCACAGGCTTTTGAGGTGCATTCAGTGTGTGTGTGTGTGTGTGTGTGTGTGTGTGTGTGTGTGTGTGTGTGTGTAGGGGGTGGGTAGGACAAGCTCCTGGAAGAGGCAGCAACACTGGACAGATGTGTGGACATCCTTCCTTAGTGGCTTGTTTTTGCTGAGTCAGCACCTCAAGCATATACATATATATATATATATATATATATATATATATATATATATATATATGCATCTCCGTCCTGAATGCTTAGTCACTAAGTGCAGAAACTGGGGGCCTCCAGTTTGGTATCAAAACCACATGCATGTCGTGAGCAGACTCTACTAGGGCCAAAGCCTGACCTTGAAGGCCCAGGCACTGACAAGTCAGGTAAGTTTGCCCAGTGGTAACACAGGCTGCCCTCAAGGGCTGCTGGCTTCCTTCCAGAAGCTGAGTTGACCAGGCAGGACTGTCTGGAAGGGGTGCAAGACCCTCTGAAGGCCTGTCAGATGCCCCAGAAGTGCCCGTCTTGGTCCCAGAGCCATCGTTTCTACACCCCATGCTGTGAGGCCTCCAGAAGATGCTACTGCCAGATCTAGGGTGTGAAGGCTTGCTTGTGGACACTGCTTGGAAGGCAGATGGTAGGTACCGGCACCTGCCTCCAAAGGGACTAATGGAAAGCCAGGCACAATGATCCTACTTCCAGGATGAGAGAGCAGTGTCTGCAAACACCTGAGCCTGACTGGTAACAGCCACCAGCGCAGGACAAAGTCACCGTGTGAGTGTGACAGGCAGAAGGGAAATACAACAATGTTCAGACCCACTGGCTAGCCTAGTCTGGTCTGAGCCTGCTACTTATCCACCCTGTCACCTTCTGTCACCGCCCTTCCTCTTGGGTACAAGATGATTTAGCACAGGTGGCCACCTCCCAACTGCACACCCCTGGGCCACTCGGCCTCTCGCAGCTCTGCCAGATCCCACACCCTGCCGTCTTAGTCGGGGTTTCTATTTCTGCACAAACATCATGACCAATAAGGAAGTTGGGGAGGAAGAGATTTACTCAGCTTACACTTCCACACTGCTGTTCATCACCATAGGAAGTCAGGACTGGAACTCAATCAAGCAGGTCAGAAAGCAAGAGCTGATGCAGAGGCCATGGAGGGATGTTCCT
The DNA here is from genome assembly GCA_964023405.1 of Apodemus agrarius. Classification (NCBI taxonomy): domain Eukaryota; kingdom Metazoa; phylum Chordata; class Mammalia; order Rodentia; family Muridae; genus Apodemus; species Apodemus agrarius. The sequence goes on from OZ030016.1 coordinate 72,035,364, forward strand.
TACTGGCTTGCTTCCCCTGGCTTGCTCAGCCTGCTTTCTTATAGAACCCAGGACTACCAGCTGAGGGATGGTACCACCTACAAGGGGCCCTCCCACCCCTGATCAGTAATTGAGAAAATGTCTTACAGCTGGATCTGATGGAAGCATTTCCTCAAGGGAGGCTCCTTTCTCTGTGATAACTCCAGCCTGTGTCAAGATGACACACAAAACCAGCCAGTACTTGCCCAAGCCCTCGCACTCCTAGCCTAGGTGCCCAGGGCTCAGGTGCCACAGGGCCTCCTGCCCAGCTCAAATGTGCTCCTGGGTCTTAGATGGGGCCAGGTGACTTGCTGACGGACGGGATTCGCAGGAAGGGAGATTCTGTGTAGGCACCTGTAGGCACTCAGTGGGGCAGCACATGGAGACCTGTGCCGCCAGGCTCCTCCTGTGAGAGCCGGGAGGTGCTCAGCTCCACAGAGAGGCATCCATGATCGCTCTGCTTCAAACAGGATCACTAAGGTTCCTCAGGGTTCAGGACAGCCAAGCATGGCTATGTTCAATGGCACTTGGTGGTGATACTGTCACAGCATGGAAGACTCTTTGTCACAGGCAGCCAAGGCCTAGCATGCCCAGACTCAGCATGCCTATGGCACTTGGCCCAGTCCAGGACCTGCTGGCTTGCCACTGGGCTAACGGCAGCGTTGGCAGCCTGCAGCTGGTGTCACTGTGGCCCACACGTTCAGCTCTACTAATGACTTACCCAGATTTTGGCAGTATTGAGCTGCGCCTGCCAGCGGGGCGGTGGCAGGGCCAATGACAAACCAGCCATAATGACGGCTTCACTCTTGGCCGGGCATCAATCCCAGCACATGGCGCCATCTCACAGCTCCACGGGCCGTTCTGGCAGTGGCCCCGAAGCAGATGTGCAAGCCACTCCACAGTGGAGCGGGACCCTGAGTCACAGTGCTAGCCAGATCTGGCAATGCTCAGCCCACCCATGACCAACAGCAGGTGCCTGACTGGCATGGTCACAGCAGGGACCAGCATGAGAAACAAGTCCTCACTTCACAGGAAAGGCACCAGAGACTCCGAGTGGCGAAGGTGATGCAGTTAAAGTTATGATCTTACAGAGTTGTGGGTCAGCCTAGAGAAAAGGCTAGAATGGTGGGTGCACAGATTTAGTGCAAAAAAATGGTGGTCCTCATGTTCCTCAACACATTTCCCTGCTCCTATGAATTCATTAGCTGAGTTCTTCAGAGAGGTTCAGTCTTCAATGATCTAACATAATCCGTACCCCAAACTCCCCATTGTCCTGAATCCCAAGGTTCCCTTGTTTCTGCTCCATCCCATAGCTGCCTGTAACTTTCCAACCCTCGGATAAACAGAGAGCAGAGCCAGGCGAGCAGGCACCGGCTGCAAGCTGAGAAAGACAGAGCCTGTGTCACTGCAGTGCTCTCTCTCTCTCTCTCTCTCTCTCTCTCTCTCTCTCTCTCTCTCTCTCTCTCAACACCTCATTCTTAAAGTGGGCCATAGGATTTGTTTCTTACATTGGTGGGACCAGGAGAGGTAAGGGATGAGGAAGGAAAGGGAACCCTGGCCAAGAACGAGACCAGATAAGGGACATGGTCCTACAGGCCCTCAGGTCGACATGGGAAGCTAGGAAAGAGGCTGGCCATAAACAGCCCAAGGAGCCAGGGCCTTGTGACTGCAGTAAGGGTGCTTTGAAGACAAAACCACTGGGGCTCACTTCCGGCTGAAGAAAGATGTCTCTTCCTGCCAGTTTGGGGCCTGAAATGCTAATGGCAGGGCCTGTCAGGGAGCTGAGGAGGAGACAGGCAGAGGTCAGGCTGAAGAGAACAGGGAGTGTGGACGTGGAATATAAAACGCTGGAGCCCCACCAACGCCTCCTGGGCCGGTGTGCTGTTCCTGGAGAGAGGCGCGGGCTGGGCGAGGTCAGCATCCAGCTTAGAGGTCACTCCACAGCACGGCCACAGGGGTCACGCATGGTGGAGCCCAGAGCAGAGGGATGGCGCCAAGGAGCAGAAGGCGTCCATCCCCAGGACAGGGATCCCAGATGGGCCGGGAGCGCTGTATTCTTAGGAAAGTCAGAAGGGAGGGAGGTGGGATACTGAGAAAGCAAGAGAAGACAGGAAATTATCTGGGAAAGAGAGAAAATGGTCACAGGGGTGGGGCAAGCAAGAAAGTCGACAAAGGGGAGGAGGTCCCCTGCGACAGATCCGTACCAGGTGGCGCCTCTTATTAGACCCCTACCTTGCTCCTTGGAGACCCGACCAGCAGGATGTCTCGTGTGTAGCCGTCAGCATCACATCTGGCAGAGTGTTGAGACAAACATGCCCTAGAGGCAGGAGGGCACAGGCTCTGGACTGGCCAGTCTGCCCACGAGCACTCACTTGGCATTTCTAGGGACAGGTGGGCCTGAAGCCAGCCATACTGCCAGCCAGCTAGACTGCTAGAGGGGAGGCTGGCACCCCAGACAGGAAGCAGCCCGCTCTGCTCTGTCTGGCGCTTCTGAAGGGTCCCTGTCAGGGTGTTCTGCATGTTCCTGTACTGCCTGGAGGCTCGGGAGGAATGCATAACTGCCTCCTCCCATGGAGTCTTCATCCCAGCTGTGCCTCCCACCTGAGCTCTTGACTACCCTCCCATGAGGAGAGAGGTGTTTTTAAACAGCCTCATAAAGCCCATGTCTCTGTCACAAACTCCCGAGTCACAGACGTCTAATGATGCTTCCCATGGAGGTTCCTGCTGTGCATCTAATAGGCTCCGTGACACTGAGTTACAGACTATAACCCACAGCATGAGCACCCTGGGGGCTCTGTGGCCAAGCACTCAGTCATCCTCTGCTTTAAACGACACCGAGGGGACTCTTCATTCCATGGCAGCCCACCAGGACTCCAAAACCTGGCTCAGTGACACTTGACCAATGCTTAGGACGCAATGGACGACCCTGGATGAGTGAGGGTGGGTTTTTCCTTCTCAGAGCTGCCATGAAGAGCTCCGAGAGATCCCACAAACTGAATGCCTCTGAGGAATAGCTCTGTGACCTCACAGTCGCCCTGAAGTCTGGGTCCCATCTCCCGAATCAACGCAGTAAGATCCTCCATCACCTGTGATCAATGGCTAGGCTCCGCCCACTGCCCAGCACCAAAGCCACGGGTGGTTTGAATGGGCCTCTGGGTTCACCCATGACCCTGAACACTTCCAGCACGTCCCTCACCACACTCCCCTGGTACTCAGACCCAATGGCTCTTGATCCAGATGTCAGGCCCAGTAGTAGGTCCCGGACTCAGCTCCGGCCAGGACTATCATGCTTTCTCCTCTGGTCATCTCCTTCGCGGTGTCAGCCCCCAAGGTGGGCAGAACCTCCCTGGGTGGGTTCCCACATCTGCTCTGGTGCCTGATCCACCAGCCAGCCATCAGCTGACATGAGCCTGTAGAAGCCCCAAGAAGCCTAAAAGGCTCCTCTCTCCTTGACAGGACATCCCACGACTCCCCCAGGTCCACCCCAGCCCACCCCAGTCCTCTTCTTACAGTCCCCCTGTCTCATATTGGGCTCTAAGCAACCATGGCCTTTATTTAAATGCCACTGCCTAGATCAGATAACCCCCGACCTCTCAGAACTCTACTAAGTTCTCTTCAAAGCTGCTGCTTCATCTACAGTTCCTCAAATCTCCACACAGCATCACCACCAGAGCGCATGTGTCAGCCGGCACCCTGAGAGCGGGCATCCGGGGGATTCATTCTGTTTCCAGGTCTTAGCACTGAGTGGAGAGGGGAGGAAACAGTGACGGTGTCTACGGAGTTAAATACTCGGGTCCACAGACCAAAAACATTCAGAAAAATACCCAAGGGTCCTCTAAGGCAGAGGGTTTCTCATGTATGTTACCCAGCCTGTGCACTGGGGAGACGCAGCCCCTCCCACCTGTTGTGTGACCAGAAGTGATGACGCGGACAACTGCGGACATCTTCTTCTGCGCCATGAGCCACTGCCGGGAGGACATGAGGCTGGGCCACGCAGCACAGTTTTATTAATACACAAACAAGTTCCGCCAACGGGCGTCAGTCGAGGGGTACACGGTTACAACGGTATAAAAAAAAATCAGTTTGTAGAGCAGAAGAGACGGGCGAAGGGACTGAGAGATGTGGGACGTGGACTGAAAACTAGGGATTTTCATGGCGAGTCTCTTTACATAAAAAATTCTTACTTTCTGAATTAAATACATTGAGCTACACAATCAAAATATATTTACAGTCATTTCAAATGGGCTACCAACATAGTTAATTAAAAAAAAAAACCTTACTCTTTTCTTTGCCTGTGTCTTTCCAATATTATTTTAAATATGATTTTAGATTTTTTTTTAAAAAATACATTAAGGAAATAATTACATTCATAACGTGAAAACATTTTACAACTTAGAGCCACGAGCAATTGATTTGGAATATCTAGAGTGTAAAAAAACTGGTGTTAAAATGTAGAGTAAACCTTTGTTAGAAAATCAATTAAAACATTATCATATTAAAAACACCTTTGGTCCCTAAGAATTATGAACTAAAGACACCACTTTGAAAGGATAATCCAATCTGGTGTGTGGGAAGCCCAGGTGTCCAAAGACCACAGTGGTGTGTCCCCCGCTACTGGCAAAGGGTGTTCCCCAAAACTGAGGGGTGGGCTGGCTTCCCGCCCCAGGGACAAGGCCAAGCTGCTTCCGCCTCTCCCTAGGGCTGAGCTGTGTGTGCATGGCACGGGGAGGGGGGGTTATTTTCAGTTTATTTCACAGTAGAAACCCAGCTTCCTGGTGTAATTAGTAGTAAGTCAGTGGGAACAAGACCCACACATTCAATTGCTTCTATAAAGACTATGTCATGAATTTGAAATGTTTCTGATTCAAAATTACTTTAGGAAAAAAAAAAAAAGAACACCTGAAAGATCAATCATTTTGATGTTGCCATACCGAAAGAACGGACCTTGAAGGTGTCCTGGCTGCTGGTGAGGGTAGGCGGAAATGACTTGCCTCAAGTATCTCCAGAGCACAGGGCGGAGGGCAGCAACAGGGGAGGCTTGTCCCTTGCCTTTGGGAGGAGAGGCCAGGGACACCCCTGCTGCTGCCTGCACATGAGTTCTACCTGGGGATGACAGTCCCCACATAGCGGAAGCACTCCTCCGTGGCCAAAGCAGATTTTCTAAAAGTCCCTTCAGCGTGGGTGTGCTGACACAGAAACAGCCAAAGGGAGATTGGGGCAGTGGACAGAGGCGGCGGACAGGTGGGTGAGGCAGGGCCAAGGCATGCACGGGGAAGGGACAGGACGCTGACACAAAAGGCAGGGAGCCGCAAGCGCTCTGGAAGATTCTGTGTGAAGTGAGTCCATCTGTCCGAACAGATCATTCTGGCACCTGGGATGTCCTGTTTGACCCACACTCACCCTTGCAAGAACACTGGTAAATGAGACTGTGTGACACTAAGGGTCCCACCCCCATGCCCAAGCCAGGGCCCACAGCAAGTCCCCAGGCCAGCATGATATTTGTACACAAATGGTTAGTTAGTAAACCATCAAAGTAGAGGGGTTTGTGAAAGCTGAGGACATCTTGCCAAATTGTAACAAAAAGTAGACCCCGAGAAACATCGTGGCCTCAGACAAAGAGAGGCCCCAAGAGGCGGAGCATCTCCCATGGTCCAGAGGACCCGATTGCTCACAGACAGGGTTCAGCCCTCTGCCTGCCTGTCTCCACACAAAGCAAACCTGTGCCATCGGCGGCTGGGGTCATGCTGGCGGCTTTGGGAGGGTCATAAAATGAGAACACTGAGAATCCTGACGGGATCATGGGCGTCCAATATGTACATATATAAATTAAAACTCTATTTATTGAACATATACAAATAAATAACTTATTTTGAAACAAATGCTCTCAACTAGCTTTCTGACCAAATCTAAGTACACGGTGGGGCCTGCGCTGGGAGCCGAACCTTCCCTTCCCTGGGACCTACTTTATATGGTGCTGAGGGACTTCCAGGACCCACCACAGCTGAATGGATGACAAGCCTGGGTTTCTCAGCACAAATTATGAACACCAGGAGCCTGGAGCCCGCTGTGTCTTCATTGGGACAAACCCATCAGAGGCTTACTGGCTGGACATGACACATCACTGTGTCCCTCTATGCTGGCCAGGACTGGCTGTTGAATTGGGCATTTTCTCGTTGTTTTGGTAACAGTCAAAGCCCGGAACAGCTCTCCTGGCAAAGCAGGCGGCTACCTAGTGGCCAAAGCACGGCTCTGAGACCCAGGGCAGCAGGAGTCTACGGCACGGTAAATTCTCTTCCCTTTCAGGGCACAGAATAGTCACAGTTCCCTGTGATGACCCAGGGGGCTCCCCCAGGTGCAGCTCCATGAACAGGCTGGTGTGTGTGGAGGCTGTATCCCTCCTCCTGGTCCTTCTACACGGTTTCCAGGCGGAAATTGTGCCCACACAGATGCTGGTGTGAGGAATCCTAACTGCCCTTTGGAGGAAGGCACTAGAGCGAAGCACCATTAGACAGCTGGCGAGGGTCTTCCACTGGGCTAGCCTGGGGCAGACCTCCAGCTGAGCAGCTTCCCTGTGCACTGCAATGCCCCTGGACCCTGGTGATTACCTCGCTGCTCTTCGGTGACTTCAGGGCAGCTGCTGCAGGGCTCAAGCACAGCATCAATTGTGGCCATGGAGGCTGCCCAGAGAAGGCCCTGCAGGCACCTCTACAGAGAGCCTGGGAGATTTTCCTCCTGTGTGTGCTAAGGACATTCTGGACACTGATGGGAAGACATCCCCAGGTTCTCACCTGGGTATAACTGGCCCTGCCCAAGTCTGCAGAGAAGCCTAACTTCCAGGTCACTGCCTGCCGCCTCCCCATGGTGGAAAGGTTTGGACTGTACCCGGGAAGCCCAAAAAGTCAGTTTGATTCTCCCTAGGGTAGAGGCTAGCCCCTATGAGCTGTACATAGCACATCCTGAGCAGCCAAACTATCCTACGAAGCACACAGAGGCAAGCAGGAGAGTGGGTGGGGCCCACACAATCCGAACCTCAGCACGGGAGTGCACCCGTGACACACGGCTCTCACTGTAAACTGCAGCAAGGTGCACTGGAAAGATCGTCTCTGTTCAAAGATGGCCCAGGTTAAGCTACAGGTTCTAGAACCCGCTCTGCTGACTCCACAGGCAGATGGTGGCCAGTGTGCTTCCTGGCGGAGGAACTCCCACCTGGCGACCCGGGAAGCGGGGGTCTCAGGAGAAAGGGGCACAGCTACCCAACGAGGAAATCTCTGCTGCCTCTCAAAGCACATCATGAAGTGGGAAGGGAACAGGGCCTCTGAGAAGTCCCTGAAGCCCAGGCATAGCACATAATCAAAGGGGGGAGGGGAGGCATTTTCTTCAAAGGCAAACATGAAAAACACTAGTAAAAAGGACGACAACTTCTCTAACCTGGTGACAAAAGGTTTGTCCAAAACCAAAACTGAATCTCAAAGTCGCTTCACAGCGCTATTCCTCATGGCTTCACCTCCAGTGACAAGGGACAGGCGGGAGGGGGAGGGGTGTGCAGAGACACAGGAGCTCATGCTGCTGGGGCAGAGTAGGACCCTCTGGCAAACAGGGTGAGGTACGCAGCTCTGACTGCACATGGGGAAGACTCGGGTCACCCCGTCTCGCCGGGGCGCATGGTCCACAGGCTGCAGGCTGGGGCTGGGCTGAGCCGCTCAGAACCGCCCCGTCTGCTAGAGGGTGCTTCCAAACAGCTTGTCAGCCCCTTTCGTTTCTGCTTCTTAACAAGTAAATTTGGACACCAGAGTTTTAAAGTAAACTTTCCTAAAGGGCACCGTCATACAGTAGAAAGCGTGCACGCAAGCCAGCCAAGGGTCAGCGTCAGACTCGTCCAGACTTCTGCGGTCATGCAGGCCACTCTGGAAGGCGCACGTGTCACACGCGAGGCTGGTGGCAGTACACAGTCTCTGGGTGTGGCTGGGCTCCCTCTATGTCCCATTCTTCAGCTCCCACTCCTGGAGAAGAGAAATGTGTGAACGCAGGCAGTTTGATCCTGGCTACCACAAGTCGCTGTGAGAGCAGCGCAGTGTGGGGGAGCTCAGCCACAGACAACAATATGCAGTAGACAGCCAGAGATAAAACCAATGCAAATGCCCAGCAGGAGCAAAGAGGCAAATGGGGCCCCTCCAGACATGGGACACTCAGCAGGCTGAACCAGGAAGGGAGAGCAGAGCGCTGGGTTATCATGTGAGTAAGGACCACACATCATCTCAGTCTATTATATGGAAGCCTGAGGCAGTCCATTCACAGAAATAAGCAGTATCACGGTATATAGCTGGGGGAAGGAGAGGAGGTGGTATTTGTGTTTTGGTGTTTCATTTGGGAAGATAAAGTTCCGGAGGCAGGACACACATAGGAATACCCTATTAATAGGTTGGGTTAGTTTTGCTTTTTTTTTTTTTTTAACCACAAGAAAGTGGATGACGGGTGGCTGGATGGGTGAGGGGTGACAGCCACTGCGGGGGTGGGGGCCAGGTAGCAGCCCTGCACGCTGCCCTCAGACATGGAGTTATCAGCGCCTATTCTCAGCCAACACGGAGGTGTCTGGAGAGGTTGAGATGGGGACCTGGCCAGACATTCTCCTTCTCAGAGCCAAGCCACCAATCCAGAGCCCTCCCACCCTGCCCGCGTGTTCCTGATTCTGCCAGCTGCTCCATTAGGGTTCTTATTTCTGCCAGTGCTGTGCCATTAGCCATTAATTACATGTGAACTCTTGATTCTAGAAAAGTCAAGAGAATGTTTAGCCTAGTCAGTATGCCCTCCCCACACACCCAAGCTCGTGGAGCCCCCCACACTAGGGCCATTCTTAAGTCCACTCTCGGGCCGGTGTCAGAGATCAGCTGCAGTGACAAGACCCTCCACACCTCCTGTCTGTGTACTGGCTACGGCTGGGACCAGACACCCTCCTGTGCTGTACGGGGACTGTATGAGGGTGTCTGTGTCTCATACTGACAGTCACAGGCTCCGTGTTCACCCTCAGAAGGGGACGAAGCTGGACAGCCTGAGCCAAGGGAGCCTTTCTTTCCCAGCACGGCTCAGCTCCTCACCCCTCTTCTCTGATGGGAAAGACACCGGGGTGGGAATGGCGCAGCTCCATTCTAACACGGCTTAGGCAAAGTGGTCCTCCACAAAGGAGCGTTTGACTAAGAAGCCTGAGGGATGTGCGGGAAAGCCCCTGGAACGCCAGCTCTGGAACCTTCCCCCGCTCGGCTGTGAGGCCTTCCAGAAAGCACGCTTGCTGGGGAAGCACACACACTGCGGGGCTGGGCAAGCACAGCTCCTAGCAGCATCCCGGGACACCCTAAGAGTGGAGCGCAGTCCTTTCCCAACATGCAATCCGTCCTGAGGAAGGGGCCTGGGCTGATTGATCTATGCCAGCACTGCAAGGCTTGGAAACAGGGCAGGGCGCACATTCAGCCTCCTCTATCTTCAAGACAGAGGGACGCCATCTGGACTCATGTCCCCTCCCCAGGCCAGCTCAGTTCCACCTGCTGCTGCTTTCCTTCCATTCCATTCTATTCCATTCCATTTCGTTCCCTTCCATTCAAGCTGCTCCCGTTGCCATGGGCGAGGAGCGCTGGCTCTGATCATCTAGAAATTATGCTGTAAGAATCCCTAGGGCTTAACTGTGGCAAAGGTTGTTGGTGGCTCCTCTTCCTGACTGCAGGGAGTGGAGGGACCCTGAGTTGATGGCCAGGGTGCTGGGAGACAATCTGGAAAAAATGTTTTTGTGGCTTTTTCTTTCCTCACTGGAGAATCACAGCAGGTAAGTGCTAGAAAGGATATCGGGGGTCACTCTGCCCAGTCTGTGTTGCCCAAAGAAGACAAGCCCAAGCCTTGCTCATTTCTGAGGTGACCTGGAGTTTTGGGGGTTCAGGTTTGGTGGCCATCTTTGAACCCCAGTCCCTGAGGGTGTGGGGGGGGCAGCGGGAGGAGTACTCGCTCAGCACCTCTGGCAGGAGGCTGAGTGCCCGGCGCTGTGGGGTTCACTTCGGGCTCACCTTGGCCTTCTGCAGCACGTGCCCACGGCAGGGGGAGCTGCCCGAGGACGGCTGGCTCTTCTTCAGGACGGCCGCACTGTTCACAGGCAGAGGGCCCTCAGCATCGCTTGTGTCACAGCTGGAGATGGGAGAGTTTTCCAGAGTTCGATGCCGAAACCCGGGAGACTGTCAATGAGAGGAAAGCCCCGTGTGAGGGGTGGGTCCCGGCCACTGGCATTCCTCAGGGAGACATAGTAAAGAAGAAGCAGATCTGGAAACTGGCCAAACTAGGAAGGACCACCACAGGCCACGCCTGATCCTCGGGGCACTTTCAGAGGGACGGAAGACCCAGAGGCCGGATTCGGGGCCCACACGCCTACCCTCACTACCTCTCTCATCCGTCCATCAGTGTGGTGCTTCCTAAGTTTGCAAATGTCGCCTGAAGCCGCCTGCCACTGAGAGGCTCAGACCTGGTAGCCGAAGCTGCCAGTAGCAGGCAGCATTAGCTTGGCTGGCGACCTGGGACAACGAGAGGCCCCAAGTGACACCGGGGCTGTGGCCACTCCCACTCTGCAGATGCTGGAGAGAAATGTTTGGAAAGCTCACAATGAAACAACTTATCTCCTCGGCTGCCTCGGGTCTGATTTGGCGTGTGGGCTCTTCTACATAGGATCACAAATGGTCCTTTAAGAAAGGATGGCACTGTGGAGACCCTGCCGTCATCATGTGACTCAGAGCGTCGGAAGCACACTTGGGATGCTCAGGGGGTTCTCCCAGATCCCACCTCCCACCGCCCAGATCAACGTCCTGGCAGCACAGATGTCCCTGGACATCTTCAGAGGCCACATCGACTCTGGGTGGGTGTGGTCACTGCAAAGACAGAATAAAGACCCCAGTCTCTGGAGATGGCCAGACAATAGATGTGTGCAGCAGAGGAACCTGCCTCACAAGCCACTCCTCCAAGGAGGTGGTCTGTCTGCAATTACACGTAATGCTGTCACCAGTGCAGGAGGCAATCCCAGTGAAGAGAGGGGACCCTCAGGAGACACAGGAGGGACGGGCATGCGCTCCTGAGCTCCTGAAGACCATGCTTACTCCTGACCAGGGGACAGTTAGGGACAACAACAAGTTTCAGTGGCTCAGTCAGGTGACAATGAGGAGCCATGACTAAAAGTAAGAGCTCAGACTTGACAGGTGACCCCCCTCGTGCCCAATTTGGGGCACAGATGACTATGTTAAAGCCACTGCAGCTTCCAGACACCCGGCGTCAATGGCAGCTTGAGAGCGAGTTCCTGCCTAGCAAGCTGGTGTCAAATCAGACCAGGCGAAAAGGTAGGAGAGCTGGCCTTTGTCACCTGCCCATGCAGAGGACGACTCAGTACTGGCCTTTAAACACTCCGGTGAATGTAAGGGACACTGATGTCTCCATACGGTGGCCACCGTGGGAACATCAGGCTGACGCCACCCACAGTGGTGAACACGCTGCCTCAGAGACCATGGAGAGCACTTCTGCGTGCTGTGCCTTCAGGACACTCACCTGTGGGCTCGATGTCCCTGACCTGGGCTCGATGGCCAGCCCCAGGGTGACGCCCCCCGCCAAGGCCTTCTTCAGGCTCTCCTTGACCTCGGTCAGCTCCAGCTCCAGGCTGACCCGCTCCGCCTCCCTCTGCTTGCACTCCTCCTCCAGCCTCTTCAACTTCTCCTCCAGGGCCGCCTGGGTCTTCCTGCCTGAAACCCCAGGACACATGGTCGCCTCAGAGGGGCCAGCCTAGCCGAGTTCTGCTAGGTCTTCCCCACGATGCTCCAGCCCGGCTGCTCCCCGCAGAGCCCAGACTTTCCTAATCACCTGTTGCTATGTGAGATGAGGGCCAGGAGTCTAACAGAATCCTACACAGCCCAAGCGGCCTCACGACACTCACTCAAAGGACACAGTGTCCAAAGAGGACACTGACTAGGAAGCTGAATAAGGAGAGGTCTCAAATTCTTCCAGTTACTTGTGGACTGTTGTTGTGATGGTTTGAAGACGCTTGGCCATGAACAGCACTATTTGGAGGTGTGGCTTTGTTAGCGTGGGTGTGGCCTGGTTGGAGGAAGTGTGTCACTGTGGGGGTGGGCTTTAAGACCCTCGTCCTAGCTGCCTGGAAGCCAGTCTTCTGTTTGCCTTTGGAACAAGATGTTGAACTCTCAGCTTTTCCTGCGCCATGCTGGCCTGGGCACTGCCATGCTCCCGCCTTGGTGATAGTGGACTGAACCTGTAAGCCAGCCTCAATTAAATGTTGTCTTTTTAAGAGTTGCCTTGGCCATGGTGTCTGTTCACAGCAGGAGAACCCTAAGACAACTATATATGTTGCCATGGCCATATCTCCGTAGGCCTTGGCATATAATTCTCCATGGTGTGGCAGTAAACTCATCTCTTTAAAATTTATTGTGATGACCAACACAGGCAGGAAATGCACAGAGATGGACAGAAAAGGAAACTGAGCCAGAGAAGTGGGCAAACCCCAGGCCACAGGGAGCCTGGCCTCTCAGAGCAGAGCTGGGGCCTTTCTGCATCTCTGTCCTGTGACTTGACAGAGGCAGGTAGAAAGCTGTCCGTTTCGTACCATGCTCCTCCCTGTCAGATCCAGGTCTCCACCCCTCTCAGGCAGCCTGATATGGACACCTGGCCGAACCCACTCCCACAAATTATCCTAATGGGCCCACCCTTACCTCCCTTCCTGTTCTCTGTCCCCCTAGATCATGTCCCTGAACAGCCATAATTCAGACAGGGTTCAGTTCTAGTTAACTATGAGGGGCCCATGCACCAGCCTCAGCCTACATCAAAGCCTTCTGGAAGCCAGTGACCCCTCTGGGCTCCCCCATCCACTGCACAGCCCCGCCTTCTCCTCATCTGGTAGAAGCTAAATGTGAAAAGTCTTGCTCCAGTGGGGGTGCTGGCCAGGACCAGAGGGAGGTGTTAGTTTCCCTCCTGGATCAGGAGGTTTGGCAGGAGCAAGGCCTAGCCTGCGCCTGGGGACTTCCCGCCTCCAGACACCGCGACCCTGGCTGCTGGTCGCTCACCGCCCCTCTCTCGGATCACTACCATTTCCTTTTCTCTGGTCCTCAAGCCCGGGTGCAGCCTTGCTCTCCCCAAGCCCTTCTGGGAATAGAGCTGTTTGATGACCTTGGCAGAGCTCTGAGAAAACTTCACAGCCCTCCCCCCCCTTGGCTGCTTCCTCCACAGAAGCCCCACTGAGTCACTCAGTTCAGGCAAGGAACAAATTCTGCCAGCCTTGGCTGTCAGCACCTGAGGCTGAGATTGCTGGAGTCTCACTGCGCAGTAGGGGTCAGGCCATCGTCCTTGCCTACGGTAGCACCACTGAGTCAACCCTGTGCTGCCCCGGGGTGCCCCCACCCCCACACCCCCACTCCCACCCCAAAGCCAGCACTCCAGGAGGCAAGGCTAAAGAGGCAGCCTTGGCCCATGGATGCGCTGAGGGTGAACTGACTGGAACTTAGAACTCCAGGGGACGCAGGCACGCGGGTCCCCCATACCTGCATTCACTTCGATGGCAGCCCTCAGGTCCTTCCTCTCTTTCCGGAGCTGTGCCAGCCTGTTCCGCAGGGCCTCTTTCCTCTTCAGCAGCTCTTCCTCTTTGGACTGTAACCGCTTGGCATCCGCTTCAACCCGGTTCTTACCATATTTGTACTGCTCAGCGTCTGAGCAAGGAACACAGAGTTAGCTCAGCCAGAGGAGTCGGGCTGCCACGGCCGGTGGCCCGGCAGCTCCTGGGGTACCCACAGAGCTGCTCCTGGCTAGTCCTAACAGGCTAGAAGGCTCGGAGCAGGGACTTGCCCCAAATCCTCTGATACTTTGATCTGCAGGTTTACAAATAGAGACAGAATACTGAGGGGTTCTGTCAACGTCCCTCCCCATAGGGAGTAATTGTCAATAAGGCTCAGGGTGGAGATTCTGGCAAGGCAGTGACCTGGACAGTTCCGACAACCTGATATAATCTAGAACCATCTGGGAAAAGAGTCGTAAAGAGGAACTACCTGGGTCAGCTTGGCCTGCGGTCATGCCCAGAGGGCGTGTCTTGGTTGTTAGACCCTGCATCTTTACACCCCACCTGTGGGTGGCACATACCATGAGGCCCTGGAAGGTGTACAAGGGGGAGACCTGGCTGAGTGCTGGACGCCAGGGAAGCAACCGTGTCCCTTCTCTCCTCCCTTGACTGTGCGGCGAGAAGTGACTGGCTGCTTTAAGCACCTGTCTTGACTTTCCCAGGACACACTGTGACCTGCAACTGTGACCTAGACCTGTCAGCCAAAGGAACCCCGTCTTCCCTAAGTTGCTTTTGTTGGGGTATTTGTTACAGAACAAGAAATGAAGCTAGAACAGCAACGTGTAACTGTCAAAAACCACCTCTAGAGGGGCCGGAGGGATGGCTCCATGGCTACGGGCACTGGCTGATCTCCTAGGAAACCAGAACCCAAGTCCCAGCACCCATGGCAGCTCATGGCCATCTGTAACTCCAGTTCCAGGGCACCCAACATGCTCTTCTGCTCTCCTGGTCACTAGGCACACCCATGGTGCACAGATACACATGTAAGCAACACACACACACACACACACAGAGAGAGAGACAGACAGACAGACAGACAGACAGACAGACTCCTAGAGTTTATGTAGTCCTTTATGCAATGCCTCGCTTTACCCCATGTCTGTTCTCAGCCCTGCCCTGGCTGGAGGGAGGAAATCTCCTTGGTCTGAAGTTCTGGGGGAGGGAGAAGCTTCTCCAGAAAAAAAAAAAAAAAAGACAGGCAGCATTTGGTGCTTGGAGACCCACTATTTAGAGGATGGTTTTGGAACCCCATAACCTAGAACAGATCTCTTCCTCAGTTTCTCCTCCTGTGGAATGGGGTAAGAGCAGACTGTTCATAGGTGGCTATAAAAATTCAATTAATATGTATAAAGCACTTAAAGTAACTACCCAAATGAGTCCTGTATGCACAGCTGTTAAAATTTAATGACCGGGCAGTGAATGCGTAAATAAGTAACTGCTTTGGGGGAAACCCAGAATCCTGGCCACCAGCACATAGCGGCCCACACAGTGTTGAACCCAGACCCCAGGGTCTCTTCAGCCTGGATTAGTTTCAGGCTGCAGTGTTACTGTGTGGCAGTCAAAGCAGAAACTTAGAGCACCAGATAGGAATTTGGGAAAAACCTCCCTGGAAAAGCTGGTGGGGGCAGAGATGCTCCCACGACTGGCCAAGGCCGCTGACCCTGAGGTTGCTCCTGCCATCCATATAGTATCCTGCCTGTTCGTCTGTCGCTGCCTGTCTGCATGTCTGTCTGTTTCAGGGTAGAAGCCCTGGAGGGACAAGGGCTTCTGTGTGTGTCTTTAAAAGCGGATGCGATGCCTGGGGTGGGGGTGGGGGGACACTCGCAGGCAGCCCCCAAGGCAGGCACGCATGACTGGCTCGTCAGCGTGGTTCTACCATTGCCTCTTCAACGATGTGCCCTATTCATGGAAATGTGTGCTCGTCCCACGTCCACTCAGCATTCCTTCCCTCACCAAAAATACCTCCACAGGATGGCACTGCCCGATCCTTAGCCCGAGAATAGCCACCCTGTCTCGTGAAACCAGGTCCCTTCCGGAAAATTCCATGCTAAACTGTGCAAACTCCACTGTCTAAACCAATATGTCCCCCCAACAAACCTACAGATGACAGCTTATAAATTTGCCTGCCATTTGGTCCCTATGCAATAAACTCTATACAGCTGTAATGCGATCGGCTGAACTCTGCAGAAGCGCTGGATGCAATTATTTTTCTCTTTTGTTTCCATTAGATGTCACCAAAGTTAATAAAACATTCCCTACAGAAGGTCCCACCAGATACTGGGATAAATCATCCGTAAAATAAAGCGAGCAGAGGGCTGTGAGGAGCGCCAGGCTGAAGGAGCCCGAGTGGGATTCGGATCTTGCTTAACAAGGCGTTTTAGCCCGACACAGCCTCGGGCTCCTGCACCTCCCCGAATGAACAACACTAAGAACAAGCGTGTATGCGCACCCAAGGCATCAGGGAATTAAATTACAGAGGGGGAGGGCAAGGAAAGTAGGTGACAACGAGGAGACCCAGCCTGACGGGCTCCTGGCATGCTCACTTGAAATGCAGGTTTGAAAGCAGAGGCGTAGACAAACTCCTCTTGAGAATTCAAAGGTTCCCTGGGGCCAAAGCAGCCAAGTTTTGCAGAAGTCCCAAGGCTCATCCATGCTTTGACCATGGAAAATGACAGCACTTTCTGTGCCCTTGTATACTCTGACCCTAAAATGGATGCCAGCCACGTGTAGGTCTGAGGCCTTTTCTCTCCTGTACCGAGCAGGAATGGATGTCCCCAGGTGAAGCCTTATCCACACTATCACAGAAGCTGATCTATCAACTGCACGGTATGGCTGCAGGCTGCAAGGCTCAATTAGGAATCCCAAGTAGCGGTGGCATGTCCTGATTGGCACGGACACTCGCTTGGCCCAGACCGATGGAGGAGCTCCAGGACCCGCAGAGCCCCGTGTTTTTCAAGCTGGCATAATCTCCTAACTGCATCCCCAGCAACAAGTGGGCATCCTGAATAAGTCCCACGGGCTGGCTGGCTGAGTGGGAGATCACCCAGTGCAGGTGGGCGGGGCAGGTGGGCGGGGCGAACACACACTCAAGCACACCCAGACCTAGCTGCTGACAGAGGGCAGCTGCTGAACTCTCTCTCAGGCAGGCTGTGTCTCTGCCTGCTCTGCTGTGTGAAAGCCTGGCCCACGTCCCAGCTCAGTGGCTGACCTGCTGCGAGACCTCTGGCTCTCCTGTACTACCTGGGGCTCATCCCTCATTTGCATAACGGGGCGCACAGCTCCTACACTGACTGTGCAGCTGGAGACCAGCAGGGGTGGAAGGCGCTGGCTGTGGACTGTGATCTGCACAGAAGCAGCAAGGCCTCCTGTGTCCTCGAGCATTCGGGGCTTTGGTTTAGGCGCCCAACCTCATTCCCGCTGCATGGGCCACAGCGGTCGGCTAACTGCACATCTGACAGATGAAGGGGCTGTGTTCGGAGTTTACAGGATTTGTCGATGTAGGGACACAAGCTAGAGTCTCCTGGACCACAGGCCCAGTGCCTCCTCACTGTTGAATGCCAAGCAACAGTTACAGAGGCTAGGCTAGAGATCCTGACAGGTAGAGAGGGGGATGGGGAACCACCGGGTCCCACCTCCCAGGACGCCCTCGAGGCCTGCATCTGCTGCAGGAACAGCTCAGTCAGCCTCAAGCCTGCAAACTGTACCAACGCAGAAAGCAAGGAGCCGGAGGGGAACTCACTGGACGCCGTCCGTTTCACGCCACCTGCAGGTTCCACCTTCTTTTGCTGGCTGCTGGGAGCCTTCCCCTTTACTGGAACCCCATTAGATGACGCCGGAGGTTTTTTGCTCTTCAGCTGTTGAAACACACGGAGAACGTTAAAAATAATCGGACAAAAGCGCCCTGCTGCCTAAAGTTATTTCTTTCAGTCTCTGTCTCTTAAGTACAACCTACTGGCATGGTCAGAGGACAAAGGAAACCAATTTCCTTCCCAGTCCCTGGGCTTCCCCGTGCTCCCTTTGACAGCGGGCAGCTTCCCAGCATTGAAGGCGGGTACCCAGGACTACCAGGACGTCTGCGCTGGGAGGGATGCTATGTTTCTCCTGGGGCCTTAAGTGCTGATAAGACAGCAGCTCTGAGTGACCACATATAGGTATGCAGCAATACCCTCTGAGAAGCCAGGAGCCTGTATTTCTAGAGCAAAGTCACTTTTCCATAAGGGGATTGCTTCTAGGGGGAAGGCCTGGTCCTGCAGGGAGGTGCTTGTCCTTAACTGGATGATGTAATAATGACACATAACACTCCTTTCAGACCTGATGGTTCTGAGGAAGGATGCAGCAGTCACATATATGGAAATAGCATAATCATACAATGTAAGCCTTCACCAGCTATGCGCTTAAAAAACCCAATGGTCCTCTGCTCATCCAACTTCTGCAAGCCACAGCTTCAAATCCGGCAGGTGGCACTGCATGGCAGGCATTGAGTGACATAGAGGGGGGAACCTGACACCCAGGCCCTGTCATTCTCCCCTCTACCCACCTCCCACTGCCTGCCTCTCATGTTGGGCGCCCAGTGTGGAGTTGCATAAGGATCTAGCTGCAATTCTGGCTTGTCAAGTAGGAGACTCTGAACTTTCTGAACTTCCGCTTGCTCACTTAAAAATATACAGACGCTGGCCCCTCCCACAGGACTCTAGGTGACACTGCACATCCATGCACAAGATGGCATCCAGGTGCTCTCTGGAAGTGTACGCTCACACAACCAACAGGCTCCCAAAAGAATGGCCACGCAAGGATGTGACGGGCCAGGCACTAGAATTCAGCCTGGGGCTGTTTCCTATTTGAAGCAGAGACTAGGGTAAGCGACAGTGATAGAAGCACCCCAGGCATCACGTGATACCCTACTAGACTGTGTATCAGGTGACACCTGACCAGCAAGGGGGCAATCCCAATGCACAGGTGGCAGACCTACTAAGCTCACCAAAGACAGCTGTGCTACCAGCAAACGGATTGATAAATGGGTAGGTCACAATAGCCAGATCTGGGCGGGGATCCCCGTGAAACTGAAGGTCAATGGTGCTCAGGCTGGCCACTCGGCCAGTGGTCCACACCCCTCCTATCAGGAGTCAGACTCTCCAGGGAGTGGCACCTACATAACTCTGCTAACACAGCAAGCCTTCTGTGTCTGTTCCCACAAAACAACATCTGGAGGTGTGACTGCGAGGCCTAGGACCCTCCCTGGTGTCTTATTTTATCAAAAATGCCCAAAGAGTGTAGCAGAATGTAGAAAACCTGGCCTCTTGCTTCCTGTTTTCAGAGTATTCTTAAATAAGGTACCCAGGACTCCAGGCAGAGTATACAAGAGCACACAAAGGAAGAGGATACACAGTTAAAGGTTCCTGGAAGCAGTTAGCATCTCTTCATGCTGGAGCATGCCATAAAGGGGGCAAACGAGAGTTTGGTCCTCAGGCCTGTCTGCCACTCGGAACCAGAGCCTTCCTGTCACACAGGTGCAGGGCACACGGTGTCCCCTCCCTGACAACACTCTGGTTCTCGGCATGGTGCTAGTCATATTCACAGACAGGAGGTAACCACTCCCTGGGGCAATCCTGGCTAACTTATACCCAAGGTAGAAGATTCCAGAATTTTCTGGAAAGTGGCATGGCCTCTTTTTATAATCTCTGACATAATTCTCAAAATGTACTGGGGAATTCTGGGAGACAATCTGGGAGCTGGTCACAAATGTCCCTCGGTGGCTAACTGTGAATTAGGCTCTAGCTGAAGACTATGTGACACTTTGGTGTGTGTGAGGTGGTGAATACACGCAGGCCCACGGATGTCAGGGAGTTTGGGAACGTGGTCTGTACCTGGGAGTGCAGCCCGAGAGACGCCCTCCCCACAGAAGAGGTGTTAGTGACAGATGGAGAGCAGGGTGGGCTGCAGGAGGTGGGGGATTTGTAGTGGTTAGAGGACAGCCTGTCGGTGGGCGGGCGAGACGCCCTCCGGTCAGCAGGAGAGGAGCGAGCAAAGATTGTCGGCGATGGCAAGTTATCGTAGAGGCCCTCGTTATCATAAAGCACCTCTTCCACGGGGCCTCTGCTCCCACAGCCGGGAAAGCCGCCATCCACGTCCCACTGCAACACACACAGCCTGTTGTTAGTGGCCAGCCGAGAACAGAGATCAGCACAGCGAGATGTTAGCAGCCCCCCAGCACTCCTCACCACACACACACACACACACACACACACACACACACACAGCCGGCACACCTCCCACAACTGCTTCGTAAGAGCTCCTTTGCCTTTGGAGTCATAGGAAGATTTCTCTGTCCTTAAACTGTTCCCGGAGTCATTGGATCATGACTTTTGTTTTGTGTTTCAGAATGAAGAGTACTGAGCTGGCATTACTAGCTCTGGGGACCCGCAGTTTGAAAGCTCCCTGTGCATAGGAAGTGAGGTCAGGGGAGTTGGGCTCCCTGCTGCACAGGAAGGTTTCCGAGATCACGGTCAAGAACATGGTGCCTGCTGTGCTCTGTGCACACTGGCTGATTTATCACAGAGTCTACTTGGCCATCAGGGGAAACTGAGGCAACAGCAGCTCACACAACTAGGGAGAGGCAGAGCTGACCAAAGTCAAGCTCATGGCCACACACTGTGCCATCAGAGCCTCAGGCTCTGACAGAGGAACGTGACCGGATAAAGAACACCCCGATTTTGTCCCTGCTGCCCTTGGGGCCAGCAAAGTCACCGCCAAGGTCAACACAATCTAAGTCCCGCACTTGAGCGTCTAAAGAGAATGTCACAGCCCAAAGAGTCTGCTGACGACAGAAGCCAAGTCATCACAGGATGCAGGGTGCCTCGGCCCTGCATGGGACAATGGCATTGTGCTAGCTGAAGGCCTGGACAAAAAGCTAACAGCTCAAAGCCTCATCACAGGACACAGGGATTCCAGAGCACGGGCTTGGGAGTATAAAGCAAGCCCACAGAGCCAGTGCCAGATCCCTTTAGGCTTCAAAGGTCTTTGTAAATTGCCCTGCGTTATAAAAAGAAATATTAATTCATAGATGCTGCCCATCTCAGCCTGTTCTTTATGCTCCCCTTGCAATGCTCCCTCCTGCCAGACTGTAATTACAGCTCTTTGTTATAAAAATAGGAAAGGCCTAAAACTCCCAGGGTGGGGGCGTCTCCTCTGCAGCCACATCGGGCTCTATTTTTGCGATGCTGGGGACAAATGAGCAGCCCAAACCAACACAGAAACGCCAGAGCGGAGCGACTCACGGTGGCAGCCACACAGGGCCACGACGATCTGTACTTAACTCTCGTCTCCCTAAAATAGCAAGGATCGAGTCACGTGGAATACTTAGTAAACAGTGACAGAAATCCCACAGAAGTTTCTAGACCCTGTGTGCAGAGCCCTTTCTTACAAAAAAAGGAAAGGAAAAGAAAGGGATACAGCATGAATTGAATTTCAGGCACACTGAGCATTAGGTCATAGAGTGTAGACTTTAATAGAACGTGGAAATGAAGCCTCTGAAATGTAGTCACATGGTAACAGAGGCCTGCACACAGGAAACAGGCTAAGGAAGCACATGGAACCATGGGTGGACCTGGGGAGAAGCACCTGAGCCAGCATGGTGTCTGTGTCTGGACTCTCCGTGTGACAGAGACAAGTGAGCAGGGGTCCCCACAGCCTCTCGCTCACCTCATACTTTTGTGTGTGTGTGTGTGTGTGTGTGTACAGGGGTGTGCATGTGTGTGTATGCACGGTGCATGGACATGTGGAGGCATTGTCTGAGGCCACAGACTGGGAGGAGCAGTTCACCCTTGAGGGGGGCCTACATGTTGGGGTACAGAAACAGGGCTGACACAGTGCTGGTGGAATCTACACAGTAAATGGAGGCCACGCCCCACTTTGAAAATGGTGCAATAGCCAGGACAGGGTAGGGGTGCAGGCTGGGGAACCACAATGGTACAAAGGCTGGGCTGAGAGCCCTGCTCACAGCCCTCACCAGGCACAGCCCCTCCCTAAGATCTGCCCATGGACCAGTAAGTCTAAAACATCACCTGAGGTTGAAGAACTCCAAGGAAGCACGCTGGCTCCTCTCAGCACACGGCTTCTCACACACGCCGTCCCACACCTGCTCACTGGGCAGGCGGATCCAGTAGCCAAGAGCGTGCAGCGAGGCAGCCACTGTGCGGCACTGCTTCCAAGCGATGGCTGCAGCTGCACCGGGCGAAGCTAATCAGGGTAACTTACACTTCGCTGTGTCTGCCTCACCCAAGCTGTAAAACGGAATCTCCTTCCAGCTCCATCTATGTATTCTAATTTAACCCGCTGTTTTCTAGCCAGCCTCTTGGGTACTGAGATGCAAGGACTGATGACAGATGAACTGTCTACTAGGGGGTCCCATGAGCTGATACGTCAGAGACCAGGGTTTGGAGGGAAGTGGTTTAATTCTCCATCTCATCGGATGGAAAATAGACACCCCAGGACAGACTTGACCGGCGATTTGTCACCAACCAAAACTGACCATTGGCTCTCGAAGGACACTCACCGAGCCGTTGACACAGGGGACGTCATCATAGTGCAGTGCTGTCCCACTGGGATGGGCATAGCCGTTGGAGAGGCTCCCCAGGTATGGGCTGGTGGACACTGCCCGCCTGTTCATAAAGCTGAGAGAGAGAAACACGGACATGTCAGTTATCCAGCAGGGCCTCTCTGAACACCAATGCAACCAGAGGCTATGTCAGGCTCAGGGGCAGAACCCTTGGGCAGTGGTACGCCATCCTAAAGGGACGGGTCCAATCCTCACGCAGAGCAAAGACAAGCCCCAGCACAGACTATGGGGACCACATATGGGGACACACAGCAGCACCTACAAACCACAGCCACCACTATCTTCTTTATGGCAGCGGGTGCACACACAGGAAGGGCACAGCAGCTCTTTCTGACAGGCTGGGCACCTCACAGCTGTGAGGCAGTTTAGTTCTGTCTGCAGTCTGGCCATTCCCAAAGGCAGGGAACAGCACGGTCTACACCATTACCTGACCATCTTTGGGATGTTCACGGCTGTTTAGCAAACACTCATGATCGCTGGCAGCCACACAGCACACCTTCAGTCGGTCCCAGATCTTCTCAGGGCACTGTGGGGAGCCGCGCTAAGGCTTCAGAAGCCTGCGCTGCTGGGACACACATGAGATACATGGCTGGGCTCCTCTTCTCGGCCAGAGCCCCTGCGTCCCTGGAATTCCCTCTGGGAACTGGAGACAGGCCGGCTTTGCCCATTATAATGAGCTGCTCACCGCCCCAGGTAAGCCTGAAGGATCTGGGGATAGAGGTGCCATAGTCTGGGACTTTCCACTCTGAGACAACAGGGCCCAAGAGCTTCCGGAATGAAGGCACCAGGAGGGAGATTCGCCCAGGGAGGGCGCTATACACAGAGGAGTGCACCCAGAATGAAGATGTGCCCAGGAAAGGTGTTCACTCCGGGAGTGCACTGTATTCAGAGAAAGCTTTGCACCCGGGTACGTCACTGTACCTCGAGAAGGCATGTACCCAAGGAAGGTGCTAGATCCGGGGAAAGAGCACAGTAACCAGGGAAGAGGAGGAAGCCCTGGTCTCCCATAGCACACACTCTGCCCCTCCTACCCACGAGCTCCACGCTGATGGATTCCTAACACACCAGTGACCTAGCAAACAAACCACTTCCTGAGGTCTAAGAGCGGCTGTGGGGTTGTGAGGACCCCTCGGGGTAACGTCTGCTCTGTATGGAGCACGGGTGACAAACCGGGCTTGTGAATGACATCTGAAGGGGACAGAGCTTTCGATCCTCAGGACAGTGTCAGAACAGTGGCTCCCTGCCGGGGTCCACCGAGAATGAGGGTGTCAGCTGGTGTGAGAAGACCCAGAGCTGGCAGACAAAGGTGGCGAGCGAGAGTCTGCACCTAGGAAAAGGACAGTTTGCCTCTCGTCCCGCCCTTGCTTCTCAGAGGCACACAGCACAGCACCCTGATGCATATCACCACCGGAGGCTTCCAAAGTCACCAAAACAAACACCAGCCTCCAAAGCAAGCACCAGCCTCCAGCTCTGCCCGGGCTCCCCTGGCTTCTCCTTCCCGGCCTGCATGGTATCCTGAATGCTCTGCAGCTCTTCAGGCCCTGTGGCCTCTTCGCTCTGCCCACTCAGAACAGGGCTCTTCCCAACCCGCGTGCCCCAGGGAAGCGGGGTGAGGGTGTCCATCCTTGACGTTAAGAAGCCCCTTCCCTCTTCAATGCTGACTTTTTGTGTGTGTGTGTCCCAACCTCGCCTATTCTGTACCTGCTCCTTGTCTGCCTCTCCCCACCAGAACACAAACTTCTGGGATGTTCTGTCACCCCAACTTCCAGAACATAATGAGGAGAGATGAACTGGCCTCTTAGGAAGCTGGGCTTGTTTCAGGAAAACTGTAAAAACCCAGGAAGAAATAACCAAGAGAGCATTTGCTCCTAACTGGGGAAACTAAAATCACAGAAAATTAACCAACAAATGCATTTCCCCCAAAACTGTTTCTCTGAGCAAAGTGGCTAGAGGCCGCACAGCCGCCAGTGTGGCGCTGCCCACCCTAATGGCCACACTCTCTCACGGTGCATTGCTGCCCCCTGCTGGTAGAGGCTGGAAAGCACGGCTCCTCCGGCAGACGCAGCATCTTAACACTTCTTAGCTTATGAACATTGACATAATTATTCTATGCTTAGTCTGCATCAAATCCAGTGTAGAGAAGTTAAATGCACAGGAGGGAGGAGATTCAAGAAGATTCACTTAGCCACTTAGGAGTTTCTGCACGTTTCACATGCACATTTAAGGCCTCGACTGGATGTCTCAGTAGAAGACTGTCTGGGAACGGCTGTGAAAGAGCAGTGTGGCACGTGTGTGCACAGAACTCTTTCTCCACCTCATCACAGGAACCGCATACTTGCTTTGCAGCGTCAGGTTCTGGCAACCCGCCCAGTACTCACACGGACACACAGATATCAGGAAGATCAAAGACAGTCAACAGAGCCCAGATCTCCAGCTGTGCTCATTTCCGGTTCCTTCAAAGGAGATGTCCAAAGTATTCAAGAAGCATGACACACGCGTGTCCTTGTTGGCAGAGGCCCTCTCCACTGGCCAGAATATTCCAACATTTACAGAGAGGGGCACAGGCCCATGGCGTCAAGAATGAGTGGGGGCTTCCCACTCTCCTCCAGCGCTTTCTCCAACGTGACTTTCCAAGTGTGTAAGTACAAATGAGTTTGACTCTAAAACATAAGGCCATCCCAGGGAGGAGTCATCCTATAGACAGTCAACAAACCCTGACACTACTATGAACGACAAGAAGCGTATGCCAAAAGGAGCAAGCCATGGTTGTCTCTGGAGGGGCCCTCCCTGCCAAAGCCTTACAAATACAGAGGCAGATGCTAACAACCAACTATTGGACTGGGCATGGGGTCCCCAATGGAGGAGTTGGAGGATGGTCCAGAGGAGCTGAAGGGGTTTACGGCCCCATGGGAAGAACAATGATTTCAGTCACCCAGACGCCCTAGGACTCCCAGGGACTGAACCATCAACCAAGGGGCACACATGGTCTAGCCAAAAATGTGGCAGAGGAAGGCCTTGTTGGGCATCACTGGGAGGAATGGTCCTTGATCAGATAAAGGCTCAACAGAGACCGGAACAAAGGGAAACCGAGGTGGGAGGAGGGAGTGTGCTGGGTGGGAAGGAAGAAGGGGAGGGGTTGGGGGTCTTAGGGGAGGGGGGATATCGGGAAAGGTTTTACCACTGGCAATGTAAATGAAGACGATATTCAATAAAAATAAATAAATTTTTTTAAAAAGGCCTTCCCAGGGAACGCTATACGCAAATTCAGGGACCCGCAGGGACCTGAAGACGGTGGCTGGAAGGTGACTCTCCCCACCCTGCCCCTCCCTAGTCAGGCAGAAGCATATTACCACCACCACGATCTGCTGGGCCTGCGATGGGCAACGCTTGGCAGAGCTTCAGGGCAAGAGCCCGGACGCTGTCCCCTGTCACGTGACCCACGTCCTCTGTCACGTGACCCACGGCCGGCGGTCAGCCCAGGACATGTCCCGGTGCCCAGCACCATCCACACCCCTGCACACCCATCTCCCAGGGCAATCCCACAAGTTGTTTTTGTTGCCGTTTCCTGTTCCTTTTCAAAACCTTATTGTCCTCTTTCCTTCAGTCAGACACAATTGCTGATAATTCTCATAATCATTTGGCAAAGATTCACCACATGGCCGCCAAGTTATAAAAAGCGGAAAATTAACTTAATCCCAGGCCGTCTATCGGTTGGCAAGCCACCATATTTTGAAGGCTGTTTCCTTGTTCAGTCTCCTCTCTGTTAAGTTTTATGGGAATGTTTGGCTAGAAAACTAAAACATGAAAATTAACTTTATTAGCTAGCTGACATCCCTAAAAAGATTTTAATGAGGTTAAAAAAAAAAAAAAGGTTTCTAGGCTAAGTTTACGGCATGTGCCTTTTTACTGGAGAGGGCGTGATACAGCGCCTTACATTCCCTTCTCTAAGATGTGACCACCCTACATTTGGTTTAAATTAAAATTCTGCTCAGTTATAAAGGAAAAACTGAGTTGTGTGTGTGAAGGCAAAAACTTTTTCATCCAGGGTTTCTCCTGAATGTGGTCATCGTTGGCCAAACATTATGGGAGTTTTGTTTTGGGTAATTTTAGTAATTTCCACATAAGTACAGCTAACAACTGTTAATGTATCAGGCTGTGGAGACATCACAGGGTGAAGTTCCCCACTCGAGTGACTTCCATGGTGGACTGCGAGGTGAGACTCTGGGCTGAAGGAAACCCCTTCCGCCTCAAGCCATGTTTGGTCGTGTTTTATCGTAGAAACCCTAAGATATTTCTACACACCGTTTTAAAAACTGGCTTGTTTTCTTTGTGTTCAGATTTTTTTTTTAGATCTATGCATACTCTAATATGCCTTTTGCCAAATGTTTAACTGGTAAAGTTTTTTTCCCCTGCTCTGTGGGCTGCCACTCTGATGGAGTGATGGTGTCCTTCGCCATACAGAATCTTTCTCATTTAAAATATCTACAGGAGTTAAGTAGCTTGCAAGGGACTGGGGGCGGGGGAGAAGCTATCCCCAAAAGGGGGGAGCAGGCTGTAGAGCTATAAAGTGGAACTACACTAGAAGAATTAAACGGGAAGGGGGAAGGGAGGGCGGGGGTAAAGGGGGGATGTGGGAGAGACAGTTAAAGGCCTTTGGAAAAGCCACTTGGAAGCCTACTACTGCAGAAGCTCCCTGAAATATATCAAAGGGATTTAAATGGAGACACCGCAGAGAGACAATGCACCAACTAGACATTTTGTGTCACCAAGTAAGACCCCCCCCCCATTTGCAGAAATGGGTCACATCTTATTGAGTCACTGCCGATGGGGTCCCATAGCCACCCCAATGTTACAGGCTATTGTCAATGTTACTGGTTCCCTCCACAGCCTGATGGTAAGACGCTATTGCTGAAGATACCACTTTCTTAGCCCATCAAACCCAGAGAAACAGAGCTGGTGCCCATCAAGAAGTTTCACTGCTACTTTCACTGATTAGTGCTCGCACTGCCGGGAGGTACGGTCTACACTACGGGAGGAGAAAAAAAAATAACCATCACCATAACCCTGCTACAAACCCTACTGACCCACAACAGCAATTATGCTATATATTATAATATATAATTATGTATTATACAAGATATACCAGTGCAATAGTGGCAGAAATGTTTTGGTCGTAGCCAGACATTCTCTGCCTGACACTAAGTAAGGCACACTCCATGAGGTGGGACTCAGGCCTAACACCACTAATGCAGCTCAGAACCTGAGACTAAATAGGACTAAGAGGCGGAGGCAGGGGTGGGGGGGAGGGGGAGGGTAGGGGTGGGGGCGGAGATCTACTACTATTATTCGGTTAAAGAAACATAGCAATGAAATGATTCCTAATGACATACTGCTGCACTCAAAGATAAGAGCGCGGCTCAACCCTGGTGAGAGTCTGCTTCTTACAGCGCATGGTAAGGAGCACAGATCTACCAGGGACAATGCTTAAAGAACAAGAGACTTTGGAGACTCAGTCCTAGCCCCTCCCCTCATGGCTCAGGGATTGATGAGGAAGAGAAGGCAGACAGATTCCAGGAGCCAGAGGCAGTGAGTGACTCCAAGGAAAGTGTCTGCCAGACACAACAGGACGGGCACACACATGAACTCACAGTGACACGCAGCACACACGAGACCTGCACACATTCACAACGACAAAAGCCCAGCACTGAGAAGGGGAAGCACACAAAGCCCCGCCCCACCACAGACCAAGAAGCTGTCTGTGCCAGGTACGGGTGCGTGCCTCTCATCTCAGCACGCAGGAGACAGAGGCACTCGGATCTCTGAGTCTGAGACCAGCCTGGTGAGTTCTAGGGCAGCCAAAGGTATACAGAGAGACCCTGTTTCAATCTCCATCTCCCCAAAAGAAGCTGCTTGCAACTAATGCCTGTTAGAAACGGAAAAGTCCACTTCCTCCAACGGAGAGTCACCAGGCATATCAACCACATTCTAGGCCTGGCCCTACACCCAGGAGCACTCGCCAACACAAAAGCACCCCAGGGTTTTTCATGTGTGCTTTTTGTTGTTGTTGTTGTTGTTATGGTTTGGTGTTTGTCTTTTTGGGCTTTGTTTTCTTAGTTTTGGTTTTGTATAAGGGAGAGATAGAAAAGAAACCATTAAGTTGAGTGGGAGAAGAAAACAGGAATAGGTTACATAAAAGTATTTTTAAAATACTTCTTTAAATGTTTTTTTAAAGGGGGGGAGTTAGAGACAGGGAGTGACCTAAGTGTCCAGGTGCATGCTGGCATGTCACAACTGGCCCAGGACGCACTGTTCAGACTTCCTAGTATCAGGGACTCACGGCTAGTCCCAGCTCTTCTGTGAAGAGTTCCTGAATTTAACGAAAATGTGAGAAATGTACTCACTTAAAAACAAAATCATGAGTCTATCATCATAGTTAATACACATCTGTGTATATGTATATTTATATATGATACAATATAATATGTATATTTATGTGTGGATGCATATATACATTTGTGTGTATGTGTGTGTGTGTGTGTGTGTATGTGTGTGTGTGTGTGTGTTTATGAAGCTTTTCCAACATAAATAAAAAAGGGATCACTGATTTTCAGGTCATAAAGGTCAGACTGGTAACTGGTTCCTCCTCCTGCTTCTGTACCTGATGGCCACATTGTGCTGCTTGGATGACATATGTGGGGAAAAGCAGCCTCACAAGGATGTGAGGCTGGGAGGGAGGGGCACATAGGCACAGCTTCTCAGGTGGCTGTGGACAGTCTTAGAGTGGCAGTCTCTTAGTTAGACTCTCTGTGTCCTGACATGGAGGCCACCAGCTGACACTGCCCTGGGGATGGGACTCCACCTGTCACCATCTGCACTGTGTGCACCAGTGGCCCCGCTGTGATTCTCCACTGCACACACTGGTGGCCCCACTGTGTGATTCTCCACTGCACACACTGGTGGCCCCACTGTGTGATTCTCCACTGCACACACTGGTGGCCCCACTGTGTGATTCTCCACTGCACACACTGGTGGCCCCGCTGTGATTCTCCACTGTGCACACCGGTGGCCCCACTGTGTGATCCTCCACTGCACACACTGGTGGCCCCGCTGTGATTCTCCACTGTGCACACCGGTGGCCCCGCTGTGATTCTCCACTGTGCACACCGGTGGCCCCGCTGTGATTCTCCACTGTGCACACCGGTGGCCCCACTGTGTGATCCTCCACTGTGCACACTGGTGGCCCCGCTGTGTGATCCTCCACTGTGCACACTGGTGGCCCCGCTGTGATCCTCTACTGTGCACACTGGTGGCCCCGCTGTGATTCTCCACTGTGCACACCGGTGGCCCCACTGTGCGATTCTCCACTGCACACACTGGTGGCCCCACTCTGTGATTCCCCACTGTGCACACCGGTGGCCCCACTGTGTGATTCTCCACTGTGCACACCGGTGGCCCCACTGTGTGATTCTCCACTGCACATACTGGTGGCCCCACTCTGTGATTCCCCACTGTGCACACTGGTGGCCCCACTGTGTGATTCTCCACTGTGCACACCGGTGGCCCCACTGTGTGATTCTCCACTGCACACACTGGTGGCCCCACTCTGTGATTCCCCACTGTGCACACCGGTGGCCCCACTGTGTAATTCTCCACTGTGCACACCGGTGGCCCCACTGTGTGATTCTCCACTGCACACACTGGTGGCCCCACTCTGTGATTCCCCACTGTGCACACCGGTGGCCCCATTGTGTGATTCTCCACTGTGCACACCGGTGGCCCCACTGTGTGATTCTCCACTGTGCGTGCACACCAGTGGCTCCACTGTGTGATTCTGCCACGTTACCATCAGAAGGGAGCCCCTGAGCTGGGGAGCCACTGCGTGCACAGAGCTGGTACAGATGAGGAAGCCACCTTCTCCACCTTCTCGCTAAGCCTCCCCTCGCTGGCTCAGAGTTCGCTAATTGCTAGGGGCGATGGGTGCGTTCTAAGGTAACGTGTGTCTGAAAGGCCAATGTCTATCAGCTGCCCTTTTTTCTTGAGACGTGGCCTCGTGTATTCCAGGAGAGTCTCGAACTCATTATGCAGCAAAGATGACCTTGAACGTCAGCCCTTCCTGCCTCCACCTCCCACATGCTTACATTAGAGACATGCACCAGTTTATGTGGTGCTGGGGATGAACGCAGGGCCCTGGGCACGCTTAGGCAAGTATTACACTCACTAAGCGACATCCCTAGCCCATTGGGTCTCTTTCAAGGTAAAAACTGGGAAGTTAGGAATGGCCGCCAGGTGCCCTGGCAACCACTGTCTAGACCTCCTCCTTGTGCCTGGCATGTGGCTCTGTATCCCAGGGCCATGTGGGGCTCACTGTGGCACACTGTGGCCACTGGAGTTCTCTAGCCCAAGGTCACCCCAAACACAGTCAACATTCCCTGCCTCCATTGTGTGTAAAAGAGCACGCAGGGGGCACAGTGCTGTGGAGAGGCCTGCTGACCACCGCAGCCTATGGGCAGCAGTCTGTCAAGGCAGTGAGGAAGGAGAACACACCTCAGGTGGCCACGGAAAGAGCTTTCACCTGTGGAGCAGCGGATGATGCCGAATGTTCGCATGGGCTGTGGACCCCACGGGATCTGCTGCCACAGACCCCATGATTGCTGGGCTCGAGAAGTGTCCTGGCCCAAAAATATACCTTTGCCCAAATAAGAATTATTTGTCACAGCTTAAATTTAGAAAGTGCTGCATTGACAGCTTTTGAGATCTCGGGCCTTGTTTCGGCAACATACAGAATCTTCTCTGCTTTCTAGAGGACCCCTGTCATGAGTGGGTGGGGGACAACAGCTGCCCACAGGACAAAATCAGGACTACTACTCATTGGTGTAAATGGCCACGAGCCCTTATAGTCTCTGGCTACAAGGGCAGAGCTAAGCAGATATAGCAGGGACCATCGGGCCCACGAAGCCAGTACAACCATCTTCAGACAAGTTTGCCAAGGCCACTCTAGCAGAAATCCCAGAGGGCTGAAATGACCAACATCAGGGTCGTCAGGGCCAGCACCCCACCAAGGAAAAGTCTGCGGGTGTGCTTCCGGTCTGTGTGGTCACTGAGCCCCGACGGTCAAACAGAAGAGGAGCAACATGGCTAAGTCAGGCCTTCCGCAGGCCGTGCGTGAGTCTTACCAGAAGGTCTGCTTCGCCGTCTGAATGACATTCGCTGACATCTCCACGTCTATGTAGTCGTAGTGCAGGGCTCCCGGGTCCGTGGAGGACCCTGTCTCAGCCAGCAAGATGCCTATCCACCTGCCCATGTCTTCAGAAGATGACGCCTGCCGTGGGGGAGAGAGACAGAGGCACATGACAGGAGGGGAAAGAGAACGCGGAGGCCCGCGCGTGGATGGGAGAGGCGCCAGCCTCATCGTCTGAGAGGATCCGCTCGGCGTTCACGCTAGGCTGGAGAGCCGGAGGATATGGAAGAGTTATGCAAAGGGCCTTAAGATTTGAGCCGCCAGGATGCCTCCCGTTTCCTGGGCGAGGGCACCAGAATGAAAGACGTAGAGCTTCACAAGAGTAATTCCATTAACAAACCGTGCTGAGGGCCTGACCTGGAGAGCGTGCGAGCGCTCTACCCCGTGACTCCCAGAGGTCCTAACCCAGCCTGTGCTGCGGCCGCTGCGGTATGTGACAGCAAGCGTAGTTCTCATATCTGGATACTATCTTCAAAAAACAAGAAGGCAACTTCTCTTCAAGTCCACTGCATCTCTGCAGGTGTGACTCTTTCCTGTGCTTTTGACTAGCCCTGGGTATACTGTTTTTTAAGACATCTGTAGGTGCCAGACCTTGTAGCCTCTTTCATCTTTTTCTCAGACTACCTTTAAAATTATCCTTATTAAAATTTTAAGCCATCCTTGTTCAGTGTTTTTATAGGCAGGTAAGAGGCCAAGAGGGAAAAAATAGACTTGGCTGCTGGCTGTCAGAACAGCTGAGAGCGTCCCAGAACCGGATGAGCCATGTGCTATTGCTTGGCAGCCACTAGGGGGCACAGTCATCCTCCTGGTCATCCTCCTGGTCCCTGAGACTATCTAGGCCAGTGACTCCTATAGGGACAATGTAAGGGTCCCCGCCAAACCAAGAGTAAACCAAACAAAAACCTACTGTGAAAACAGTTTTGGAGACAAGCACCCACATGCTGAAATTCAAGGTCTTGTGGACTGCTCGCCTAGACACCCTGAGCCTGGTCAGAGCCCCACGCCCACACCACAGCCATTTACGACTGGGATGGGCAGCAAGCGCGTCAGCCACTGATCCACGCCGAACACAGCCTCACTTCTGCTGACCGCATGCTGTCAGCACACTGACATGCACCCTGAAAAACACAGTTCCTCATGTCTGTGAATGCATGATGTGTGTGTGTAGCTAAAATCACAAAAAAGGATAAAGGGTGGGGAAAGAAACAATAAGGCTGGATTAATGGTAAGTAGAAAGGAACAAGATGGAAGGAAGACTGGTGAGCTATCCTGTAAAGCAGCCGATAGGGGACGTGTGAGGCATGGGCTTGCCGCTCACTGACCCTACCACAGGGGGTCCGGGGCCTTCAAAGGACAAGTGAAGAAAGCAGTGCCCAGGTGCCTCAGTAGCCTATGCCTAGAATAAGTATTTTAATAGAGAGTTTCCCCGACACATCACTGCCTGCCTGGGAACTTTGAAAAAGTGACCCATTATTTGGAGCTCGGGTTTAACTGTGGCAAGCAGAATTGTCATGCACGATGCTCTGGGAAGCCTGTACCATCCCTGACTCTCCAAGGGAGGGAAGGGGCTGGATCAAAATCAGTCCCTCCAGGGAGCTCGGTCTCCTGCTGAGGACCCATCACAGTGTGGACAGAACCTGTGGACACCTCTCTGGCTAGCAGCCCCAGGGAATACCGTACCTCTAGGACGGCCACCTCCTGTCCATTTCGAAGCAGCCGGAAGGTCAACGGGTGTTTAGAATCCAAGCCCGGAATCACCTCGCAGCCGCGGAGAGGGATGGAGGCGATGTGCGTCTTGAGGTCCGCCCTGTCCTTATGGAGAATGAGCTTGCTGTCCTTCACTCTGCACCAGCGCTCCCGCCAGCGGCTGTTAGAGAGCACGTTCAGGTAGCCTGCAGGGAGAGGAAGTCACAGCCAGACTCCTGAGGAGGCCGCGTCCCTTGTCTGTGGCCTTCTACAGACCAGGGAAGCATCATGCATGAAAGACACACTCGCGCCCAGGTTTTAAATGTTCATAGAGAGAGAAGTCATTATTACACAGCTAGCTTCCACCGGGAGCTGGAGGCTCTTCCCGGGACAGAACCCACTTCACCGGGTAAGGGCCAGCTTAGCTCCTTGGTGTCTACATGGGAACCTGGAAGCCACCTTGAGACAGGGACAGTGGGTGTGGTATGGCTAGGAGGGGCTGACAGCTGCCTGCAATAATGGACGAGAAATTACATGCAAAACGACCCAGCTGCAAAGGCTGTAAGCAGAGCATGGAAGACAGTATCCAAAGATGAAAACTCTCCAGGAAGTGGGAGGCCCAGGGAGTGGTAAACTCCCCGGCGCTGGATACGGTCCAGCAAGTGACGGAACGTGGCTGGTATGAGCTCCCCACCCACAGCCCCGAGGCCTCCTCCTGGTCTCTATGTTCC
The DNA here is from genome assembly GCA_964023405.1 of Apodemus agrarius. Classification (NCBI taxonomy): domain Eukaryota; kingdom Metazoa; phylum Chordata; class Mammalia; order Rodentia; family Muridae; genus Apodemus; species Apodemus agrarius. The sequence goes on from OZ030016.1 coordinate 72,069,281, forward strand.
ATCCCTGTTTGTGGGAGCGAGGGCTTCAGCTCATGGAGAGACGAACCCAGACCCGGACGAAAGCCGCAGTTCAGGGTCTGTGTGGTGATGTTTCTGGTGTGTCTGGCATGATACTGTACCTTAAGTGCATCACTGGCATGATACCGTTATTCAGTGTGGTGTGACAGAAACACAGGGAGAATTATCCCCTCAGAGAGAAAAAAAAATCCTCAAACACGGGAAATCTGAGGCTATCATAAATACGAGGCACAAATTTCTAGAAAAATTTTGAGGCATCAATTGGACGTTCCATGGTGACTCTGGCAACTGCGGCAGTTGTCCTACTATGGCCCCCAACTGTCCCACTGTGCGCATGCCACCTCTCAGAGATTAAGAAAGGATTAGACAGGGGAAAAGGTGCCCAGAGTGTGAAAAGAAGGGCAGTGGAGGGTTCCGGGTGTAGCTCGTCCTCTCGGTTCTTGCACACATGCGCACTCACATGCTCAGCGCCCAGACAAACGTTTGTACGTCTCTGATGAATATTTTTTCAAGATATTGCACAATGACTACCCACGTATGCAAAATCTGAGTCCTCATCTGGCTGGGGGGGTCTCCTGTATCCACACACTCTAAAGTGCATCTCTTGCTGAACAAAGACTGCCATTCGCCACGCACGCTAGGCAAAGCATCTTTGATGTCACAGACACAAAGACAGACGCCTATGAGCTCCAGAGCAGGGGACTCGCTGCTCTCTTCTGTTCTAGCAGCTTTTAAACCTTTTCCTCCAAGGCCCATTTAAGAAAGCGGCACCTTCAGATGTGGGGTACCCTACCAGAGGCCACAGCCAGACCTGATGCCTACGTGAAATCAGAGACAGATAAAAGGATCATTCCCAGTCCAGCTTCTGGCTTCACTTGAGAATGGGCAGTTAAATTATATTATTTTTTAAAGGCTTTTAACGTATAGGTGGAACTGTTCTGGTTATTATTGTTTTAAAAGAAAGAAGGAAAAGCCTGCTTTAAAAGGCAGTCAGACTGACATCTCACTAGAACTGTTCTGATGCCAGCCACAGCAATCAATCATGCCGAGAGCCAAACGCTGGGCTTCTGAGTAGATGTCACCTGTATCAACAGAGTCTAAGTGTTTTCCGAGCACAAGCCCACAAACAGGAGGGCAGGGAGCCCTCAAGAAACTTGATACCCTCTGCAGACAAGGATCACAAGTGCGTGGATTATTTAACAGCTGTTAAAGAGCCACTCTCGATGGGGAGTGGAGGCACATGCCTGTGATCCCAGCATGCGGCAAGGAGGATCAAAGAGATCCTGAGTTCAAGGCCAACCTGGGCTATAAAATAAGAGCCTGTCTCAACAACAAAAACCAGAAACAAACAAACAAAAAAACCTAACCAGTGTGGTAGCACATATATTTTCAGTACTCAGGCAGTTGGAGGCAGAACATGAGTCCAAGATGAATCTGCATGACACATAAAGACCCTGCCTTTAAGAACAAAAAAAGCGCTGAACTCCAGGGCATATGGGCTTTTTGGAGCTGCCAAACAGGGAAAAGACGTGTCCTGTGTGGGTCTGCTAAGCTGTCTGCGGCTGGGCCTGGGCAAGGATTAGCGATCTAGGGCACAAGACCCTCCAGTGACTGCACTGCAGCGAGCCTCAAGCACCAGTCTCAGACACCTGGGCAGAAGAGCAGCCTGGGCAGCGCAGGCGGCAGCCGGGCTCCTGCTCCTCAGTCCACATGGAGTCTGCCCACAGTCACCAGATGCCGAGCTTCCCCGACATTTCAGCCATAGCAGAATGATTGCATGGGACAGGCCCTCCCTTAATTTAGAGCATGACTTCATGGGACATTACCATATTTTAATACATTCTTGGGATTTAAGTTTTAGGCAGAGAGAGAGACAGAGACAGAGACAGAGAGAAGCAGGAAACTCAGACATGTCCGCAGCTGTGTTTGTCAACAGGCCTCACTTTCTCAAGAAGTGGCTCCCAAGTTTTCATTTTCTTGGGGAGTAAGGCCAGGCAGAGAATGGCAGACCTCCCCAGGCAGGGATCAAATCAAAGGGTGGGTCCCAGTCTTGTACCAACAGCGCCTTGCTAACGGGATCTGCCAGATCCTTCAGCTGAAGTACACATCCACCGCCAGAGGGCGCTAGAGTGCAGCCAGGACTTTTAGGCCAGAACCTGGGCTGGCTTGGAGGCTTCCAGGAACTGGATAAGGGGTTTGTTTGATTTTTCCATTGGTTTTTATTCTTTTTCTATTTTTTTTTATAATCACACTTATATTATAGTAATGTGCTAACATATCTTAAAAATTGACTAATTTCAGTTTACTATTTTGAGATTCTTTCCACTCCAAGTTCTATAGTAAGAAAGGCAAGAATAAACAAGGTCTCGTTCGAATTCTAAAGTTACCAGGCCTCAGAGTCTACAGTTCTCACCCGGGCCTGGGCAGAGCTGATGTGCAGATGTTTCGCTGACTTTAAAGCACTGCAGGTGAAGAACGGACAGTGGCAGTGACACGGGAGCTCAGCCCCTGCCCGGTTCACTGCCCCCCCCCCCCCAACCCCCCACCCCCCCGCCCCCATGCTCATAGAAACCAAAGAACTGTCCGAGCCCACGTCCCAGACAAGCACCCAAATCCCAAAAGCAACGAGTGACCTTGCCAGGATGTTCTGGGCCCTGCACTGGGTGATGGGGACACCAGAGAGCAGTGTGATGACCTAGCAATGCAGTGAGGCTCGGACAAGCCTAAGTTCCCAGGTGGGTAGCAAGAGAAGGCCTTTATGCTTGCACCCAGGATGGCGTGACTAGTGTAAGGCCACCTGTGTGGGGTGGAGGGAGGAATAGACAGACAGGAGGAGGGCTGGAGGGAGGGTGCATTTCCAGGTCTCACAGCTTTACTTACAGAGCAACAAGAATTCTGAGACTTTATCAGCCCATGGAAGGCCAGATAAAAGCCACCTTGGGTTTTTGAGTCTTGGTGTGTCCATTGGTTGGGTACGTTACCTGAAGGGCTGCAGACAAGCTGCCCAGATCAACACTAATGTATCCCTCAAAGGCCTCTCAGGAGGACATAGATGGCCTCTAGGGCCACCCTGCTGCCCCTGCCGGTCTGCTCCCAGCCCACGAAGCCCTGCAAGAACACCCCACAGCACCCCATCTAGCATAACCAGACAGCAGTGCACAGACACGTACCAAGCTCAGCTCAGGAATTCCAGGGAGACTTCTCTGCCTGCTCAGCTGCTCGGCCTTTCCGGCCCATCAGCTTAGCGATGTCTCCCGGCAGCTGCAGGGGCTTAGCTCAGTGGGGCCAGTCCCCCGGGCCCAAGGCCAGCTCCCTGCCTCTGCTGAGAACCCTGCAGCTGCTCTGAAGGGCTGAAAATGGCCATTGTTCCCCTTTCCCCTAGAGACACTCACCCTCACCTCTGCTCTGGCGGGGAGAGCTGTGTGACAGCTTTAGAGTTGTGTGGACAGAAGGCATTGTCTCGGGAGAGGCCAGACTGTGCCCAGCAAAGCCTCAGGCCCCTGCGCTCAGGATCACCCAAGCTCTCAAGAAAATGACTAGTGTGGAGACGAGCCCCTGCATGACAGTACCGGCCAACAGAGCCGTGTGTGGGAAGGCCTGCGAGGCTGTGCTCTTCCGATGAGGTGACATGACGTATAGGGTGTCAGAGGGTATTGGGGGAGTGGAGTCACGGGCTTGCGAGGGTGGGGGTCACCAGTCCTGCCTTCTATGAGGCCTGGCACTCATGGCTTCTCTGAACATCAGCCTCTGACCTGCCTGCCATGTTAATATGTAACCATTCCTCCTAAAAGCATTTCTACCTCTAGCCTTTAATCCCAGGGCTCAGGAGACAAAGGCAGACAAATCCGTGTGAGTTCAAGGCCTGCCTGGTGTACATGGTAAGACCTTGTCTCAAAAAAATAATTTCTATTTTCTCTAACCTAGAGCAGTTGAAAAAAACAGAAGAAAACTCGCCTTAACTCCTGACTGCTGTCGTCACAAGGGCTGATGACAAAGGCAGGGAGAAAGACTATGTCCCCAAGAGCTCCAGGAAGAGACAGGCTGGCCAGGAGCAGTGTGGCAGTGTCCCCAGACTCTCCCCCTCTGTCACAGCTTTGTCCAGCTGGCCTCCTGCAGCCAAGGTCTCTCCTCATAGAAAGGAATACAGCGTGGAAACCTTCATTACCAGCTGACCTGATTCTGTCCTGTCCCCAACAACCACTTAATGATAAACGGTCCAGGGATCCGGGGTGCACCTAGCTCCTGGTACCTAAGGATGCTGATTCCTTCCTGACTCCGCACCCACAGAGGGTGATCAGTCGGAAAGAGGGGATTGGAAACAGAGTGATTCTGAGGGAATTGTGTGTTCACACTAATGGGAAGCAGAGTCTGGACAGCAATATACAAGGGCGATTACAGCCTATTTCTGGTCTTGTTTTGTCCTAGTATAGGGTCTTGCTATGTAACCCTGGATGGTTAGTACTCAGTACATAGCCCAGGCTAGCCTGGGCTAGCCCAGGCTGGCCTTATTGGCAGCAACTGTCTATGCTTCTGCCTCCTTGGTACTAGGATTCATTCTTGATTTTTTTTTTTTTTAAGAAAATAAAGGTCCTGGAGGTAGGACACTAGCCTAGAACATCTCTAGTACTATAAAACAAAATCAAAAGGCAAACACTTCTTGGTGCTTATGACGTTTTCCTCCTTGAAAGAGCTGTGAGATTCTCCTAAGTGTGGTTCCCGGGCCTGCTACAGTGTGCTTGTCGATACCACACTTATGGGCACTGTACCCAACAGCCTGACCACAGACTAACTCAGGTGTCATGATAGCTTCCATGATAGCAGCTTTCCCCACGGCGGGCACAGCTGGGTGTTACATATGCAGTCCTCTGCTTCATTTCCCTGTTTGGTTCCTCTCTTTAGCCCCTAGCCTAAACGTCATCGTCATGGTGGGAAAGACTGGCTTAGTGACTGCTGTAGACCATATGCTTTACCCAATCTCTGACAAAATTCTCTCTCTCTCTCTCTCTCTCTCTCTCTCTCTCTCTCTCTCATACACACACACACACACACACACACATACACACACACACACACACACACACACACACACACACCCATGCACTGGCAGGGTTGGGGGGAGACAGAAAGACAGACACAGAGAGACACAGACAGACAGACAGACAGACAGACAGACAGACAGACAGACAGACAGACAGACAAAAGGCAGCACTACGACCATGAGAAGGCCACACAGCTCTGTCTGCAACTTAAGTCCGAGGTGTGAGCTGACAGAGACTCAGTTCTAGAGCTTTGGCCTATTTGGTGCCTGTGCTCGAGTCTGGCAACACTGAAGTGAACTCTGGGAAGGTGTTGTCATTTAGACAGAGAACATTGCTTTTTACCTTAAAAACACCATGGAGGAGCATCGCAAGCCCCTGGAGAGTCTTCTATTACTAAAAGCTGAAACTGCTCTCTACAACTCAGACAAGCCCCAGAGCACACCCGGGGAGAGTCTGCTAACACACGGCCAGGGCTTACCACAGGTGGGCACGTCCTCCTCTGCTGATGATGTCTGCTCATCTGTGGATGGCTTCTTCTTTCCCAGACCGATGATCTTGGTAATTTTCTTCCCAGTGACCTTGGACACAGTCCCCTTGGCCTCTGACTTGGAGGGTTTCTTCCTCTTCGCTGTCAATACAAAAACGTGACTTAACTATTCGTATTAGGTGGAAAAGTCACAGCACTGATCACCAGGCATTTCCTTCTCTCCAAACTGTCACTTATCGTGCACATGAACACTTGTGATGAGCCAGCTGGGGGTCCAGGTGCTGGGGTGCACCTGTGATGAGTCAGTCAGCTAGGGGTCCAGGTGCTGGGGTACACCTGTGATGAGTCAGTCAGCTGGGGGTACAGGTGCTGGGGTGCACCTGTGATGAGCCAGCTGGGGGTCCAGGTGCTGGGGTGCACCTGTGATGAGTCAGCTGGGGGTCCAGGTGCTGGGGTGTACCTGTGATAAGTCGGCTGGGGGGCCAGGTGCTGGGGTGCACCTGTGATGAGTCAGCTGGGGGTTCAGGTGCTGGGGTGCACCTGTGATGGGCCAGTTGGGGGTCTAAGTGCTGGGGTCACAGAAGGATATGGCTACATTCAGGAAGCCTACACTGCAGAGAGGATCAGGTATGAATACATGTGCATCCAGACACATGAGCATTACTGTGTGTGTTATACATGACATACTCATGGCAACAAAGGATGGTGAAACCCATGAGGAGATACAAGTTACTTGGAGAACAGGTGAATGGTCACACAGAGCCCGCTCAGGGCGGACTTAGGGGTGACTGCTCAGAGGGAGCAACTCCCAGGTAAGAAGATAAGTTGACCCAAATCATCAGTGTGTTAAGATGCAGGGGCCTAGGAACCAAGGGGAGCTAGTACCACTGCCGCAGCAGCCTGGCTGACAAGGGGCGGGTCCTTAAGAAAGGAAGGGGAGTGTGGGTCCTCCTTGGGGGTCTCTCCTGCCCATTTTGGACACTACGCTGAGCTTTCCTGTGCAGGGCTCTCAGACCAGAGCTGACCTTTCAAGCCATCATCTTCAATTTGGCCAGGACAGTGATGGCCAGGAATGAACTGTCAACATAGAAATCCAGAGACATTCTGTTCAAAAAGAATGGTTGGCTTCACCTGCAAAACCCAGAAGACTCGGAAACCCTGGACTCCCGCGGGCAGCACCTTGTGCACTCCAGAGCAACTTCAGGCAAAAGTTAGTCAGCCCATCTCAGTCTCTTAAGAATGTCATATGCTAGAGGCAGGTGTGAGGCTTCCTCAAGGGTCACCTCCACTGGAACACAGGGGGTGCAGTTCTGCGTCAAGCCCCATACACTAGCCTAGAACTTCTCTAGTACGATAAAAACAAAACAAAATCAAAAGGCAAACACTTCTTTGTGCTTATGACGTTTTCCTCCTTGAAAGAGCTACAAGATTCTCCTAAGTGTGGTTCCTGGGCCTGTTACAGTGTGCTGTTGATACCACACTTATGGGTACTGTACCCAACAGCCTGACCACAGACTAACTTAGGTTAGTTACCTCACTCTCTGTACACCTTTCAACCCTTCAGGGCAACCTTTTAAGTAACACATAAACCCCTTTAGAATGCACTGGGCATCCAGGCTCCCTTTCCAGGAACAAATGAACCCAGCACGTCACGTGAAATCCTTTCAGAGACAGAACACCTAGGGGCATGGGATAAGTCATAGAAGAATTCCACAACCCCTCCTCCAAACAAACGTGCTCACTCACAAGGAGACCTCCCCACTCTCCCTGGCAAAGAGGAGAAAACAGCCCCCGTTTCTACTTCCACCCTGCCTGCCCTCTTAGATCAGTTGGTGAAACCCTTGCCTTCCCTCTGGCGTAAAGGTAAGTAGCAGTGTCTGAGGAAACTGCGGCCCGTACCTCAGCTAAGATATGAAGCCATGAAGAACTGGAGGGCAAGCATAACATTCCATACTGAATGTTCCTGTCCTGGCCCCACAATACTGACCCGAGGATTGACAGTATATTTGGAGGCAGGAGTCCTAATAAGGTTTGAAGTGGAAACTTCTAGTTTCTTTGGAAAGTTAGTTATGTCAAATGATAGTTTGCTGGGGCATGCAGGTGAAAGGATGTCTTGATAAAGCAAACACGTGAAAGAATGTTTTCCTGAAACAGGAAAGGAGGGAAAGGAGGTTTGGATATGGCAGACACGTGAAAGGGCACTTGACGAAGGAGTGTAAATATGACCCCACACAGTGGGAGACCAGCACTGAGCCTTGGTCTGGTTTGCTCTGCCTTACTATTCTTCACTAAAGACATACATGTATTTGTTCACCTTACGTAGCGTTATTGAGCTCAACTTGGGGTAACAATGCCATTGAGAGAAACTCACCAAGAACTGTTCATGAGGTTCCTGTGGTGCCTGCTGCCTCTGCAGCCTCACCACCTCAGGCCGGTTGGCGAGCCTGGCAGTTTCTTCAGGATTAAACTACAGCTGCCTGGTGTGTGCTGGCTGAAAGGACTGGCCTGCAGCTGCTGGTTCATGCCTGGTGTCTGCTGGCTGAAAGGACTGGCCTGCAGCTGTTGGTTCGTGCCTGGTGTGTGCTGGCTGAGAGGACTGGCCTGCAGCTGTTGGTTCGTGCCTGGTGTCTGCCTGCCTAGAGGACTGGCCTGCAACTGTTGAATCATATTTGGTGTTTGCTACAGGACTGAACTGCTGCCCAAGAAGATCAAGCTCACCCCCAAAGAACTATTGGGGAACAGGTCCACTTCCCCCAGATGCTAATAACTTTCCTCTTCCACTACCTCTCTGGGCTAGAGAAGAAGTTGAGCCCTTATTAAAAGTAGTTTGTAGCCGGGCCGTGGTGGCACACGCCTTTAATCCCAGCACTCTGGGAGGCAGAGGCAGGCAGATTTCTGAGTTCGAGGCCAGCCTGGTCTACAGATTGAGTTCTAGGACAGTCAGGGATACATAGAGAAACCCTGTCTCGGGAAAAAAAAAAAAAAAAGTAGGTTGTAAAAAATTCATACCTACAACAAATGAGGCCTCATGTCAATGATTGATCCAAAATGTAGCACCCTTTTATAGACTGTGTGTGCACAGAACATGTGTGGACACAAGCCAGGAAGAAGGCCCACAAGGAATGACCCCGCCTGTCACCTCCACCTTGAGCCTCTGCCCTGTGTACCCCAGCCTTCACCCTGTGTCTTTACAGCACAGACATTTTTGACTTATCCAAGGTCTGGGTGGGAAGACCCAGCTCTTCCCCCTCTACCAGACCAAAGCCTGGGGCCAGAGAGCTGCATTATTTCTCCTTCCGTCCAGCCAAGCCATGGTGGGCAGAAGAGACAGTGCTTGCTCCATCAACAGCTCCCCCGGAACCTGCAGATGAACGTCACTGCCTCCCATTCGCAGGCAAGCGGGAAGTGAGGTGACCTGAGACACTCTCCACAGGCTCTGCCCCAGGGTGACCCTTCCGTCAGGTAGCAGGACTTGGTGAGAGTGCGAGTCACAGTCACCATAACTGGAACCAGCTCCTGCCAGCAAAGTGTTTGCTGGGCTCCAGCTCCTCAGACAGGGAATAATCATAGCCTAAGTCATCTTCAGAAGAAAGGTCCCAGGGTAGGGATTTGACAGAAAAGCCATCAAGGACCCTCTGTGGCTATTCAGTGGGGAAGGGCCAGAATTTAGCACATGATTAAATGTAAAAGTCAACGGAGAACTCAGAGTCAGTGAGGTTACATGGCAGAGCAGTGAAAGGGGTCAAAGGGCACAGATGGCCAAGACTAATGGCCTAGTTATGAAGACACATTACAGTGTGTGAATGTCACAAACCAAGGCATCCTGCTTTCTCCTACAGAGATGGAAATCAAATGATTTTCTGTCAAGTCTAGGGGAAGTAAGAGGAGGGAGAGGTGACATCATCAGACCTCCGGTCCACCCACACACCCTCCCCACTGAGGGCTTTGTCTCAAAGCCACACGGCAGGGCTGGGGCAGTGCAGTTTCCACAGTGTAGGACTTCTGTCGTCTTTCCGTTCATCTGCTATAGGACTCCCAGTGTCTGTAATGGGATTCATCATAAAAAAAAGAAAAAAAAGAGTCACAAGGCAGAGCTGTAGCCTGACCACTGCCTTCTCCAGCAAGACCACAGCATGGAGGAGCTCAGGCTTCCTGTCTGTGACCACCACAAACTATCACAAAGGGCCAAGCTAGGGAGAGGTCCACTCACATCGCCCCACGGCAGAGCAGAGAGCGGTCGGCAGCAGGAACAGGGTACGGGGCGCTCGGGATGCACCTGGAGCGGGAAGCCTCGGTGATCTCTGATGAGCAACTCTAATGCGCAGAGCACAGTGCCAGACAAAAGGAAAATGAGGGAACCAGGTCACCTGCTCGTTCCCAAACACGCAAAGCTGTTCTTGTTAAACAGAGTAGAGGAGGGGCTGCAGGGGTGGCCTGATGGCTAAGAGCGGGTACTTCTCTGGAGGATCTGAATTCAGATCCCAACACAGTAACTCACTTCTAATTTGAGATCCAAAGTTATTTTATGGCCTTTACAGGCACCTGAACATACACTCACACATAAATAACTTTCTTTCTTTCTTCTTTCTTTCTTTCTTTCTTTCTTTCTTTCTTTCTCTTTCTTTCTTTCTTTTTGTTTTTTGTTTGTTTGTTTGTTTGTTTCAAGACAGGGTTTCTCTGTATAGCCCTGACTGTCCTGGAACTCACTCTGTAGACCAGGATGGCCTCGAACTCAGAAATCCACCTGCCTCTGCATCCCAGAGTGCTGGGATTACAGGCGTGCGCCACCACTGCCCGGCTAATAACTTTCTTGTTAAAGAGAAAACAGGGGATTCTGGGGGCAGAATCAAAACCTACACAAACATCTAAGAGACACAAGACTCCATATGAATGGAGAAATCACACAGGCTCATGGGGCTGGGGGACAGGGGCTGGGGGACAGGGGCTGGGGGACAGGGGCTGGGGGACATTAAGAAAACGGAGCTGTCAACCGTGCCGTCGCACCTCAGCAGCGAAACGGTCACCTGGTATGCGACAACTCTGAGGTCCCAGCTTGGAAGGCTGAGGCTGGACAACAAACAGCTTGAACCCATGAGGTTGAGACTGGCCTGGGTGGAAAGACCATCTCACAACAAAAAGAACAAAAAATAGCCAAAAGGGAAGAAAGGAGCCAGGCAGCAAGGCTGGAGCCCAGAGACTGCAGGGCGTCCCACCTCAGGGCCGAAGTTAAAGATAGCCTCCGGCTCCGAGGTCTTCATTATATATAACATGGCTGGTAGTAGCTCCCAGAGGACAGGACTAAAATTACATTCAGACCAGACTGTGTTAGAAAAACCACAATGAAGAAAGAGACAGTGTGACCTTCCGGGGTGAACTGTTGCATTGTCTGGCTCCAGAATTCTCAGGGCTGGGACAGCTGCTGGTGTAGCACAGGATTCATTCCTGGGAAGAGGGGCTCATCGCATGTGAGCTACCCAGAGGAGGGCTCGGGCACTTAGGCCCACAGAGCTCCAGCTCGCCACACTTCAATGCATGCCCAGCCACACAGACATGGACAGTCCATAGGAAACACATTTTATAAATAACACACAGGATGAGTATGCAGAGCCCCTAAAAGCTCAATAACAACTCCATAGAAATTCGGGCAAAGGATCTGAGGAGGCATTCTACCAGAGGAGCACAGACAGTGAGCGTGGTAAACTGCTCACCCGCTGGGGAGGCCACAGCCGTACACCACCACACATCTGTGACATACCACGTAAAGACTGCAGGCCATCCAGGTTGCAAGTAGAATGGAACCTTGCAACCCCACTTCTGGATAGGTGCCTGGGGGACATGGAGTCACATGTCCATGCAAAGTCCTACCCGGGAGTCAGAATGTCCCCAGTCGCCGTGTGTCCTGGCACTGGCCAGTGGATGACTAGCTGAGCTCATCTCCACAGGGAAGGCTGCACAGCAACTTGCACACGGCAAGTCAAGGTGCACTGAGAGACAGGAAACAAACTCCCAACAGGCAATGCAGCCAGATCCCAACTGCACGCAGGAAATAGCAGCGGCCACCTGGGTAGGCTGGGGCAGCCGTGACAGAGAGGACTGTGAAGGGGCAGAGTGGGGTGACGGGCATGTGCGTGTTCTCTCTCTCTCTCTCTCTCTCTCTCTCTCTCTCTCTCTCTCTCTCATTCTCCCTCCCTCCCTCTTCCTCCCCCTTTCCCCTCCCCTCCCCCACTCTCTCTCACTGTGTGTATGATTATGGTGATGGTTACTTGCTGTAGGAGTATATTAAAGCTCACAGGACAGTTAAGTCAAAATTGTGTGTGTGTGTGTGTGTGTGTGTGTGTGATTGAATGTCATCTGTCTTTCTATAAAGTCAAGTTTAAGAACAAGAGAATTTAGCCCCTGTACATTCATGTTCACAGTGGCTCTGCTATCAACAGCCAAAGGTCAGAAAGCAACACAAGTACACTGGCAGATGAACAGTCGGTAAGATGGCGTCCGTATAATGGAATATTATTCAGTCTTGAAAAGGAAAGACTGACACATACTACCATATGGATGGACTTTGAAGAAATGATACTGGGTGGAATTAGCCAGTTGTAAACAGACAAGAACCACCGATTTCCACTTGCAGGAGGCCCAGGGTGTGGAATCCAGGGACACAGAAAGCAGAACGCGTTTTGTAGGTATGAAGCTTTGCCGGGGCTAAGGAGGGAATAAGGGACTTGGGTTTCATGGAAACTAGGTTTTGATTTGTGAAGACAGAAAGTTCCAGATAGATGCAAGTTGATGGCTACACAGCACTGTATGTGTATATTTAATATCTACACAGCACTATATGTGTATATTTAATATCTACACAGCACTATATGTGTATATTTAATATCTACACAGCACTATATGTGTATATTTAATATCTACACAGCACTATATGTGTATATTTAATATCTACACAGCACTATATGTGTATATTTAATATCTACACAGCACTATATGTGTATATTTAATATCTACACAGCACTATATGTGTATATTTAATATCTACACAGCACTATATGTGTATATTTAATATCTACACAGCACTATATGTGTATATTTAATATCTACACAGCACTATATGTGTATATTTAATATCTACACAGCACTGTATGTGTATATTTAATATCTACACAGCACTATATGTGTATATTTAATATCTACGGAACACTCTGAAATGGCTGAGGATTACAAATTCTGTGGTATACTTGTTTATGGGTCAACAATAATTTAAATGCATCTGGGAAGAAAGGAAGGTTCTGGGCCGTTGCAAATCAAGAGGCCTTCCTTGTGTTCTTGGGGACAGAGGGCAGTGGGGCCCCCACGGGTGAAACTCAGAGGTTTCCCACACAGTCACACCCAGCACGGCAACCGGCTTTTTGAGTTCAGACACTCTTGGCACATGTTAGAATCTCACCTTGCTCTTTTCCGTTACACGTGATGACTCCGTTTTCCACAGCACCTTCTCCATCAGAGCTGGGCCTCTCTGAAGACAATTTCTACAAGGACACAAGGGTCACATTATTCCCTCAGCGGTCATGCAGGCCTCGTGAGGTACGGTGGAAAGCGAGATGTTATCTCAAAAGGTAAAGGGCACGTGGGCTGAATGTTCAACCCTGCAGACGGCACACCAGCACAGACCTGCGGGGCGCTGCGCGCTGCATCTGATTCCATGTCACGGGCATGGACGAGCCAGGCCATCCACGCCTTAAAGTCCCTCTCTTCATCCGTCACTGGTGGTAACACAAGCCACAACATCTGGGAAGTGACTCTTTGGAGCTCAGTCCAAAGCAGGCACTGAAACTAGTCAGGGGCAGAAGTGCAGGTATGCCCACCGAAGTGCTGCGGTGCTCTCAGGGTGTAATTAAACTGGCAATTACGGAAGAAAGGACTGCGGTCTACGGTGGCAGACAGGAGGGACACCCTTGCTAACCAGTACATTGTACATGTTTAAAAAGCTCTCCACATTTCCCCATAAACATGTATAGTTCATATGTGTGCCCAGAGAAGAAACACCATTAATGAAACAAAAAGCCAGCCTCGCATACCTTCTCCAGTTCTGCCTTGTTCACGGGGGCGCTGGCACTGGGTGGTGGAGAACATTCCGGATCCACGGGCCCGCTGCAGCCACTATAGGCCTCTTTGATTACCTGTGGGAGTGAGACACAGTCTGAGTCTGAGCAGAGGCAGGGGGATCCAGGTGATGGGTGTAGCCCTATGTGGGCAGGCAGACGCCGCCTACGGTGTGGTAGGGGAACTCGCGGGGTCAACAGCACATACACATAATTAAAACTTAAAATAAAAAAGAAGTCTCTTTCTTAGAAAGGTGATGTCTGACAGATGAAAGCGCTACAAGAATAACGCATGGTCCTTTCACAGGAAGGCGTCAGCTGCTGCAGAGCCAGAGGACCGGGCGCTGCGCCAGGATGACACACGAGCTGTGTGAGCTGAGGACCACAAGGCCCTGGCCACGCGGACTGACGACAGAAAGGCTTCTAGGCAGAGGGGACAGCAGTGCAAAGGCCCTGCAGCAGGTGACAAGTGCTTAAGGAGCCCCCAGAGTGGGGTGTGACTGGGGAGAAGGGGACAGAGAAGTAGAGACTGGATGGCAGGTGTAGGGACCCAGTCACATACATGGCCCTCCTGGGTCTGAGGGGGAGACTGAACTTGGTCAGTGTAAGGAGAGACAGACGGACGGGCAGAAGGACTCCAGTGTGTGGAGAGGCTCCACAGCCAGGGTTAATGGCTCTGCTGCCTGGCTTCCACCTTGGCAGAATAATGAACTGTTCTGACCTGAGCCGCTGCCACTGCCTCCTCCTCCTCCTCCTCCTCCTCCTCCTCCTCCTCCTCCTCCTCCTCCTCCAAGGAACACAAATATCATGTTCTAGGTGCTTCTGTTCTTCCAAATTCACGTTGGAAAATTAAACCCCACAACATCAGCCTTGGAACGGGGAGGCTTTAGAAGGCAACAGGGTCAGGGGAGCTAAGGCTCTGTGAGCGGCTCAGACCTCAGAGAAGAGCCCCCATGCCTTTTGTACAGGACACAGCGGCTAAGAACGATCTACCAGGGGGAGCACAGGCCATCACAGCCTCCGCAGCCACCCAGCTCCTGGATCCTGGACTCCCCACCCTTAGAACTGGGGGAGATAACCTTCTGTTTGTGAATGACCCAATGTGATACATCTTGTTCATGCAGCAGTAACGGACTAACCCCGGTGATGGCTACTTTCAACTATCAGCTTGATACAATGTAGAGTTGGACGTCTCAAGGAGGGATGGTGAGGATCCGGTGACTGTGTCTAGGCAGATGGCGCTGATTCCTTTAACTGAAGTGCAGCCCAGTGTGGGTGGCACCATTCCTTAAAACTTAAAATCCGGTCCTGGGCTGTGTAAGGCCAGAAAGAGCACAGGCAAGCGCACTCTCTGCTCTCAACTGTGAGAGGGGTGTGACCTTCTCCTTCAGGTGGCCTGGACTTCCCTGCAATGATGGGACCATGAGCTAAAGCAAATCCTTCCGGACTCCTCCAAGTTGCTTTTATCAGAAACAAAATAAAGACACCCACTCGTTCAGATCAAGTCCCTTAGACAAGACCCAAAGCGCAACACGTGTGAGCTGTTGTGGGAGAAGGATGGACACAGAAGCAAAGGCAAACCCAGTGTAGGCACCTCAGGGAGACTGCAGGGACAAAGGTGCAATGACAGCCAGTGGCAGGGAGGCTGCAGGGGTGGGGGTGGGGCTGCAGGGGTGGCAGTGGAGGGCGGCTCCTCCCTCCTCCCTCCTCCCTGTCAGGAGGACCTGCACAAAAGGAAAGGATTCTCTGCTCCTTTTCTGAGCACAGGCAGGTGGAGGCTCAGGAAAGCTGGCCACGCTGGGTGGGGTCTGAGCAAACTCCTGCCTGATTCAGTGAGTCAAGGGCTCACGGCACCAGCGCCAGCTTTGTGACCTTGGAGGAAAGAAACAAATCACCCCAAACCTCCATCTGCTCTCTAGCAAAGGCTGGGACTAAGAAGCCCCATCTTGCAGGACTAAGCCCAAGACAGCATCCAACATGGACGCCGTTCCAGGTGACGGCCTCGGTGACATCAGCACAGTCAGCTGTGTGAGCAGCCTTCCGACTCACGCTGAGAGCTTAGACCCTGACCCTGGCCTGGCCACAGAGGCAGGGACTGCCAGACTAAGAGTCATGATGCGGGTGCGTCTCCTCAGCTACCCGCCCGCCGCGTGTTCGCTGCATTTGTGCGGCACAGAGGAATGGCGTTCAGAGCATGTGGGGCTGCCTCACAGGTGTGGCCTCTGCAGTCAGCGGGCAGGCGGCTCTTCTAGAATACCCTCCTTCTGCGCCCTCGGCTGCACTGGGACTCAAACCCAGATGCCTGGGCAACAGAAACAACAGCGTCCCGTCTGCACAGTGGCAGGCGGGCCAACGTCCACAGCCGGCCAGCCCTGTCACTGCACCGGGGCTGGGATCTGAGGAATCCCAGGACTGGGGTCTGCTCCCAGACACCTTGCCACTCAGCTTTCCCAAGAGACATCCGTGATGCCCACGCTTGAAATGGGAAGAAAACGGAAGAAGCTGAGGCGAGGACCCTCCTGTGACTTCTGAGGTAAAAGCCTGTGAGGGACACCCCATCCGGGGACCTTGCCTATCCCAGGCAGCAAGAAGAGGAGAGCCAGGCTTTCCTCACGCCTGTACAAGGGCCCTAGCTCCCTTTTCAGGTCCCCCTCCCTTCTTCTGCCCCACGCAGTGACTAAATCTTGAAGTGACAGGCATATTTACTTTAAGAACAAGGCTATCGGGGAACATGGAGGAGGGCAACATTTGGGATGTAAGTAAATACATACATACATACATACATACATACATACATACATACATATGAACAGGACTATCCTTTCTCTGGGGAAGAAACATTGGGAGAGGAAGGCTCTGAGTGTCTGTGGTTCAAGTCTCCCCTCACCGCCCGGCTAAGGCTGAGCGTCTTACGAAGCCTTACACTCTTTAGCTCAACTCCACAAAGCAACACCCAATGCCGCTGAGAAAGGCCGTGGTGGGCACCCCTGTGGTGGGCAGCCGAGAAGCACCCCAGCCCACACTTCTCCTGTACCAGGCCTCTGGTAACCTCCGCTTGCAATAGTAACTTTAGCTAAAAGAAAATTGGCTGCAATTACACAAGCAATTGAGAACTTGGTGGGTTCTTCATTCTTACCGAAGCCTGCACTCCAAACAGTGACTGCAAAGGCGCAGTCTGGGGAGCTCTGCCGGCTTCCTCTTTGTCTTCCCCTGAAGGGTGTGGTAGAACAACCATTTCACTTGTTCCTACCAGTCCTGGTGGAGACAGGTGCTGTGTGTATGTGCATGTGTCTGTGTGTGTATGTGTCTCTGTGTGCATGTGTCTGTGTGTGCATGTGTCTGTGTGTGCATGTGTCTGTGTGCGTGCGCATGCATCTGTGTATGTCTGTGCCTGTGTGTGTCTGTGTGGGTGTGTATGTCAGTGTGTTTGTATGTGTGTCTGCCTGTCAGTGTGACTCTGTGTCTGGGTAACTTTGTGTGTGTGTTTATGTGTGTGTCCATATGTCAAGTGTGTTTGTGTGTGTGTCTGCTTGTCTCTGTGGGCCTGGTGTGTATCTATTAGTGTGTGTGTGTGTGTGTGTGTGTGTGTATGTCAGTGTGCTTTTGTGTGTGTTTGCCTGTCTGTGTGACTTTGTTTATGTGTGTGTGTGTGTGTGTGTGTTTGCCTGTCTGTGTGACCCTGTGTATGTGTGTGTGTCTATGTGGCCCTGTGTGTGTGTATCTATGTGTGTGTCTATGGATGTCTGTGTGTGTATCAGAATGTCAGTGTGCTTGTGTGTTGTGTCTGCCTGTCTGTGTGACTTTGTCTGTCTATGTGTGTGTGTGTCTGCCTGTCTGTGTGTCCTTGTGTATATGTGTTTGTCTGTGTGGCCCTGTGTGTCTATCTATGTGTGTATGTACCTATGTGTGTTTGTGTGTGTGTCTGAATGTCAGTGTGCTTGTGTGTATGTCTACCTGTCTATGTGGCTCTGTGCATGTGTGTTTGTCTGTGTGTCCCTGTGTGTGTATATGTGTGTTTCTGTCTATGTGTGTGTCTGTATGTCAGTGTGCTTGTGTATGTGTGTGTGCCTGTCTGTGTGTATATGTGTGTTTGTCTGTCTGTGTGGCCTTGTGTGTGTGTCTGTCTGTGTGTCTGTCTGTGTGACTCTGGGTGTACTGCCCCCCCTGGAGGGCATGTGTGTTCTCTTGACTCAGCACAGCTCACCCAGAAGGCAGCCTCATCTCTCTCCACCAGGCATCCTGCTCCACCCACTACAGGCTGAGTCTTGACGACTCCAGAGCCATATGTCAACGCTTGGTCATCAGCCTGGGACTTGATTGGGAAGTGATAAACACTAAAGAGATGGAGCCCAGTCAGAGGAATTAGGTCACTAACTCAAGGGATACTGTGACCTTCACCTCCACCCACTACTCTCTTCTCAACTACCCCAAAGAAGCAGCTTCCTCGGTCACCGGCTCTGGCCATGACCACTAAGCTTGTCCTCGTTGTATATTTTCCCGTGTCATAAGACCTTCAGAAGATGTTACATGCCTATAAGCAATGGAGCCAACTAACCATGGACTGAAATACTGAGCCCCAAATCAACTTGCCCTCCTTCAAAGTGTCTTACTCAGGCCCTTTGTCACAGTACAGAAGTACCTGACACACTCCCCAAGGTCTGGACACTTCCACACCTGCCCAGAGGCAGCTAGGTGTGAATCCGTGAACAAGCTCATGGATCTACCTTATACACACCGCTTCTATGCCCTGACAGATACTCATAGCAATACCTTTTTTTGTTTTGCTTTGAGACATGGTGTTACTACGTATCTCTGGCTGTCCCAGAACTCAGGAACTCACTACATAGACTGAGCCGGCCTAGAACTCACAGAGATGTGTGCCTTCCTCTGCCTCCCAAGTGCAGGGGTGCCCAGCAGCAACATCTTCTGAAGGTCTTATGACATGGGAAAATATACAACAAGGACAAGCTAGGCTTGAGATCTTCTATAAATAGTTTTTAACTGAACCAATAAAAACATAGAAAGAAAAGAGATACCACTAAGCAAAAGCCATGTGGCAGAGTCCTCTGCGCCGATGTCACAAACCACAAAAGCATAGAGAAGAGGGGCAGCAGGTATAGGCACACTTGAACCTTTCTTCCCAGGCCAGGCCAAGCTTTCTGGAGGAAAACAATGCCATCAGGGCTGGCCCATGACAACCTCTTCCCAAGCTCCCACGAGTCTGCCTCACACCCTGGGAATCCTCAGGGGGCCCGTACTCCCTTCTCTCCCTTCTCAGATGACTAGTTTCTCTCTCACCTAGAACTCAGCTCCCTTGGGGAGCAGGGCCATGTGTTGCACAGGGCTGGGATATGCCCATTCGCCTGGGGCAGGCCATTGTGAGACTCTGTCTTTCCATGTCCAGACCACAGAGAAAGCACCCTGTAAGATGGTGAGCCGGGGTGGGGGTGGGGGTGGGGGTGGGGTCCTTGCCTCAGGAAGGCTGCTTTGTTCACTGTCTCCTGCATCTCCCAAAGGCACCTGCAGGATCCATTCAAAAATGACACAGGAAGGCCCTGCCACCCAAGGTATATGTCTTTGTAAAGTCTAGTGTGAGAAGGTCAAAGTGCACTTGAAAGAATGACATTCGAATTGAAAACTCGGGACTCCTCCACACAACCGAATTCTTTGTGGCATTTTTGTTTGCTTTTAACTCAAGCCCTCTACCCCAGAAACACAATCTCTGCACATTTTTAAGGAAACCTGATCACGCTGCTTCTGGGAATGCTGACTCTTGTCTTGTGTTTGACCTCTGCACAGAGGCTCATGTCGGCAGCTTCTGTACACACAAGGACATTCATGCAGATACACACATGCATGCGCGCATAGACATGGGTTTCCTGCACGGGCTGCGGCTGGTGGATGTAACAGGCAGACAAGACACACTTGGTGGCTACTTTGGACAGAAGGGCGAACAGCACTGCATGCTGGCCAAATGCTGTCTTGCGTATATCCTGCTTTGCAAGGCCAAGTGAGTTCTACCTGAAGGATTTTTTTAAATTGTTCTATTAAAACTATTTCTAAATGTCTACAGCTAGATCATAAGCCCTGGGTGAACCTTGATAACAGTAGACTTGGGTGCTGAGATACTTGTCTTTATTTATAAAACAATTCCCTGTCGAGAGTGGACAAGCACTTCCATAGCAACTCACAGTGACAAGGAGATCACTCCGTGGGAGAATGTCCCTAGCACGGGCGAGACCATGAACTCAATGCCCTGGGATGCTAAGGTGTGTCCCTGGGGCCCCAGTGTTACTTGCTAAGACACTGTCTTGAAAAAAACAAAAAAATAAAAATAAAAACTGAAATAATAAACAAATAAACAAAGCAGAAAGTCACACTGTAGAAAAATCAGCTGACCCCAAAGTTTATTTATTACATAACTGACAAAACTGAGACCTTCTGCAGTGACAATGAACAGGGTACATGGTATTTCACTGTTACCACACAGAACAGCACATAAAACCGCTACCCTGACGACACAAAACAGGCTAGAGAAACCGAAAAAACCCCAAACCAAATAGCCGTAGCACTTCTCAAAGTCATCTGAGTGTGGAGATGCTAAGAAGCCACAGAGAAGGAAACCCAAAAGATGAAGGGGTCTTGGGGGAAAAAGACTCCCCCTGGCTGGAGAAAAGAGGCTCTCCGCAGCTGCCCTCTTGGCTGGCCATGGATGGAGCAGGAGATGACAGAGTAGCCAAGCAAAACTTGCATGCCCAAGAGCCTGCAGGAGCCGGTTCTTACCCCTTCGCCCTGCCATCTTTTTTGAGGTGATAAGGAGGTCCCCAAGGCAGGCGGGGAGGAAACAGGGCCCCGAGATGCAGAGCACCTCATCCAGTGCAAGGTGCCCGCCTTGCCAAGGAAGCCCAGATGCGTGGAAGGGCTCATCAGGAAAGTGCCAGCTTCCAGGATCAAAGGGACACCATAGTCAAAGCTGAAGCTGAGCCCAGAGCAGAGAGTCTGGTAGGCTAGACCTAAAGAGACCCGCAGGCTGCTCCAGAGAGCTGGCCACCAGTCCACAGTCCGTGACAGACTTCAAGCCTCTTGCCAGATCTCTGGTCCCCTGCCCGCTCTTGTGAAAACACAGCACCCATTCTGGAGGCAGGAGCAGAATGAAGCAAAGCAACGGGCCACGGTCTATCAGGCCCAACGACAAGGGACTGCTGGGAAATAGCAGAGGGTGTTCTCTGTAGTTTCCTCCCATACATCCCAAAGCCTGTGCAGACTCCTGGGGCAAATTCGGAAGCAATACAAAGATGACCCCAGTGCCAGAATGACCAGACACTAAAACGGCTATAACAGAAATGCCAGTTGTGTGTGTGTGTGTGTACATGTAAATGTATATGTATATGCACATGTATATGTATGTACATGCATACCTACATAAACACACACACACACACACACACACACACACACACACACACACACATATAACTGTTAAACAGCCAATGAAGTGGAGGGACAGATAGATGGGATTTCAGACAGACAAAATGACAAAGAACAACCAGAAAGTTCTAGAATGGAAACCAAGATTGAAGTGAACATGAGGGCATGCTGGGCCAGAGCTTCCAAACTGGAGAGGGCAGGCCACGAAGAGCACACAGCCAGAGGCCCACAGGGGTGAAGAGCTAGCCCAACTGCTTTCAAAGCCAATGAAAGACAGCGTCTTTTGGGTAGATGACATTGGATAGATGACTGACGAAGACCAAGAAGGCTGCCCCCTCTGCACCAGTACTGCAGGGCCATCTGCTGGGAGCCCAAGAACAAAGCCACTTTAAACTTTCCAGCGACAGTGACACCAAAGCTGCGAGCCATGGTTGTGGGCAGGGCTGGCTTCTCACAGAGCAGAGCAAGACGATGGAAGATAGACACTCCCTGGAAGTCCATTTTCAGAAGGCCTGCGCTAGAGGATATTGGCTTTCATTTTTTTCTACTTAATTAAAAAAATACTTAGTTCATATTACTTGTGTGTATAGTGTGCGCAGATGTCTGTGGGGGTCAAAGGGGTCATAACCCTGTGGAGCTGGAGTCGCGGGCAGCTGTGAGCCGCGGGCAGCTGTGAGCCGCTTCTCTAGGTGCCTCAGGCTGAACCTGAGTCCTCTGCCAGACAGCAGACATGCTTAACCACTGAGCCATCATTCCAGCCCCTCCCCGGTTAAAACAAAGCAAAACACTTGTGTAAAAGGAAATGACAGGATGGCATGGCTCACAGCCATCATCCATCCCCCTCTGCTTCTCCTCATCCCCTCTGGACAAGAGAATCAGGAGTTCATGGTTCTAGACACGAAGCAAAAGTTCCCTGGGAAGACAGAGTTAGGGCAGGGGGCGAGGCATGTCTCAATCCTATCAGCATAGGACCGCATTTAGAAAAATCCAAAGCAAGAAAACCACGAAGACGGTCAGGCTCCCAACGAATCCGAATGATTCAGAATATTGTTTTTAAAATCTCCAGCACCTCCATGGCTCAGCAGGGAAAGCACCCACTACACAAACCTGACAAACTGGGCACAATCCCAGGTCCCATCGTGGAAGAAGAGAGATAACCGGTCCTCTGACCTTCAGCATGCCCACTATAGCATATGAACACACACACATGCACACTAACAACAACAACAACAGTTAAAATCATGGTTCTGATAAGGCAACTCATCGGTGGTGGATCTAGAAGAAGCTAGCCCATTTTAGGCTCTGTTAGGCTAAGTCAATTAAGATCCCATGGAAGAACCTTTTCATCACTTGACTTTCACTGATTAATTAGCATATATTAATGTTAATGATACATAATAGATTTCTTATGAGCCTGTCACACATGTATATAATTTTTACCAAAGTCACCCTGATGCCCGCTCTTCCCCTCCCCTTCCGGCCCCTCCCCCTTCCCAACTTGCACTATATCTGTCTTTTACTTCGGGACCTAGGGAGTTGTATCAGGGTTACAGACGCTTGAGTAGAGACTCACAGGAGCAGAGGCGTGGGACCAGTGGCTCATCACTGAAGAAAATGCCCCTTCCTTCCCGGGGCGACCATTAACTCCGTATAGATCCTCAGAAAAAGAGTGGGGTACCACACCCTCCCCATGGGCAGACCTTAACTATAAACCCTCAAGGGGAAGCAGGGCCTCGTGAGCCCCCCCACCCTCCCTCTGGATAGTCCAGTCTTCCCATCCCATCCTCCACAATGCTGAGTTTGGGGGAGCACTCATTAGGGCTGAGGACTCCATAATCATTTTGACTCTCACTGCTAAAATTCTGTGAGCTCTAGTACTGCAGGAAAAACAGGACAAGCATTAAAGTGGAGCGATCAACTCAAACTCCTCGGAAAAAGATCTTCTGCCTTGTAAGAAATACACTAAAATTAAAATCCTCACAATTAACTACCATTCACAAGCGGAGTCGTCATGCTATAATTAGCTAAGCGCCTCTGTTCGCAAGCAGCTCGCTCGCACAGGGGGAAGGAGGATGTGCGGTCATTTCACTCCATCAGCATCTTGAAGCATGCCGTTTCTCTGGTCTGCTCGCCAGCTGCTCAAGGAGTGACTTCATGTCCCCTGTGAAGCAGTTAGGAGGGAGCGCAGCACGCTGAGTATCTAACAGAACAGAGGGCGAGCAGGAGCCACCGTGGTGCAGGCCGGTCCTACCCAGCGTTCCTTACGGAACAGAGAGACTCCAAGCATGAGAGAGGAGAGTCCAGACAGCCAGGGGAGGAACTCAGAGACAGTCACAGGAACACTGCCCACTCCACAAGTGCCCTTTGTCCTTTAGTGAACGGGCAGGCTAGGATCACAGGAGGGGAGCAGAGGGGGAGAGAGGTGGGACTGGGGAGCATGACGTGAAGTCACAAAGAACCAATAGAAAGTTAAAAAAAATAGTTAAAAAAAAAATCACAGGAAGAAGGATAAAAATGGAAAGGGCCAGCTGTCGGTCACTCAAGAGCGAAGCCTCAGTCAATCCAGAAAACCGACCTTGATGCCCAGATGGATCCCTGTAGATCATCGCACCATGTGGCCTGAGACTCGTCCTCTTGGGCGACAAATGAAACGACTAATCGTGTGGGGAGATGAGAGGCACGAGCCAGCACCTGGGCTAAGGGTGAGGAGACACATAAAAGAGCTGGGTGCAGCATTGTGTGCCCCAAACCCCAGCTCTGGGAGGCAGTGAGAGGAGCCCTGAGGCTCACTGGCCGCACGGCCTGTCTCTGTGAGCTAAGGCAGTGACAAGTGGGAGGTCCTGTCCCAGAAAGGCGGGGCGGGTGGCGCCTGAGGGATGGCATCTGAGGCTGTGCTCTGTGGCCTCCACATCCACATGCAGCATATCTCTCTCTCTCTCTCTCTCTCTCTCTCTCTCTCTCTCTCACACACACACACACACACACACACACACACACGTGCATACACATACATACGCACACACGTGCATACACATACATACGCACAAACGCGCACACATGCACACACACACATGCGTACACACACGCACGCACACACACGCACACACACACATGCATACACACACACCCAGGCGCGCGCGCACACACACATGCATACACACACACACACACACACACACACACGCACGCACGCACGCACGCACGCACGCACGCACGCACGCACACACACGCACACACGCACACACACACACACACATGCACACGCACACACGAAGGCAGCAATGAGATGATCAAGCCTGTGTGACTCTGGAGCTCCTGCAGCGAGATGGGTCGGCCTGCAGCGAGATAGGTCGGCCTGCAGCTGTCGAGTGAAATTCTCTGACCAGAAAGCTATGCAAACTCCCAGGAGAGATTCCTGAGGCTCACAGGAGAGGAACCCAGAAAAAAAAATCCTCCCCAACCCGAGCGTCACAATTTTAGGCAAGCCACAGTCACTGCTGACAGAGTAGAACGGGCCATCTCTGTGCTGTTCTCTGGCCAGTCAAGAAAGTGACCTCATGGGCCTGGAGCCTGACTGGGGGGCCATGGGGACTCGAAGTTCACAGCTCCCCAGATAAGGTGTGTGATCTTCACCTTGCCAGGTTTTACAGTCATATGAGTCACTGTGGGTATCTGCTTGGGATGTCTCCAGACAGGATTAGCTGAAGAGGGACGACTCACTCTAAGTGGGCTGGAGGCCTGGCTGATTAAGCAGGAACATGAACTGAGTACCAGCAGGCCTCTCTGCTCCCCGGTGTACCTCACACCCATCACCACACCCTCACTGCCATGGACCAAGGAGATTTTCAAACTGTGAGCTGAGACAAGCCCTTCCTTCCCTAAGTCCCCTTTATCAGGTTATTTTGTTACAGCGGTGAGGGAGGTGGCCTATAAACCGCATGTCACAGACGCCCAAGCAGATGGCACCTCCACCAGCCCTGCCCTCACCACAGGCCGTGGGACCTTAAACCTTGGGAAGATGAGCAGACACGCACAGCTTCTTCCTAAAGACAGGAGGAGCAGCTATGGTTACAGAAGTACTTCCAAGAGCCACGGAGCATGGGAAGCCAAGGGGACCGTGGAATTGTATTTACCTTAAGGTAATGGCTTATGGTTATATGAGCTATACTCAATATTGTTGCTGTAAGAATTATTTCAATGTATTTTCTTTCCAAATACCATGACCAGCACGGGCATCGAACAAACACAATACACAAGAGAGTAAGTTCCAAGCTCCAGCAAAAGCCAGGGTCAGAGTCACTATGCTCGTCCTGTTCAGGTAAGAGTCAGGATCAGAGCCACTATGTCCCTCCCATTCAGAGATAAACGCCAGACCAGTATTTTAAGAGGAATTTAAAACTGTAAAAGAGACATTTCCAGATTAAAAAAAGAAACAGCTAGAAAGTCCAGGGCTTAAAACTACAGGCCCCTAAGCTCTAATACAGCAGTACTAGGAGGCCCAGCATTTGAGCTGTGATGAGGTCATGGGGTAGAGCCCTCCTGGCTGGTGTCAGTGCCACAAGGGCGACACGGGGAATTGGAGCCAGACAAAAGAGGAGTCAGGTGGACAGCACAAAGTGAGAAGGTCTTATAGTTAAATATCATAAGGAATAGAGGACAGATCAAAGCAAATACTAAAAACAATAACAACTACAACAACAACGGGACAGATGGACAGACAGCCTCCAGGGACAGCCAGACAGCCACCTGCAGCTGGGAGTCAGGTGAGCGGGAATTCTACCAATGAGTGTAGAAATAACTATCAAAAATAAATAAGGGCCGGAGAGAGCACTGTGTGGTTCAAGGCTCAGCCTCACAACCAAAGCTTCAAAACAAACAACAGTAAGGAAGGGCCGCCTCCGTGGGCAAAGGCATTCATTACCAAGTCTGACAAGTTAGGTTCAATCCCGGAGGCCCACAGCGTGGGTGGGGGGGTAGAGAAGCAGTTGTTCTCTGATCGCCACACGTCAGTCATGTCACGTGTGCTTGCATGTATGTATGTATATGCGTATGCATGTATGTAGGTGGCAAGGGGAGGGTGAAATTAAAATATACCTTAATTATTAAAAAAGACAAGGCTCCTAGATTAATCGATCTGTCTGGGTTTTAGACAACATTATCAATTAAATGAGCCTGGAAGCGAAGGTGTCTCAGAGCCGCGTCAGAGGGCCTACCTTCAACCACTGCTCAGCCTGTTCCTTGCTCTGGACGGCGAGAACCAGAGGGTCTGTGCCTTGCTGGGTGATCTTCAGCTCGTGTTTCTTCTTCTTGCTGTCTCTTGGGATGTAGGTGATGCTGCAGCCCTGCAGCGGCAGCTCCATCTGAGGCTGCTGGTCCTTGGAACTTTTATAGCACTGCGTGGAACACCACAGACCAATTAATGCCTTGAGGACGTGTGGCCAGAGACAATGATGAAGCCCAGCATAGCCAAACCTCTAGCGCTAGCCAGGCTGCAGGGGGCGTGGCTCAGCAGCCGGCCAGCAGGTGTGACACAGCCTGCTGCCCACCCCACGCTCCTCCCACATCTGTCACACACAGCTGTGTGCCAACTCAGCTGAGGCCTGTGGAGCATCTACGACGTGACCGAGCAGACACTGATCTATCCCGTGTTCTACTGGAGCACTGTCACAAAATTATATGTATGTTCATGTGAATATGACATACACGAAAGGGTTATGAGACCTGTTGCAACTGCATAGACCTACTGTGGGCAGACAAGGTAATGATGAAGGATGCTCGGTGCTAGAGAAATGGCTCAGCGTGCACTTAAGAATGCCCACTGCTCCCGTAGAGACCCTACGCCCAGGTCCCAGCACCCACATCAGTCGGCTCACAACCTCCTGTACTATCTGGAGACCCTGCAAGGCAAGCCCAGGCTGCCTCCAAGCAGGATTCCTAAGCCCGGGCTGCCTCCAAGCAGGATTCCTAAGCCCGGGCTGCTGCTAAAAGCCCGGGGAAGGAAGAACAGGCAGGACTCAGTTCAAGTGCAATTCAGAGGGAGCCCAGGGCCCGGGGGCGGGAAGGCCTCACTGGATCTGCCCCTCGAGGCCGACCTTGACTCCCTCAGCACTAGGTACAGGCAGACCCCTGGAGGAAGGTGATTTGGCCCCAGAGTCAGTTCAGTGGAGACAGTCCTCCTGGTGCTACCCATCAGCCAGGGAACGGGTACTTCAGTGAGTGGGCGGAGTGCATGGGGGTGACTAGGGGCTGCGGAACTGCCTGGACATGGGACATCTCTAGGACAAGGCCTAGAGATGGCGTCAGTGAAGGAGGTGACACCCACGGGAGGCCAGGCAAGATGCCCCAGGAACGCAAGCTTTCTCTCAGCTGAGTAGTTGAATCATGGGTTATTTGTGAAGGAAGATAATACAAACACACACATACACACACCACCACCACCAACAACAACAACAACAACATTACTACTACTACTACTACTGTAAGCCAAATGTGGTAGTGCTTGCCTATAATCTCATCATTTAGAAGATAGAAGAGGAAGGATTCAGAGCCCAAGACTAGCCTGGGCTACATAGTGAATTTGAGTCTAACCTGAGCTACCTAGCAAGACTCTGTCATAACAAAGCCAAAATCAAATAAAAGGCCAAGTGTCATCTTGCATTTTGTCTTACATGGTGTCTTCCCTCATTTTCTGTTGATTCCTTCAACAATTAAGCCAGTCTCTATGGAAGCTATTACCATCCTAGAGCAGGGAGAGGGACCTCATTGTAGAAAAGCTGGGGAGGAGGAAGAGGACCGACGGGTGTGGGGCCAGGAACCTGGGCCCAAACTGCTGACTCTGCCGCTGCCTGCATTGGAAATAAAACTGGTCCTTCTCACGAGAGTGGAGTGCATTTTAAATCACTGTATAGAGCATGTCACCATCTTGCAGAGATTGCATCAGATTATAAATAAGGGCTATGTTAATATTTGTCATGCTTTAGAATCCCCGATGGCATCATTTTTGGCATATTCTATATTTGGAAGAAATTCAGGCCACACATGTGGAAAAAATATGCACTTCGTTTAAAAAGGCCAAGCCAAAAAAAAAAAAAAAAAAGCGCGCATACAATGACCTAAGAGCCCACGCAAGGGAGACACCCATAATTCACTGGGGGACATGGTCTCCCTTACAGGGGTATCTGCTCCGCAGCAGGGGGGAACAGAGAAACTCAGATTCTCTCCTTTAATGACTCACTTTTGAGCAATTGTTTCCTGAGGTTAATTTGAAAGACAAAAGGCAAAAAACCATAAAGCAAAGCTCCTGACCCAGTGACCAGCCTTGGTTTCTACCGGAAGTGGGCTTGTGGGGTGGGGGCTGGGATGCAGCCTCCAAGTTTCTTCTCCTTGGAGCTCCCAGGGGGACAGACAGCACCTGGGGCCAAAGTCCTGAATCTTCCAGGCCCTGCTTCTGGACACACTCTACCTTCCCGTTCTGCCTCAAAAAAAAACAAAAACAAAAACAAAAAACAAAAAACAAACAAACAAAAACCACCCCACCCTTCTTTTTGGAAAGCTTTTGACTTTCCAAAAGAATGTCCTTTCCCTCGGCCCTCCCCTAGGCGCCTCCACAGGCTCCGGCCTCTGCTGTGACCTGGCTGGGAGGAATTTACTGACTCACTACAAATGAGAAAGTCTATCTTGCAGTTTCTGGCAAGTCTCAACACTGCTCCTTTCCACTGACAAGCCACAGGCCCAGCAGGGTGGAAGGGCTTGAGGGTGGGGGAACCATGAGCCCTTCCTGAAGAGGTGCCAGCCTGCCTGGGTCGGGAAGGGCCCCTGGCTCTCAACAAGATCCTGTCGCTTGCCTCCCCTATGGTAGCATCTGCATGTACCAGCTGCGGTCCTGCACTTCAGACTGCCAGCGGTGGCGTGGCCCCGCCGGGCTCCTCACCAGCAGCTTGGTGTCTTTGATGACGCAGAGCAGCTTGGTCCACTGGCCAAAGCGTTTCTTGCGCAGCAGGAAGGCGCAGATCTTGGCGTCCTTCACCAGGTCCATGGAGGCCTCCTCTGAGGGCCACTGGTGCCGGGTTTTCTTCCCCTTCCCATCCTCTTCCTCTTCATCGTATGACTCATAGGAACTGCTCATGGCCTCGGAGTCATAATCTGTGGAGGAGAAAGGGGTAGAGGTGAGACGCCGCCTCACCTCCAGCTCACCTCGCCCCCAGCTCGCCTCGCCTGGCCTCATTTCCAGCCACCGAGGGCTTCAGTGAGAAAAGGCCTCCGCCCTGGCCCTGGGGATAAAACTTCCACAAGTCAGGCACTGAGAACTTGTCCAAATGCTTCAAATGCAACAACTAAAACATTGGGATTTATTTTTTAAAATCCCTAGATTCTTTCACATCAACAGGATGACGTCATCCCAATAGCAGTGCTAGCTACGCTCTGCCTTGGATGGCCACTGACCTTGTCCGTGCAGAGTCCTCTCTGTCTGACCTTGATTAAATAACCCCATGTCTTCCTGCTGACACTGCCATGCACAGACCCTGAAGAACACTTGGAAGCCACCAGAGGCCACCTCTTCCCACGGGCTCACCTGGGCCTGGGCAGGATTTGTCCCATCTCTCTAACAAATCTCACTCAAGGATACCTCCGCTCTCACATTCCGCTTCCTCCACACATAGCCTGCTCTCTCTTCCCCTGAGCTCTCTGCACACCCCCGCTGCCCCCATCTCCTTCCTCTCTGCTGGAGCAATGCGTGCTTGTGTCCGGTATCAAGCTTACGGCCCCCTCTAGCCAGTACCATGGGCTCAAGATTCCCTGGTACTCGCGTGCTGAGGTCTTCAGGCTAACATGACTGCATCTGGAGATGGTGCATTTGGGAGATTCACATGAGATCTGTGACCAATATGGCCATGGCCATAAGTGTGGAGTCCTAATCCAATGGGAGTGGTGAGAGGGAGGGACAAGAGGAAAGGGGGGGGGGAGAAGGGGGATGAGGACATGTCCAGAGGACACACCTCTAAGACAGGCCATCTGTAAGATAAACCAGTGTTAAGATAAGCCCCAAACTGTAGCATTTCTGGAGAATGTCAGCATTCCAGCTTCTGGGCTTGGGGTGACTATCAGCCTAAGCAGGACAACAGCACACTGTGTCAAAGGCCCTTGTGACCCACTGCACACAGCCTAACAGGGTCCTCCCTGTGCACACGCCGAGCCGTGAGCCCGGGGAAGGGAGCATCCCGTTGCATGTGGTAGCTCTCCCAGCACCTAACAAAGACGCAGGAACATGGCCGGCATACTGTCAGGGAGGGAAGAGTGGTCATATACAAAGAGATCCTTCAGAGGGACAGTGGCACATTCGGCCTGGGGCGGCTGTGAGTAGAGATACCAGACGGAGCAGCTGAGGGAGTGACAACCTGAGAGTGGGCTGAGACCACACAGAGGATGCGAGCCCTGCCGGTCTGATGTGCTGAGGACGCAGACAGGAGGTGGCAGTAGAATGAGTGACAGGCCAGGCTCCCCCTGGCATCCGCAGACCCGCAGCCTTTCTCTCTCCTCTCTCCCCTCCTATACACTAGCACATGGCTGTCCCAATGTCTGCGTCTGCCTAACACCCCCTCTTTTTTTTTTTAAATATTTAATTTTGTTTTATGTGCGTTGGTGTGAAGGTGTCATGTCCCTTGGAACTGGAGTTACAGACAGTTGTGAGCTGCCATGTGGGTGCTGGGAACTGATCCTGTGTCCTTGAGGAAGGGCAGACAGTACTCTTAACCACTGAGTCATCTCTCCAGCCCCTAACACCCCCTCTTTACATGGCAGCCTCAAAGGAACATTTCAACCTTCCTTTTTATAAGAGTTATGGAATTAAGCCTTGAACTTCCCGTTTTCACATATGGGTCAGGGGCCCCCAAACCTATGACTGTGTCGATACCACCCAGAAAGGCAGATGGGGGAAGCATATCATCTAGAGGCTCGTGCTGTCCCAGGCAGGGACCTAAGAGCCAGAAATGCCAGACACTGGGAGAAGGAGATTATCATCTGGGCCCTGGAGAAGCTGCTGGCAGCCAGCCACAGGCCTAAGAAAAGAGCTAGAAACAAATGTACCCTGGGAAAGCAGTTTCCAGAGCATGGGGCCACTGGGTGTCAGCAATGGCATGGAAGCCGGACAGCAGCACTGTTAGCCTGTGCTCTACGCTGCCCTAGGAGCCTGTCCTGGAGACAGCTTGCTTTAGGCTCAAGAGTACACTGTACACTGGCACAACGCTTTAAATCACTATTTTGCGCAGGCACGTGGGGTCAGAGGACAACTTGGGGGATTGATTCACTCTTTCCACCACACGAGTCCCGGTGATCCAATTCAGATCATCAGATCTGAGAACAAGTGCCCTACTATGACAGTTTCCACACTTTTTAATGAGTAAGTACTTGACAATGAAAGGAGTTTTAGAGCTGAGCACAGAAACAGGGGATGCCACAGCTTCAGTAAAGCCTGCCCTGTTCACCAAAGAGAAGCCTGCACCCAACCAACGGGCATCCTGGCAGAAACCTCAACCGACAGGGCAGTGTCCTGCATGGACCAAGGAGGGCAGGGTGAAGCCACACATGAATGTGCTGCAGAACCATTTCTCCCCCACCCCCCACCCCACCCCCACCCCACCCCCAACCCCCTCCATCTCCCCCCCACCCCCACCCCTGACTTCAGGGAACCGCTCATCTACCCACACGGGGCTCTGGCTCCACACGTGAGCCCGGCTCACCGGAAGCAGGAAGAAAGGATTCTGAGGGGCTTGGCCTTTCTCCAGACCCCTTCTGCATGCACTGCCTCCCTTCGGTCCCAGACCCATCACTCCTGCGTTTCTGTGGAGATGTTCAGCCCTGCCCCCTCCACACCCAGTGCCTTGGCCCACCACCCTTCCTGGGAATGAAGGGACCACCCAGATGGGCAGCTGCCACTCACTTGAGGTGATGTACTCTGGAGCTTTTCCGGGACTCAGCGGCACGGCTTCCTCGTAGTAACCCTCTGGGAGAGAGGACGTCGGTAAAGGCGGAGGCCCACTGTCAGGAGGCTGGAGGCAAAAGGAGAACCGTGCTGGGTTAGAACCATGCTAGAGATCCAAGGCCACCAGGTCCTGTACCAGGTGTCCTGCTCAGGTCCATCCCCCAGCCTCACCCTGGCTGGTCATAGACCACTCAGCTCCCACTGGTACCTGTCGGGAGTCCCACCTTCACACAGAGGCATCTCATCTGACTACTAGTGGCGCACACTGTGAGCCATCAGAAGCTTATCTCCCAAATCCATCTGGGCTGACTCGACTCGCACCCGCCCTCTGAGCCCCTCTCCAGCAGAGACAGGGTCTGTGTGTTCCTCTTCATCCTTATTGTGTCAGACACACACACACACACACACACACACACACACACACACACTCCATGGCTCAGTGCCCACTACAAACAACACTAAGAAGAGAAAAGGTGTGTGCCCATTCATAGGTATTCCTCTCAGTGCTGGGCTGGGGCTAAAGCAGTGCAGGCCCATGAGCCACTCCTGGCCACTCCTTGGAAGCAGTGTCTGCTCTTTCCTTAAGCCACCCCATCAGAATTCCCTACAAAGTCAGACTGTGCAACAACCATTAGAGGTAGGAGCGCCTTAGCCTCAGCCCAAACCAGATCCTACCAGCCTGCAAGACACAGCTCAGATCGCCTCTTCCTGAACTTTCCTGACAGCTAACCCACACCAGCCTCTTCCCTGACATCCGTGGGACCCTGCTGGTCCTTCTGCCACTAGAAAAGGACAAAAGGAATGAGGTCTGATGCACCAGGGCCCCTGCTCCCTGCCTGGCAATGCACCGTGGGAGCCCTGCAGGAAGGCTGGTGGATAGCCTCACACTATACAGAGGCAGAGAGCAAATCCCAGAATCTAAAGCATGCTGCTCAGAATCAGACTTGTTCCTGCCATGGTTGGGTCTCCAGACGTCCTGGCATCTATTAAAGACCTTGTTTTTCATGCTCTCTCTCTCCCTCTGTGCATAGCTACTTCACACTCTCTATGTGCTGTAAATAACCAGGAAGTGACAGGATAGAAGTGACAAGCTCCGTCCTGCCGGAACGCCGTTTCACTGACATCATGGGCTTTGTTTTTATCCTTATGCAAACCCTCCAGAATGTGACTCCATCATTTTCCCTGACTCTGAGTCCAAGAAGTCCTTTGTGAGTGACAAATGGCCACTGCACACCCACCCTGCTTCCTCCTCCTGCAGCTGGAGAGGCTTGATTCCCAGTTCAGCTGGCTGCAGGCTATTACCCAAGGGCCCAGGGCTGGTCCCTGCAGAAAACTGCTTCCATTCCCTACTATGCCTACCTTGTTCCCTGGTGGTCACGACCTACTTACATGTTAAAGGACCCGCTCTGTGGGCAGCCTGAACTCACTTGCGGGGGTGTGCTCCAGGGCTGTCCCAGGACCCAGGCTGGCTCACCCAAGGCTTTCCTGTCCTCTTTAGAGGACTGTCCTAAGAGGCCTGGCATGCTGTGCTTGGCACTGGGTAAAGCTAAAGATCCAGCCTAGACTTGGAGGCTGCTTGGGGGAGCCATTAGATCCACCGAGTGCTTAAAGGTGTATGAGGAAGCAGGGATTCCGCCTCCCCTGAGCTCCAGGAAACTGAGTGCTCACACCTTGGACTGTTTCAAAGAGCTCTGCAGTGTATCCAGGTCAGGCCTCCCTCCAGGGAGTTGTGAATAGGGAAGAGGGGAAAAGGCTAGTGTGTACTGAGGGGTTTGCGAACAGACGCAGTCAAGCCACCAAGGACATAGCCTGCAGAGAGAGACACCTTAGCCCTCAGGATTTCGTCTCTAAAAGCACAACAGGAAGGTCCTTTGGGCTGATGAGAAAAGCTCAAGAAGTTCAGCAAACGTTTCTGGGAAAATATAAACAACCTTCAGAAGAATTCTGGCCAGTAAGATGGCCCAGCCAGCCTGGAAGGCATCTTGGTCTGCTTTCTGTTGTGTGATGATCACCATGGCCAAAAGCAACTTTGAGAGGTTGCTTATGACATCTGACAGCCTACAGTTCACCATGAAGATGAGGCAGGGGAGGCGCCTGAGGGCAGCGGCTGCGGCAGAGGCCCTGAAGGCAGGTCGCTTACTGGCTTGTCGACACGGCTGGCTCGGCCCGCTTTAGACTTCCCAGGCCCTGGTCCCCAGGAGAGGCACCTGGAGAGGCTGGGGATTCCACTCCCATCGTCAGTCAAGGAGGGTGCCTGCAAGCTGATCTTCCCAAGTGAGGTGCCTCCTTACCAGGGGACCAAGCTGTGTCACGTTAACAACAACAACATCAACAACAACAACATCAACAACAACAACATCGACAACAAAAACCTAACCAGGCCACTGAACAAGTCTGACAACCTGAGTATGATCCCTGGATCCCCAGAGGCACAACTTTGTCCCCTGACTTCCCCATGCACAAAAATAACAATGAAGAGAAAGTAATGTTTAAAAAAACAAGATGCTCAGATGTGCCGCCACACACGGCAGTGCAGCCTGGAGCTGCCGACCTGGAAAACCCCGTCAGCACCACTAACTGAAAGAACACCGCGGCTCCAACCTGTCTACACTTCTTGAGTGTCTCTGCTAAAGCTGGCTGCTCACCGAAAGTGTTAGCACAAAGTTGCCTTTCTTACTGCATAGCTTACGTTTTTTTTTTTTTTTTTTTTTTTTTTTGAGACAGGGTTTCTCTGTATAGTCCTGGCTGTCCTGGTACTCACTCTGTAGACCAGGCTGGCCTCGAACTCAGAAATCCGCCTGCCTCTGCCTCCCAAGTGCTGGGATTAAAGGCGTGCGCCACCACTGCCCGGCATAGCTTACGTTTTTAATACTTACCACTTAAAAAAAAAAAAACTTCATTTTTGATAGTGTGCGCGCATGCACGTGTGTCTACACGTGCACACCTGCATGTGTCTAACTGTCAGTGCCTCCAGAGAGAACAGGACATCCATCTCACCCCGAGTGAGAGTTACAGGTGGATGAGTCCCTCGGCATCATCGCTGTGGTGTGGAGCAGAGATGGACTATGGGGGTGAGGAGGGGACTACAGAGTCTGCATCACCACATCACACTTCCACACCCCCATCTTACCCAACACCACCCCCAACACTCGCTCGCCCACAGCTGGAGCTCGGCCTCCCTCACCATCTATGGTATACGCTCATACATCACAGAGGTCTTGGCATAAGAAACACTAGAGAAGCGCCCAAACTGGCTGCAGCTGAGAAGCCACTTTCTGACTCCAATTCTACACATCCAGGGCTGCATCCATATTGCTTTCCCGGCTCCGGAAAAGCAATCTGTTTAGAGTAACAGACAATAATTATCCAATCTGAAGTAAGAAAATCAGAGTTCTGGTGAGATCTGCCCCACACCAGCAACAGAGAGGCTTGGCAGCACAGAGCGCACATGTTAAAGCCTGAGTTTCCCCGGCCAAGGGGATTAGAATCTGGCGATTTCTTCCCATGGGCTATAAAACTGAAGATAAATAATAGATAGATAGATAGATAGATAGATAGATAGATAGATAGATAGATAGATAGACGGATGAACAGACAGATGGGTGGATAGATACATACATACATGCATACATGGATAGATAGATAGATAGATAGATAGATAGATAGATAGACAGACAGACAGACAGACACACACACACACACACACACACACACACACACACAGATGGACAGACAGACAGACAAATGTTTCCATCCTAACACTAAGAATTCCAGTCTTGGCAGACAGTGCGTAGACAGAGGTCGCGTTCCACCCACTCTCTGATCTGCATGCACCAGTGACTCCCCAGCAGGACCCGGCCGCATCTGCTTATGCTTTCTGAGCCTTCACCTAAGACAGGGAAGACGCAGGGCCAGCAGGAGGCAGCTCCGAGTGGAAAGGCTGAGGAGACTGCAGGAGTGGACTCCAGGTGCATGCCTAAAACGCCACAGGGTGAATGCAAGAGAAAGATGCCACCAGACCACATGGAGATGGCATGCTGAGATTCTGGAAAGACAAGAGATGAAGGGGAGCACAGGGTCACGTGTCTACACAGAGAACTGGTAGCTCCAGCCTGACTCCACGACTGCCAATGGCTAACTTTAGTAGATCTCATCACAAAGCATTCTCTAATCCCATCTGTCAGACAAAATAAGGGTGCGACAGGGATTCAGCAACCAACAGCACACTAAAGAATGGCTAAGAAAGCAGGTGTGGTGACAACACCAGGCAGGGGAAGGTGGATCTCGGTGAGTCAGGTTCTGAGCAATCAAAGCCCACACTCAGTGACGCATTTCCTTAAGCAAGGATGCCCCGCCTCCCAAACCTTCCCAAACAGCACCGCCAACTGGGGACAGAGTGTTCAATATCAGAGCTGTGGTGGTGTGAATAGGAATGGCCCCACAGGCCCATAGCTCAGAATGCTTGGTCACTAGGGAGTGGCACTAGCAGGTGTGACCAGGCTGGCCTCAAACTCACAGGAATCTGCCTGCCTCTGCCTCCCCAGGGCTGGGGTTAAAAATCTGCTAATGCCACACCCAGCCTCTTTCTTTCGTTTTTTACATGACTTACTGATGTTGGCCAAGGGTCAGCTTTGTAACGTAAATGCTGCTCTCAGAAACCAAGGGACAGTTCTCATATTGCCCCCAAGTGAACATGTATGGCACCCAGGCAAATTTCTGTGAGTTTGAAGCCAGCCTGCTCTATATTGTGAACCTGTCTGAAAAGGAAAGAAGGAAGGAAGGAAAGAAGGAAGGAAGGAAGGAAGGAAGGAAGGAAGGAAGGAAGGAAACATAAGCCATCTTCAAATGCTTTAATTTTAATTTACTTGAAAAATGACAAGAGACAGTAACTCTAGAAAGCTGGTGTATTGGGACAACCAAAAGGAATAAAAAGATAATTCTTATTTAAACAATCTTAAGCAGTAATGTGTTTCATTGCTGTTGCTGTGGTTAAAATATCCTGATAAAAAACTATAGAGAAGAAAGGGTTTTCATTTGGCTTCAACTCCAGATTCCAGTCCGTCCCTGGGGAGTCGAGACTGCCTGCCTGTCCCTTCTTCAGCCCCAGCATGATCCACACAGATTCTTAGTGAAAATCTCTCTACTGGCCCCTGAACCAAGTCCTAGCAAGCCCTTGCTTGTCTCTGAAACACAGCTGGAATCTCTACTGTCCTAATTCTCCCACCTTCCAAGCCCAGGATGAATGGCCCAGTAAGCTCTGAGTATCCAATGGCTTTCCAGCAGAAAATTCCAAAGCCTTCCAGATTCTTCCCGAAAGGCAACATGGTCATTTTATCACAGCAACAAGTATTTATAGCAACAGACAGAAGGCGGTATTCGATGCTACAAGCCGCAAAAAAAACAAAAGCCAGAGCACAGTATCAGTTTGCAAACATGGGAAATGATTGTAGCTGGTGTAAGTCATGGACACTGTGCTGTGATTTTTGTTCTTTTTCTCCCCACCAGATAAGTCAGAGAAACCCTTCTCCCCTCCCCCCCCACTAAATCTGCCATTGTGTTTATTACCACAACAGAATGCAAACTAGGACTGACGCCATGTTTTCTCATGAGAAGCTCACAGTTCCCACCTGTCAGCCTGCCCAGCACTGCAGCTTCCTCTGGGCGGGCGTTACCCACCCAGCACACCTCAGCCTCCTGTGGGCGTTACCCACCCAAATCCTAGGGTCTACCGCTCACCTGGATCTGGGTACATCTGGCTCACTCTTGGGTTTGTGCCTTCATTTGGGGGTCCCTCTGCCCAGTGTGGTCTCCTTCCCAGTCCATCTTTACAAGAAGCAAACTCGCCCTAAAGCCAGCCTTCGAAATCAATGGTGCCTGGCCACAAGCCAACTGACCTGAATTTACTGATTGACTAGCTCACCGGACAAACTCATTCTTCACTAAAAACCTTAGGAAAGACAGGCATGATGGAGTACAGCTGTGACCCCAGAGCTGGGAGGTAGGGGCAGGAGAATTACAAACCCCAGTCCAGCCTGGCATATACAATTAATTCCGAGTCAGCCTTGACTCCACACAGAGACCTGTCTCCCCACAACTCTCAAAAAGCCCTCTGTCCCTCCAGCTGGCCCTTCAGGATATGTACTCCAGGAAAGACGGGCTGGAGGCTGTACAGGACACGACCTGTAATACCTACAGCCTCCACCTCTCTGCCTGCTTCTAAGTATCCATTCCTCCCCCTGAATCCTGAGACACTCCCAAGACACAACATGTTGACCATGGAATCGAAGGTCCCAAACGTTGGCCTGCCACAAAATGCCATGGATTCAAGACTAGTCTAGAGCAAACCATCTCAACCAGGAAAGAGTGGACCGTTGATTTCCATCCAGCTCATATTTTGGAAAAACAATTTACCAGTAGAAAGTACTAACGTTGTTGAATGAAATACTTTTGGAATAGGATTTCATGTAGCTAAAAATAGCAAATGATAATAATAACAATAACAACAATAATAGTAGCAATGAACAGTTTCTACAACGGGAAAGGAAAAGAAACCAATGATTAAAAATAAGCTTATGACCTTGGCAAGATGGCTCCACAGGTAAAGACAACGCCCTCAAGGCTGATGACCTGAATGAGATCCCATGTGGAAGGAGTAAAGTGACTCCCACAGGCAGCCCTCTGGCCTCCCCACGCTCCTCTGGCCTGTTCGGGGGACCAGCCTGAGCCTGACGGGGAACCAGCTGCGGGTGGAACCAGCTGCGGGCGGAACCACACCCGAAAACAGTTCCTACTTTCTTTCTTTTTCTTTCTTTTTCTTTCTTTTTTTTTTTTTTAAAGATTTATTTATTTATTTTATGTGAAGAGAGCATTGGGGGATCCAATTACAGACGGTTGTGAGCCACCATGTGGTTACTGGGAATTGAACTCATGACCTCTGGAAGAGCAGCCAGTGCTCTTAATCCCTGAGCCATCTCTCCACTCCCGATTCCTACTTTCCCAGCTTATCAATTACCCTCAGTAAATCACACATCCTCAGAACCCTTTTCCAAAAATTGGTAGACAAACTCCCTCCATGCTCCAGACCAGAGCTCCTCAGCCTTCTAACACTGCGACCCTTTAATACAGTTCTTCATGCTGTGGTGACCCCCAACCATAAAGTTATTTTGCTTTATAACTGTAATTTGGTACTGTCATGAATTGTAACATAACTGTATTTCCTGATGGTCTTAGATGACCTCTATGAAAGGGTCATTTGACACCCCCAAGGGGTCTTGACCCACACGTTAAGAACCGCTGCTATAAAGTGTTCAGTAGTTTTTTAAAAGCCACGCCATGAGGATTACATAAAATCACAGCTGTCCCCCCCCATCTGTTGTTATCACACTCTACAGTCTTAGGTCTCTAGTCAATCAAATGCATTATGTGGAAAGTTCTATAAATAACTACCAAGTCTGAAATCCCTTTTACTACCACACGCTGCTATAATCATTGCTTTATTAGTAGTATTCGTTATTGGCACTAACGTCTCACTCAGCGCGTTCCCAGACTGAGCCTTTTCAGTGTCTGTCCCAACAGAAGAAAGTAAAGCCGGAGAAAGGTACGGTGCTCTGCAGGAAGCACCATGGACAAGGGGCCATGCATGGCATGAGGACCAACCAGGGCTGCGGAGACAGATGAGGCATAGCCCTGCCTCTTCCGGTTCAGACCCCAGCCTGACAGCAAATGAGGAGAGAGCAGCGAGTGACCGCTTTGCCTCATCTGAATGAAGCCAGTTCCCCTGACTGAGCAAGCTGCAGAATATAGAGATACAGGAAAGGCTGAATGAAGGCAGACAGCAATGGCACACAGGGCAGCTCCAGTTTGAAAAAGACACAAAAAGAGACCCCTGGACCCATTTGAAGTACATGGACTCAACTGAAACGTACATTTTTGTAATGTGCACATTTTTTTTTCTCCTGAGGGGGTAAAAATCACCCTAGAACACAGAAATGAATGTCAGAGGCCACAAGTAGATAGAGTCCTCAGACTCCTCGGAGAAGAGTCTGACTGCAAACTCCCCTTCGCCTGTCTTCACAGATTTCCAAAAACCCGTGTTTCCAGGATTCTACAGAGAAACACAAGCTCCTTCTGTTGTTAGCAGCTTCAGGACCCTAGAAACACACTCCAAAGAGCACCTCAGACAGAGAAAAGCCTCTCACCCCTGGCTTCCATTACAGGCCTGACAGGCACATGAGCAGCCCAGGCCTCCAGTGGCAGTGTGGGTGGTGGGTGGGTGTCAACTCACCAGCCACGGCTGTGGGATCTCCGGCAGAGGCATCTGGGGTGGTGCCGGCAGGTTGTTGGCCTCTGCCTTCTGAGCATGGTCCTTCACTTCAAAGCCTGTAGGGATTAAGCAAAACCACAGATCTGGATGAGGAGGGGGAGGGGAGGGGGAGGGGAGGGGAAGGCCAGGAGTACCCTTTTCTGAGCCCTCTGGAGAGTGGTGGGAGCATCATGGTTCTCCGCTTAACTGTGAATGGTCTACCTGAGACCAGACCAGACAGCAAGAGGGAGAGGGAGGGGACTGAAGGAAGAATTCATGGAGGGGATAGTGTCCGAGGATATATTGGCAGAGAATGAATGAATGAAGTTCAGAGGCAGGTGGGGTAAAGAGGATTTGGAAGCCTAGGGCTCTGGACCAGCCTGGGAGGCAGCCCGGGAGACTCACCCTTGGAAGACTGCAGTCGCAGCAGGATGTTGGTGAGCACCGCCTTTTTCTCTCTGACAGTTGAGGTGAGGTACTCATGGTCCAGGAGCTCCAGAAAGAGGCGGAGTTCCACTATTAACTCTTCCATTGCTGAAAAGAAAGGAGAGAGGAAGAAAGGGATTGGTCATCAGGCCGAGGGTTTGGAGATGACGTAACAGGAGTGTGAGCTTCACTTCAGTGGCTCACGCTCAGTCGGATCACGAGATAAAGTATTCTACATTTTAACACAAGAAGCAGGAATGCTAAGCCAGGCACTGCAGACTCGTGGTCTTCCTAACGCATGTAAGGCTCCTCCATCCTTACTTAGAGGCAGCAAGGCTCAACCAGACA
Source organism: Apodemus agrarius (assembly GCA_964023405.1). Lineage (NCBI taxonomy): Eukaryota > Metazoa > Chordata > Mammalia > Rodentia > Muridae > Apodemus > Apodemus agrarius. The sequence goes on from OZ030016.1 coordinate 72,110,409, forward strand.
AGAGTCAGGGCCAACGCCAACAGATGGAGTGGCCCCAAAGCAGATGCCATTCCATGTCAGCGGGTGACGCTGACTCTCAGAGTCCAGAGAGAGATCAGAGATTGAAACATCAGCTCTCAAAGAACCACCGGCACACAGACTGCAAAGCTCATCCGCAACCTGCTCTTCTGAGCTGTATCCATCACCAGGACGACAGGGATGCTACGCTCACCGCGGCGAGGAGACTAGGTGTCGGGGCAGCCGAGATTCCAGTTCAGGTCGTGACCGCCCTCATGTCTTTCCCACTCAGATGATGGCAGACACTGACATTCTGCGCAAGACTGGAATGCAGGGTTGTATCAACAACTCTCAACTGATGACGCGAGCTGCAGGGCGGTCTGAAACCCTTTGCAGGGCTGGCAGGTTCACAGCGGTGTCACAACAGTGAGACGCTATCTTCCCACTGCTGCAGTGATGGGGCAAATAAATACAAGGGCAGAGATGCATGCATGAACATGCCACGCCCTGGCACCCAGACTCAGGCACTGGCACAAAGCTTCAGTACTGGCACCTAGCCTCGAGCCCTGGCACAACACTTCAGTAGTAGCACCTAGCCTCAAGTCCTGGCACAACACTTCAAGTAGTAGCACCTAGCCTCTAGCACTGGCACAAAGCTTCAGTACTGGCACCTAGCCTCAAGCACTGGCACCTAGCCTCATTAGAGGCATGGTGTTCTCCACAGCTGAGAGCCACTCTTCCTGAAGAGCGCCCTTGATACATCCCTGACATTACTCTGGTAGTAAAACTACTGCCTTTATCAAGTCTCAACCCCTATGCCTGGCCCTTTCCGCTGCTGTAGCTCTGGAAGTCCTTCTGCAGAGGGCATTATGCTGGTCTGGAGAAGGAGCCACAGAGCCTGGAGCCACCTGTGTCACCTGACTTGAATGAACAAATGCAGCTACAACCCTTCATTCATTCATTCATTCATTCATTTGTTCATGCTTTCTTTTCTTCCTGTGCTCTGGACACGGCACAGAACTACACCCCCAAAGCGAACTACATTCATCGCTTCTAAGGAAGCAGCTCAGAGTTTTTTTTTTTTTTTTTAATGATCTTTTTGAGGTTCCATTAAGTACTTTAGAGTCAGAGTCAGTCACTGTGAGCCCAAGAGCCCCCAACACTGTGCTTTCTAACAAGGCCAAGAGTGACTCTCAGAAACATCGCTTTTGGGTACGGCAAATGCCACCTAGCCACCGTGAAAGATGGGTACAGCTCAGTGTGGGCAGCAGACCCACCTGGAATGCCAAAGGCCCTGACATTGTGTCCTGTGGGCCAGAGCCGGCAGCAGCAGGGGCAGCGGTGCTGCTTACAGCAGCTTTGCCTGGGGAGCCCTAAAGCACAGTCCACACAGAAAGCCCTGGACTGTCACTGCAGGAATGACAGCTCTATAGGAAAGGCAGACCGCGCCTACCCAAGTCACGGTGAGGTCACTTGGCATCTTGCCGAGATCACAGTGAGTACTCGGTATGCCTGCGTTATCTATGAGACACCAGGTGTAGGGGACACAGTCCTTTACAGGGACAACAGTCAGGTCTCACGATGAAGGGAGACTGGGCTGGAACGGTCAGGGGCATGGGTGAAGCAAGAGTCCCACTGTGACCTGGAGAAGCCACCTGTGGATGGCAGTGGGAAGGGGGAGTAATTGAGGGGACTCCTGAGCATTCACTGAGAAGGGTCTTCTCAGAACACAGACGCTGAACACCTGCACACCGGCAGACCACAAGGCCTGCCCAGCTCACTGGGAGAGGCCAGTGAGGGACAGTGGCTCTGGAGGGACAGGGGAACAGGAGTGCCCATGCTTGCTGGGGCCACCCTGCTTCCATCCTGAGGCGGGCACCTTCTTCTTCTTCTTCTTCTTCTTCTTCTTCTTCTTCTTCTTCTTCTTCTTCTTCTTCTTCTTCTTCTTCTTCTTTTTTTTTGGATTTGGTCTTTTTCAAGACAGGATTTCTCTGTGTAGCCCTGGCTGTCCTGGAACTCACTCTGTAGACCAGGCTGGCCTCGAACTCAGAAATCTGCCTGCCTCTGCCTCCAAGAGTACTGGGATTACAGGCGTGCCCCACCACCTCCCGGCTGCCTCACCTTCTAGAAGCAGCAGCAGAGAGTCCTGGGCAAAGCCACGGACAGAAATCAAAGCCTAACCAGGAGTGCCAGCAGCCAGGCTGCGGAGGAGCCCTCCCACTCTCCTCCAGTACTCTCCATGGAAGAGGCATCAGCTCCTCCGAGTCAGCATGCAAAGAACCCCCTCACCACCACGCAGAGGGGCTAGCCTAGTCTAATCCTTCAAGCCTAAGCTTCCAGCTGAGCTTTGCTCCTGTCCTAGCTAGCTTTCTGCTGTTGTGATAAACACCAGGACCATAAGCAACTGGGGAGGAAAGGGTTTATTTCACCTTCTGCCTTCCAGTCCATCACCAAGAGAAGCCAAGGCTAGACCTGAAGACCAAGGAAGAACCCTGCTCGCCCGCCCGCTCACTCTCTGTGGCTTACCCAGCCATCTTTCTTATATAGCACAGGTTCCCCTGCCGAGGGATGGCCCCTCCCACAGGGGGGGCCCTCCCCTCCCACCTCAATTAGCAATTAAGGAAGAGCCTCATAGACTGGTCCAGGGCCAATCTGAGCTGGGCAACTAATTCTTCAGCTAAGGGTGTTTCCCTTCAAGGACTGAAAGCGTGGCTCAAGGCCGCAGTTGGCTCTCCCTGCTGGACCCTGGTCCGAGGACTGCACACACACTAACTAGCGGCCTCCTAATACCCGAGCATTTGTCCATGCTCTTTTCTCATTGGTCCCTCATGATCTTATCATCCCCAAAACAAGTGACAGAAACGAGCTATGAACAGCAGATGCCTGGCCTGTAGCAGCAGGCTGAGTAGGAAGTCTGTACCAGGACATCTTTGTCAGCCCTGACATCCAGCACCCTCCACTGGAGTGCTAATCACCGAACACAGACTGGGGCCAAGGACGCAAGAATTGCTAGTAAACCCCCCCCCCCCGCCCGCCCCCGAATTCTCCCAAATACCCTCATTCCCTCCTACTGAACACTATACCACGGGGAAGTCCGTCTCTTCCCCCAGGCAGGAGCCAATCTGCAGTCAGGAACTACAGAGCGCATCTCTCAGAAGGAATGTCTAGCACAAGGCCAACGGGCACCTGCTCTGTGTGGTAAACCAACTCGCTAGGGGATTTCTGGTTTCCTTAAACAGGCAGGATCCTTTAGCTGCATCTTAAAAAGAAAATTCCAGAGACTAAAAGAAAAAAAAAATGCTGTCCCTGAATAGCAGCTGCGCCTTCTGTGAACTTCTGTGCCATCTTTAGAACTGAAGAAAAGTGAGGCAGAAGGCCACGCCCACAGGCCCCTTGGGCAGCTACCACACCTGGCAGGGCCTCGTTTGCCGGAGCTCCGAGCTCATTCTTGGGCTTGTATTGAAGGGACCCTGCACTCCAGCAGTAAGGAAGAGAAGCAGCCGCCACCCACCCGAGTGCGGCCGTGCATATTTTCCCTTATAGGGTTACAGCTCAGACTCCTCCAGCAGATTCTTCCAAACATTTCCCCTGGCCTCGGCAGATAATCCAAGGAGGCAGCCCAAAGATCGGTCTCTGAGTTCTCAGAAGTAGCAGCTGAGGTTTGAGGCTACTGGGTCTCCCTCAGCAAGACGGAGACAGCTGCCATCTGGGAGGCTGGGTGACTGTGGACATGATTATTTTACCTGTGGTGTATAATAATCTGGTGAATCTGAAGTCAGCTGCCCAGCTGGCAGCTGGAAAGACCCAGAGGCTGGGTCTCTTCCCAGTGAACGATCCTCGGCCCAGCCCCTGGTGGGAACCTAACCCGAATCTCTTCAGAGCAACCTCCTGTGTCAACAGAACCTGTGGCAATTCGCTGGGCTTCAGGAAGATGCTGCAAGAATCTTGGGAATATTTATCCATGCCAGGAAGAAAGTCTTGAAGAGCATGGGAATGGCTCTAAGCATCATCCCTGCTGACAGAGTTAGAGGCAGGTTAGGAGGAGTTCCCAAGGGCAGGTGTGAAAATCCCCAGAACCCATCTTTCCAGACCCTATCATGGTCCTTGAAGTTAGACCCACTCAAGGGAATCTGAAGAGAAAATGCCCTTCCATCGCTTTGTAGGAAGCCGAGGCAGGCAGGATCTGGATGGGATTTTCGCTGTCAGGGTGACAGTCACTGACAGCATGACAGGGCAGTAGTTCCCAGGTCACGGGAAGAGCCCGCGGAAAGGAAGCTCGCAGGTCACTCACTCGGTCAGTAGAGTTCAGAGGTGACATGGGAAGCACAGTAGCCCCGCCCCACCTACATCAGTCCAGTTTAATTCTCCTCAGTGTAACTAACTAGTTGTCAGGCACTATGTTCACAAGGATGTATTCAAAGTTTAAAGACATACAAAACCCAATCCTGGACACCCTTGCTCCACACTCCAGAGCCATGCACGACACCAGGAACCACGGCACCAGGAACGGGTGTAGCAAAGGTTTTTTGTTTGTTTTTGTTCTTTGTTTTGTTTGTTTTGATTTGTTTAGAAATTTGGTCTTGATTTCTCTCCATTTAGAAAAGGTAATTCCAGAATGAGCACCGAGGCGGAGCCGGGACGGTGAAAGTCAGGTGTGGGAAAGAGGCCATGAATCCCTGGCAACCTCACTCCAACACCTACGTGAGGTCAGATCCCATCTGATGGGCCCTGATAGCGAGTGGGTCCTGAGCCCCATCTTCCCAATGTCAGCAAAGAGAGAACATAAGAGTTAGACAGTGGGTCTGACGAGATGGGGAGGGCATCAGCTGCCCCTCCTGGGGCAGATTCCCTGAAAGACCGGCTGGAGGCAATGGGCAGTGTGGACCACAGCATGTCGGGGAATCCAGACGGCCTTGGTGAACCTTGTCTACCACAACAGAGCCTCCACGAACTCTCACACCTGAGCACATAAATATGAACTCAGCAAAGACTAAAGAGGGAAGCATAAAGCCGGGTGGTGGTGGTGGCGCACACCTGTAATCCCAGCACTTGGGAGGCAGAGGCAGGCGGATTTCTGAGTTCGAGGCCAGCCTGATCTACAGAGTGAATTCCAGGACAGTCAGGGCTATAGAGAGAAGCCCTGTCTCGAAAAAACAAAACAAAACAAGAGAGAGAGAGAGAGAGAGAGAGAGAGAGAGAGAGAGAGAGAGAGAAGCATAACACCTAGAAGACATAATTTTAGCCTCAGGTTTTCCCAAACACCTAAAGTACCAATATATGTTTAAAATAAAGAACTCTTCAAAGAAATTATTTTTTTAAATGAGAGTACATAGAGCGGATGTGTCTGGCAAAGTGTTCCTGCCAGCACCCTGACCACCAAGAACATACAAAGGCAAACCACCCAGCAACGAACAGGCCAAGAGGCCATGACACTGACCATAGTCACAAATGTCACTGAAGGAGTAGGAAGACTGCAGTCCCTCAGCTAGATGCACAAACTAAACCGCCATGGCATTCACCAGCTGCCTAAAGTTTAAACAGTGGAAACACATTTCCCCAGTGGGAGGGGATGTGGAATCTTATCCCACCCCTAACCTTAAAGGACAATGTGACAGCATCCTAAAGTTAAAGATGCCCCCACCACGTGCCCAGAAACCCATGCCCACAGATTTACATAAGACGCACTACTGTATACAACCACACAAAACCGCCAAACCCCAAGCCCAAACTAAAGGACCATTAACAATGCCAGGGACAAATATATTACACTGTGTTCAGTTCAGAGGAAGCCTTAGCAATATAAAGAAATAAAGTATGCACACATGAACCCATGTAAATCTCTCAAAAGAGCTACACAAAGGGAACACCCATCTATCTATAAAGCAAATGAAATCCCAGAGCCAGCAGTTGTACCTGGCCGCAAAGCCAGTCCGGGCTAGCCTAGTGAGGATGAGAGAGTTTGGGCCTCTGACTCCAGGGCTAAGGATGAGCTCTAAACTCAGAGCCTGGGATTCTGTGAGCCACAGTAGCGGAGATCTGGAAAAACGCAACAGGTTAAGGTGAACAGGTTAAGTAGGAAACACTATTTTATCTGGTAATATGAGATCTGCATAAACAAACGTTTAAGAAAGACGACTGGTTGGCAGCAATAAGCAAATTAGGAGCAGGGACAGGGAGCTTGCTTGGCTTCCCACAGGAGGGAGGCAGGCTCTACATTCCTGCATCAGGGAAGGAAGGGCCCCTACCCACCACCACCACCACCACCACCACCACCACCACCACCACCACCACTCAGGGCATGCCATTCGCTGCTCGGGACATGGGGTTCTTCCAAGCAGAGGGAGGGAGAAAACACACATGCAAACACAAAGGAAAGCAAGGAGCCAAAGAAAACAACAGTAAGTGGACTTTCTCATCTTGGTGGTGAGAAAAAATGACGTTTAGAGAGGCCAGCAGCTCACACAGAGCGAATGAACAGGAGTCATCAGGCCAAAGCAGTTCTGTCTTCATCCAAAGATTCCAAGATCGTGATGAAACACAGCTGGCCAGGCCAGGGAAGAGGTCAGGAATGCACCAAGCACTGGCCCCCGGGGTGCAACCCATGGGGGTGGGGAGTAACTGCCTAGCCTTGGACATGGTGTGTGCTACAGAGGTCAGGTGTTAGGGTATCACTTCCTTTGTGATCCTCTGTGATGACTAGCTTCCTTCACAGTGACAGGGCTTCTAAGTCTCAGGGACAACCAGGAGGTGTGTCCAGTGCACCATGCTATGGCTGTAACCATGCAGACACTAATGCTTAGTTAGGATAAAAGCATGTTCACTGGCACGAGCCCGACAGTGGCACAGAGGACTGCTCACTCACACTCTATATCCTGCAGGGACACGGCAGATGGGCACAGTGGCCCTGGCACCACAAGGGAGAAATCAAAGAACAATCATGCATCCTGCCAGCCTGTGCCACGGCCCCTGTGCTAAACCCACACTAGTGCCGGCACTGCCCGACTACTGAGACAGCAGGCTCCATGCAGGAGGACCCTGGCTAGAAACTTCCCCAGACCCTCTGCCATCTTCAAGGGGGACATCCAGAGCCGTAAGGACATCCAGATAGCTAGCCTGGCTCCAACCTGATCCTGTGACTCTCAACTACTTTATTAAATAAAAAGCCCACCCTAATTAAGTTCTTAAAACTGTAACTTTGGGGATTGTGGAAATGGCTCCGTGAGTAAAGGCATCTGTCACCAAGTTGAATGACCTAGGACCCAAACATAGAGGGAGAAAACTCATTCCTCCGCGTAAGAGGTGCCATGACACACGATGAGTCCACACTTCTCTGCACCTCCTTGCCCTGTTCTATAATAGTCCAGGGCACGTTCATAAAGGACTATTCATTCTCTCCATCCCTGTAGGGACAGGACAGATGGGCACAATTTGCCCTGACATCTACTTTCTATCAGGAACATAACATCAGATCGTGCTGGGAAGACACTCGCTGCCTTCCAAACCCTGTGCAGGCTCAGTCACACTTCCACTGTAGCAAAGCCAAGGCAAAGGCATGGGGAGCACAGCCCCTAAGAAGGCTAGAGATGCCGCAGGAGAGAAGGGGCCATCAGAGAGGGGCTACCTCTGCTTCCATCCACACCCATCCAACAGAACATCCCACCAGCCTCAGGACCACAGAAAGAGAGTACACAACATCAAAGCCTCCCCGAATCTGCCCTGTGCTCAGAGAAATAAAACTCCAAAAAGGAAGGCCTGAAAGCCAGGGCAAAGAACACTATTCTGACACCGTGGAAGCACAGACTCCAAAAGACATACAGCCCCGGGGGCCACTGGGAAGTTCTGCCTGGGTGAGAGCAGCAGCTTTCTCAAAGAGCCTGCACCAGGCCTTTACAGGAAGCCCAGCCCTCGTAAATCTCAGCGCCTTCTCCTCACTGGCCTGCAACCCAGCTGTCCATAGAGCCTGCAGCTGGGACTCTGTATCCGGTCGTCAGAAGACACTGAGCCTGGGGGACTGTGTCATCAAGTCTCTCCTGTCAACTAGAAGAAAGAGCCTCGGGGGCTCCCGACAGCAGGCCTGAGACAGCCTTGAAGCTTCGAGGAGGAAGGGCCACAGCTCTCCGGGGAGTGGAGGCTGAAAGGCTGGCATCTGTCTCTCCTCCTGGATCCCCTGGCAGATGGTTTCTCCCCCTGAGCATGTGGGAGCAGGAGGCAAGGCGGTGGGCACCACGAGCCGGGGAACATATGCCACGGTGTTAATGGGAGCAAATTAGAGGCAAGGCTTGTCTCTCAGGCTGCGCGTGCTTCGGGGACCGGAGCTGCCACACTCGCAGGATGGGCAAGAGCCAGGTTCCTCTGGGATATGAGACTCAGGGCCCTAGACGGTCTGCTCACAGCTCCGGGGAACCTTGAGTGTGCTCTGTAAAGCCAGGGCGGCCAGAGGTGTGACTATGGATGTTATTATTATTATTATTTTTTTAAATGCCCTATGTGGAGAGCTTGGCACAGTCTTTGACACAGATAAGCCCTCAACAAATCCTGGCAACTTGCACTTTCATAATCAGTATAATCCACTACACAAAAGAAGTTTATCAAGGGTTCCTCTCCACCCCAAAAGAGTGGTTGGACAAATTAAAGATAGATAACATGCAGCACCCACTCCTCGGCTGGTCACCAGTCAGTGTTCACCAAACCACCGCTGTCGCTGCCCCCCTCGGAACCCATAAGGGTCTCTCAAGTGCTTCTCAAGGCCCTCCATGCAAGGGCCTCTTTTTTTTAACAGTAATGAATTGTATTGAGAAGGACACCAGCACTTCATAGGCGAGAAAACAGCTGCCAAGACAGTAAGAAAACTTCAAGTATTCAGGATCAGGATCGACAGTGTCAGAAATATCAGGACGTGTGTGTGTGTGTGTGTGTGTGTGTGTGTGTGTGTGGTGTGTGTGTGTGTGTGTGTGTGTGTGTGTGTGTGTAATACAAATACATATGTAAATTCACACACACAGTTTAACACCACCTACACAATAGTCCTTCCCAGGTATTTGATTCAGTTTAGACCCCTGCTCCGGATCCCAGCTTCTATTTCCAAGGGCCTTCTTGTGGGGAACTCACTCATAGCCTCTGCGGAATGATGGTAGCAATGGCTAATCAATCCCAGGTGCAAGAGAGACTGGGCAGCCTCAGGCAGTGCTAAAGGATTACAGAAAGAAGCCCTCCAAGGGATTAGGAACTAGAGGAAAAGCAGGGCTTTCAAGTGAGATACTTCCTGGTTACTCAGAGCAGGAAGGCGGGCAGTGACTGAGGCTTAATGTCACAGAGGCAGAGCAGAGCTCAGGGCAGCCCTGGCTATCGGCACCACCATTATCCAACCCAGACACAAATCTCCCTAGGCCTCCTTCCAGATGTGGTCACCTTTCCTGGTCCTCACCACTGCCCTAAGTTAGGCCGCCATCCCGCCCCCTCAGGTTCCTCTCATGACTGCCCTCTTCTCTTCCCACTCTGCACTCTGGCTTCACACTCAAACACCTAACAAAATGCACACAGAGAGAGAGGGCCGTGTTTGGGGACCCTGAGTGACGGGCAAACAGACTCCTCTGAGACCTTCCCAAATGTCTGAATTATTTTAAAAGAAACAAAGAGGGGAACCCACCAGTGCCCTTCCGGTTCTCCCCATTAAGCATACAATATATAGATATGATATAGATAGATAGATAGATAGATAGATAGATAGATAGATAGATAGATAGAGATAGGTAGATAGATAGATTGCTAAGAAGCCTTTGTCTTCTGCTCTGGTTTGGGTAAGGGTTAAGGGTAGCCCCAGGGGTTCTTGTGTTGTGAGCGCTGTCTTCTGCATGGCTGAGAGAACAGGTAATAGAATCTTTCTGCAGACCTTTCTGGAGCAGGTATTTCTGGCCCCCTCCCTGATCTTTCCCTGGCTTCCTGTCTCATCCAAGTTATCCTACATGTTCCCATGATGCCATTTGCCGGGAATTCAAGGTCACCTGATCACCAACCTTCATCAACAATACTGTGAGCTATGAAAACTCCATAAGGGATCCAGGATTGTCAGTGTTAGCAATATAATGATGGGATATGGACATGCGCACGCACACTCACTCTCTCTCTCACACACACACACACACACACACACACACACACCACGTTTTAAGGATATATCCCCCTCAGTTTATCCCTCCCACAGTCTCAATTTCATGTCATTAAGGACACAGTCAGAGTACTTTGATGCTGGGACATGGGGTGGAGCATCCTGAGAAGATACGACCCTCCCTGACCTAGGAGGCACAAGTCAGGCTTTATACCAGCATGGCTCCTCACTCTTGCCCACACAGAATTTCCACAGTGCATCTATGTGCCTCCCCTGGACCTGTAGACCTATGAGGGTCAATCCAGGAAGGTCATACTACAACCTGCTCACATGTACTGCCTGATAACGACTGTCTGGGTGGAGAATGACCATCTGTCAATAATCCCTCACAGAAAATGCACTACAGCAACCTGGAATTTTCCTGTTGGAAACAAGATGGGAACAGAAATTAACTTTCTCCAAGAAGGGCAGATATCACAAAGGCCTTCATCCCAAAGCCGAAGGTCTCATTTTTATCAATGGCCTGAAAACTAATGAGTCTCCGCTTCTTCTACCCAGATAAGTGTGTGGTAGCTTCTGCTCACCTCTCTGGAACCCCACAGGATCTAGGTGCGGACAGCAGAAGGTGGGCTAAGAAGCAGGTAGGTAGCTGGGCCTAGCAACCTGAGTACCAGGAAGGGGTAGTGGGTGGGTGAGACAGGCTTAAAGGAGACGGTCACTAGGTTTCAACCTCCCTAAAACACCAGCTGATTGGTAGCGGCCATAGGAGACGCTGGAATCTCAAAGGAAAGTTAATGGCGTATGCTTGGGGGAGCCAAGCTCCAGAATTCATCATTATTACCTCCATGATTAATAATGAGCATTGAAAGAAGCCCAGCTGTGTCTAAACTCTCCGTGGTCGGAATGGTCTTCATACTCACATGCCCCCCTTCCACCAGACAGTAGCCACAGCCCCACAAATCTATTCGGCTGGAAGCTTAGCTGTTTCTAATAAAGTGGCACTGAATAAATCCTGCCAGAATACCATTCTCAGTGACTCCAATTATCACTAAGCCCTGAAACCCTGTGATCTGAGAGAAGCAGGAGGTAACTCAGCCATATGTCCTGAATGCACCCATCCAGCCCACCACAGAAAATCATGTATGGTCTTTTCCTGTCTAAAATGTCCGCTCTTTTTCAGGGCCTGAAACTGAACGTCAAAATGGCCAAGGACACCAAGTAAAGACAGAATGTGCAGATGGGAGGAAAAGAACCAGGCTGGGGAGGGAGCAGTGAGGGCCGAAACACAGAGGCAGTCTCCACGTGAAGACGACAGCTGTCACCAACTGCCACCGGCCCCTCCACTTGACCCTATCCATGCCAGCCTAAACAGCACTAAGTGTGCGCCTCACCCAAGTAGCATGCCTCACACAGATGCCTCCTGAAACAAGACCTTCAACCAACAGAGCCCAGAGCCCAACCCCTAAGAACAACTAAAATCCTGGGAAAGCTGGGAGCTGTGGTCTCCAGTCCAGCTGCCATAATCTGGCAGCAGGGCGAGGATTCACTGAAGCCCGGGAGTGGACGGCAGGGGCTCATGGCACAGCAGCCAGGAGAAGCAGGAGTCACCGGCAGAGCAAAGGACTATGGAGTAGTTTGGCTCAAAAGCCAAATGCACACCAGCGCCCCTGAGGCGTCACCAGCTCCCAGCTCTGCTATCGCTGGTCAACAGCTGTGCCTGGGTTAAGCCTCGCTGCAGTCAGACTCCTTTGCTGGGAGTCCATCCCAGACCTTAGCAGTGCCCTCCCCTTGATAGCGAAAGTATTCTCTTTACACCAAGAATAGTTTCTGGGAGGAATGCAGTTTGAGGCCCACTGCTGAGGAAGTATGCTGGAAGCCTGCTCACAAGGTACTGACTGGGAAGGATGCAAAGCAAAACCTGATCAAGCCAGGAGGAGGTCTCCCGCACCCCAGCTTCTCCAAATTCCTGTTGATTCAAACTGTGGGTGCCATATGCCCGTGCTTCCCACCAGAATACTCTGGCTAGGTCATCGCTTGGGAACATTATTTTCATTTGTATAACCACAGGCAATGCCTCCCTCTGTCAGCCCCCAGTCTCAGAGCTGCAGAAAGTTCCTTCTGGAGCCACACACCCTGATGCCACGCGGGTGTGGGGGAAGGAGTTGGGGAAGGGCTGAGAAGATGGTGCCAGCCAGGACAGACTTGGGCAGGGAGAGCCAGCTCACCCCAGGGCAGGCAGCCTGCCAATCGTGCCCTGCCATGAGACCCTGGATGGTTCGGCTGGATGAGTTACATGCCTGCAAGTTCTGTGATCTTCCTAGACACGGATGAAGAAAAAAAAAATGAAGGCTGGAACTCTGAAGCCTGAAATGTTCCCAGATCCTAAACTTTCTAACATTGTGCAGCTCCACTGTGGAGTTCTGGGTTAGGGATGTTTGACCAGTGACACTGGCATACTTCAAAACCCAAAACAAAAGCACTACATTCTGAGGTACTCTGGCCCCAAGCACTTTGGTTAAAAGGGGCTCGACATAAAGAGAGACACTAAGGTCCATAGAACTCAGAATCCTGCCGGTACCATCTTTCTCTGGAGATGCTGCAAGAAAAACCACCTTCTCAACCACCCTCTCATTCTGTCGGAAACCACTTGGCTGGGGATGGGCGTGTGGCTCAGTGGTTAAGAGCACCTTCTGCTCTTGCAGAGGGGCCCAAGTTTGGTTCCCATCATCCAAGATCAGGCGGTTCATAACTGCCTGTAACTGCAGCTCCAGGGAAGTGATGTTCCTTCAGGCTTACATACACACACACTTTTTTTTAACTTGCAAACTACTCATAAAGTTAATCATAAAGAAGATCTCAACTTACTTATATACTTAAAAAAAGAAAAGAAAAAAAGAAAACCCAGGTTTTAAAAAAAAGAATATAGAGGATCATCTTTGGATAGTCCTACTTCTAAAGTTTGGGATAAAATAAGTAAAATTTTCATGATTCCAAGATAATCAACAGTGCACCTTTCACTGGCTGTAAAAAGAGCAACCTTTCTAAGCCAGGCATGAAAGGGAGCCCAGCTGGCTGGGAGAGAGGGTAATCTGTCCTCAGCGAGCTCCTGGTCCCAACTCCCAGGGCGATGCATGGAAGGAAAAAGCTATCAATGGCCCGGCATCTCACCAGTCACTCACCACACCATCTGCTTCTCCCTCATGCAAATTTAAAATGAAAATGCCCTGTCTTGAGACAGAGCAAGGGCTGCATCTGTCTAAGGCCACCAGTAACCGTTCCCCCCACACCACAGTAACTAATGGATTCAAGTTGCACCTTAGACAGGCGCCTACTGTACCTCGATTCTAGACTGTGAATAAACAGACACTCTAATGGTCTGGATTGATTAATTTTCCTTTTCTACGAAATTCTTTCTATGTTTTATCTCTTGATAAGACATACATGGAAAGTGGAATTGGAGGGCTTCAAAAATAACTGCCTTCTTGAGACCCAAGACATGTGGCCATTTCTAGCCAGCAGGCCTCCTTTCCGCATCTATGATCCACAATACAATGTACAACCAGGGAAGGGTGGGGAAAGCCAAGAGGCTGAGAAGCTTCGGGAACTGGGGACATGGCTCAGATGTTAAACAACAAAAGAGCAGAACTGCACTCAGGTGACCTGCAGCAAAGCCGGGCCTTGCTTGTCACTCCTTGGTGACTTCCACCCACGGCTGCAGGCTGTGACTCGCATGCACAGGCCACGACTCCTGTGACCCGCAGGTTCCTCTCTAAGGGTGATATCTCCAAATTTCTACTCTAGGGCCACACATTGCAGCTAAGCACCTGAGGAGAGTCATCTACCCAGCGCGAGCTGGGGCCTCACCTTACTATAGACCCTGTCACATGACAGCACCTGTCAAAGGGGACAGAAGAAAGAACAAGTCTCTTCCAGTCCATTCGGGAAATCATTCAACAAATGGTTATTATGTATTCTCTTTGCCAGGCTATGTAGTGAGAAATCTCTTTTTCAAGTGTAGACAGACCAAATACAGAATCGGGGGTCAAGACTACAGAGAAATAAACAGTAGGGAAGAAAGTCCCTGCCCGTCCTGGGTATGGATGTTAACAAAGGCATGGAACCGGAGGATACAAGGGGGGGGGCTGGAGAGGGCTCTGCAGTTAACTGCAGGAACTGCTCTTGCAGAGGACCTGAACTCAGTTCCCAGCACCCACAGCCACTGCATCCTATCTGCCTGTAACTCTAGCTTCAAAGGGGAATCTGATGCCTCTGCCCTTCAAAAGCCTGCACTCCACACACCCCACAACCCACAAATTAAAATAAAAATAATATTCCTTTTTAAAACAGAAAGACGTTGGAAGGTCACTCCCTGAAGTCCCTGTAAGGTGACAGCTCTTTCTCTCCGTCTTATACCCCCCGTAAGTGTGGCTAGAAAGGTTGGGGAAACATCGCAGTGACTGTTTTATGACAGTTCAGGTTTCCCATATCTGACAGACATCCTGCTTGGGAGTCCTTTTGGGACTGGGCTCTGTAAACCATCTGGCCGATGACAGAATCCTTTTTTTTTTTTCCCCCTAAGAGGAAACTTTAAATGCAAGCGAGTGTGCGTGTTTATTTAAGTGTCCTGCACTCGCACACGAGCAGACTGCGCTAACAGATTTCTCCGTGTTTGGCTGACTTTGCCAGCTTGCCATAAGCAGGCTTCCGCATCTTTTCGTAATTGTTTATAAATAGCACCAACACCCGAAGATGTAAATCAAGGCAAGCTGTGCCTATACTTGGCTGTGCTGTGATGGCAATGCGTGACAGCTGCCAAATCTAGGAGAGGAGCGCCAGGGCCTGCAGTGGGTGCCACAAAGCAGCCTCACTCTCTCCCTACGACAGCCAAGGAGACAGAAGGAATTTGCTCCCCGGGAAGACAGGCGAGTCCTTTGTTAGGCATATAGCTGCTTGCTGGCTATGAGTTGGTCTGTCCTGTCACGTTCAGTGAGATTTCATGTTAGCTCGCATCCTCGGATTCCCCAGCAGCAACATTAAAGTGCGAGGGAGCCCATCCTACAAACAAGGAACACAAAGAATGGAGAACAGAATCCACTGTCCAAGATGTCAGGCCCAGCAGACGCTCAAAACGGCAGCAAAGGCAAAGCCCCAAGCTTATTATCCTGTCAAGTCTCTGTGGAACAGCCTCGCGCGCTCGCCCTTTTACCTTAGCCTTTACCCTAGGCTCTCAGTCTTTTGAGCACCTCGTCATTGCAGAGAGCCAGCTGCAGGCGAGGCATTGCTGGCCAGCTCCAGGACACCTGCGCTCATGCACTCCGGATGGCCGCCCTTTGGAAACGGTGGATGCACATGCCCCACTGGGAGCTACTGGCCAGCACAAGGTGACCTGGACTTGGCCTTGGCACAAGTCTAGGGACACCATCCTAGTTTGCCTTTTAAGCTCACAGATCACAGTCCATCATCAGGGAGGAGCTCAAGGCGGAAGAAACTCAAGCAGAGACCAACCATGAAGGAACACTGCTTACTGACTTGCTCCCCATGGCTCAGTCTGCTTTCTCCTCTCTCTGTCTCTGTCTCTCCGTCTCTGTGTGTGTGTCTCATGTATTTATTTATGTATATGAGTGCTATATTTGCATGTATGTCTGCATGGCAGAAGAGGGCATCAGATCCCATTACAGATGGCTATGAGCCACCATGCAGTTGCTGGGAATTGAACTCAGGACCTCTGGAAAAGCAACCAGCGCTCTTAAACACTGAGCCATCTCTCAACCTGCTTTCTTAAAACACCCCAGGTCCACCTTCTGGGTGGCACCACGCACAGTGGATGGGACCCTCCCACGTCAATTAGCAATTCAGAAAATGCCTCACAATGGCCACAGGGTCCTTCTTCCCACCTGTCGATCGACCACCAAGATTAGCCATCGAAGGCACACTACTTGAAGTCACAAAGCCCAGTCAGTTCTGTTCCTCTGACAATGCTGAATGAGTCACACCAGGCAGCACTCACCGTGCCAGGCTCAGCACTTCATCCTCCTTAATTCTCACCATGTTCTGTGACAGTGCTGCATTTCATTCCCCATTTACAGATGAGAAAACTAAGGCCCATAAAAATAAGCAAGTCATCTATGAACACCTGTTAGGATCTTTTGGATAATATTCAAAAGCAAATATTCCTTTAATTACCAATGTTAATCAAACATAAAAGTAACTACCACCAGGGGCTGGAGAGATAAAGAAAACTGACTGTTCTTCTAGAGGACGAAGGTTCGGGTCACAGCATTCACATGATGGCTCACAACTTGCTGTAACGTCAGTTCCTGGGGATTGACAGTTCCTGGGGATTGACAGTTCCTGGGGATTGACATCTCTTATGGGCTTGCAAGGGCACTAGATACATAAGTGGTGCACCAGCATACACACAGGCAAAACTCCCAGCTTAGATCTCAAACCTAGGACAAACTGCTGAGGTGCCCACTAACACCTGCTAACACCACTAACAGCAAAGTGGACACTGGGCACCAGGTTCTCCCACATCCCTCTGTTAAAGGCTCTGACTGGAGTGTGCGCCTTACCCTGAACTCTCCAGGTCAGGGGCTGGGCTGCCCTTTCCCCAGCTGCCCTTCTCTATATAATCCAGCCATTTTCTCTTTGTCTCCCCACTACCATTCCTGAGTTGTGATTGTAACTATGCAAGACTAGATGATTCTTTGTATATATATATATATATATATATATATATATATATATACACATATATATATACATATATATATGTATACACACACACACATATACATATGTATGTGTGTGTGTGTGTGTGTGTGTGTGTGTGTGTAAGCCAGGCAGTGGTGGCACATGCCTTTAGTCCCAGCACTTGGGAGACAGAAGCAGGTATATTTCTGAGTTCAAGACCAGCCTGGCCTACAGAGTAAGTACCAGGACAGCCAGGGCTACACAGAGAAACCCTGTCTCAAAAACACAAAAACAAAAACAAAAAACAAAAAAAAGACAAAAATGTGTGTGTGTGTGTGTGTGTGTGTGTGTGAAGACATCCTGAAGAAGGGAGCATAGCAGCCATGCGAGTAGCAACAGTGTTAGAGGTAGGCACAGAAGGGGGAATGTCCTCTTCAGGGTCTCTAAGACCCTGGACAGTGTTCCTTCCACAGACACCCCTGCCTGGTGAGCACAGACGCTCACCCAGAATTCTTCAATGCAAAACGAGCAGACAGTGGGTACAGGGTATCTTCAGGAAACCAGGAGTGAGCTTCTAGAACCTTCTCACAAAGGAATCATATAAGACATGTAAGTCCCTCTGTCAATGAGCTATGACAGCACATATAAGATAATCCAGCAGGGCCCAGCAGTGACTCAGAGCTCAGGGTCATCATGGGGTGCAGTTCACATTGGTGCCCTCTATACAACATGGGCCAAAACTCCAGATTCCCAAAAAAAGGCAAGTGTAGGCAAGACCTGCATGTCTACACAGCCAGCAGAGGCACAGGAACCCCTCCCTCCAGCCAGATCAGGCACCATCCCCAATCCGGGTTTCCAGATACAGCCAGAGGCTCGCTTCCCACATAGGGCTCGCCCGGAGGGGGGGGGGATCCTCGCCTGTGAAGACTCAGGACCCCAGCACTCATGTCAGTTTGTGCCTATGGCCCCGTCTTCCTTACCTCGTCTTCCTTACCTTCTCAAAATAAGTATGGGCTTCCTTAAGAACTAGGAAATGGCGAGCCAAGTCTTAGATAAGGTTTTTTTTTTTTTTTTTTTTTTTGCACAGGAAAAAGATTGAAATTCTTATATTTAAAAAGAGAAAAAGATATTAGAGAAATGCAGAAAGGAAGCAGGCAAAACAAGGATGCTAGAGAAGAAACCAGAGAGTCACGTGGGTGGAAGCCGGAGGAGCAGGGACCGAGGTGAAGAGCCGACTGTCACAGAGGCTTCCAACCATCCCCAGGGGACCTCTAAGGTGGAGGAACTGCCAGTGATGCACAGAGCTCCGCTGTGGGACCCGAGACGGGCAGCACCACAGTCCCAGGCAAACCTCCCTGAGCCCTTTTAAGTCCTTCCTCCTGCTGCCCTGGATGAGAAACCAGGATTTTAGATGGCCTTCGAGTTCAGGGGAAAGGTGGATGCAGCTGAGATACAGAAGCCCCGAGTGTTAGCCACGAATCCACAGGCAGATAATCTTCTCACCCATGTAAGGGAGGAACACATTGCCTGTCTCATAAGTGCAACAAATCGTCAACGTTAGGAATCCCTCACATAGCCTTTCACCAGGCTGACTATGTGCCAATGATCAGGTCGGGGCCTCAGAGACTCGGGAGACCGGAGGCAGGGTGAAACAAACGGGCCCACAGCTCAAGGGCCGGCTGTGTCTTAGAGGATCTGGGAGGCAGTACGGTAGGGGAGGAGGCTGCTTCAGTGGAGACAGGGGGGCCAGAAGCCTGGCTCTAAATCCCAGAACCACTGGCTTGAGGGTTCTGGGACACTAGAGTTGATAACAATCAACTTAGCATTTGAAAACAGCCAAGCAGAAGGTTTTCAAGGCTGTCTCAACACAAAGAAATGGCACGTCCATGGTGCGGACCAGCTGGCCGCACAATTGTTATACACACATGCTGCATTGTCACTGTGCTCCTCAGGCACTTAGAATTACCACGTGTCCCTTACAAATAAGAATGAAAGACAGGTGTGGCGGTATCTGCCTGTAATGCCTGAACTTGAAAAGCAGAGAGGCAGGAAGATCGGGTGTTCAAGGCCAGCCTTAGCTCCATAACAATAGAAGCCCAAAATGGACTGTGTGGCACCCTGTCTGAACACTGTCAAACTAAAGGATTTTTTTTTTGGGGGGGGGGGAGGTTTCTCTGTGTAGTCCTGGCTGTCCTGGAGCTCACTCTGTAGACCAGGCTGGCCTTGAACTCAGACATCCCGCCTGCCTCTGCCTCCCAAATGCTGGGATTAGAGGTGTGCGCCACCACTGCCCGGCCGAATACATAACTATTTAAAAAGCATTCTATGGCCTTAAGCAAGGTGATTGCCTGGCCTGCGCCTCTGGCTCCTTACCTGTAAAGCAAGGCTAATCACAGTAGCTAAAGTTCTCAGGGCAGAGAATGACATTAAACCAGTTAAAACATCACAGCGTGGGGCCTGATTGCACCTACAAGGGCTTCAAAGGCACAAGTAGGTTTGGAATTTTCCAGAGTGAGAAGTACAAAGCAGCATCACAGACATTATCTTGTTGACCCTTGGAACACCGCTCCAAAGAAAGCTCAGTCAGGGCCTTGCAGACCCCGTGACTTGCCAGCAGAGAGAGCAAGCCACCTCCTTCCTCCACCCTCTAGCCTCACACTAAATGTTGGAAGAAATCACAACCTAGACTCACCTAGACTCAGGATAGGTGACAAAGGCCCACAGAACCGAACCGCTTCACTCCCAACCCTAAGAGGCCTCTCCGTCCTCTGAACTGCCAAGGTAATCCAGGAATCCAGGGCCGGGAGCCTGGAGCGCCACGTTCAGCTGCTGGAAGGTCATCTTTTGCGAGATCATCCCATAAAACTAGTGTCATACTTTTCAAAAAGACAGTGTGACTTTTATAGAACCATCTACTCCACTTGGAAAGAAGGCCTAATAAACCCACACAAGGAAAAGCACACTCGCACAACTACAAATTAAGTTCATCTGTCACAGGCTCGGTCCCAAAGCCTTCTGGGCACACAGCTGCTCTTGTGAGCTGAAAATGAATTGCAAGGGACAAACAGGTCAGCTTGTTGAAAGAAGGAGTTTGGTTGTCTTTCCTCCAAAATGTCCCATGTAAAAAATCCCTTTAACTAAGTTGTTATTTGTTTGTTTGTGGTTTGAGTGCTACAGCTGGCTCCTAAGACAGCTCGACCCCATGATGACTATTCTACCTCGGTAGGCCCAAGCCAGGCCCTAAGGCAAATAAATGCAAATGACTACAGAGCCTGCCTTTAAGAAGTACCTTGTGCTCTGGGAGGACTGAGTAGGGATGGGTCACCTCAGCTACAATCCCAACCCACAGGATCACTGCTTAAAGCAGATGCTCTCAACCTATGCTTGGGGGTTGAACAGCCCTTTCACAGGGGTCACACATCAGATAGCCTGCATACCAGATGTTTACACTATGATTCATAACTGTAGCAAAATTTCAGTTATGAAGTGGCACTGAAAACAATTTTTTTGTTGGGGGTGGCGACCACATGAAGAACTGTGTTAAAGGTAGCAGCATCAGGAAGGCTGAGAACCTCTGGCTTACAGCAATACCTGCTTTGGCTCTAAGAAGCTGGGCCCTAGGAATTCAGGTCACATCTAAGCCCTATTCCAAGCTCCCCCAGGACACCTTCTGGCTGCGCTGTGAGCCACAGGAAAACCATGTAGAAAGGAGGAGGCCTGCCCTGCCTCCTTGAGGGACAGAAGATAAGATCTTGGGTTTTAAAAATCTGTACGAAATCACCATTGCCATTAATAGCAACGGGGTGGGACAAGATCAGGGTATGCTCCTCCCAGACCCAGGAAGGCAGCATGCAGCCATGCACGTAGCCAGGCATCATGGCTGTCCATGAGAGGCCTGCAGGGCTCCAACACCACCTCCTTCCACTGCCTAAGCCCCCCACCCCCGGGGCCAAACAGCCACTCTGAAAAGAGGGGTTCAGCAGGAGAGCCATCTTTTTTTCTGATGGCTTTGATGTTGTAAGAAAAGATAGCGAGTTCTTAGTTTGGGATGCTCTTAGAGCTCATCAGATTCACAGACAAGAGGCACCGTGTCCCTCCGCCTTGGCTGGGGGCTCTGAGACTGGAAAGTTGTAAGTCATCCACCAACTGACTGAGCCCAGATTCAGAGAAAGGGGCAGTCCTGAGCCCTGCTGCATATTCATAAGGTCAGGCTGTGTCCTAAACCAATGGGATGGGGATGGGGCAAGTCCTGCCTGTGGGGGAAGAGTCAGGACTTCCGCCATATTCGGCACACTGACCATTTTGGCCCTGTTCTTTCAGCTGGCGTCTCTTTCTGCAGAATGGTGTAAAAAAAAAAAAAAAAAAAAAAAAAAAACCTGCTTCATTCTCATGAGTCTCTTATATTTGTTTTTATCTTATTCCCCACAATGTGCCCCAAATTTATCACACTGTGAAGCAAGAAGCTTTTCACCATTAAAAGCCTTTAGCCCCTAGCAAAGGTCAAAGAACATCACGATGTCACATGCTGGCATGACATTTCCTGAGGGTAACCAGAGACGCAGAGGGCTGAAATCCTTTTAAAAATCTACCATAAAAAGACTCAGTGACTTCAGATGCACTGGGTTGTAAGCTGCAACAGTGTGGCTCTCCTTTCCAGATCACCAGGTCACCTGCACCCACCAGGACATGCTCAACTGACACCAGGCGCCTTAGTACAATCACATAGGCCACAATGCAACAGACTGCCAATACCCGCCTCCAGCTCCCTGACAATGATCTTGTCCTAGCATGGGTTGCCGAGTCCAGTGGGCACTCTCAGTCTCAGTGGTTAATAAAAAAAAGAGTGGGGGAGCTGGAAAACTGACTTAATGCTAAAGAGCACTGCTGCCCTTGCAGAGGACTGGGCTTCGGGTCCCAGCACCACATCAGGGGCCTCACAAGCACCCATAACTCCAGATCCAGGAGAACCGATAACCTCTTCAGCCTTCATGGTGTCTTAGTGATAATTTCTATTGCTGTCATAAAACAGTGACCAAAAGCAACTTGGGAAGGAGAGGGATTATTTCGGCTTACATATCCTGATCACCGTCCTTCATGAAGGGACGTCAGGGCAGGAACTCAGAGAACAAACCCAGAGCTGATGCAGAGGTCACGGAGGAGTGCTGCCTACTGGTTTGCTTTAGCCAACGGCCTACGGCTCACCACACGGTGCCAAAGCTCGGCCTTCCCCGGGATCCCTTCCATCCCGGGCCCTCTACTGCAGCTGAGGCTGCACTTTCACCAGCAGCCTCTCCGGGGCTCTCTTCCTTCCTGGGCTCCAGCCTACCACACAGCAGCAAGTCTCAGCTGTTTCCAGGAGCCCCATGCCTTGAAAACCAGCACCATCTGGGTGGCTCTTCCACTACCAAGTTCAGCTGCTGAACCAGGTACAACCTTGGCCCACAGTGGACCCCAGTCTTCTGTGTGATGACTCTAAGGAAACTCTTTACAGAAGACTCTGCCTCAGTGATGCTTGTCTCTTAATCCTGGCTTTACTTCAGCCCCAGCTGACCATCGAAAATTGTCCCAATAACACAAAGGTGTCACTTTAGTGGTTCTTAATTCAAATCATTACATGAAATTTGTGAACTGTTGCTTCCTTCTGAAACTTTACAAGGCAGGCCTCCATGCCGGCACTGTTCTCAGCAATCTTACCTTCCAAGTCCCCACCACAGGTCACTAAACTCCAACATTCAGGGATTCTCTAGCTCGGTGTCCCCAAGCCCTCCCAAAACATGATCAGTCCGTCACATCAATACCCCAGTCCTGCTACCAATTTATATCTTAATTAGAATTTCTGTTGCTATTATAAAACACCATAACCAAAAGCAACTTAGGGAAAGGGTTTATTTCATCTTTCAGCTTGTAGTCCATTATCCAGGGAAGTCAGGGTAGATACCTGAAGGCAGAAACTGATGAAGAGGCCACGGAGGGGTTCTGCTTGTTGGCTTTATTCCGCCTTCCATCTTATATCACCCAAGACCACTAGCCCAAGAGTAGAACTGTCCACAGTGAGCAGAGCCCACCCACATCAATCATCAATCAAGGAGATGTGCTACAGACTTGTGTATAGGTTAATCTTATACTTTCATTGTTCTAATTGGGAGACTCTTTCCCAAAATAACTTGAGGTTGTGGCTAAGTTAATATAAAACCAGTCAGGACACACAGGGACCAGGTACACACACAGTGTGCTCACATACATGCAGGCAAACATTCATATACATAAACTATAAGTAATTCTTTAAAAGGACAGGGAGGCTGAAAAGATGGCTCATTAGTTAAGAGCACTTGCTGTTCTTGCAGAGGGATTTGGTTGGTTCCAAGCACCCACATGGCAGCCCACAGCCATCCATAACTCCAGATCCTGGGCCTTCACAGGCACCAGGCACACATGTGTACATACATGTAAGCAAATACTCATACACATAATTTAAAAATAAGCAAACCTTTTTGTAAAAAAAAAAAATGTAAACAAAGAGCCTTGACTTTCACACACACACACACACACACACACACACACACACACAACCTCTCCGTTCACAGGTGAGTATATGGTGCCCACATAATAAAGGTAACATAGCCTGGCTTTGGGACAGAGCCAACTCAACAGCGGGGCAAGACTCTGGCTTGAAGCCCATGCCACCATGCTGTACTACATCTAAAGAGGGAAGGAAGAAGCCAGACACAGGCCATCCCATCCACACCAGAGTCATTCAGCAGATCACACGGATCCTATGGAAAGACTTACGCTTCCCAAATACTGTAACTGGCTATATTTTATCACTGTAGATTTCACAGGATAACTGGAGGGTTTCCCTGTATTCTGCTAGAGTATGATGTCAGACGTATAGCAAGCATATAACATATGCCGGCCATTGCTAGGTGCTGGGGACTCAGTGCTACCAAGAACAGCAATCCCGGTTCAAGAAGAGGTGATGTGCTAAGGAGGACTAGAAAGAGAAAGGGGCTGGTGAGAGCCGTAACGGAATGCGGGAGTGGGCCGGCCGGATGAGAGGCCCCTGGGCTGGGCAGCGCCTGAAGACCGTCTGAGGGTTGCACTGGAGCATGTCCCCAAGGTGGCTGAAGATGCTGCTGTCAGTTGACTCCCTCGGTTCCAGGAGTCATGGCTGTGGTGGTTTAAGTAGAGACGGGTCCCAGAGGCGCACAGAGTTAAATACTTGGTCACTAGGGAGTGGTGCTACTTGAGAGGGATTAAGAGCTGTGGCCGAGGGAGAGGAGGAACATCACTGGGGGTGGGCTCTGGGGTTTAAAATGCTCGTACCAGATCCAGAGTCAGTCTCTCTCTCTCTCTCTCTCTCTCTCTCTCTCTCTCTCTCTCTCTCTCTCTCTCTCTCTCCCTGCTGCCTGCCAATCCAGATGTAGACCTCTCAGCTCTCTCTCCAGCAGCACGTCTGCCTGCGTGCCGCCATGCTTCCCGCCATGATAATGGACTAAGCCTCTGAATGGTGAGCCAACTTCAATGACTTTCCTTGCCGTGGTCATGGTGTCTCTTCGCGGTGGCAGAACATTGACTAAGACAATGATCAAGAAGCTCACAGCCATAAAGTTCAGGAGAAGAAAGCAAAGCAGTGAGCCAGCCTCAGACTGTCCATTCCTGAAGGCCAAATCAGTTTTTAATAGCAAGGGCCCAATTAAAAAAATCCTTGGATATATTTATTTGAAATTCGAGGTATTTCCGGGCACATTAACTTTAGCAGTAAATTAATGCTACCAGTTAAAATTTAAACTAAAAACATTCGTTGTTCAAGAGATAAGGATGTGTTATCTTTGACAAGCTTATTTCCTCTGCCCTGTTTAGTTTTTCTTGTCAACTTGACACAACCTAGAGTCATCTAGGAAGACAGAAGAACCTCATCTTGTTTGCATTAATCCAATTGGCATATTGCTGTGTCTGTGAGAGGCTGTCTTGACTGGTGACAGGCATGGGAGAGCCCAACCTGTGGGTAGCACCAGCCCTAGGCGGGTGGGCCTGGGCTGTGTAAGAAAGCTCGCTGCCCCTGAGCCAGTGAGCGAGCCAGGACGCAGCCTTGCTCCGTGCTCTCTGTTCGAGGTTCCCACTTCAGCCCCTGCTCTGACTTCCCTAGTGATGAATTTTAACCTAGATATGCAAGCCAAACAAACCCTCTTCCTCCTTGGGTTGCTTTTGCCCACGGTGTTCATCACAGCAATTAGAAAGCAAATTCTCAAGATGTGTGTTGGAAAATGACAAGGGTGATGAAGGTGGCGGTGCCGTGACACCCTTGCTGAGTGCTTCTAGCGCTGGCGCCGAGCTGAGCAGTCCATACACATTTACAGGTAAATCCTCAGACAGTCACGGCCCGTTATGCATTTCATAGAAGGAGTCACTCAGGATTGGAGAAGCTTAGACAACTGCCTATAGTTACACTGCATTGGTGAGGTTCAGGACCAGCTCCTGCTAAGGACGTTATTTATAAACCAGTCCACAGAGTGCTCAGGGGACAAGACTGCAGTAAACACCTGCTGGGGACTTCCTACTCCAAGTTCTCCTGCGCCACTGAAATGAGATGTATGGTGGTCTTGCAAAATGAACTATCAACTCTCATCAACATGGGAGATTCTAGCACGAAGGAGGGTCAGGCTGTCCCCTGTTGTCTGCAGGAAGCAAGGCTCAGCATAGGGAAAGCCTCGGCACTGCTCCTAGCCACACCACCGCTTCACCTCAGGCCAGGGAGTCTCAGCCTCCGCTGGACACAGGAACAACCAAGAGACCCCATAAAAGCGACATCTCCCTGCACGCCAATCTCAGAGATCCTACCGCAGCTGGCCTGCTATATAAGCAAGCACGACTTTCTCAGAAGTCCCCAGGGCAGCCAGGGCTGCAAAGCCCTTGTCCTAGACACTCACACTTGGCTCAGGTCAACACACTCATTGGGATTCCGAGCACTAGAAAACAGGTTCAGACAAGGCAGCCTCTCCTCTGTGACAACAGATGAGTGTTTACCCTCTACTTTAGGATAAAGAAACCGGGATCCATGATTTATTCCAGTCCAAACCAAATAAGCATGCAGGTGAAGAGAGATTTGGGTGTAGGCTTCGACACAAAATACTTCCTGCAGCTCCCCGCCAGAAGCCTGGGGACTAGTTGAGCCCGGGGAATTCCGAGAGGAAATTCATGTCTGAATCACAGCAAAAGTGTACTGCCTACACACACACCCCACGGCACAGCCACGCTCCAGATCGGGGTGGAAAGGGAGGACAGGGCAGCACAAAAGAAGCCAGTCCTGCTGCCTCTGCTCCCTCAGTGACACCACTGGCTCTGGTCTGAACCCTGGGGACAGAGAAAAAGAGCACAGCACAGAAACGCTGAGGACAGAGATGCTATTGAAGGAATTCAGCCACCAACCAGGAAGGGAGCCGTAGGGCCCTGTTAACATCCCTAGGAGAACGCGCACACGTGCACATACACACACACACACACACACACACACACACACATGCACGCACATGCACATGCACACACACATGCATGCACACTCACACATTGCCTGAAGGAACATTTACAGTGTTCACACCTTTACACGCTCCACTAATAACAATTCAAGCAAACCTTCGATTTCTTGCAAACCTGGCAACTTCTCCTGCAACACTAATCTTTCTGGAAGCCCTTTACTGTCAGAGACTGTAATGGATGAGGCCTGAGTTGCCTACGACATATTAATATAAGAAGAGCACGCTCTGGTGTCGTCCACCCCGCCCCCTGCTACCAGCAGTCACTCTCAGCACACTGAGAAGTGACCCGAGTTCCTTTCACTCTCTCAGCCTCTTGGCTGACCCAGCATTCCCCAGAAAGCTAGCAAGCTGGCAGCCCTGTCACTGACTGCTCTGAGGCCACAAAAGCCGTAAAGCACTGAGCTGACACGGTCTATCTGTCTCTCACAGTCTTCTACTTGTCATGCGGGTCACTCTGAGCAGACGGGCTGCGGAAGGTTTTGGCAGGTTACCAGAAAGTGGCTCCTCACTCCTGACCTCCCTCCCAGGCTCCTGGGCGTGCAGGCTGCCCGGAGTGCAGGAAGACCAGAAGGCTTTTTTTCTGAGACTGATGTGCATTCCTGTCTCTCTCTGCTGGAGATACCCCACCCATCACATGCAGGCAGGAGCGTGTGCCTCCTTCCCACGGAGGGATAGGTGTCCTAGGTTAGTACAGCTTGCCATAAGACCTAAGCGGGCTGTCTCAGGCTGGACCTCACCCGGGGCTCACGGGCACGAACCGTGCGTGCCTGCCCTTTCAGGTTTTCAGGCAGAATTACAGATGTGCTTTCTTCAAGTTCCAGAGAAGTTGTTTACACAGCTGTATTCCCTGTAGACGTGTGTCTCACAGGCTGCCGAGCGGTGCCACAGCACAGCTCACCTGCTCTCGGGACACACTGCATCCGTAGCTCATTTCATCAGGGAAAAACACCAAGAGGGACAGAGAAATGGCTCCGCAGTTAAGAGCACTTCCTGCTTCTGTAGAACACCTGAGCTCAGTCCTCAGCACCCACATCTGACGCCTCACAACTGCTTGGATCTCCAGCTCCAGGAGGACCTGACACCCTCTTCCTGCCTCTGAAGGCACTGCACTCACATGCACACACACACACACACACACACACACACACACACACACACACCAATCTCACAAAAATTCAGTGAGTTTTCCACTAAACCACATAAAGATCTTTTGACTCTGGAGCCAATACTTTTGCCAATGAGTCCCTGTGGGGCTGGGAGTCCCCCCTGACCTTAAAACTGCAAACAGAAACCTCTCACATGTCTTCCAGCTTCCTAACAGAAAGCAATTTATACATTTCCAACTGTCTTTGGAAAAGTGCACAGGCCGTTTTCCAAGGTTCCTTCATTTGTGTCTTGGACAGATCATTCCAATGCATTGAGCAGAGGGGTGTGGGAGTGTCTGCTGCGGTGGGGAGACAGTGATGTCAGCTGTCACAGACACGTGCATCCCTCAAAGGTGTATTTCCGGGAAGATAACACAAAGTCCAATCAAACGCAAACAGAACAGGAGACAAAAGAACCAAGTGGCTTCCGGGGCTGGTAGTGCATAATTCCAGCTCCAGGGGCTCTGACAGCTCTGGCCTCCTCAGACTATGTGCACACTCCCGCACGCGTGTGTGTGTGCGCGTGCACACACACACAATCAAAACTAAATTATCTAAAAAATGACAGGGGTTTCTGACTTGAAAGACGGAGACTCAACTCATTTCCCATATCATTCAAGGACCAAGAACCATGGTGGCTTTGTCTCACCATTCCCCTTGAATGTCATCCTGAATAATTCCAGAATAAAATTACTATGTCTTTACATGCACAGGTTTTTGAGTTACTGTAACTTCTTTTCTCTGAGATAATGCCCTCAAGCACAACTGCACATCCTTATGCTTCCTGGCTTGGATTTCTAAGAGACTGCCGCCACGCCTGTGGAGGACGCCCCCATTTTTCCTTTCCCACCAGTGCCTGTGACCCGACCTCCCACAGTATTTTCTGTTACTAGTTCTTTTTTTCATTTTAATGGTATCTTATTATAAAGGGTTTTGTTATTGTTGTTGTAGGTTTTGTTGGTTTTTTTTCCCCTGAAGTTTTAAACCCACTAGGCAAGGACTCTCCCACTGAGACACGTCCTCAGCCCGTGATGGGTGTCTTCTGTGTGCTTCCTGGCTATTCAGACCTTCCTAGCTTGTTTGGTTTTTTTATTTTGTTGTTGGTGTTGGTGTTGGTGTTTTGTTTTGTTTTGTGTTTTACATTTCCTACTTGAATGGTTTGTTTTACTGTGGCATTTTGGGAGTTCTTTATATATTATGTATACTAACCCTCTATTCAATGCGTTATTTACATTTTTTATCTTCCAGGCTGTATCTGTCCGTGCAGTCTCTTAACAAGCACGTCTATTTATTAGGGTTAAATTGCCCACTTAACCCACAGAAGCCATCACTCTGAGGTGCTGCCAAAAAGTCGTGTCTTTGCATTATGAAGTGTACAGCCGAACCCCCAAAATTCAGGGGCTTCACACTCTCCGACTGGCTTGGTGTCAACATTGAAGAAGAAAAGGTGGGGGGGGGCAGCGAACAGGACGCAATCATCAAGTGAGGAGGGCAGGGGGCATTCTGCCTGCCTCCAAACGCTGGGGACCTCACGGTCACCTTGGCCTCCACCTGCGTGGGAAGAGAGCCCATTTGGGGGCAGGACCTACGGGATTCCACCCTTCCATGTTTGGTCTACTGTGTCACTTGCTGACCATGGGGCTGGGAAGGTCCTTTAACCACAAGGGTGCACTGCCTCAATTGTCAGCAGGACAAATGGCACCTGCCTCAGGCCAACTGGAGGACTGGCAGGGAGACCAAAAGAGCAGGGGACTGTAGCTCTCAGTGTCTTCACTGGAGCCACATAACAGCTTCCTTACTTCCGGTTCAGATGATCAGCAAAGATTGGCAAAACAAAAACAAACCAAACAAACAAACAATGCTTTTCAAAGCATGGAAAGAGACGGTCGGTCGGAGGGGCAGCAGCCTTCACAACCTTCCCAAGCCTTCCTGGGCCCCTTGACCGGCAGCAATCACCCAATGTGGTCTGGACAGGAGAGCTGCAGACAGTTTCCCCCAAGAAACCACAAGTGACCCATGGAGGAGGCGCCAGATGCTATAAATACTCAGTGGCAAAAAGTGATGTCATGCCTTTCAGACAGGGGCTGCCACATGAAGCCAGGAGGGCAAGCAGCGCAGAGCAGTGCAGGCACAGCGAGTCCCACGGGCCCAGAAAGACCTCTCTGGGCTGGGGAGCCCTGGCACTGGTCCCCACTGCACTGACAGGTGTCTCCTTAGCGGAAGTGCATCTTCAGATCTGTAAAATTTTTTTTTTTAAATATTCTCTACCTCTTAAATTCCTTTCCAGAAAAGAAAAGGAGTTTGCATTGCGGGAGAGGAGCTGGGAAACAGCTCAGCCAGTAAAATGCTTGCCATGCAAGCCTGGGAGGTGGGGGGACGGACACAGCTCCAG
The DNA here is from genome assembly GCA_964023405.1 of Apodemus agrarius. NCBI lineage: Eukaryota > Metazoa > Chordata > Mammalia > Rodentia > Muridae > Apodemus > Apodemus agrarius. Next base: position 72,140,274 of record OZ030016.1, read on the forward strand.
CTCCAGCTCCAGCACCCATGCAAAGGGGCCAGGTGATAGTGCACTCTGACAACAGCCAGGCAGGGTGGTTATAGCCGTCAGTGCTTGGGGTAGACACAGAAGGGTCAAAGGCCAGGCAGCCTGCCCAAATCGGAGCTCCAGGTTCAATGAGAGACCTTGTCTCCAAAAAAGAAGTTGCATGATTCCTGAGAAGCACCTGGGGTTGGCCGCTGGTCTCTACATATGTGCACTCAAGAGCATGCATGAACTGGCGCACTCATGCATACACACACACACACACACACACACACACACATAATCAAGCAAGCAAGCAAGCATTAAGTAAATAAATGAGACAATCTAGGAGAGGAACTAAACTCAGGAGTTACTGACCCATCCCAGCAATGTAACCAATTCACAACAGCATGCAGGAGGCAAACAAATTCTGAACTTATAAAACAAACTCCAGCATGGTCCTCGTTAGTATAGTGGTGAGTATCCCATTCTGTCACATGGGAGACCGGGGTTCGATTCCCCAATGGGGAGACATGGCATCCTTTTTGCCGGGCGGTGGTGGTGCACGCCTTTAATCCCAGCACTTGGAAGGCAGAGGCAGGTGGATTTCTGAATTCAAGGCCAGCCTGGTCTACAGAGTGAGTTCCAGGTCAGCCAGGGCTATATAGAGAAACCCTGACTTGAAAAAACAAACAAACAAACAAACCAAAAACAAAAAACAAAAAAACAAAAACAACAACCAAAAAAACAAAAAAACAAAAACAAAAAAAAAACTCCAGACCTAATCTAACACAGCCTATGAGACCCAGTGAATAATTATTATATTTAATTTTCCACCTGCCTGTGGCATGGCAGAGAGTAAAACATTTGGTCAAGGAAAAGCAACCAGGCAGTCGCACATGCTGAGAATAAAACAGAACCTGATAAAGGGAATCCACCGTGCCCATCAATATTGTGCCTGTGTGCATCCTTTGATTAATAGTTCCATCCTTAGGAATTCAGTCGACAGGCGTAGCCATGAAAATCCATGAGAACTATGAACAGGACAGAAGAGTTTGCCATTCCAGAAGAACTGGGATGAGCTTTCCAGGGACGGTCCAGGGAGACGGCACGACTCTGTGGTAACACTATCAACACGTTCTTCCACCACGCTGAACGCAGCCTCCTGCGTGCATCCAAAAGGAAGTGAGTGGTGAGGGGTCTGGGGCAGCCTTAAGAATGCTGCTGCACTGCTCAGTGTCAAGGCACCTGACACAGGATTCAATGCTTTATCATAACGGCAAAGCCCAACGATACCGTCTAGCAGGCCCGAGCGCTGCACTGGTCAAGCTCAGGGGTAAGTAAGTGTCGTCGGAAGAGGCGCCGTTGACAGTGTGAGGATGCGCTCAGAGGCGGCTCCAACTTGGACATCAGAGAGCGATGCCGAAGGCTTGACCATGACGGAGGATGAAAGAGCAGAAGCAGCATGCGCCAGGACAGGGACACTAAAAAGAACAAGCCACCAAGTGCCACTCTCAGACTGAGCTTTAGAAAAGGGCTGAAGCTTCTGGCTTGATTTCGAAGTTGAGGCGGGTGACTCAGAAGCAGAACGCTAACTTGGAGTCCACACCCAGATTATGAGCCTTGAAGCAGGCCAGCAACTCCACCCTGCACCTTAACAAAAGAAAAGACAAAGGGTGCTAGAGGCACCAAGAAAATCACACTACCATGTATACCGTAGCTGTAGGTCATCAATGGGGAAAGAGGGCACAGGAAGCCGTCAGACGGAGGCAGCCCGACTCCACTCCGCCATCGTTATAGACAAAGGAATGTAGAGCTGTATCTATTTTTAGGACAGTATCAATATTCTAGAACCCTGTCTATATCCGTCCACCAGCTGCCATAACAAAATCTCGCACTCTGGGTGGCTTAACAACAGAAATCTATTCTCATCATCTGGAAGCCGGGATGTCCCAGACCTGACTCCTAGAGAGGCTATTCTTTCTGCCCTGCAGACAGCCCCCTTTCTCATATGTCAAAGGTAGAGAATGCTTTCTCGAGTCCCTTCCTGTCAGGGAACTGACCTCATTAGAAACCCCACCACCTTCATCTAGCCCTTGATTGGCAGAGCCCCTACCTGCTATCGATATCTATCACACCCGTGTTAGGGATTCATCCTTAGCATGGGGGAGCACACAAGGTCCAGTCCCTTCCTCTCAATAATGCCTAAAACAGAAAAACGAACGAACAAACAAACAAACACACACACACACACAAACAAAAGGCTATGTCCCTGTAAGTGAATAACGCATTGATCCTTTTATTATCTGATGACAACTTGCAGTGGAGGATGTAGGCTCTCAGCTTCCGGCTCTAGCCTCCCTACCTGTCACCTACTTCCCTGCTTCCCTTCTAGAATGGTCTCTTATCCCTCTAGACCAAACCAGCCTGTCTTCTAGAAGTCACCTTGGCCATGGCACTTATCAAAGCCACAGAAAAGTACTAAACTTGCACTGTTCGCCTGTGCATCATGTGTGTGCCATGTAGGGAAGAGGCCACCGCCTGTCTCCAAGAAGTAGGTGGTTGTGAGCTGCCATGTGGTGCTGGGAACTGAACTTGGGTCCTCTGAAAGAGCCCTTAACGGCTGAGCCATCTCTCCAACCTCAAAGAGCATTATGTTCTGTTTCCAACATCTCTGAATCCCAGACTGTCCACATACACACCAGCGGGATCCCTTCCAACTCACGAACGTCACAGAAACCTCTGTACCAACAAAAGGAACTGCACTGAAGAGGTGACAACCCTAAGGCTAACACGTAAAAATTTAAAAATGCATAATCTTACCTGTAAGTCAGAAAATAAAATAGCTGTTTAAAAAAAATCTAACAAAATCCTTGAAACCAGGATGTGCGCCTTCATGAGTGTGTTGTGCACCAGTGTGTGCGCACGCGTGTGTGTGTGTGCGTGTATACCACATATCTCCCCCCTTCAAAAACTGTAAAGGAGTTTTTGAAATTTAAAACAATGATAAAAAATTTCATACAAGGATCTAGAGAAAAAGTTGGGGGACTCTTCCCAAAAGGAAATGCGTGGCGCTTGGAGGGCGCGGTGGGCACAGCTGCCCGCATCATCTCCAGACAGCTACAGCAGGTGAGCTTGCTAAGCCCATTGTCCGGGCTCTCATGGAGGTTCCATCATGGAGGCTGACTGGCTGCCAGCAACACCGGCCTTCGCTGGTTAGCTCAGCCTCTAGCCCCCATGCTCCCCAGGGGCTGGGGGTGGAGCTGAGACTCTCCACCCTCATCCTGCCCCCAAGCTCAGGGCTGCGGGCCCCGCCTCTAGCTGTTACGCAAGGGTGAAGGGATGCCGCGGCTCCTATCACCTCTGGCGTTTAGAGGATTATGCTTTAGGCGTTCCGAACCAAGAATCAAAACTAGAACCAAGTCTGTATTTTCTTACTCTGTAGAACTATCTCACAAGACTCCCGGGGGGTGGGGGGAGCTAGAGGGCAAAGAAGTAGGCATTAGGAGTTGGGGGCAGAGTGGGTGACCCCAACCCCGCCCCTTCCACAGTCCTGCTCTCTTGGGGATCTGCCTCGCCCACCCTGCTCCTACTTCCTGCTCTTCTCCTCCCCCTCCTCAGACACTCCCCCCCCCACACACACACACTGCTTCTCTCCTCTCCCTTCTCTCTCCCCCTCCTCTTCTCAGCTAAAACCTTCAAAGTGGCGGCCCCTAGGGATCAGAGCTGGCTTGGAGAAGGACCGGGGTTGATTGCTCTGTTTTTGTTTCAAGCTTTGAAGAACTTTTGACTCTTAAAACCGTGCGCTTGTGTAACTGTGTTTAAAATGGGTATTTAATGTTTAAACAAAATCTGAGCCTTGACCGAGAAGATGTGCATTCCTAAGCTTTGGGGAGCCCAGCCACTTTGAAGACCTGTGGAAAGCTATAAATCCCTCTCCCAGGAAAAACACACCCACACAAAACAGCCACACAGGAGATCAGGGCATTCCTAAGTCCACCAAGTTTGGGTTCTATCTTAAAAGTAAAGCTTCTATGTTTTTTGTTTGTGTTTGGTTTTCCTTACAGAGGTGAGGGTGAAACCGGGGGCATCCTTCACCCTAGGCGAGCCCTCTGCTGCTGAGCGACACCCCAGCCCGGATTCTGGTTCCTCATAAAATTCCTTTCAGAGCGAAGCTGACCTTTACTACCCAGGGATGGGGGCCCTTCCGCCATGAAACAGTGGGTGTGCTGACCCTTTAGAGTGTGACTGTCAGCTGGGCTGACTCATTCCAGCCGAGTCCAGTCCAGAAACAAGGGGTCCTCCATTTAAACCTCGAGAAGGCAAGGTCCCAAATTCCCCACCTGGGTGTTTCTTCCACCAGCGGACTCTAAGGATTACTCTACTCTCAGCAGGCCACTTCAATGGTCCAAAACAAGCTACGTAAGGCTGACCTGTCTCCAATACTATAAACCTCCATAGAAAGTCAGAAAAATAGGTCTTTGTTTCTGAAACAGGGTCTCCCTATGCAATCTGGCCTCAGACTCTCAACGTGGCCCAGGTTGGTCTAGAACTCACTGACATCCTGCCTCTGCCTCTCAGGTAAAAAGGTTCGCCACAAAATCCTGACATCCTGGGTTTGATCCTCTGCTTCCAGGCTCTGTCTGGAAGGGGCAAACCAACTCTTGAACTCATGAAAGTGGTCCTCTTCGGTAGCGCGCGCACACACACACACACACACACACACACACACTACAAGCATGCTCATGCATACAAACAGAATGGAATCTTCATGTCCCTGACAATTTGTTTAAACCGTTGGTGCCTCAGTTTACATGTCCATGAATGGAAAGTAGTCAAGCCACCTCACAAGATGCTGCAGTAAGAAGACCAGGTGACTTCAGTGGACACAATGACTGATCCCCATAGACACTCATGCCCAAACCCTAAAACATGGCAAACTGGCTCTTTCCTCTCTTATCTAGGTGGTCAACTGAACACATCGGCCTTCAAATCAACTTTGGAACTTTCTCTGGGTAGAAAAGCAACATGCATAAGAGATATCTTACAGTTAACAGGAAGATCTGTCTGAAGGTCACATAGCCAAGGAAGGGAAGGAGGGAGAGAGGGAGGGAAGGAGGGAGGGAGGGATGGAGGGAGGAAGAAGGGCCTTTCAGAGTGAATGGTAGTCCCCAGCTGGTAGGGGAAATGGGAACCTGGCCTGGTACTATGGTCGCAAGAAACTCCTCATGGCCAATGAGACACAGCCTGGAAGCCACTCTTCCTAGAGCTGAGCAACTCTACTTTGCCTCGTTCTGCCCAGCAACAGTGTAAGAAGGTGCGTTATGCTAGTGGATGAAGTTAAGGGTGTGGCAGTAAGAAACGGATACAGTGAGTTAACAAGAGTAACCAGCGGGCGTGGCATTCATCAACTCCCTTAAAACTAGAGGCAGGGCTGAGGACTAGATCTTTCTTTCTTTCTTTCTTTCTTTCTTCCTTCCTTCCTTCCTTCCTTCCTTTCTTTCTTCCTTTTTTTTTCAAGACAGCGTTTCTCTCCCAGCTGTGCTAGAACTCACTTTGTAGACCAGGCTGGCCTCTAACTCACAGAGATCTGCCTGCCTCTGCCTCCAAGTGCTGGGATCGAAGGCTGTGTGTGCCACTACCACCTGGTGTAATTTCATTTAATAGCAAAGCACTGGCCTTACAAACCCAAGATCCTGGGTTCAGTCACACATTCTCTCTCTCTCTCTCTCTCTCTCTCTCTCTCTCACACACACACATACACACACACACACACACACACACACACACAAAAGAGAGGAGGGATGGCCACATTTCATCCAAAATAATAGATCACAGTTTTCATTAAAGTCACAGATTTCAGGAATTCTAAATTATCCAAAACCCCTCAAAATTTCCATTTCCCACAATGCACTGTCTTTCCTTTACCAGTCCAGCAATACCCCTGTTGCGGGAAATTCAACCATCAACGCCCCCTAGGAAACTCTGGCTGGCTACTGCACTTAGTCACTGGTCACAGCACTGTGCTTTCCCACACCACAGGAATTCTGTATGTCTGTATTAACACATAGGATGCTGTATATTAATATCTGCATTTCTCAACAGACATTCTTTGAGGCCCACTGCTGAGTTTGTGAGCCTCCATGTTCTGTCGTAACTTTAGAGCAACAAAAGTGTTCAGTAGAAATTGGTGAAGAAATGGGAGCAGGACTGACAGCTGGCCCTGGGACAGTCAGTGTAGGGCAGCCAAGATGGCCTGGGGAGAGAATGACCCAAGCAACCCTCCTCTGCCAGGGCTGGACTCACCCTGGCACTTGCCCCTCAGGAGTAGGATACTGAGTTGCAGCAAGTGGCTGCTTTCCTGGCCTTGACCTCTGACCTCCCTGACCTTCCTGAATCTCCAGTCAGGTCCCCGAGGAGCCAAAGATCAAGAAAGAAATCAGCCATAAAAGGAAGGCACTTGTGGCTCTGAACTGTTAGAGAAACAATCAGAAGCTCACACACACACACACACACACACACACACACACAGAGTTTTCATATAAACCATATAAAACCGGAATTTGAACTTGATGATTTCCCCAAAACATCTACCAAATGATACTGATCATTCAGGATGTAAAACAATGCTAAGGTTCCTGGCACTGCATCCAGGACACTTGAATGTGTATAGAAAAGGAGAGAAAAATCAACCCTAATGCTGCATTCTTTTGTAACTTCAGCAACACAGGATTTTACAACTTAAAAAAAAAAAATCCTTTCTATTTGTAATTGCATTGAACCTTCCAAATAATAATAATATTTTTAAAGGCATTGCTAAGAACTAACGCACTTACTTGCACAGATCAAGGAACTGAGGCTGAGAAAGCCTGGCTTAAAAAGCCAAACTCTAACTCAAGTCCCTTCCTGGAAAACTATGGGAAGCCATCCTTCACCCCACATCTACATCCTGTCCACACACAGAACAGTTCTGGGCCCTAAGGCAATAACAGACAGGAACCTGATAGTAAGAGAGGTGGCCTGGGAAACCCTGGCCATAGTGACACCATACCATACAGTCTGAAAAAAGCAATCCTCCACAGTTATTCGAGGGCTACATGGTGACATACAGAGGTGTCAAGCTATAGAATAAGGGAAGTGACATCCTCGTTTCAAACCCTCGTGGCAGCCACAGAAATCGCCAGACACGGTTGGGAGCAGACAGACGGCACCTAACCAACCTGCTGTGACCAGGGATGGGTGAACCCCCGCAAGAGGACAATAGCGAAGACATCGAGATCTACCCCTATCCCTGTGCAATCTCTCCACAGAGACCCCTGTCACTTTGTCTGGACAGAAATCAAGGCGGCTACAAATGAAACTGAGGAGAGAAACTCAAATTAAAAGGGGACATGTCACAGTAAGGAATGCCATCCCTCCACAGACCTGCCATCACTGACTTTCTATCCCTGCCATTATCTAGATAGCAGAGAGGGCTGTGTCCTTTCTGCACACACACACACCCAGGCAGAAGAAACTCTGCACACTGAATTCCCACCTCACCAAAGACTCACGGAAGGGTTGGCTTCTGCTCCATAGAGCTAAACTCCTCTATCAATCCCTTAACACACGATGTCCCTTTACACACACTACGATCAAATGAGCCTTCCAACAGTTAGAGCCCAGGGCATCTACTCAGGGTACTCTCAAGATTCCATTTGCTTCAGAGCCTCTCAAGTAAAATCCTGGCTATAGCTTGGGAGCTGGAAATGCACAGTTGGCAGACTCCATCCGGACAACACATCAACAGATGCTCTTGAAAACAGATCGGCACCCAACGGCTTCATTAAGGGAGGCATGTGATACAGTGGAGATGCAAACAAAACACAATACACAGGGTTCAAAGGGGCTGGAGCCATGCCTTGTGGGTAAGAGAGTGTGAGGGCTGAGAGACAGACAGTCCGTGGTCAAGGATGCTTGCTGCTCATGGAGTTTGGTTATCAACGCCCACGTCTACCTGCAACTCCAGACCCAACAGACGGATGCCCTCTTCTGACCTCCAAAGGCATTCATTCCATGTGTATGTGTACACACACACACACACACACACACACACAACCCTCTCTGGTGGGGGGTGCAAATCTTCAAAAAGGCCAAAACCAAGTTATTTTAATTTTAATTTTTCAAAAAGCGTGCAAGACGACACCAAAAAGTGCAAGCTTTCATCACATACACTTGTCCCATACATTGATGATCTACTCAACCTTTTTAAATTTTAATTTTTTTTTTTACTTAATGTCTATGGTTGTTTTGCTTTCATGTGTCTGTCATACCATGTGCACACGGTGTCCACAGACGCCAGAGATGGCATTGGGTGCCCTGGATCTAGACCATGTGGGTATAGGATCCCAGCTCCAGGTCCCCTGCAGGAGCAGCCAGCAACCTTGACCACGGGCCATCTCTCAGTCCTTGGCTCAACCTTTGTAAAAAGAAACTGAGAAGCAAGGAAGGAACTTGCTCTTTAGACTCCATTTTTCAAATATCTCCTTTATATCTTTGCCATAGGCCAACTTCCTTCTGCTATATTTGGTTAAAAGAATGAAGGGTTTAGGGCCAAGAATGTTCCTTAAAATTGTCTAGTTGAAGACCTTCAAAGGTGAGAAGGTTAAAACCTAGAGGAGAAACCAGGAAGGACAGTAAATCAACCTCAGAGCCAAAATTAGACTCGATGAACTCTGTTCGAGTCCTCTATATCATAAAACAAACCCAGTCAGACAGGTTAAAAAAAATCCTTTAATATCTTTGAGAGGCTTTGTAGCTTTAAAACAACGTGAAAATACCTGGATTCATGGTGTAGACAAAGGCCCTCTCATGTGGCCCGACCTCCTGCCTGCTCCGGGAACAAACTGGGTCTGTGTCTTTCAGAGCGTTTTGTTGTTTTTTGTTGTTGTTGTTGTTGTTTTTTTTTCTGAGCTATGATAGGTACTTTTGACCCAAACTCACAATGTCTAAAGGACAGAACTAACACAGGAAGGATCAGAGAGAAAGTTTGGTGAGGCAGAGGCTTGCCGGAGCTCAGCACCCACAGCTGAGCTGGTGCAAGCGCAGAAAGAGGAAAGGGCAGAGACTAAGTGTGGCTCTTATAACAGGACAAGGATGGCTCCCCGCCTGGTTTTGTATCCTATTCCTGATGTTAGAGTCGGACTCTCTTTTAGGACAAATTGTGGGTTGCTTATTGAAACTCCTTGTTCCAACTGAAGCCTGCCCTCTCCCCACAAACACACACATACATGCACACACACACACACACACACACACACACGCACTCGCACAAATCATCCCCGATACATGACTAGTGGGTTTTTAAAATGCTCGTAGACGCAGTATCTAATGAATGGCCTCCACCTTAGTTAATAGCCGAGGAGAGCCCAGCCTGAGGGGCAGCATCAGGTCCCCTCCCTGGACCTCACCCCAAGGCTGCCTTCATAAATCTGATCTCCAACTGTAACTACTTTGGCTTGGTTCCCTGGGTGTGGATTTTCTTGATTCAAACGCATTCTGCAGCCCGCCAAGTTCTTGGGAGAGTTTCCTCCACTTGCCAGGCGCTGGCTGGGAGTTACAAAGTCAACTCTCTGGCTTTCCAGATTTTTTTTTCTTCCCAACGGAAGAAATCAAGAAGCGGAGGGCAGAGACTCTGCTCCCTCCAATCAGCACCGGCCTCTGGGTCGCCAGGCCTAGGGCTGGAGTAAGAAGCCCCATGGCTGGCCTCGCAGCTCCCAGGACAGTGACAGCCCCAAGATCCCCAGGGACCCGCAGGGTGAGGGGCACATTCGCAGGCAGGCTACTCCAGAGTCGGTGTGGCGCTCTCACCCCCCCCCCCACGCCCGCTCCCCGCTTCAGTTCACTGAATAAAGACAATACCAAAACACTGAAGAGCGCGGGTGACAGTCGGTTCACCACCTTAGACCAACTGTGCCCAGCACGCACAGGGCTTCGCTCACCTCACCCACCGACACACCAGTGCCCAACTCACACCCAAAGCGGGGGCTGGGACTGAATAGGCAAAGCCTGGGTCGACAAGCCATGGGATACAGGACCAGGATCCTATGCGCGCGTGTCCACGCTGTCACCCTCACTGACACGAAATCATACCCAATATAGGGACAGAAACAGCCTTCCCACCCGCCAAGCATCCCCACACACTGAAGTCCACGTAGTTACCTCCGGAGCCATCCACACCTCATAGGGAATCAGAAAGGCGCCCTCACACAGGGGTCCACCCCACCCCCATCCCCGTCCCTCTTGGTGACAATCACCTAGCTACACCCAAGAGGGAGGGACGGAAAAGAGCCCACTCATAGGGCGACGAGGACCTGAAGGCGCAGAGCCCTCGGTGCCACCCGGCGGCGAGACAATGCCAGGGCGCACGGAGCTCGGATCCATACAGGCGGTCCTCTCGGGGTCCCCGTCCCTCCGGAGGGTAAGGCAGAGGCCACCAACCCTGCAGCACACGCTCTGACCCGCTTCAGCCGGCCACCGAGCCGGGAACCCCAATTTAGCCTTAGCGACTGTCCTGCAAGTCCAAATACGCGGTCGGTCCATTAGGTCTCCGATGACTTCGAGCAGTTCCTGGAAAACCATCCCAGCCCGCTGATCCTGCCCAGCCCTGTCTGGGGACCCTACAGGGCCTTGGGGACCCTATCTGGCCCTGGGGACTCTGACCTCCAGGGACCCAACTTAGTCCTGGAGACCCCATCCAGCCCTGTATAGGGACCCTGCCCTGTCCCAAGACGATGTCCTGTCAGGAGTCCCTGGTCAGCCCTAACACCCTGAAGGGCCTCGAGAACCCAAACCGGCCCTGGAGACTCTGCCCAGCCTTGTCTGGGGTCCCTGCCCGGCCCAGGGTATCCAACTTGGGGACCTTGACCGGGGACATCGTGGGACACCTAGCCCCGCTCCGGGTTCAAAGTCGCCGCCGTCTCACCTCAAGATTCAATGGCTCGTGAACGCTGGACAGCCGAGAGGAGCGTAGCCCGCGGAGCGCCTGCTGCCTCAACAATGGAGCCCGGGGCGGGGCCCTGCACAGCTCAGAGATCTCACAGTCGGGACCGGGAGCCCAGACACCGCCGGTGCGAGCTGCGGCCGGAGGACTCTGCGCAGGCGCGATAGGCCCCGCCCACCTCCGTAGCTCCGCCCTCTTAACATCAAGAACCCGCCTTCTAGCCAATGGTGAGAAAGCTGGGGTGAGGGGGCGTGGTCAGAAGGAACAAAGAGAGGCTGGGCGGGGCCGTGGGTCAGAGCCTGCACCCAGGACACTATGCTGCCGACCTGATTTCGCGTTGGGCTCAGCGCCCACGTGGACTCGGTTCAGCGGTACTCAGTGCTCATTCCAAAGCTAAAGGAAAATTGAGGCTCAAGGAACAAAATCTCCTGTCATCCGAATTACGATCCTCATAGCCTTGTCCGTCTTCTGGTCACCCAGCAAACATTTCAAAGCGTGTTGGTATCATTAAGAGTAGAAAGAAAGAGAAAACTCCCTTTAGCTGCTGTGCCAAGCAGGTGCGTTTCTCTGTCCCACTTCAGGATCCCAGCATTAATCTCGTCCCTTTCCTCCTCAGAGCCTTTGTTTTTTTGTTTTTGTTTTTGTTTTTCTATTCCCCCACCAGGCACGACTCCTAGCTACCTACCATTTCCATTTATCCATATCTCAAATATCTTTAAAACCCACCCAAGTCTTAGAGGACTGTTCTGGAAGGTATCTCTACAACATTCGTGGATTTTCCTCTACTGCACAACCTGTCCCTCTTCTCCAAGACTTCCCTTCCGCCTCTGACATGAGGCCTTGTGATCAGGCTGGAAAGAGCATCCTTCTCTTGGCATGGATATCCTCACCAGAAGCCCGATCCACATACATGATCCCAGCACGAGCCAATCCACGAAGCAGTGACCTCCACCAGACCTCAGTTGGATGGCCCAAAAATTGCAAACCACTTCCGAGACAGGCCAGCCTGCCCCTCCTTGGTGAGCCGCCTCAGTCGTCCTGCCCAACTCCCAGAGCCAACAGATGAACTGCTTGCCCAGTCACTGGGGCCTCTTGGTACAGCCCCTTATGAGAGAGAACTATCCTAGGAAGTGGATTTGACTGGTGTGGTGCTTAGTGTTAATTGTCAACTTGATGGGACACCTGTGAAGAATTACCTCATCTCTGGGCATGCATGCACAGAGCAGTTACCTAGATTTGGCTGAGGTGGGAAACTAACACTGAAGGTGGGCAGTGCTAATCGCTGGGCTCAGGCCCTCAGGTATAAAATGGAGTGATCCAGCTGAGGACAGGTGTTCATTGGCTTCAGCTTCTGAAGGTAAGTGTGGTAGGACCAGCGGCTCCTGACACTGTGACATCCTCACGATGGGCTGAACCACAGCTGGAGAGCTGTGTGCCAAAAGAAACCTTTCTTTCCTAAATTGCTTCTGTCCGGATGTTTTATCAATGCAACAGAAAAATAAGACGCTCCGGGACACCATCCTGCTGTAGGAGCCAGTGCTGGGACACAGAAGCAGAATGGTGAGTTGCTTTGCTCAAAACTGAGAGCAGCTGTGCTTGGGGAAAGCCAGGGAAGGAGGAAAGTAAAGGGAGTCGTGGAAGAGGGGAGGGGAGGGCAGGTGGCGTGAGGACAGGAGAGGTGGCCATTATGGCCCGGAACATTCTAAGAACAGAAATATCTAAAGGTCATTCACTCCAACCTGTGTTACCCTGTCATGCTGTCATCCTGAGCTGTTCTCCAGTGGCCTCTGGACCGTTTCAATATGAACAGACAGGGGTGGGGGGTGGTGGTGGGATAACAGGTTCTGGGTGGCATTGAGTGGGCTTGGCTATAAAGGAGTCCTCCAGAGTATCACGCACCATTTTATCTGAAGCTCAAGCGATTCAATCCAAGTTTCGGACTTGGCTTCTTCTGAGATGACAGACCATGTTGGCATCTGCATAGATTTCTGCCCGCTCGCTCCACAGCAATCAAATGTAGGTGTGGACAGTGCCCCGGGCCCCAAGCATAACTGCAGATGTTTCCTTCTAAAATGAATCACAGTTCATGAAAAATACCTTCACTTATTTATTTTTGAGCCCTCTGCACTGACTCTGGGCTGTGCTGCACTAAGGCCGGGGGTGGGGGTGGGGTGGGGGTGGGGGACATTAATCTCTTTCCTGGCTCAGAGGTCAGGTCACCTCCTCCTCGAGAACCCGAGCACGGGACCAGAGGCCTCTGAGGCTCATCCCGTGCATGTGCCCCGGCTTCTCTGAGGACCGCGGTTATTTCAGTTAAGTCTCCATCCTTCCTCTGTCTCACACCCGTTTGGTCAAGGTTGATCTGCATTGGTGAGTGAGCCGTGCTTCTGGGTAGACACACAAATACATGTGCTAACTAGTACTGTGCTTGTGGCTCCTCCCGCCCCCCAGCACCCACCCCAAACGAGAGACACCCTGCATGCATCAGTCCGTGTTTGGTGACTTTGACCCTTGTATGAAAGGTAGAGAGAAGGAGAGTGCCAGAAACGGAGGGCAGGGCCTAGAGCTCCACAGGCCCAGCTTGAGTCCCATGTCTCCCCCAAGCCGCAATGCTAGTAGATCTGCTGCCGTGTGTGTGTGTGTGTGTGTGTGTGTGTGTGTGTGTGTGTGCGCGCACAGGGAAGGGAAGTAGATGACGGCTCATTGTCCTCCTGCCTCAGCCTCTTGTATGCTGGCTCTGGCCAACACAATTTCGTTTGATTTTTTGTTTTTAAAATAGGTTCCCCGTTGACTTTGGGATTTACCAGGGATGACCCTGAATTCCCAGTCCTTCTGCCCCAGCTTCCCAAGAGCCAGGATTAGAAATGACAGAGGTGCGAGCCACCATACACAGCTTAGTTTCTCTCTCTTTTTTCTTAGACGTATTAAGTTATGTATATGAGTGCAGCATTCGCATGTATGCCTGCATGACAGAAGAGGGCATCAGATCCCATCACAGAGGGTTGTGAGCCAGTATATGGTTGCTGAGAATTGAACTCAGAACCTCTGAAGGGGCAGTCAGTGCTCTTACCCACTGAGCCCCTCCAGCTTAGTCGCTGGAAGATAGCACTGAAGTTCTGATTCTTTTCAAATTCCAGTGCAGTGTGCACATTGTCTTTCTCTAATTACATTTCACATGACACACCCCCAAATCCAACAGGACTCCCGTGAACGCAGGCGAAACCATGACGTCATGCTTCATCGCTCCCCGGAACAATGGCAACAAATGGTTGTCTAATCCAAGCACTGTGTGTGTGTGTGCTGTGTTCACTTATACAATTCCACTTCCAACTTGTTAGAGTTTAGTGATTCCCCCAGGGGCTGAAGCGATGGCTCAGTGGTTAAGGATGCTTACCTTTCTATCAGAGGATCAGAGTTCAGAGTTCAGTTGAGGCAGCTTACAAAACACCTGTAACCCCATCTCAGCGGTTCTCAACCTTCCTAATGCTGCGACCCTTTAATACACTTCCTTAGGTGGTGGTGAGCCCCCCCAACCATAAAATTATTTCATTGTTATTTCATAACTGTAATTTATATGGCCATGAATTGTGATGTACATATTTGATATGCAGAATTTCTAATTTGTGGCCCACAAAGGGGTCAAGAAACTGTTGTTCCAGTTCGAAGGGATCCAACGCCCCCTTCTGGCCTCCATGAGCCTCTGCACAGATGCACACATTAAAAAAAGGCTTTTCCCACAGTACATAGCTAATACCACATGGTCTATAGAGACGCTTATAAGATATATCTTACTTGTAATTCCAACATGGAAAAAGCAGAAGCAGGAGGATTCCCAGTGCTCACTGGCCAGTCAACCTAGCCTAATCAGTGAGCCACGAGGAAATGAGAGACCTTATCTCAACAACAACAAGGACATGGCAAGGCTGCAGAGAGATGGTGCAGTGGTTAAGAACACTGGCTGCTTGCTTGCTCTTGCAGAAGATCCAGGTTTGATTCCCAGCACCCACACAGCAGCTCACAACCGTCTGTGACTCCAGTTCCATGTGATCAATGCCTCTTCTTACCTCCAAAGGCACCAGGCCCGCACATGCTGCACATACATGAATGCATACATGCATGTATACAAAACACTGGCACAAAGAAAGTAAATCGTTTTTTAAAAAAATCAAGTAATGACATCCAAATTTGACCTCTGACCTCCACACGTGTGCACTTACACTCAGGCTGAGGAGCAATAGCAGGTCTTCAGCTCGAGAAGGACAGGAAGTAGCCACTGTCATTCCCGTAGCCCAGCTCAGCCACGGGTGCCCAGGGAAGCACCAACCTTCCACTCCTTTGGTCAGAGATGGCCGTGTGCTGGGACTGAACCAGGCAGCCCCATTTAGTCCAGGAGAAGAGATTGCCTAGCCCCCAAATTCTGTCCGCTTTGGGAGGAGAGGCCTAGCTTCTGGAGGGATGCACAGCTGATGTAATTTGCCTGGGCCTGAGTAGGTCTGATCTGGCTTCCTTTACCTCTGAAGCGGTAGTCAGGGAGCCTGAAAGGGAAGTAGAACTGACCTAAGCTGGGAACGTGGCTGGCCCAGAGCAGCTCCCAGAGGCTGAAACGTAAGGATAGGAGTTCTGCCTGAGAGGCTCTGAGTAAGGTAGGGTCAGCAGCCATGAGAGGAGGCAGGGAAGGATGAGGCTGGGGTCAAGACCAGGAGGCTGTCCACTGGACAGAGGCACGACTGTAGGCCTCAGAGATGCTTGATGTCCTTTGGGTCTGGGGTCATCTCAGGACTTAAAGAAGCATATGACAAAGGCAAACTACCTGGAGTTTCCACTAGTCTTGGGCAGATCCCTCAGTTCATGGAACAATGCTGGGACTAAATTACTGGGACATCCGGTAAATGTCTCCTGCAGGACCTGGGACGATGGTGGATTTTTGCTAGCCAGGGGGAAGTCCTCTCTGCCTCCTGGTAAGCAGAGATCATGGATTATAGTCTGCCAGCTGTTGTGGAGCGAGCGTTGGTATGCTCTTGCCTTCTCTTTAGTAGAAGACAGGGGCTCGTACAGTTCCTTTCCTTGCTGCCTAACGTCACAGGTCTAGATGCATTGTAAGAGGATCCTTGGGATGCAGGGACCCAGAGTGCAGATGTCACCATCACTAAAGGATGAGGGCCTCAACTCTCATCCTCACGTCTGGGCCAGATGAGGATGCCCATCAGGTACACTGCGGATCCTGTTAAAGGACCAGCAGTGCAAATGCTTCCTGCCAGACAGGAACAGCGGGAGCCCTGTCCCAAGCAAGGGCAGCAGCAACTCTAAATCCTCTGGGGCTTCCCAGCCAAAAGCCACACGTGACTACTTAGCTTCATACTGTTTGACCCTTAAATTCAGCCACAATGGTCATCTTTCATATCGATAGGTAGCAGGGCAGATAGCACGGCTCTAGGACAGTCTCATCGTCACGCAGGGCAACGGGGACCATGCTGGTCTAGGAGCACCACTCCATGTGACAGTTTGGAGTGGGCACAGGATGTGGTTGGTTGCCAACCTGGTCATAAAACACTCTAGGACAGCTGCGCATGTCGGGCTAGCGATGCTCAAGTCAGCCCCTGTGGGCTGAGAGCTAGACAGAGGGATGCAATCAGTGAACTAATGAAGAGCCGCCAGAGGGGTGGGGCCCCAAAAAGTGATTGTTCTGCAAAAATGAGGACCCATGTTTCATCCCCAGCACACACACACACACACACACACACACACACACACCAGCATGGCAATATGCTGTAACCCCAGCACTGGGAAGCAGAGACAGGAGGATCCCTAGCACTCACTCACCAGCCTTGGAGCCTGAGCACTGAGCCCCAGATCCTAGGGAGAGAGCCTTAAACCTGGTCAGGAGCCCCTGCCTGGAGAGTTCACGGACCCTAGAAGAACCGGCTACTGTTGCTTTGTGCAAAGCATCAAGCTGCCTTCCAAATGGCTTTGCGTATACCGGTAGATTAGCACAGCTCTGGGCCTGCCTCAGAGATCTTGGTGGTGGGTTACCATTAACACATGGACTCAAAACTGTTGAGTGCTCAGCCATAAAGGGACATCAATATCACCTCTTCCAAGGTGCCGGGGACATTGTGGAGGAGAGCAGAAAGAACATAAGAGCCATAGGATGAGGGGGAGTGGTAAGAAATACTGTCCTCTGGACATGTGACTACGGCACCCACAGGCTCACAGCAGCGCGGACTGATTTAGAGAAGTCATGTAATTCCAGCATGGATTGGAGGTGTTCTTAATGCCCCACCCCTCCCTGAGCAGCTAAAGGAAGTTAATGGTTTCTAAGGGAGGGTCATCTTCCCTAGTGGTATAGCCGTTGGCAAGTTTTTTCACTCAAGTAAATACCACCACCACCACCACCACATTCCCATCAGTACAGGGTGATGCAAGCAACATTAATTAAATGCAATAGGGCAATAGGGCACTCGTGTGTGTGTGTGCGCACACACACACACACACACACACACACACACACGAAGCGACTTAGAACCAGAAAGACAGTCTAACTGGTAAGAAGACTTGCCACTGAGCCCAGTGACAAGTGGGTTCAATCCCAGGGAAGCCACTTTGGAAGGAGACAACTTGCCCAACTCCACAAATGCACTATAGCTTGTATACCTCCCACAACACAGAAAAAAACTTCTATTAAAAAAGACTTGAAAGCCGGGCAGTGGTGGAGCATGCCTTTAATTCCAGCACTTGGGAGGCAGAGGCAGGCAGATTCCTGAGTTTGAGGCCAGCCTGGTCTACACAGTGAGTTCCAGGACAGCCGGAGCTACACAGAGAAACCCTGTCTCGAAAAAAAACAAAACAAAAGACTTGAAAGTAGGAGCAAGGACTTAATGGGGGAACATAGAGATTTGGCAGGAAAGGAAGGACACAATAGGACAACAGAGAGCATATTATATAAATGTGTGTGCATGATCTTACATGTGTGTGTCTATGTATGTATGTATGTATGTATGTATGTGTGACTGGGTATGATAATAAATACAATTTTTAAAAATAAGGTAGAGAGTAATCAAGGAAGACACTGATGTCAACCTCTGGTCTCTCCACAATCAAATGTACCTATGCATTCACAAACACCACACACACACA
The DNA here is from genome assembly GCA_964023405.1 of Apodemus agrarius. Lineage (NCBI taxonomy): Eukaryota > Metazoa > Chordata > Mammalia > Rodentia > Muridae > Apodemus > Apodemus agrarius. The sequence goes on from OZ030016.1 coordinate 72,158,383, forward strand.
CACACACACACACACACACACACATACACACACACACAAACTGTGTGATACACCAGGAATATGATGAAGGCACTTGAGAAGCAGGGCTCACCTGGGAGGGAAACCAGCGTGCAAGCCAAGGTCATGCTGCCCAGAACATGCAGGACAGACAGAATAGGGGCTGTGACATTCGGCTGCCCAGTAGAGGTCAGGATGACCAGGGACACTGAGGCTAGAGCCATGGCTCAAAGCTGCTAGCAGTTTGGCACAACTGGACTGCTGTTTGAGAGCTTTGCTCTTGCCTGTTGGGTAGCAATGGGGCACTTGGGAAATGAGCTGTGTGCAGTGAGTGTGGCCTTGGACCACCATTCCTAAGGCAGAAAGACTTGCACCTGCACCTGCACCTGCACCTGCACCTGCACCCAGGGTTCTTTGTCACACTGCCACCTCCTGTCCTTTGCTTATCTGGAGATAGCAGTGCCCATGGAGAGAGAGATGATACTTGGAAGGTCGAAGGTAGAATGGTCAAGACTCAAGGAGGGAAAGAACCAAGAACGCCCCGGGTTCTTGCTTGGGTAGCGGTAGACCATGGGGCGGCTTACATAGCAGGCACAGAGCGTGTGCTGAGTGGGCTGTGGGAGGAAACACTGAGTTCAGCAGAATTGCCAGTCATTGGTATAAGATTAGAGAGTGTCACACATGTAACCCAGGATGCCATCAGCCCTTCCCTGAAGACCCCTGCTGGATTTTTCTTTCTTTCCAGCCCTTTCCGCAGCCCCATACTCAGCCATGCCCAGCCAGCTCCAGGACACACGAGGCTGTGCTTAGCCTCACTGCCCCCATCAGCCTGGGAGGCCCTTCTGTGTTATGTTGATGAGACCATATTTCAAGACCAATCCTGGGCAGCTCTAGAAAGCATTCCCTAACATCTGGGGGTGCACTGGGGGACCCTTTAGCTTTTACCACGGAGCATGGGTTAGCTCCCTTATCCTACCTAAGGTAGGCAGATGCCATCTGTCGGCTCCCTAAGGCTGGCCAAGCCAAGGCTCCAATCCTCCTGGCCACCTGTGGATGGGGCAAGAGCCTTTCCCCTGTGGCCTGGCCTGCTCCATGCGCACATCCTGCCCAGGCCTTCAAAACCAAGCGTGCTTGAACACATTTTGTCCTTTCGCAAGTTGCAGTGTGTCACCGTTTATTTTCCCAGCTGTCCCAGGGATCAGATATGACATGACACCTCGTGAGTGAGGAGGTGGGGGTTTCCAGTTGCGCAGGTCCAGACTGCTAAGTGGCAGGCAGGAAGCAGATTAAGTACCAAAAGTTCCCCTCCACAGCCCAGCCGGGCTGGCGAGAACCCCAGCACAAAATGAGACAAGACATGTTCCGGGGTGTGAGAGACTGAGGACAACCCGGAGGAGGGGACAGCTAGAGTCACCCAGGGCCACAGTGTCCACGCATCCTGCAGCAGGGGTGCTCTTCCATACCTGTTACCAGGGCCTCAGTTAGCCCCCACTTCTGGACACCCAGGTCGGAGGAGGCACCACCTCTAGCTGTCCATCTACGCCCTGCATTCCGTGTCTGTGTCACGTGCTTCCTGGGCATGCATGTCTTGTGTGGCGGGGGTTACAGTGAGTGTCTTTACTGGGAAGACTGGTCAGGTTTATGTGAGACTAGGCCACAGTGGGGAAACCTTTATTCTAGGGCTTTGGCCATCAGGGGGCGCTCTTCTCTTTGCGACTTGGGAAAATAACAGAGGGGAAAGGAGATGGATACATTTCACATGTATTTACAAACCGGCACTGCTGAGGGAGTGTCTCTGAGGCTGTCTGTGTGACACATACAAAGGAGCAGGGACGAGGGGAAACAGACCGGCTCCTGTCTGAGAGGAACGCTGAGGACTGGAAGCACAGAGGCCTGTGTGGTGGGGGTGTAAGGCGGAGGCGCTCCCCTTCTCAGGGACCGTAAAACTAAACTCTGCATATATGTCTTCTTATGTGTAAGGAAGCGATACTTTTTAATAAAATAAAAACTTCTGTGTAACTTGAAAGATATCATTTAGGCAACTAAGGGGTGAACTGGAAAAAGGGCACAATACATAGAGCACTAGCGGGGGGCACCCTGTCAGGTCGACATTCATTCCCCAGAAAAGATCCGTCACAATAACTGCAAAAAAACCACAGTCCCACTGCCTCTCAGACGTTGGCTCGGCTCCCCTGCCTCAGCCTGAGTCTGCCTGATGCCTCCTCATGCTCCGAGAAGTCTCACACTTACCATTCCTGCTGTGTCAGGGTCTGCCACTGACAAGCCTTTGACTCACGCCCCAGACACTCTGTGCCCCAGTGCCTAGCACAGGTGTGGGCACACCAGGTGCCCCGGGAAGGTGCTGGGCTGGCTGAATGCTCTGCCCTGTCTCCTAGGATAGCTGGCTGCAACCCTGCCCTGGTGCCCAGTTGTGGCGGGGAGGAGTGGGTCAAGCTGGCACCTGGCCCTAAACTACAGGCGGGAGCATCCTTGCTACACAAGGGACCATGCCTGCTGGATGCTCCTCAGGGCCTGGCCCCACCCTGCCTCCTGCAGGCACCCTGCCTGCCCTACTGACACAGAGAAGCAGGGCAAGGTGCAGGCGGGGATTTTTTTGGGGGGGGCAGGTGGGGTCCTTCGGCCCTGACCCCCAGCAGGTTCCTGGGAAGACGTTGGCAGCTGTCAGAACAGCAAGGCTTTCTTCTTGAGGTCATTCCTCTTCCACAGGGCTAGGCGGTCGAACTCCTCGATGCCCATCCCAAACACTTCCTGGAACTCCTCAGGTGACAGGTGTCTCTTCAGACAAGGAAAAAAAAAAAAAAAAAAAGGAGGGACAGTCAGTGTCATTTGAAACAGGGCCTGAGAAGCTGTCTTTGCTCTGAGAAACACTGGCTCCTCACCTGGGTCCCCTTCGTAATGCCTGGCATCTCTACCTGCATTTTGTGTCTGTCCTTTGGGTCCAACTTCTACTTAATTCTGTACATAGGTGTAACCATATACGGATACCCAGTCTATCTCAGTCCCTTTGAGGATAACCAGTGCAAAGATGAAAGTGAGGTGTCTCCGTCAATATTTACAGTGTCCCGCTCCAGGCGTCCCCAATCCTTGTTCTCAACCTGCAGTCACCCTGGATTCCAGGAATAACAGAGACTCACAGGGACACCCCAGAAAATCACTCTCCCCCACCCGAACACTGCCTCATAGGAACCTTCTTGTCTCAGGATTTCTGACCACCTCCAAGGGCTAGAGGTGAGACGCTGACCAGCCAGGCGGCATCTGGGCCAGGACTGGGTAATTCCGCACCCCTCTCACCGTGGCCCAGCGCTTCCCCTCTCTGCAGCTAAAGCTCGAGTTAGTGCCGGAGACGGCTGGAATCCTCACTTTCCATCTTCCCGAGGCAGCTGCAAACCGACCTTTGTCTCACTGCACCACTGAACAGTCGTACAAGGGCCAGCAACCAAGCCTGGCCTACTGTGATTCCGGCCCTGGGCCTTTTGCCCTAGAAATCTGCTGACAGCTTTGCAGCAGCATGTCCTCTCTGTGTGGCCCTCCACAGACTCAGGATACCCAGGGCTGCCGCTGAGGATGAGCCACCTCGTTAACATGCCCAGGGCCTCTTTGTAGTAAAAGAAACAAACCCAGAGGACAGAGTCTTGGTGGGGACACACATGGACTGGCGTGGGGCTGCCATGCCCCACCCCCACTCCTGACTCCCACTGACAGAACTTCCCTGTGGCTGAGTTCAGTAACCGTGTCCCTCGACAGGGCTCCTGTCTACCCGGAGCCTTCTGTGGACTCCCTCAGGCTGCCTCGTACATCGCTTACTCAAACGGTGACGAGGAGGTGTGCTGTGGTTAATTCCCACCTCTCAGCTGAGGAAACTAAGTGCTGTGCTGGATGGCTTTATGAAAACCTGACACAAGCTAAAGTCATCTGAGGGAACCTCAATCAAAAGAGTTGTGACTCCATAAGACCAGGCTAAAGGCGTTTTCTGAATTAGTGATCAATATGGGAGGGCCTAGACCACTGTGGCAAATAAAAGAGTCCAGTTTCCACAGCTTTAAAGCACTGGCACGAAATTAAAGGTTGTTATAATGGTTGAGAGAGAAAGGCGGACGAGAGCGGGGTGTGGGGGCACACCCAGGCCATCTCAGCATTTGGTAGGCTGAGGCAGCAGGATCAGTAGTTCAAGGCCAGCCTTGGCTATATAACAAGTTCAAAGCCAGCCTGGGCTGCAGGAGATCTTGTCTCAGAATAGAGAATGTGGAGCTCTCTGAAAGGCATTAATACAAACCTTGTCACTGAACCTGTGTTATGGCCTCTGAGCTTTAGAGCCCCAGCAGCGGGTGATCTGGGAGATGGACCTGGAGTCACATGTGTAATCAATCAGCAGCGCTCACAGCATCCAGCAAGCCCCGCCTATGTGGACACCCTTAGCACGTGGACTGTCTTACGTTTTCGAACAGGAAAGCATCTTGGGCTAGAACTAGCATCTCCACGGTGAGATCAGAACGACTTGCTATGTTAAGCAGTCCACCGCTAGCCCACCAAGAGTTAGAGGATACGGGGTTGTCTCTTCATAACCCTTTCAGGCCTGCTCTCGCTCTTCCAACTTACTGTAGGGTGCTTTCGGTGAGCCCAGGTCACGATAAGACAAAAGTTCCACTGGTGCCATTACTCAACCAATACTGGCCCCATGTCTGTAAGACCGACTCTAGATACCAGGAAGTCAGGAATGGGTACCTGGTGGGGTGGCATGAGACCACCAGAGATGAAAGTGCTGGCGAGGAGGCTTGGGGCACAGTGCCCTGTTTGGTTAGTCACTGTTTGACATGAGCGCTCACCATGCAATCCAGACAGGCCTTGAGCTTACTATGTAGCCCAGGCTGGCTCGCATGCTATTCTGTGTGATACTCCCTGCCCAGCCCAGGAGAGCTGTGGAGTGAATGAGACCGTGGAAGGAACACACAAGCAATGACTGGTACTGAGAACCTGCATTGACTGAGGCGGTGAGGGGAGGGGGTAGCAGCACTGCTGGTAGGGAAAGCCCTGGGGCCAGTGGTCCCAGCCCCACCACATCCCCAGCTTCTGACAGATTTATCGTGGAGGGAGACAGGACTTGGCTGTCCAAGTTCTGTTGAGTTCCAGAGAGTGAGCAAGGGTCCGCGGAGCCCTTGGTTAGCAGAGGATCTGTTAGTGGCTCCTGGAGGGAAATGCACCAGGTCTGGATCTCCAGGTGTCCTCCCAAGCAGGAAGAGCTATGGGATGTGGCTCACCACAAGGGCTCACAAAGCTATTTGAGCTCAGCTACTCCCTGCCCTCTGGCTCCTCAGGTGCTAGCCAAGAGCTCCAAGCTTCTTACATAGCTGCGGGAAGCAAGCCCAACATGGTGCCTTTCTGGAGAGTGAGCCAGTCCCACTCCTGGGGGACACGGATGCATGGTGGAAGTCCTAAGGACTTCGGCACCCTTCCCCCTGCAGCACCAGCAACATCTAATTCTAAGACCCTGACTCAGACCTCCTCCAGAGATGAGGGTGCCTGGGTTGTGTCCCCAAGAGAGCCCCCAAGGCCACACCGAGTCCTCTGTGCTGAATTCCAGCCGAGCTGGATGACTGTCCGCTCCAGAAGGCAGCAGGTCTCTGCTCGTGCTGTTCTCCTTCCTTCCTCAGGGGCCATACGGGTGGCTGAGGTCATCCAGCACCTCTTCGGCCACCAGCCTCTGCCCACTGCAGCTCCTCCGTGAGCCTCCTTCCAACTGGCAGACACAAGACCCCTCCCCAGTTCTATTGGTCTTCCTGCCCCACAGCACTCAAGAAGGGCTTCTCCACCTGGATCAGGAGCGCCCCGTGAATGGGCTGGGGGGGGTCTCTGAACCTCTCATGGTCACCCGTGGTCATCGGGGGCTGGGGTGCTCTGTCCTCATCATACTGGCTGGACAAGTTGGAGCAGAGAAAGAACACTTGAATTTCGAGATCCTTGCTTCCCAGGTGCAGTCCCCTTTGGGCTTACTATGCCAGCAAACACACAGACATACAATTAGCATCAGGGAGTGTGCAGACCGTCCCCCTTGAGTGACACACCAACACGGCTGCACATAGCCTCCTGCAGGCACATAGCCTCTGCAGGCACATAGCCTCCTGCAGGCACATAGCCTCTGCAGGCACATAGCCTCCTGCAGGCACATAGCCTCCTGCAGGCACATAGCCTCTGCAGGCACATAGCCTCTGCAGGCACATAGCCTCCTGCAGGCACATAGCCTCCTGCAGGCACATAGCCTCCTGCAGGCACATAGCCTCTGCAGGCACATAGCCTCTGCAGGCACATAGCCTCTGCAGGCACATAGCCTCCTGCAGGCACATAGCCTCTGCAGGCACATAGCCTCCTGCAGGCACATAGCCTCTGCAGGCACATAGCCTCTGCAGGCAGGTGCTTCTCCTGCACCTCACTCACCGCTCTCGATCTCTACACTGGAAATACTCATTCTTCCAAGCCCTGGGGCTGGGACTTTGGTCAGACCCTGGTCATATGCTGCCACAGAAGGTGTTTTGTGGGCACGGTTATCATCAATAACTGTCTATGAGAAAATGGTCATATCCTAAAAAACTGTGGGTGGGCCTCAGTCAAGGGACTGAAGGCTGTAAGAACCAACAGAGGCCTGCCTCAGAGCTCAGCCTCCTGAGTCACCCCCTTTCAGAAGTGACAATCCCAGGGTTAGGAACCCGAATGCCTGCTTCTAAGGTCTGTGTGTCAGTCTTCAGAGTTGCGAGAAAATATAAGAGAAAAGCAATCTCATAAAAAGACACGTGCCCTGGGCAGTTCATCTCCATATTGTAGTTGATCGAGAAGGCAAGTTAGCAGAGCTGCTCTGAGCACTGAATCCCATATCTGCCTCGTGTGAAACACGGGCCCTGGAAGCCATCTGGATGCCTCACGGAGTTGAGAAAGAAGTGTTAAATGCGCCACGTGTTCAAAATGGAGCTGGGCCTACCGGAGGGACCGCGGCACTGAGCACCTCCCAGCCGTGCCCAGGCTGTCTAGGTCTGTGTGGCTACACGGAAACTCTGTTTCCAGGAATCATCATTTTGGACCACATCCCTGGGCCCTCTCCATGACGAGCTCAGTATCTGAAGGGCTATCACTCAGGTTGGTTGATGTATACAGGTGTCTACCCGCTGCTTAACATGGTAGGTGCTCAATTAAGCATTTCTGAACCTCGACTTAAATCCATGCAACTGTCCAGGGGACAGTGCCCTTGTCACCTGACAGGTGAGACACCAGGCCCATTGCTTGTTCACGGCCACACAGGTAGACATTGTAGGGACTGGATTCACATCAGCTCTCGCCACTCCAGTGCTCAGCCCCTCCCATGACATCATCAGGGATGGCAGAAGACAATCTTGGAAATAAGACAACGCTAATTTCCATGGGCACAGAGCAGGGCCTGCAGGGCCTGGCTCAGGTTAGGTCATGTCATTTCATCAGGGGCAGCAGAGTTCCCATCCTTTGAACTGGGAACTCTGGGCCCAGCAGACCCTCAGAATTCAAGCACTCAGGACACACAGGGGCCTGGGTTTCTCTGGGAAGGAGGCACCTGGTGTATTATGGCCAAGGACAGAAATTTAGATCTTCCAGGACAAAGAACCTCATGTCAGAGGATAGAGACCTGGCCTTTGCTCCATGTATGGAAATGTGTGATCCATCCAACCCCCGGCACGGTCAGAGAGTATCTTCACAACAGAATACATGTCACTGACCTTCCTCACACACGGTGACACACCGGGCCCTGTGTGGCACCTTTAACTGCTACTAGGCTGTGCCACGGGGCCTGTTGTGAACTGCAAACCTACCTTAGGCATGGCTGTCACCAGGCTAAATGCCAGGCCACTTAGCACAACCCAGGGCCCTGTGAGGCCTGAGTTGTCCCTCCCTCTACCTGCTCAGGTCGGGTCCCAGAGGTCCCTTCTGAGTCTCCTTCCTCAAACAGCCCAAGTTCCTTTCTGCTCCTGGCCTTTGCACACATGGTTTTCTAACAAACCCTCATAGACTCAGGCGCACACAAGCACGCCTCCTACTCTATTACCATCCACTCCTTTGAAACAAGAAGCCCAGGTTCCTGTCCCTTAGAGCACTAACGCTGACGCGTGCTTATACATCCTCATTTGAATAAGCAGTTGATGGATGCTCCCCTCTCAGATCCGATCGATTCTACCAGGGCAGAGCTCATGTCTAAATTTTGCTCAAAGACCTCCTTGGGGTCCCAATCAGTACCTGCGTCTATAAATGACTGACTGGAGCCCTTGGCTGAGAACTCTGACACCGAGTATTGATGGTGATAGTCAGCAGTCAGGGGCCAAGCCCTGCCAGCTACAGAGGACGCCATCAGCTGCCCACCACACCCACAGTCTCTTTCTGCCCATGACTAACTTCACTTCCCAGCTTGCCTTGTGGCACGTGACACTGTGTGACAAACTCAGCCAATGAGCCTGTGAGTGGCAGCCCTGTCCACAGGACCTGCAGGAAGCCAGTCTGACTGGGGCTCCTCTGTACAGAAAGGGCCTGTGTTATAGCTCAGGTGAAAAGTGGGTATTGTGTTGAGTATACAGTGAACCCTCCTTATCCAAAAGACAACTTGGTTCTGTCGGAGAAGTCTGTAGAAGCCTGCCCATCCTGAAGACATGGTGCAGGGGGAACATGGGGGGGTGGGGAGTGGTGGGGGGGGTGGGGTGGGTGGTGGTGGGTGTGTGGGGGGACTTCCAGAATGCTCTCCCCCTCCCCATTCTTCTTTGTGGTTCTCTGTATTTTTTTTTACAAGCTGTAAATAGGTGTCACTATAAAACTAGAGCTCTCTCCCATGACACAAGCACAGACTTGGGGAAGTGGGGGATCTGCTCCTCCAAGAAAGCCCCACGCCACTCCTCCAGGACCACATCCCTGTCCCCAAGCTGATAAGGAAGAAAGGACATGTGTCCCACTGTGGTAACTTCTACCTCCTGGGGCTGCTGAGCTTGAAGGAGAAGAATAGTGAGAGTCACACTCTCGGGTGTGGTCACCCGACTGTGGAACCCTCTCCCCAGACTTTAGCTGGCTTCATCAGGCACATTCACAAGCAAAGCAGAAGTCACTGGAGTCACGGCCCAGCTCCGACGGGAAGCGAGGTTGCTGCAGGAGCTGCTGCTTCTGTCATCTGAGCTCTGAGCAGCATCTCAGGGGGAAGGCTTTACTCCAAGCAGCCCCAGTAACCCACGAGGGCGCCACACTTTTTAAAGACCCAAGTCACAGCCAATTAGAGCTCTCCAGGTGGTCCTGACCAGTGAGCTACCAATGGTCAGCGGCGCCCCCTTTGTACAGCAGCAGTACGCTTGGCCATGACCCTATCATTTATAAGCCCAGGTTCAGCCAGAAGCCAAGACATCCCACTGTGGGCCATTGATGCTGCTGCCACCTGCAGAGAAGGCCAATGTCACATTTGACATTCCTGAGGCCCAGTCTCTTAAGACCACAGGGAGAGTCCCATCCCTGAGTGGCCTCCAGCCTCCCCCTACCCTGTCAGTCTCACACAGCTTCTAAGCCAGTCCAGCTGCTGGCCCTGCCCACAAATGATACACACATCGAAATACACAAGAATGGCCCACTGGCCTTTCCTCGTTTGCAGGGGCTCCAAGCATCCTGCTGACCATAGCTTTGGCTCTGTGGGTCCTATGCACCGTGTAGACTGGCTGCACTGACTGACTACTCGTTGGCGATCTTACTGTGCGTTGCTGTGCTGTGCTGTCCCCTCCCTGGGTGGACACTTGCCACCTGTCTGTTGCCCTGCAGCTCTCTTTCCATCTCAGGTGGCAGGTCTCAGTTTCTTCCAGGAACGACCTGGGGCTCTCAGCTCAGGCGGCGGTGCCAGCAGCCGACCTGACTCCAGGTACAACCGGCTGCTCAGGACATGGCGTGCCCTGGGTAGAACTGGTTGGTTGAGGGGTAGGGGTTGGGTAATGACGACCCAGAGGCTCAGTGTGGGTTGTCCAAAGACAGATAAGAGAGATGGCTTTCTCCCCCAGAGACCTTGAGCTCTAGAAGGGAGAAGGTGTCTCTCTAGAGCCAGAATAGAGGAAACTCAGCCACTGGGTGTGTGAAATCCTGCTTTGTTCTTGATCCAGTGACACTGGAAGGGGCCTTTCAGTCATGGGAATTCACTGATTTCCAGTGTAAGCCTGAGCCTGCTCTCTGTAACATAGGATCTCCACACTCTATACCCAAGCACAGGCCCCTGTCAGGGCCATCTGTCCCACCTCAGAGGCCACCTCTTTGTGAAAGTACTTGGTCTCTGCTTGGTCAGCCCTCCAAAGCCCCGGCCCTACTGGGGTCCCTTGGCTATGTCTATTTCTCTTGTTCCTGGCCACACGTGAAGCCATTGCCCGCACCCCCCACCCCTGAGAAGGTAATGCAGGTCTCAGTACTTGCCTGGGGCATAGGTGGAAGGTGGCCTCTGCCCAAAGGAGCCTGCAAATACCCTCACCACAGCAAGAGGCATGGAAAGGCAGCACCTCTGTGCGAGGTTCAAGAGGGGAATCCCCCCCACTGGTGTTACTGACTGCTTAGTGGTTCTGAAGGAACTGAGGGCCACGCAACAGGGCACTCTAGCCTTGACATGGAGTGAGAACTCAACACAGGGTCCCCCTGGCCAGAGTGAGCCACCAGACACTTCTCTGCTGCAGCTACACGGGCTTTTCAGACCCACACTTGTCTACTTCGGATGAACTCCCTGTTTGCGATCAGCAGAGAAGCCAGAACGTGTCTCCTTCAAGCTGGCCCCTCTCTTCACAGCAACACATGGCGTGGGACCACCGTGGGCTCCTTGGTGTACCATGCTATCCAGACTTCCCACCCCTCTGTGAAACCAACACAGCTGGGTCTGTGGCCATGTTCCTTTGCTTTGGGGGATGGCTGGGTCCTTGGTTCTGAGCCCTGTGCAGACACCACAGCAGCACCCTCTCCTGGTGTGTGTGTGTGGAACCTGACCGTGTGACTGAGATCTGTGGAGTCTCAGCAAACACCGCCCTACCTCCCCTTACCTCCAGCCGTGTCCGGTCTACGTCTTTGGGCAGTTTCACACGAATTCGGTTTGTTACGATGAGGGAATCATAGGGATATATCTGCAGGAAAGACACCACAGAGTTATCTTGAGAGGCAAGTACCCCTGAGCTGACCAAAAGGCAAATCCGGATACATACTTGTGTGGGCTGTGGACATGCTCATTTCATAGAGAAAAATGCAACAAAAAGGTTCTTATAACCTGAGCGGTTGCAGCGAGGCGGGAGACGTCGGTTAGTGAAGATGGTCCCTTACCTTATACTCTGTAAGAGAAGAGCAGAGACCACAGGACTGGCTTAGGAACAAAAGAATCCATGCCCAGGATGAGAGCAATCCTCTTTCTAGGCAGCTCCCACCCCCAGTCGGCTGGGCCGTGCCTGGTCTCTGGTCCCCTAAGCAGCCTTCATGGGACTCTGGTCTTGGATTTTGAGAGACTCCAAGGGTCTCCCACAGGAACCTGAGAGCAGGAGGCATGGCCAGGAGGCTGCAGGCCACACTGGAAGCTGTGGAGCGGCACTGTGCTTCTCGACTGGGAGATGCCTTTCCTGGTGGTGTTCAAGGCTACTCTGAGAAAGGCACCGGTCTCAGTTTACCCAGACAAGCAATGGGATCTCCAGGGAAACCTTCTGAGGGGTGTTGTGGAGTCTGATGCCTTTAGCGAGATGTATCCCTCCACCCCTCTACCACAGTCCCCTATCTCAATTGTCTTTCTTTCTTTTTTTTTTTTTTAAACAAGGTCTCACTGAGCTTAGGCTAGCTTGAATTCACTATATAGCTGAGGGTGACCTTGAGCTCTTGATTCTCCTGTCTTCCCACCCCAAGTGCTGGGGTTACAGCATGCACCATCATGGGTAGCTTACAGGGTGCCTGGGGATCACGTCCAGGGTCCGTGAGCCAAGCACTCTACCACACAAGCCCCATCCCAAGCCCTCTTCACCATGCCCCGCTTCCTGTTTTAAACTACTGAGCTCTGTACGGCTCCTTCTAGACTTAAGGGATCAGAGAGGGGATAGCGCGGTGTGGATGGCAGGGGCACCATATACACAGGGAGGGTCACTAGAATCTGGTCCTCAAAATCATTCTGGAAGGAAGATGCCTGTATGAGGCAGGCCCTTGGTCTTCCGACTAGGGACTCTGGAGTGCCAGCTCTGTGCCTGGAGACTGGGACAACCACTTCAAGAGCAGACTGGATGCTGCCATCTGTGTATGAACTGGTATGAAAGAACAAGACCCCCCCCCCCCCGGCTCCCAGCATTCCAGAGGGTAACAGTGAGCATGGCCAAGTGCATGACCCTATTCAGAGGCCTTGAGCGGAGCGCCTGTCACATGACCAGCTGGCCACTCACACACATGTCAGCAGACACATAGTGGATAAGGGAAAGATGGGGCTTGGCTTGCACTGTTCAGCTCAGACCCCGGAAGCTGTTTGCTTATAGCTGCTGTACTCCACGAGATGCACAGCACTAAAAAGCCATGACAGGCCCCTGCAGCATAGGATGAGAGAGCCGAGGGCCATCGGGGACCTGGGGGACCCTACATCCAGGGTGCAGAGCCCTCTGCCAGCAGGTCCCGGAGGGGTGGTCTCAGAGTGAGACCGGTAAACATTTGCTAGTGATTCTGGCCTAGCCAGAGACCCACAGGGGGCCCCCCGCTGTGTGTACCTCGCGTGCCCCAGCTGGCATCCGGGTCTGCTCCACAAGGGGCCAGGTTGGCATTCTGGAAGAGAGAAAGAGAGAGAGACCGGCAAGAGGCAGGTTGCATGGGGCGGGCAGTAGGGGGCTGGAAGACAGCCCCCAGTGCATTCTGGGTCCTCATACAGCTGGGATAGGAGAGTGTTTGACAGGTTTAGGTGAAAAACAGACGTTGTCCCCTAACATTGAACGCTGGAAAGTGAACAGCCAGGATTCCTGCCCTGTGGGCTGCTGGCTTTCACGCCTGCCTCAGAAGCCTTTGAACCCTAACTCTGACCTACCTTTAAACATGAGCCCTGGCGCCTGGGTCCTGCTCTGAAGTTGGTATGGCCTACAGCACAGTTCAGTGCCCTTTCTAGTACTAATGTTGTGATCGGGATAGCCTGTGGTATCTCTGCTCTCCCTTGTGAAAAGTAGATTCAATTTGCTGTTCCCACACTCTAGGTATACCCGAGATTCACCCCTGTCTCACTGTGCCTATAAGAAGGCAAAGGGGCACTCACTGCCCACTGCCTCCAGGGGGCTATGCACTGTCCCCTCTGTATCCCCAGAGTCCCCAGCTATGCAGTCCAGAGCACCAATGTCTGTGCTTTAAGACAGAAGGGGCCCCTGCCTCCCTCTGGAAACCATAGGCACCCCCACGGCTCCAGGCTCACTAAAGGATCCTGATGTCCAGAAGCCCCTAGTACGCTGGACAGAGTGGCCTTGCTCTGATTTTAATACTCAAGAAGAAACATTCTAGACAGGATGTAGGCAGCTGACTGTCACCTGACTCAGCCTCTGCTCTCCACCGCCCATGGCCGTCACTGACAATCTGTCATCTCAGAACCATCTTGGTCATTAAAGGTGTTTTGCTTTCTCTTCTACCCACGTGGAAAACCCCATCTGTACCAGCTACCCCTGTGTGTGGGGTCCCTGTCACTGCAAAGCAGCCCGAGCCCCCACAGGGCTGTGCCATCCCTGTCCCTTCTGATTCCTGCCACCGCCACACCTGTTGTCTACACCCGAATTGTTCGGTGAGCTGAGCTCCCTGAAGGATGTCTGACCGCTCTCCGGGGCCCAGCACAGTCCAGGGCCTGAAACAGGGTCAGAGCTGTTGGGCAGAGTTTCTGAAACAGGCCTCAGGGATTGCATTTCAGTGGAGCACTGCAGGTACAGGCACCCTGTGCTCCGCCTGCAGATACAGTTACAAGGAAACTGCTTCCGACGGACCTTAAAGCCGGTGGAAAGTGGGGCACAAGCTGTGAGCAGGCTACACAGACCCAGAGAACGTGGAAGCAGAGATACACTGCTACCTCCTTCCTGCCTCAGAGCTGGATCCACGGGCTGTGCCTGGCTGTTGAGAGGGTGAGTGTATACACAAGGGGTTGGAATGGGCCTTTGGTTAAAATTTCTCATATTTGGCTTACCATGGATTTTTGGGCATGGGTTTTCCTTCCTTCCTTCCTTCCTTCCTTCCTTCCTCCCTCCCTCCCTCCCTCCCTCCCTCCCTCCCTTCCTTCCTTCCTTGTTTTTTGAGATGTCTTGGCTGGTCTAGAACTTGTTATGTAGACCAAGCTTGGCCTCAAACTCATAGAAATCTGCCTGTCTGCCTCCCCAGTGCCAGGAGTAAGAGCGTGCACCACCCAGTCCAGAAGACCCGAGATTTGAACGTGACTTCAGTGATTCAATCTTAGGGTTCCACCCTAGTTTGCCCTCCTGGGCCCTAAGCTCCGCATCCTTAGCCAGGGGCTGTCTCATCAGTCAGTAGCTCTCCAGGACCTCCCACCTTCACCAATTCCCCTCAGAAGTTTTCAAAAACAGCTTTGGGGAACATTTTCGCAGCCTCAGACCAGCATCCCAGGCACACGGGTCTGTCAGGGAGCCTCTGGTGCAAACTGAGGCCGTCCTGCCTTGGTCCCCCCACCTTTGCAGTCAGGCCAGACTGATGCGAAGGAGGAATGCTGCCACCTAGTGTTTGGATTCTCATACCACAAGCAATCAGTCACGGGTGCCAACAAGCAGAAGGAGCTCCCTCCAGCCTTCTGAGTCTGAGGCAAGGGAGGAAGGATGGGGAGTGGGCCAACCTCCAAATGGAGGGACAGGTCTAGAGCAGAAGGCGTGGCCTCTATGCTCCGTGTGTCTCTACAGACCACTCAGTGCAAGCGAGTCGTCAACTGTCTGTGCGGTCCAGCAGCAGAGCAGAATTGCAAGAACCAGCCCAAGGCTGCACTGCCTGACCCCGCCCCGCCCAACTCCTCCCAAGTTCTCAAGGAGGGCCAGGGTTTTTTAAAGTGACATGTTATTTACCTTCCCCATCTGGGCATTCATCAGCTCTACCGACACGTTCTCTAATCTTGCTGCACCCCACGAGGTGGGACGCCTCCTCGGGCTTTCCAGCCACGGTTCACAGGGGTCAAGCATCTTGCCACGTTCACACAGACAACGCACAGGGCTGGAGGAGTGTGAACCCATGGGCTTTGCTTCCCAAGATTACACTATGGTTGCTAGTAGGAATGAGATCATGGCCACCCACACCGGCTGCTGTGATTTCTCTGCTGAAGCCACATAGGCCTGGCTCAGCAGACGCTGGTGTGGAAGAGAGGCTGGGGGCTTGCTTTTGAAGTCATGACTCACGTGGAAACCATTACCGAGAGCTCGGGGAAAGATCTCAGAGTCACATGTGTTCTTATAATCACTCAGATATAAGAACCACGTTTAGTTCTAGGAAATAAAGACTATGAAAGTTACAGCACTTCCTTCAAGATGGCCGTGAATTCAGGGCTAATTCAAACACACACTCTTTCCAGGATCTCAGCTGAAGATCTATAGTCACAGATAGACCACCCCCATGCCCCAATCCCTGTCCCATGCCTCTTTCAGAGACAGGTCTTATAGAGACCAGGTTAGCTTTGAACTCACTTTGGAGCTAAGGCTGGTCTTAAACTCCTGGTCCCTTTGTCTCTTTAAACACTTTAAAAATATAAATGTACATTTTTTTTTTGAGACAGGGTCTCACCATGTAGCCTAGGCTGAATTTTCTACACAGACGAGGCTGGTCTTGAACCCACTGACCTCAGCCTGCCTCTGCCTCCCAAGTGCCGGGGATAAAGGTGTGCACCGCCATGCTTCGCAGACATAAACACTTTTGGAGTTTTATGAACACATGGAAACTAGATTCAAAAGGAATAAGGTTTTGCATTTATCTACTGGTTCAAGCTTGTGGGGAAGTTACTCTGTAGTCTTGGTGACTCTTGTTTACTAGATCCATGTCTGATTTCAAGACTGCACAAGGTACCTATATAAGTTGTCTGTGACTGCTGGGTTGTTTGGTGCCTTTAAGTTTCTGAGTTCTGTCGCTGGTTCACGGGGACACACTGGCGCTCTCCGTTCCTGCTCTCTCTTCGTATATTATCTATTGGAAACTTAATTTCACTGTCACGGCGTCGTGACTCCCAAATCTTTTTCTTATTATTTCTATTCATTAAGGATACATTTTGCAGTGTGTATCTTGCTGTTTTTTTAAAATACAACCTGACAGCCTGTTTCTTGTGCTGGAATTTAGTTTGTTTACAGGTAACATCAGCATTTTCCCAAGTGCAACTTCTTCCAAGGAGCGGCCCCAAGGACCTTCAGGTGGCCAGTCACCATTCTCTTCCGGATGGGCCAGGCGGCACACGTCAACCGTCACTGACTTGTTTAAAGGGAGACCTGCAGCAGGTGGTTACTGGACTGCTGGACCCTTCCTCCTGTGGCAGGTTTGGGTAGCGGGACATTCTCATGACCTTTGACATGTACAACTCTGGGGGTTACTAGGGCTTTGTGACAAACCCCTCTTGGAGCAGGGCTCGGGAGAATGTCTGTCCCTTCAGCTGAGGGACACTCTAAAAGGGTCGTGGTCATAACTAACCAGCCTTCGCTATTGGGAAATCGACTTATGCTTCGGTAGCTTTTCTCATGCAGGGCAATTTGTTTTTGATGGGACACTCTCCTGAGGCCTCCCTCTCTTTTGGATCTTGCTCTCACCGAATCTGTGCTTTGACTTAGGTTTCCCCCTCCCCCCAAATCCTTTCTGCTAGCAAAGCACCCAGCGAATGATTTGAGTCTGGGGGCACTGCAGGTCACTGGCAAAGGTTTGTGGGCAAGCACTGCAGGAACTCCAGAGAGAAGGGCATGGCTGTAAAAGACTGTTCAGGTGACTGAATAGCCAGCCCTCTGCTGAGGGTGCATGGATGGATGTGCAGGTAGGTATTGGAGGGGTGAGGATGGAAAGGAGCGTGCGCAGGAAACAAGGGATCCCAGAGCCAAGTGGCAAGCCAGAACTCCTGTGAGGATGGACTCCGCCTTTGGGAGTTCAAGCCCAGGGCACTTAGGTCTGCTCACTGTCTCCTCCCTAGTTCACATAAGATCTGCCTCTCGGTCCTACAGGAGTTAGGATGATGTTCACAATAGTTCCAGGAGGAAGATGGACCCACCAGGGTCCAGAGCACCTTTTCTCAAGAGGACTTGGTAGAAACCATGACCTCTGCAGACAGGGAAGCTCCCCAGTGGGACAGGAAAGCTGAGACTCTCCCAGGTGGTGGCCTTCTATGTGTTCCCCTCGAGTGCTGACTGGACCCAGGCTGGGCATGCAGACAGCCCAGAGCCATTACTTCCCTCTCAGTCACAAAGCAAACACCCAGGACCTGACTTGAAGGGGAGGGACATATTAGCTAGGTCAAGCTGGACACTGGCACCTCTGGGGCCCTTGCTTAGAGAGCAACTGTTCCAGGTAGAAAGAGAACCTTCTAGAGAGACATACAGAGTTCCCATATCCCTATATCCCTGACTCTAAGCGGAGGATCTTACATCTGATGTTAGAGGAATCCCGTTTCCAGCCCCTTTGCTCTCCCTGTGGGAGACAGATTCCATTGGAGAAAACTCAGAGGCATGCAACATGCAGGGTCCATTCCAGAGCAGGAGGGTCAGTGGGAGGGAAGTCCCATGATCCTCCAGAGTCCATCCATGCAGAGGCGCCTGTATGGGGAACGCCCTGAATCTGGGTCCTGAACAGACGCACAGTAAAGCAGAGCCTGAGAAGGTAGAGAAAACAATGGCTAGCCCTAAAGGATGCTTGCGGCCTCTGGAGAGGCCTTCCTGGTTGTAGGAGTGTCCCATAGAGAGAAGGATAACACAGACAGTTGGCCCTGAGTTCACATCAGGTAAGACCACTCCAACACACACACACACACACACACACACACACACACACACACACACACACACACCTCTCATTTCATTCTATTGAGAAGTAGATTATCTTGGTTTATATACAACTTCCTGACACTTGGAAATTTTTCCTAGGTGATAGAGATTCTCCTGGGATTCTGTGCTACATGAAGCTTGGGGGTTCTCAATCATTAGGACACCCCAGCCTAGAGATCTTTGCTGAGAACCAACGTGGCTATAGGCTCCTCATAAAGGGCACTGGACCGGGGCACATGCCAGGCTCTCTTTGGGGAGTCAGGCTAGAAGCCACCTGCACTTGCCTTCATGTATCTTGAGGCTGAGAAGAGGATAAAAGCACATCCCCAGCGATGGACCAGACTACATGCTAGTACACGGGATGGGCACGGCTCCATAGACACAGGAACATGTCAGACTTGGCTGGCTCTAGCCACAGGGAAGGGTGTGGGCCTGAAGAGCATCTCAAAGCAGCCCTAGTCACTCTGGGTGACCTACAGCTCCCCTGCCTTAGACACTGGGGATTCTTTGGCCTCTGGGGCACAGCAGAGTATAGCTGGGCGTGGCCTGGTCACTTTAGCCATGGGAACAGCTACAGTGGCAGCATCTTTAGCAGAACATCAGGCAGAGGCAGGCAGGCAAGCAGGGTCCCTGCCTCTCCTTGCCGTGAAGTCACAAAGCTATGGAAGTCAGTGCAGGTAGGCAGCAAGTGATGGTTAGTGCCCCACAGGTAGGGAGGGCCCAAGTACCTACCCGGAGGTCCAGGCCATTCTTCCCGGGTCCTGGGAGAGTGCCAGGTTTGGAATAAGAGAAGCCTGTAACAGACACAGCACAGCCTCGTCACGCACTCAGCCCAGCCAGGGGAAGGCATGGTCCATGACACTTCCAGCAGAGGGACAGGACTAGGCAGGTGACAACAGACAGAGGCCCCTAAAGATAATCTGCCTGCCTTGCTTGTGACCTTTTATCCCCAGGACACAGAGTGACATCTGAGCCAGTTATCCACACCAGTCCTATTTGGGGGCCCAGCCTAGCTGGTACCCACGTTCAGGATAAGCCTCAGTATCACATTGCCTAGCTAGCTTCTCTCCCAGACTTGGGACCTCCTAGGCTATGTAGGACTGTGCCATCCTGTGATGGCCACCACCAGCCACACGGGATTGGGGATCTTTGAGGTTGGGGGGAATCTCAAATTCAAATAGGGATGACCAGCATCTCTTGAAATGGAATGGGCCAGGCAGAGACACAGGGACCCTTGCTGCTCTCGCGTGGGGCCAAATACAATGGGAGGTGCTGGGCAGCCGGGGAATGACTTGGAGGGGCCACGGGCCACATCACTCACCATTCACACCAAGGACTGGCATGAGGCAGGTACAGAGCTGCCTGCCCACCCTGCTTGGCCCTGCTGCTGAGCATGCTGAGCTCGGCACTCCACGCCAGGTTCCTGCAGGCTCAAAGGACCTCAACTGGGGACCAGGCATGGAGAGACTCAGTTGCCACCAGTTACCATGAGATGGTTCCAGATGTGGTTGGGAGGGGTCTAACTTCAAGGGCACTAGTCTCGGATTTCTTTCCACAGAGGAACCTGGTTGGATCATGAGGTCCTGGTCGAAGCACAGAGCAGGAGAGAGCTGGAAGACAGGAGGCTGGGCCAGGCTGCTGGGCCGAGCCTTGCTTTTCCTGCCTCTCTGTGGCCTAGGTCAATGCACAGCGGGCTCCTTGCATTTTACAGGGAAAGGGCGTGAGACCTCCTCACTCAAAGCTAAGGGGTCCCTCCCCAAGACACCTGCTTCCCAGTTTACACACAAAGTCTCTTCTGGCATCCCAAGGGATCCACCGTGGAGCCCCAGGAGCCTCTGCTAGCTGACGGCGCTAGCTGCAGTGCTTCTCAAAGAGGAGGCCAGCAACAAAGAACCTGCCTGTTGGCTGGGTTCTCAGCCGCACCCAGACCCTACTGCTTCAGAATCTATGATTCTGCAAGTCTTCCAGGCCTTCTGGATGAACAGCAAATGTCTCAACTGTATTTCTGGGAGGCTAGTCAGGGGATGGCACACAGCCTCCCCAGGCTCAATGGTCAACCTTTCACAGTGACAATCTTATTTCCATAGGTCACACCATAATCTTTATAGCCATCCCAGACAGGGCTGGTCCATTACAAAAACAAACAAACAAACAAAAAACAGTCATTGCATTTTTAGTTATGGGAATGTGTGTGGGAATGGGGGTGGGTAAGGGCGTGGTCTGCTGGTGCCCATGGGCAGGAAGAAGAGATCAGATCTCCTGGAGCTGGAGTTCGAGGCAGTTGTGGGCTGCCCAGAGTGGGTGCTGGCACCTGAGCTCTGGTCCTCTACAAGAGAAGCAACGTGTTTAACTACGGAATCATCTCTCGGCTCTGCCCATAAGAAACGCCAGGAGGATGGGACCGAAGCGGTTAGGAGAACTCGGGTTTGATGGCTCACAGCTATATATAAAACTCTTCTGGCCTCAGTGGGCCCAGCCTGCGCATGGTGTATGGACACACGTGCAGGCGAAACAGCCATACACGTAAATGATTTTTTAACAAAGAAAGCATCTTGAGACGAGAAGGGAGGGTGGCCGTGGTACTCCACCCACCTCCCGTCGCTAGGCTCTTCCCTTTCTGAGGTTCCGAGTGCCTGTTTTTTTTTTTGGTATAGAATAGAGTTTATTTAGAGAATAGGATGAGAGTCAATGGTACAGGAGAGAGAGAGAGAGAGAGAGAGAGAGAGAGAGAGAGAGAGAGAATAGAGAGAGAGTGGAGGCTGGCCATGACCATGTGGAGAGAGGGGGGAGGGGAGCCCAAGAGGGGCAGAGAGGTGAGAGGATGAGAAGGGAGAGGGGAAAAGAGCGGGGAAAGAGCCCCTAACCACTCCTTAAGGGGACAACTTCTCTCAGCTTTCCCTCCTCTGAGAAGGTCCTTGTCCCTCCCTCCCAGAAGCACACTCTCACTGGAGGCAGCACTCACAAGCAAACCTCCCTTTCAGTACAGAAGACTTTCTGCTTGCTTCCTGTTCCTGGAGTTTGCACTGAGTAGCTGGAAGCCACCAACTATTGCTTCCTGTAGATGGCAGTGCTCTTCTCACTGCATACTTTCAAGAAGTTGAGTGTTTTGTTTTGTTTTGTTTTTTTAAACCTTAGCGTTCAGAAGTTTAGTAGCATGTCTTGATGTGGACTTTTTTTTTTCTTTTTGGTTGATCGGGGTCACTCAGTTTCTTGATCTTGCAGGCTTACGACCTCTGCTGAGTCTGGGAGATTTTCAGCCACTGTTCCTTTGAGGGTTTCCAACCCATTCTTTTTCCCCTCCTGGGAATTCAAAGACACAAAGACCGTTTTCCAGGTCCCTGGTGGTTGTTATTCTTCCCGCCATTGTCCAGACTGGAATGAAGGTTCGGGCGGTCGAGCTGTTGGAGTGGGTTACTCTGTCAGAGTTAGCCGTCCTGAACCCTTCCAACAGGGTTTTACATTGTTTCACCTTTCAGGTCAATGTCAGTTCTCAGCTGATTCCTTTTAAAAGTAATTTGCGTTTCTTTGGTGAGT
Source organism: Apodemus agrarius (assembly GCA_964023405.1). Lineage (NCBI taxonomy): Eukaryota > Metazoa > Chordata > Mammalia > Rodentia > Muridae > Apodemus > Apodemus agrarius. The sequence goes on from OZ030016.1 coordinate 72,179,910, forward strand.
CGTCTTCTCTGTTCCGGTTTTGACACAACTGCTCACTGGAGCATCTTGCTGTCGCATATCTTAAGACTCCTCAGGTGACGTCAACACCGGTTCTGGCCAGTGTTGGATCCAGTCCGCTGACTCTTATCCTTGTCCAGATGCTGCCATTATGTTCTGGGTGCTGCGAGTCACTGTTGATTGCATCCTGGGTCTCCAAATGTTGTAATAAAAAATGAGGTCTTGTGTAGCCTCCCATTTTAGCAAGCTGAGTTCCGTTGGGCCCCGCGTGTAGAGCCTGGCATACAGACTGGTCCCTGTGGCCACTGGTGTTCAGAGTGCTGATTAAGAAGCCACTCCATTCTTCTTGACTTGCTTAGGGTCGATGGTGTCCCCCCAGCCCTCCGGTCTCTGCCACAGCTGCCTGTGTGTTTGTCCCACCAGCTGGGAGGCAGAAAAGGCTAGCGGTACATAAAGATCATCTTCCTGGGCCTCCTCTCTGCTGGCCTCCTGCTCTGTCTCCATACCCTGTCCCTATAGGGGTAGCCAGCCTTCTCCCCCTCCCACCTGTGACTGTTTGCTATAGCCTCTTCCTTTTAGGTGTGGTTAGCGGGGAGAGCCAGACAGGTGCATCTCCGGTGGTCTAGTCCTTGGAGCTGCTAGTCTGTCTTAGGGAGGGAGCTGCCATTGTCTGATTTTAAAGTTTCCAGTGTCCTGTGTGCAGGAGAGCAGATAATTTTTGTATTTAAAACCCCTTCACACATCCAAAGGTTCAAACCCATACTCAGGGGCCTCTGGGCCTTGAACACAAGGGAGCTGGGGTCTAGGGAGATCAAGTGACCTGCATGAGGTCAAATGGCCCAAGCAGGTTGTCTAGGGACCTGCGTGTCTGATAAGGTCAGATGACCTTCAAGAGCGTGGGACCATGAAAGAGAGGTCCCATGCAAAGGAAGAGGCAGGTATGGAAGACAGAAGACCCTGCACAAGCTCACAGCTGTGTGCGTGTGACCCTAGGTTATGTACAGCCCTTCAGGCCCTGGCCACCCCCCAATTCCTGGGCTAGGCCTACGCTTTCCCTAACTACACACCCCTGCGCCAGCTCTCAGGCGCCATCCGTGGCCACCGTGAAGCATCCTGCTGATTTCTCTCGGAGTTCTGAGCACAAGGTCCTTGGCTCTGGTCTTTTCAGGGTGGCTCATAAGAGGTCAGGGCAGCTACTAGACACTCGGGACAAGTGACCAGGAGAAAAGAGTTCCTGACTCAGTGGGAGCTGCAGGCGTGTCACAGTATCCCAGGACACTCTTCTGACAACTGACTGGCAAGCCACGGCAGGTCACCGCCCCTTCACTGGGGTCCAGTTCATGACTGCCAGGGCCTACTCTGGGCGGGTACGTCCTCTCAGCTCTGAACAGCAGAACTCAATGTCCCGGAGCAGCAGCGAGAGCTTCAGGCTGGGGAAGCCAGTGGGACAGGCTTGAGCCTGCAGGCGATGGTTCTGGATCAGCCTCATTGTAGATGAGGGAGTTTCATACCATCACAGCTTGTTAGGGGACCCAAGGTCACACAGCAGTGACTAGCTGGGTGGGGCTCCACTAGCTGGACAGACACAGATACAGTGCTGTGTCAATCCCTCTCACCGGTTCCTGGACACATTTGTAGCCTTCAGATCTTTCCTGGAAGCCATGCCTGCTTCCATCTTGTGTCTAGCTAGTCCCTCTCCTGCTATACCATGGTGTCTCCCTCCCTGAGGCGCTGCAGAAGCCAATCTACAAACGCTCGCGTGTACTCTGCATTGCACAGTACGTCTCTAACACAGATGCTGGCAGCTACTTCCTGTCACCATCCAGCCAACTCGGTCCCATGGGAGAAACCTTAAATCCCCTGGGGCTGTCATTGCACAGGGTAGGGAAGGGACTGGTGACAGTAACTTGGCGACACAGTTAGTTAGCCATGTATCTGCCTTGGGCTGGTTCATTCCTTCCCAAGAGTCCCTTGCTTCCGGGAGCACGTCTTGAGGCCTGTTGGACACTGGCCGCCATGAGGACTTCTTATATTTTGTACTGGCTAGTTTGGTGTGTCAACTTGACACAGGCTGGAGTTATCATAGGAAAAGGAGCTTCACTTGGGGAAGTGCCTCTACGAGATCCAGCTTTGGGGCATTTTCTCAATTAGTGATCAAGTGAAGGAGGGCCCCTTGTGGGTGGTGCCATCTCTGGGCTGGTATTCTTGGGTTCTATAAGAGAGCAGGCTGAGCAAGCCAGGGGAAGCAAGCCAGTAAGTAACATCCCTCCATGGTCTCTGCATCAGCTCCTACTTCTGACCTGCTTGAGTTCCAGTCCTGACTTCCTTTGGTGATGAACAGCTGTGTGGAAGTGTAAGCTCAATAAACCCTTTCCTCCCCAACTTGCTTCTTGGTCATGATGTTTGTGCAGGAATAGAAACCCTGACTAAGACATATTTCTATGGCACCCTTCCCAGTATGCGCTAGCTACCAATCTTCACAGGCCCCACCTCCCTGCAGCTCCACAGGTCCTGCCCAGCTCTGGTCCCCTGCCTAGAACAGGGCTGGGACACAGGAGGTGTTCAAGGTCTGTGTGCTAGGTGACTGGACTGCTCCTGCCTGTCTGGACCCCGATTTGGTACTGGAAATACCAAAGATCTTCCAGTTCTGATACCTGTGGGTTCTGTCACCTAGGTTCTCCGTCACAGCTCTACCACGGGGTGTTTGCTTGGCTGCCATCCTCAGTACTCCCAGGAGACAGACAGGCCAGGAGGAGCCTGCTCTTTATAAGCACAGACAAAGGAACGAGGGACAACTCTTTCTCGCCATGAACTCTCCAGGGGTCAAAGACTGAAGGGCAAAGTGTGGCCTTTCCTTCCTTCTTTCCTTCCTTCCACTGGAGAAGAACAGAGCCACAGAAGCCTGTCCTGCCGCTGGCCGCTGCTGAGTGGCTCGAGGGGAGGGCAATGAGCTAATCAGCAGACACATCCACCATCCCATATTCCACAAGGGCCGCAGGCTGGAGGACACAGAGGTAACACTAATGTCAATGACACAGGGCAGTCTGGAGTGAAGTGGCCCCTGAGAGGTTCCCCTTGTAGTCCCTGAATCACAAAGTCAGAGTCTCATTTGTCTCCAAGCCCAAACTACCCTGAGCCCACTCATGCCACCGTCCTCTCAACCTGCTGATGGAAAGCCAGGGTTTACTCCTCTGAAAACTTTGGGGCCTTGCTAAGAACCACCGTGACCCTGGGTCGTGTCTTTTGTGGCCCAGGTGTTTGAATGATACCACCAGATCTCTGACTACCATGCCTGTCTCTGTGGGTGAACATCTGTACTCACATGTATAAGTAAGGGACCCCAAAAGAGAGGATAGGACAAAAAAGATCAGGAACGTGGGGTCCAGAGGACACCTGTCCACAGGGTGCAAGCTAGGGGAGGGGACTCAGGGCATCAAGTCTCACTCCAAGGCCTTCAAGGTTCTCCTCTTACAACAAAAGCCAACCCTGTCCCCTTCTGTACAGACTCGGGCAGTACTCAGGCACTCCCACAGAGCTGGGAAACACGTCTATGATAAAATGTACACCCACTGGTAGTCTAGCAGGGCCCAGCAGTCCCGGGGGCAGCACACTGGGGTGGAGGTAAAGGCGCAGGTGCAATGCTAGACCCTGCGGGTTTCCTGCTCCAGCGACATGAAGCCAGGGCACGGGGAGAGAAGCAGAGGCAGGAGGATGTAGTCATGACTGTTGGCACATGGCAGGTGGAGTCGGCCACACCCTCACTAAAGGTTCCGCTGTGCAGACCCCGCCTCAGCTGTGGCTCAGGTGCCAGCACAGGGTGGGGGCTGGGTTCCTACAGGCCAGGTACACGCACATAGCAGCTGCTTCCTGTCTGCACCACTCACGCTGGCCTGCTGTGGGGATGCAGTAGAGGAAAGGGCTGACAGACAGGCCCTTGTCACTGTGGGGATGGCCAGTGAAGACACCTGATGCAGCCTGCCTCCCAAGGACCAGCGCACTCAAAAGTGCCTGGGGTGAACACCCTGCAGATGAGAACGTACCGCAGAGAGGTATAGACACAAGCACAGGCCACACAGCGTGGTGACAACCAAAGCAGGACCCCAAGAGGTGGCATCTACAGCTCGGCTTCTTCCCACACTGTGTCCTGCTTCCCTCACTCCCAAGTCCCAGGCAATCCATACGTTTCAGTGGCAATTGCTGGTGACACGGCCTGAATGCTACTGGGGCTGGGGGAGTCTGGGCTGAAGTCATGGGAATGGAACCAGGCACTCCCGGAACAGAGCAAGGACCAAACACTGAAAAACAGCATCCCTAAGCATCATTACACTTTGGTCCCCAGCTAATGCCTGATGCCAGAGGCGAGGCACTAACTACACAAGGCAGCGAGGGTTATGGGCAATGCCTACGGTCTCCTCTAAGGAAGAGCACCCATTGCCCACACCAAAGTCCCACAAAGCACATGCGCACACCCAGCATGAGACAACCACCTGGTGCAAAGTTCCCAGGTGGAGAGTTGAGGGACGACGTTATTGTAGCCATCCCAGCAGGCCAGGGGTACACGAGGGAATCCCCACCTCCTCTCACCATGCCCTCAGCTAGCTCTTCCCCAAAAGCACCGACAGTAGATCCAGACCTGTGGGGCCACTTGGTGTGCCTTCTCACATTGACATCAGCCTTGTGGGCATGCTCTGAGATCGCAAGGGACACCACCTGCTTACCAAGACTCCCCACACAGCAACATTCCAGTTTCCAGTTGGTCACGATGTCCCTCCCCTACAGAGCATTTCCTGTGCGTGCGGGTTAAACAGTGCCAGGCATGGTTGGGGGTGAGGGTCGTGAGAACAGTCTTGCCGTCTGCTGCTGGCCAGGCAACGCACTCTCGTATGCTCGGTGTCTAGCGACCCCAGTGTCAGCCCTGCTACTCTGGCTTCTATCATAAGCCAGTGAGCAGGGAGCCCAGATTTCACTCAGAGTCGGTACCACCATGACGCCAGCCAGGGGTTCCCTCTGCTGTCTCACACCATAAATTCCCGCCACCTCTACTTCCAACCTCAGCCACAGCCATGGAAAACACCTTCCTGCCCAGCTTAGGCCAGAGGCTGCTTCTGTGTGAGACTGAGCCTGCCTGCAGCCTGTGCTGGCTCTGCCTCGGCCCTACAGCATCTTCAGTGAGCCACAGGATGGGAATTTTCTCCGTACGTGAGAATCATCCGCAAGCCAGGCTTCACAACACCCACAAGGCTAGGCATACGTCAGCTTTGTCACCCGTGACGTTGGACCATAGCTCCTAGGACCCTCCAAGTGCTTTCTCAGGATGTTACAGGGACCGGGACAGTGCCTTGTACCAGTTTCCAGGTCTGTGCTTGCCTCCTGACCATGACCACATCTGCCCCCAGGGAAAAAGAGGCCCTGGGAGCTGTTCTCTTTGCTTTCTTGCTTGCTCCGAGAGAGCCACAAGGGGGCGCTGTACACGCATTAGCGAACCATATCCCTGCCGGAGAGCCGGGTGAGGCCAGGGCTCAGATCTTTACCTGGCCTGATTCACATTCGCACCTTCTTTGAGAGGTCTTGGTTTTGTTCTAATTTTATTTTTGAGACAGAGTCTCACTATGTAGCTCAGGCTGGCCTCAAACTCACAGCAGTCTTTCTGCCATTTCTGTCACCCAAATGCAGGGGTCACATGTTGTCACTTGCTTTTAGTTTTTTTGGGGGGGGAGGGAGAGTAAAGCTGAGATTTGGGGACCCACTCAGCAGGGGCCCTTTGCTGGCAGGCTCCGGTGTGCTTCAGAAGAGCCACTCACGTGAGTAGAGGCTGTCCCCGGTCGTCCTTTGGAGAGGCTCGTGATCAGCCCCGCTGCTGAGGGACAGCGACTGGCTGTCCAGGTCCGGAGAGTTAGTCCGGGTGTCTGCGTCCCCCTTGAGGAGCAGCCAGGTTGTCTTCTGCAGAGGAAGAGAAGGTTCTAGGAACACTGCGGTCGTCTGCAATGGCGAAAACATCGCACCAGAACCTACCAGCAGCTCCGTACCCCTAACCCACAAGCCAACTCCACTGCGAAAAGCAGCTGGAGAAATGGCCAAACGCTGCCCGCAGCCTGCTGTGGTGATGTCTGCCCCCCCCCCCCCTCAGGCCGCTCTTTTACAACCAGCCACATCGAAGAGGCAGCCAGTCAAGTCATTCAACTCTCCCGGAAAACGAAACAAAACAGAAACCAACCAGCAAACAAAGCAGCTGCCAAGTTGTTCTAGAGCCTTCCTGTCAAATACCCCAGAATGCACCCGGGTTATTTCTTAGTCAGTGTTCATATCTCCGCAGTCCCAGAACCACGGGCTGGCCGCCCGGCAGAGGCGGGCACTGGCAGAGCATGTGCCCATACTGAGTGTTAAAGGAGGCGGGAGGCGGGTGGGTGTGGCTCCCACCTTGGTCCTCCTGGGACTCCAGGAGCAGAGTGGGAGAAGGGCTGGAGATCCACTGGAGTGGCCATCCCACCCCGCAGGGCTCTGGTCCCCTCCTTACCTTCCTGCTGTCCTGGTCGAAGCTGCTGTCCTCCACGTCCAATCGCCTGGCGGCTGGAAGGGAAAACCAGTCTGTAAAGGCAGCTCGCCCTGTCTGTCCTGGGGGCCCTACTTTACATAATGCTCGAAAGTGGGGTGGAAATCAATGAAAAGGACAACGCAATGAATGCCTTTCACAGGCTGGAAGGAGGACACACTAGAGCAGCCTCCTCGGGGGCTTGTGGCCTAGGAGGTGGGCGTGTCCTGAGCAAAGTCCCGCCTCACTCTAGTTCTAGTCACACCTCCAACATGGAGAAATGGAGCCACATCCTCAGGTGTAGTCACTTGGCATTTGATGAACATACTATTGACCTTTGGTGGTGGTGGTGGTGGTGGTGGTGGGGACCCTGAAAGGACAGGTCTCGGCCTCGGTGGCCATGGTGTCAGACACAGGTGTACACTTCTTGGGCATCACTGCTTCTTTCCCATCACGAACGCTTCAAGATTTGCCCCATTTCACAGATGGAGAGACTGAGGCTCAGGGAGATGCCTCACTTTTGAGACCAGCATGAAGTGAGGTGAGGGGCTGAGAGTGACATAAACTCAGGCTCTCCCCTGCCTGTCCCATTGAGCTGCCTGCCCAACTCAGTCACTGCAGGAGAATCAGCAGAGTGACAGGATGCCCTGGAGATGAGCTCACTCCGGAGTAAGAGTTCACCCCACAGCAGGGTGTTTACCAGGAAGACTCTTGGCAGCACTATGTCGTCCCACTGGGCTGACCCTGTTCCCAGGAGTAAACAAAGAAACCATGCAAGGCATGCTGGTCTATTTCAGGACCCAGTCAGTGCAGGGAGACCTACCAAGAGCTACCCCAGACCCGTGCACACAGCAATTTCTGGAAGCCCTGGGATCCTCACCAGCTAGGGCTGAGCTCAGGGAGGAGAGCAGACGGGCTTCTTACCTGCGGCCTGCGGTGGGCTCAGCCCCGCCCGTCTCTTGGAGCGCCCTGCCTCCTGCACCACCAAGGACAAAACTGACACCAGGCCAGAGAGCTTGGACATTGGGGACTGGGCTACAGGACCTTGACAAGATAGGGCCAAAATTGAAGACTGAGTACTTCTTTTCTAGACATGCTGACTCTGTCTCCCCCGATGGCTGCTGTATCTCCCAATATGAGAGACTGATTTTTTTTTTTTTAGTTGAAAATAAACCCTCTGCTGTCTCCACATCCAGAGGCCAGTGACCGACAGACCTGCTGGGAGGTTCAGTGGAGGCACTCGGAGACGTGGGCGGAGTGACTCCTGCTGCCCAGGCAATGGCTGTCACTGAGCAGCAGGACTGACTGGGGTACAGGGACAAAGCATGCTGTGGCCACTCTGAGCTCCGACAGCTCTGTCCCACGCCCTGTGCCAGAGGCTCCAGCCAGGGGCTCGTTGGGATGTGAAATCCCACCTTGGTAGCCCAGGCCAAGGGTTCTTCAAGGTTTCAGAAAGCGACAGATAACACACTAGCCAGACATGCTCTAGTACACCGCGACCCAGGGCTCCTGAGTAATCCTCCACCTGCTGAGGGGAATGTTCTGTGGAGACTTAACGTGGTCCCCTGCAAACACTACACACTGCGGCAGGTGTACAGTTTGCCAGGCCAGAGCCAAATTCACCAGGCATTTTGCACTGTTGGTAGGTTGCGTCTGTAACAACTCTGAGCCTCAGTTTCCTGATCTGTAAAGTGGGAAAATACCATCATACCCCCTCTAATTTGTGTGCACCGGGCAAGATAATGTCTGAGGAAATGAAGGTCAGCTCACAGGTCTGCAGTGCTAGGAACAGGAAAGAGGCCAACCGTGAAGGTAACCTGCCTCCTCCCGTGATGCGCCACCTCTGGGTACCTCTGGCTGCTCATCGCTTCGTCTCTACCTGCTTACTCTCCACCCACTCTCTGCATCCCACCCCCGACTCACCCATCTGCCTGCTCATCCACCTGTTCACCCAGACACTAACTCACGCATCTCCTCATGTATCCATCACTAACCTGCCCACAATCTGTCCCTCCATCCACCCGCCTACTAAACTTTCTATCTATCTATCTATCTATCTATCTATCTATCTATCTATCTATCTATCTATCTATCATCAATCTATTATGTATCTCTATCAATTATCTATGTATCTATCATCTATGTATCATCTATTATCTATCTATTCATGTATCCACCAATCAATTCCTCTATCCATCCACCCATGCACTATCCACCCACCCACCAAGTCATCTATTAGCTGTCTGTCTGTCTGCCTGCCTGTCTGTCTACCTACCTACCTCATCCCTGTATCTACCGTTCTCCAGTTATTCGCCCAACCGCCCACCTCTGCGTACCTCTCTTTGTCCGCCTCAGTCTATTCCTTTGTCCACAGACACATCCGTTCACCCACACAGCCCTTTATCTACCTGCCCCCATCATGTCGGGCCTCTGACACCCAGCCCTTCAGTATCCATCCTCTCCTTCCCCGTGCACAGTGGGCACCTGCCCTGTTGTGAGCACAGGAACACAAGAAACAGACATGATCCTTTCTGCCTCCGCTGATGGACTTTGTTCTCCCTGCGAGGGGTATAGATTACAAGGCCTAACTTGCTCACTGGGACCTGGGCACAGATCTATGTCCCCTCTGAGCAACTGACAGGAGATGCTCAAGGTCGCGGCAGCCTCTGATGCGCCTGGTGCTTCCCCAGTGACTCGCACATTGACCTCCAACAGATAAGTGGACACAGAGTAGATGGCCACAGCACAGCGGCCCCAGGGCTGCCACAGGAACCGAGCACCGTGCTTCCGGTGGTCCCTGCCCTTCCATAGCTCTGGCGTCCACGCGGCCACCGAGACTGTGACAGGGTGCTCGGGGCAGTCTGTGGCCACCAGGTGTTCTCAGCTCTGCCTGCCGTCGATGTTGAGTCACCCCTGCCAGTGTCTAGTGGCACCCTGTGTTGTCCAAGCACAGGCTTTGACAGCTGGGCCCTAAGCACACCTGGTTGATGCTGTCTCTCTTAAGGGTGGGAGTTTCTGAACACATGGGAGAGTGTCAGGGGCTTGAAGTCTCTCCTCAGACCTCAGGGTTCCAGAACAGTAGGGTCTTGGTTCTCTCCTCGGGTCCAGATGGGTCTCTGAGAACTAGACCCATGGGCAGGACTTCTCTTGTCCAGCACACATCAACCTATACAGTTTAAATTGTTTTGGAATTACACTAAGAATGAAGGTGTATGTATGTGAGTGTGTGTGTGTGTGTGTGTGTGTGTGTGTGTGTGTGTGTGAGAGAGAGAGAGAGAGAGAGAGAGAGACAGAGAGACAGAGAGAGACAGAGAGAGACAGAGAGAAGAGACAGACAGAGAGAGAGAGAGAGAGAGAGAGAGAGAGAGAGAGAGAGAGAGAGAGAGAGAACACATAATGGGAGCAATTCTATGGATTCTCTGCATCCCAAGGCAGGGATGGACTTGGTCACACTGGGGACAATTCTGTGCTCCCCAGGGCAGGCTGTGCTTGGCCATTGTCATGTCTCTAGCCCTGAAGTAGAGCCAAACACATAGTGGATGCCCAAAGGCTACACTTCGGGTAAATTAGTGAAAGCTCCTGGCATCTCTTGGCACTTGGCTTCCTTCTGTGAAGTTGAATGAGTGGCATCAGTTTGCTGACTGCTGCCAGAACTGACGGTGACATCAGAGAACAGGATGTGGAGCCAGCACCTCTGCCCACTGGCATCTCTCCCAGCCACTGGCCCTCCTCCAGAGAAAGGGGCTGTCATGTCTTCAGAGGACACAGAGAAGCCCCTCTTAGCGCCACAGGCCTGTGCCTAAAGCCCTCTCTGGAAAGACTCCCTTCCTACCACACATGTCCCATGTCCCATGTCCCTCGAGGACTTCTATTAGACTTGCTCCGTGGGAGTACTGAGTTTCTAATGTTCTTTGTGGACAGAGTCTACCTGGCACCTGGCCTTTTACCACATCCTAGAAGAAGATCTCAAACCAAAGTGAGACTCAATCTTCTAGGAAAGAAAGCCCTGAGAGGCACAGCAAGCTCTTATCGCCATCCTCAACCAGGGACCAAAGAACTGGGAATACACACATCTTACTCAGATGGCGGCCCTCCCTCTGATGGCGGTCTTGAGGACACAGGTGACCAGATGAGCATCTTCTGCCTGCAGCTGGGATCTAAGGGGAGCTGCAGGAGGGGCCTCTGCCTACCAGGGCCCACACACTCACTCTGTCTCAGGCTCGCAGTAGCTCAGAAATCAAACGGCGAACTTGTGCCTCTGCTCTGCACCTGGACAGTCAGGCTTCCTAGGAAGTCTCTGAGGAAGCACCACTTGCCTGGACGGGTGTGATGGCCACTGTAGAGAGTTAACCTCACCGGATCTGGATTCATCGAAAGGGAACCTCCAGCCATGCCTTTGAGGAATCATTAGCTTCTGGGCATGCCCGTGAGGTAAGGGTGAATTAGGTTAACTGAAGTGGGAGGAGCCACAGTAAAAGTGAGTGACCCTTCCTTCTCCAAGCTGTATAAAAAGGAGAAATGGTGGCCAAGCACTGTCCTCGGACACCCTTGGCTTCCTGGCTGTGCGTGCGATGTGACTAGGTACCTGAAGCTCCTGCCACCGTGATGGTTCTGCTAAGACCGACCACGCTCTTGAACTGTGAGCTGGAGTAAACCCTTCCTTCAGTTGATTTTGTCAGGGTGTTTTATCACAGCAACAGGAAGACAAACTAAACAACAGTCTAAAAACAGATGCCTTCCTTCCTTTGAGAGACAGTGTCCAGAGAGTCCCTTCTGCTCAAGCAGCGCTGCCATTTTCAGAATTTGTCTGAAAGTACTATGAGGCGCAAAGCCTAATCCCAGGTCTCTGAAGAGAATGAGCCTGAGGAGGAAGCATGGCTCCCTGCTAAGTCTCTGGATGAGGACACCTGTTTCTCCCCAAGGTGGCATGGCTGGATGCTGCTTGTGCATGCAGGTGTGTGTCTATGTGCAGGGATGTGTGCAAGCCGGTGTGAGTGTGTGCAGAGATATGTGTGCATGCAGGTGTGAGTGTGTGCAGGTAGGTGTGCATGTGGTTGTACGTATGAAGATGTGTGTGCATGCTGTTGTATATGTCTGTGTGCACACAGGTATGTGTGCACGCAGTTGTATGTGTGTGCAGGTATGTGTGCATATGTAAGCATATGTGGGCACACAGGTGTATGTGTGTGTGCAAGTAGATGTGTGTGTACAGGTATGTGTGTACACATGTGTGTGTGTGCATGAGACTCTACTCTCACATGAAACACAACAGCCCCCAGCTGTTCCTGAGGTGCAGACCATCGAAGCCTCTGTCCTGAGCCACTGCCGAGCGCCCTGTGCCTCCTGCCCGGCAGTCATGGCAGGTCCTCTTCTCGCAATGTCTGGTGGTTCAGGGATGTTCCTGATCTTTCCCACCCCTGCTTGCTCCCCTCCCATCACTTCCTATGCTGCTTCCTCTCTTTTTCTTCTTTAACCAGTAAGCAACAAGCAAATAGAGCTGGAACTGATATAGAAATACAGTAAGATCCCAAAATGTCAAAAACTGACAGCTGAGAGGACAAGGACAGAGGCCAGCTGCACATCCATGATTGCCCCATGGATTCAAAAGCCTCTTGCTCTCCACACCACGTGTCACTTCCCCCCAGTGGGCACAGAGGCCTGGCTATGCTTGTGGCTCTCAAAAGCAGAAATGAGACTCAGGCTTCCAGACCAACAGTAACAGAACCCAGAAGCATCCATGTCCAGTGACTTGGCAGTGGAATGAGAGCAAATACATCAGGGGAAAGGCGTGGCTGCTTTTAATGTGCTAAATATAGGATCTTAAGCTAATGAAACAGCCTTGGGATTCAGATGGCCCCAGGGCCCAGTTTCAAGCTGGAGTGAGGATTAAAATAAAGTTGCTCGCGCCTAGACCAGGCTCCGGAGCTCCTGGGGGAAGGCCTGGGGTCAAGTTGCCTTGGTGGAGCAAATGCTTGGGGGAGAGGGGCTCAAGCACACATACGTGTACACAGGCATGCATACACACAACATGCATGCACACACTCCCATCCGAAACTGGGGGGTGGGGAGGGCTTGTGATGCCAACGGTCTCAAATGCATGAACCGGAAAACAAAGGCACTGTGTACAGCTGTATTTCCCATTTTTTTAAAGAAGCTTCTAAGCTGCTAAAGCTTTCTGGTCACTCTGCAGGGCTCACTGCCTTCCTGTCGTGGGTTTGCCTTGCTGAATGCCTGGCAGAGGCAGTGCTCTCTAAGACCTGATTCTTTTACAGATCGACATACAGAATCCTGGGCTCTGGTAACCGCTCAGGGTTTCTCCAAGGCAGGCTAGCCTGCAGACGGGCAACTCTCTTCTCTACCTTATACAAGGCTGGTGGCTGGCAACAGTGAAGCTGACCTCCCCCGGGGGCTCAGGGTGTGAGCTCCGGCGTCAGTGTGGCCCTATCAGACACTGGTGGTCAATCTCATAGGGTGATTTTCTAACCCCGTCCCTTGCCAAGGCCAACTCCGCTTGGACCGTGGATTTTAACCACACAGTTAAGCTGCCGGGTGGAGACGGAGAGACAGCAGTGGCTGATTAAGGCCCCACAAGCCAAGCTCTATTCTGGGCTCTGGAGAGCACAGAGATCATGGCCCTCCTCAAAGACTGTCCAGCATGGTACTGCAGGGGTCACCTAACGGGGTGTTCCTTCCTTTGCCTGGGCCTCAGTTTTCCGACCTATAAGACTAGGATGCTGCAGTTCCATTCCTGGTCAAAGGTGTCATAATCTAACCGCCCCCGCCCATCCACTGGGGATGCATGTGCACTCCGCTTAGATTCTAAATCCGGGACTTCGGTTCCCTTCATTCCTTCTGAGAGGAGGAGGAAAGACAGAGCTCGGGGCCTCTGTCCACCACTGAGGAGCCAAAGCCAACACAGCAGACCTCCAGTAAGCTGGCTAGCACTTGTCAGTGTGGGAAGCGGGTGCTTCCCTTGGACACATCTGAACAAGAGCGGTCCGCACAGGAATCTCCCTTCTCTCCCTTCTATTCCTAGTGATGACTGTAAGTCTCCACTGTGCGCAGCCATTGACAGCTTTGATCTGTTTCTGCACCCGTTGATCTAGGAGCACCTCATGCCCAGTCCTGGGGGAATGAGGGCACAGGAAACAGAAAGGGCGAGGGGAAGGAAATGGAGCGGAGGAGGTGGAGGTCAGAGCGAGAGGGGAGTCTGGCTTGCAGATGAGGAAACCGAGGCTCGTGGCACCGCAATGACCTCCCCGGTCACCCAGAAATCAAAACTCTGACCCCTTTAGAGGCCTGCTCCGTGGCTCAAGAAATCTCCCCTTGCACATCTGTCCCAGGCAGGTCCATGTGGATGTTAGGGGTCCAAGGGATAGCAGACACCCTTGCTGCAAACCACCTCTAGCGTCTCCACAATCCAAGGAACCCCACTGACTGAGGACAGGGCATCACATCCTATCACAGATAGTCTCAAAAGATGGAGCCTAAAGTCTCCCTTAAGTGTGTCTGGTTCCAAATCATTATTTTCTAAAAATCAGGCCTGTGTCAGGGCATGGGTAAACCGCCCCCAGTCCCTCGCCGTCACCACTGGGGCCTTCATAGTAGCATCAAAAACACAAATAAAACTTCTTAATTAGCACACACACCCCAACCCAGCCCAGCCCAGTCCAGCCCCAGCTGCCATGCACTGGCCTCGGCACAGGTCTCCTCTCCTGTGAAGAGAGGCCTCTCAGGAGTCTACGAGCGAGCGTGCATTTAATGTTCAGACAGCAGGGCCTCCCGGAGCCTCGGATCAGGACACAGCAAAAGGAGCAAGCATTCAGAAGAGAGAGGGTGCAACAGACATGCAGGCAACGCACGGCAGGGAGCGGAGTCCGTCAGACCGACCATACCGTGCTGTTTGTAGATAGGGGGTTTCCTATAGATGTTATCTTTTACGCCAGTGTCTGGGAAAGAAGAAGGAAAGAGAAGGAAAGAACGTGAGGGGGAGGGGCGGGGAGGTGGCTGCGGTGCTCTCCACCCAGTGGCCCGGGATGACCAGAAAGGTTCCAAAACCGCAAGTGGCCAAGGCTGAAGCCCCATACCTCTATCAAGCACCCCCAGTTTAAACACCACCGCAGCTCAGAAGGGGACAGGAAGGCAGGCGGACAGGGAAGGCAGCAAGCAAAACCCTGGGGTCCCTGGGGTGCACCTAACTCAGACTTCTCTCCACTTTCAACCCAGGACAAAAGCCAAGTTTTCTCAGTTTTTATGAGACTTGGAGAAAAACCCAAGCATAGATCAGTTGGGGGGCGGGGGGGGGGGGAGAGATGCACACACATGGCATCGGGAGTTTTGTATTGTTGATTTGGAGATAATTTTTTTCAATTCTAGATTGGCCTTGAACGTGTGACCCTCCTGAATCCACTCCTTTCTCAGTGCTGAGAAACCTGGCGTGCACCACTACACCCTACTCCATGGAGTTGCTTTTAAGGAAACTCAATTTGAGGATGCTCTAACCATTCAGGTGTGGCCAAGATGGTGCACGAGGAGCCGACCGACGTTCGTGAACCTACCTGGGACGTGGAAGTGTCTCGGAGCCTGCTGATAGGTCGAGGAAGGGGGCCTGCTGTCGGAGTGCACGGAGAGACTCGGGGTGCTACGGCCGCTTTCGCTGCCTCCAGACGGAAGAGCAGAGACAGCATATGAGGGACAGAAACGCGAGGTAGAAGGTCTCAGAGCTGATCTGCAGTGAGCCCTCTCTCGTGTCTGAAGGAAGCCCACGCCAGAGCCTTCCAGCCCTGGCCCTATGACTTCTGTTCCTACCTGGAGTGTGCCTGGCTCTAGGGGGTGGGAGGGAGAAAGGGGCAGTGATTGGAGAGCCCAGAGCGTGTTAGAGCATGGGCAGTGGGCAGAGCCCAGGAGCCTGGGTGTGAACACACACTGCAGGCTCATCATTCCTGCCTCCCTGATGAAGCTCGTGCAGGAAGGTCCTGCTTGCTTGGAAATCCCACTGATTAACTGTGAATGGGACTAAAGTGTGGGAACGGGTCAAAAGCACCCCTCACAACTCCAGTGGAGGCTCTGCCTGTGTGGGGAGCTGGGGATCAGCATCCATCAACTTCCACCGTCCCTAGATACGGCTGTTTCCGGCGAGCAAAATGAAGCTCTACTGCATCCAACCTCTCTCTCTCGGCTGGAGCTGTTTGGTGTTCTGTGAAGGAGGCTGGATGGTCCAATCACCCATCAAAGGCACCTGGTGACCTGAGTGGATGCCCCGCCTCCCACTGATGCAGGATGTGATGGACAGGACACGGTGGTACCGGACATGGGATGAGGAGCACAGCTCACAGCAGGACACCCCAAGGCACAACTGTTCCCTTCCGTTAGACTTGCTGAGTTCTGCAGTAGCTGGCAAGGAACGGGCTCCCTGGATCTAAGAACCCCTGAATGGCAAAACTCAAGCAGCAGGACTCTAGAGCCCATGGGACAGAAGCCCGGCACGGATGGGCTGGAGACAGCAAGGGACATCACAGACAGGGAGGGCCTGGCTGGAGAAGGGCCACACCAGTGGGTGTCCTCCTGGTTGAGCATGGTCACTAATGTCACCTGTAAACACTGATGAAGCTTTGGAGACTAAAGACTTTGTTCTAGAATGATACAGAGCCTTCTGACTTTGGCTAAGCTTCTGCTCCTCCTAGCAGCAGCGGGGACCTCACCTCAGGGAGATGAGCAACACAGGTTCCTTCTACACAGGATGCAACGACTCGGTGTGTCACATAAGTCATGACAGACACAGCAGCTTTGAAGACACAACTGTAGACCCGCTACCAGGGCTGGAGACTCACTACTGGTGCCATCCCTGAGCTGCGGCTCTGTGGCTTAGCTTTTCTTCTCTAGATCATTTCTGTCGTTCTCACCCAGTCGGCTGAGGATTCTAAAATGGTCCGACATCCCTGTCCTCTCCAGAGCTTCGCCCACAGTGTGATGTCCCCTGAGTTGACAAACGGGATTCCTATCCATGCACACTCACTAGAGAAGGAGCTAAAGATTCTCAGTTGTTCAGAGGGGCCAATACCAAAGGAGTGGAGACATAGTTGTGGTGGCCTTGAAGACACCCACAAGGACCCTGTCTCATTTACTATAGGAGACTTCAACACCAGCCACCTTGGTCCCCACCTGAGACGCTGCCACGTCCCTTGTCTCTTCCCCGTCCCTTGTCTGACCTGTAAGGTTCTTCCCAGCGTCCACACCATCTAGACTTTCCTGAGTTTAGGCTCAGGATCCAACTGGCTGGCAAAATGCTCAGGAGGGCCGTCACGGGGCCCTTTCCTGTACTACAAGCCTCTTTGCCTGTCTGATGTGGCCGAGAAAACACCCTGCTGACCCCGACCCCCCAGACCTGCCTGGAGCTTGGCTGTGTGCTTTCGTGGTCTGTTCATGTCAGCCCCACACAGCGGGCACCGTCTTGCCTCCCGTGGAGGGAGCTATGCCATGTGAACTGGACACACTGACTACTTGGAAACCAGCTTTCTTCACTGTTCCTAAATGATAAGGCCCTGGGACCCCCCCGATGTCACCCAAGGACAGGCATGGATGCCCCTTTGTCCAGGCCCATGGCTCTCTCTGAGGAGCGCTTCTGACACTGTAGAGGGCTGTGCACCCCCCAGAGCTCTAGTGCGACCCAGGGCTTCTTTTTAAGTCAATATTCTGCTCTGGAATGGTTTCAGATGGTTCTGGAAGGTGCTCTCACTCAGGGCCCGCATCTTAGTTCTGACACACCTCCAGGACCTGGAGCCATTCTGTCCTGCTAACTACACTTCGAGTCTAACCCACTTTTACTTGAGATATTTTCTATCTCAGGACCCATTCAGGATATCACACCACACCCACTGTCACATCCTGGCTTCTTGCAGCTATGACCAGCATCCCTTGTCACTGAAGATGACAGTTCCTAGAATCTTGACGGGGGAGGGGAGCTATCCCTCAGCTGGGATTATGAGAGACAAGGGTTATGGATTTAGGAGGAGGGTACAGAGGTGGCATCTCATTCCTGTCACATCACCACCCTCAGGGCACTTACTGCCTTCACGACCTGGAGTCAGACCTGATACCTTGCCTGGACACGGCACCTCTCCAGGTCCTAGCACACACTTGGCTGTGCAGAGGAGGGAGACCTGCTTATCTCTGTGACCCACTATCTATACAAATTCTGGGGCATTCTGTGCAGAAGTTATTCCTCCATGCTCTTATTTATCTGGTCTTTTTGGTATAGATTTGTGGACATTGTATCATCTATGAACCAGTGACTCATGGTCTCATTTCTTGTTGCAACTATGGTTGCTATGGCTGCAATTGGTCCTGGCCTTGAAGATGCTGTATTTGTCCTTGGCTTTGAAGATGCTATGTATGGTTGGCTCTGGCCTTGAAGATGCTGTAGTTGGCCTTGGCCTTGGCCGTGAAGATGCTACAGTTAGCTCTAGCCCTGAAGATGCTGAGGCTGGATATGACTGAACTTTTCCAAAGTCACAGAGCAAAGTCTGACTCACAACCACATGTCATGACCCTTTGAGGTCCATAGCCAAGGCATGTGTAGTTTCTATCTAGAACCTTCTCTGAGTATTGAACACAGCTCCTGAAGTGGAGGGACCAGGGCTTAGGGAACTGTTTTAGAGTTGGGGAGGGGGACCCTTGGCAATATGAGAGTCACCTACCGGGCGCAGTGCATGCTGGGGCTTTGACATGAGACTCTGTCCCTGATTCTTCTTATTTTCTTACTTTTCATGCCACTAGTACTGTGGCATATCTTCCAGTTAGACCCCAGAAAAGTGACATCAGCAGCATGGAGTCCCCTTGTGAACCCACATCTCCTGTCTTGCATCCTGTTTCTTATCAAGTAAGAGTCAGGCTTATACCTTACACCTTCAGACCAACTAAGGTCTGAAATTGACAGTAATGCACCAATGATTTTCACCAGCCTGACTGTAGGCTCCGGGGCCCGAGACTCAGTGGGAGGGTGTGATGTCTGAGCTGGGTGGGAGATGGAAAGAGGGGAGGGAAGAGGGACTCTGCCACTAGCTAGCTAAGTCAGGAGAGTGCTGGACCAGAACGGCATGTCTACCTGGGAGCGCTCAACCAGCATCAGACAGTGAGATATCTCTACTGTGTTCCAAATACTGCAAAGCACTCATGGGGGTAAGAAGGAATTTTCCAGAGATTTGGCAGGTGCCACAGCTATGGCTGCGTGCTATGGACAGTGTGTCCAGAGACCAGGAGTGGACTGGTCGTCAGGCGGTGCTAGGGAAGGACCTGTGTCCAGGCTTCGCTGTGAACTTCAAGCAAGCACTCATCTCGGGGTCTCTACCTCCCCAAGACATGTTCTGAGAGATGCTGGAGAGCCCAAGGTCACAGGCTGCCATGGAAGTCAGCTGAAGGGCAGAACTATGGGTTTCTGTGTGCCCCCCATCAAGAACAGGGGCAGAATAGCCAAAGTCTAGCACATCTTTGGTGACAGGCTGACCATGGTATATCAGACCCACCAAAGGCAGGGCCACTGGGCAAAGGGGAGAAAGATATCAGACTCCGAGACCTGTCTGACTCCCCAAAAGTGATCAGGTTCCCTTCAGGTTCTGGGAACACTCTTCACTCTGAGACTCCAACGGACATATAACACATGAATTAAGGTGCCAGAAGCCACTCGCTGCTCTGGGGATTCAGGGCTGTGCCTCGTCACTGGAAACCTAATCCCTGCTAGAGACTGGGATGTGTGGAGAGCCATCAAGAGACAAGGAAGACATGACAGTGCCAAGGGCTCGGTGGACCAAGAGTGCAGGGAGGGATGAGGATAAAGATGGAGGAGAGCGGACCGTTCACTGACTGCTAGTGATGGGACCTGCTGGCTGCGCCTGTACCTGCGGGAAGGAGCTTTCCATGGGTACCCACTGCATGGCTATAGAGGCAGGGAGCTTAATGCACCTCCTAGGGACCCCGGAGAAAACCATCCCTAAGTTCTCTAAATCCCTAAGTGATATGTGTTGTGTCTTTATCAGCTGGGCTGTGTAACAAAACTCAGTTCAACAGCCTCTCATTTTCTCACAGGTCTGGAGACATGTTCAAAGCCCAGGAGTAGTTTGTTGTGATTGTTGTTTTGTTTTAGTGGTATTTCACCCTGGCCTGCTGACTGTTTCTCCACTGACCTTAAATATGCAGATAATGCCCAAGACCTCTTGGCCTTACAAGGCCAGCGAATGAGAGTCCTACCTTGCGACCCCTCACTCTAGCTCTGTCACCCGACCTGCCTAAACACTGTTCCTTCAAACACTGCCTTATGGAGGTTCGGCCATCAATACATGAACGTGGGGTACACATAATCCAGTTCTTCGTGTGGAAGAGATCCCAAGGGCATCCACTCCCTCATTCATGTATATAGGTCTACAGGACATGGATTGTGGCTGGCATTATGATTTGGAAAGACCCAGGGGTTGGAGTCACTTGGGATGAGTCCTGGCCCAGCCACCAGGGCTCTGAGGCTGTGGATGTCACCACCTCTCCACACCTCAGCTCCTGCTTCTGGAAGCTAACACTAACAGCATGGATGGGGGATGCGTACAATGACTCCCCCACCTCCAGCGAGGTGTTCATTGAGATGTTCCCTCCAGCTGTACTCTTAGGGACAAATCACCCTGTTTTCCTTCCAAGGACATGGACACACTGACGAGAATAGAGCCAGACACACACAACACAGGAAGTACACAGGCATGAGACACAGGGCTCTGGAAGCCATGCGGAGACATGGGACGAGCACCCCCCGCTGTGCACTGCACGCCTTACCTCGGAAGTAGGGGATGTAATGATGTCTGAACACGGATGTAGGGCTTGGGTGTTGGGACAGGGACAGACAGCTACTGGTACCAACACTCACAGTACCAGCTGCGGGCAACAGAGAGCAGTCAGTAACCCTGGGCTCCTCCACCCCAGAGCCACCAACTTGCCCTAGTCCCCGCTTGGCCAGGGACACTGCCCTCCGCTCTCCTGGGGCACCTGAAGAGGATCACCCAGAAGGCTGTGGGCCATCTCCTTAAGGTGGGGTCAGGAGATGCTGCCTCTGAGACACAGGGTGGCAGCCAGAGCTTGGGACACATCTCTGGCCCTGCCCATGGCTCACGTTGGGGTGTCCTTGGGAGCAAGGACAGTGGGAGGGCAGCTTCCAGAGGTCAAAGAGTGGTCTGTCGCCAGCATTCTCATGGCACTTGCCAGTCCAGAAACAAAGCTGGGCCTCTGGGCTTTACCCCTGACCAAGCAGTCAGTAGCCAGGCCCTCCTGGTGATGCAAAGTCAGGGGTCAAGTCACAAGGGGCCTGGGGGAAGGGCTCAAGAAAGCCACTGCTGTCCACACACCTGCTCACCTGGTCATCCTCTCCTTCACTCAATCACTCACTAGCACATCTCCATCCACTGACTCAGTCTTTCACTAGTTCACACGCTCATTCCCTCAACTCACTCACTAACCCATTCATTCACTTACTCATCAACTCTCTGACTAGCCCACTCATTCATTCATTCATTCATTCATCCATCATTCATTTACTTACTCACTAAATCACTAATTCGCTCACTCACTAATTCACTCACTCACTAATTCACTCACTAGTTCACTCAATCATCTGCTAACCCATTCATTCACTTACTCATCAACTCTCTGACTAGCCCATTCATTCATTCATTCATTCATTCATCCATCATTCATTTACTTACTAAATCACTAATTCGCTCACTCACTAATTCACTCACTCACTAATTCTCTCACTCACTAATTCACTCAATCATCTGCTAATCCATTCATTCACTTACTCATTAACTCTCTGACTAGCCTGTTCATTCATTCATTTATTCATTCCTTCACTCACTAATTCACTCAGTTATCCACTAACCCATTCATTTACTTACTCATTAACTCTCTGACTAACCCCATACACTCAATCATACATTCATTCACTCATTCATACCCTCACTCACTCATTCACTCACTCACTCAACCATCCACTAACCCATTCATTTACTTATTCATTCATTCATTCATTCACTCATTCATCGACTCATTCTCATTCCCTCACTCATTCTCTTACTCTCCCATGAACACACTCATTCATCCTTTCTTTGCAGCAATTTCTTTCTTTACTGAGCAGGATGGACCAGCCATATAGCAAAGAATCAATGAAAATGATTGCAAACAACTAAGTTGATTTTTCCACCAAGTTTCTGAAAATAAGAGCTACGGTCCACAGGTGTGAAATGGGTCATGCGCAGTTGGAAGGAAGGAAGCAGCTTGGAAAAATCCCTCCAAGAGGCAGCGCGCTTGTGCATTGGTCCCTGTGGCTTTTCACATGCCAGCTCAAAGCTGAGGAACACAATGCAAACTGGGAGCCGAGTGGGAAGGGTTGGGGGGATGAGGCAACAGGGGAGGAGGCCCTGCACAGGGGTGTCCCCCAGCTGGAAGGGCATAGGGACCTCTGCCAACTTCTTTAATCGGTGGTTATCTTTGGGGTTACTGGGTGATAGGTACAGCGTCAGACATAGCGACTGGCTGTTGCGGCCAATGACTCAGACTCCTCAGCTCAAGTCCTCCCAGTCTAGCATGGGCTCACAGCAGACTGGCTTGCCCTCCTACCTCATGTGCCATTCCACCCCTGACAGCTCTGTAACTGCCCCGGAAGCCCACTCTGTTTGCTCTGTGTGGGCCTTAGGGCTGTGTGTGCATCCCAGGATGTGTGTCGTGGGACCGACAGCTCCTCTGGCCCCAGGGTGACCAGCTGCCTCATGGTCACCTGCTCCTGGCCTTGAGGCAGTCTTTTTGGTATGTCTAAGTGGCCAGACACTCCATGGCCCCACCAGCACCCCCCTCCCCTGCCACTTTTCTCAATGAATAAAGAAGCTACTTTATATCAACAAACTCACTGGGAAGTACAACCTCATCAGGGGGTCAAGGTAAGTGGGGTGGGGTGAATACCTGGACGACTGTAGTGCTGGGGTGACCGTGAGGTTGGTGTGTAGTGTCCGAGGCTGACCGAGCCAGCAGAGCTGGGGCTGGAGGTCCTGCACTGCTTGTAGGACCGATCATCCTGGTCCCCCTGGGTAGGAAGACAGTGTGAGAAGACTTGGGTCAGGAGCATGGCTTGCCTTTCACCGACCCCACTGTATTTACTCTCTAGATCCCAGGGGCAGAAACAACATAACCCTAAAACAGGGTCTTTTGAGTGAGGCACACCATAGCAAACCCCTTGACCTGATACCCCCTTCCAGTCCATCTGACCCTCCTTGGTGCTAGGACTTCTAGGATGTGCTGGGAGGACCACACCCGCATCCTCCCGGCCCCACCTATTTCCCTCCCTCTTCAACCTTCCCCGCACTCTGGACCCTTGGAACAGTGTGTAAACACTGATGTGCTCCCCACGTGTGAGGGAAGCGCTAGGTGCTCGGTGGCACCTTCTGAGGCATGAAGGTGCCCTCTGGGGCTCAGAAGCCAGCCAAGGAGACCACACGCACGGATGACACAGCCCCTATCTTAGCAGGAAGAGAAGCATCTGGGAGCAGCCAGAGCAGGCGACAGCAGCATGAGATGACACGGCACCATGGTTCCAGAATCAGACTGCCCATCCCTCTAATGTCGCCTGGTGGCCTGGGTCATGCCATCCCTCCTAGGCTCATGTCAACCCCAAGCACCCCACAGCAGCAGGGTCTCCATAGTGCCCCAAGCACTGTTTCCCAGAAGAAGGGCTGAGGAGGCGGTAGAGGGGCCAGGCAGAAGCTTTTGCCATAGATCCTGCTTAGTTACAGGAAGTGAAATGTATTCCTCAGTCTGAGATGATGAGGGGCTACTCAGGCTTGGGACCTTCTCTCGGTTGGAGTGGGACACTCCCCAAGGATGAGGAGGGCAGGAAGCCAATGGCCCCAGTTACTTGGCATCTGGACCCCAGTTACTCTATTGGTAAATAGGAAACTCCTAGAAACTACCTCTGGGTGTGGATCTGGGTAAAGGAATTAGGTATAAAGTGATTACAACAGTGCCTAGCCCAGAGAGAGGGCTCTAAAGTGTGCCATGCTCCTATGCCCTTCCAGCCCTGGGCTCTGCCACCCAGACAAGAGTCTGTGGGGCCACAACCTGCACCACCCTGAGGCTGGTGCTGGGAAGCTTATTTGATAGCTCAGCCTCCAGGGCCCAGAGCTTCCTGTATATCTAGCTGGGACGAGAAGTGGACCCCAGCTCACCCACGGATGCCATGACCCAGGCCAGGATCTGCTGGGCAATACCACATCCCCAGTATTGGTGACGACTTGTCTGCGCACACACACACACACACGGGGGAACATGCAATGAGATATGATTATAAAAACAGCCAGCAGGAAGAGGCCCCCAGGGAAGTGGCTAGGGCCCTGTGGCCCTCAGGGTGCCATGCTGGTCATCTCCATAACCCTGCAGACGGTAGCACCAAGAGCGCAGGCGTAGGTGGTGGTTACCTCAGTCGGCGTTGGTGAAAGCAACTGAGGCGACTGTGGACACAACAGAGCAGCTGTTAGTGCGCTGTGTCGGGATGGCTTTGGGGTAAGAGGGCTGCTCGGTAACCACAGGCAACGTAGACACCGACGTTCATGACCTGTGGCTCTAACTAACAAGGAGCCCCAGCACCAGAGGTGGCTTGGTGCTGTCTGAGCCAGCTCCTTCCTCCACTAAGCCCACCAGACTGCATCCACACTCTCCACAGAGACCATGAATTCAAAAAGCTGTTGGTGGCCCATGGACCATTGTAGCCACACCCCCTGGACCACTGTAGCCACACCCCTGGACCACTCTAGCCACACCCCCTGGGCTCATCACTTTCATTTTCTCTGGAGTGGAGAGATGGGGTGGGGCTCAGCAGAAAGAGGATAGCTGGGGCCACAGGCTGGGAGAGAGCCAGGAGACAAAGGCTCAGAAAGGTAGCTCCAGTCCTTCTGCTTCTAGCCAATGGCTCCTCTGCTAGTAGGGGGACACTTCCATCTCCTTCTGACACCCAGAGAGTGGGGTCCAGAGGCAGCTTACCTGGGCCCACGGGGAGTCCTAGCTGAACCTTATTTGGCCCTGGCTTTTTTTTTTTTAGGTGCAATTGAGAAAAATCACTCTCAGAGGCTAGACTATAGAAATAAAAAAACAAAAACAAAACCCAAAACAACACCCCACCCCCCTGCCTCTGTTCATGAGAACGGTCCAGAAGGATAAGGTATTGAGACAGTAAGGAAGCCATCAGCTACTCTGTATGTGATGTATGTGACAAGAGTCCTGAGGTTTTCTATGTTGTATTGCCCCACCCCTCACCATCCTGCCCCACAGGAGGAAGTAGCGTTTTAGTGGGAATACCCCTTCCCCAGGGCAGCCTGGTACTGACCTCTGCTGAGGCAGGTCTCCCAAGCAGTATGACAGAAGGGACAGGCTTGAGGCAGGGTAGATACTGGAGAGGGTGACACCTGAGTCACATACATACACTCCCATGCAGCCCCACTGCCCTCTGAAGGACAGACCTTTAAGTCAGGACTATCTGTGGGTCACATGGATCTTGATATTTCGAAGGTGTGGTCTCAGATGATGAAAAAAAAAAAAAACCTCAAAGGTGTCTAGACCCTGTGCCTACACACTCGAGCAGTAACGTTGTGTGCCATGGATATAGGACAATACTGTCAACAGTGTGGGTGTGGGCTTGCACATCAGTGCTGCTCACCACAGCTTTCCCCACCCACCATGGCTTCCTGAGGCCACTGAAGTAATGCCAATGTTCCACTCAGAGAGGGTCTTGCTGGCATCCTGGGCCTGAGAACAGTGGAACTTGAATCTAGCACTGAAGCTTGAATTCCATGTCCCTGAGGATTAGCCAGGGAATAGCCAGTGTGTGGACTTTAGGGGAGAAAAGCCAGGCTTTGGCTCGCAGAGGGATAGTCAAGTTGCTTGCCCCCTGACTCTCTCCAGATGCCTGCTGCCCAAAGCTAGAGGTAGGCTGGTGAAGCCCACAGTCGGCTCAGGTAGCTGTCACAAGGTTGGTGCCCTTTCCTCCTCAGGCTGCACGCTAGGAGGGTCACCTGCTAGCCCCTTTGCTCTTCTGGGTCCCCGAGTGGTCCTCAGAGCCTGCAGGCTTGTCTGGGAACTACGACCTATGCAGGGCCCAGCTCAACACTCAACACTGCAAGGTATACGCAATCCCCTGGGTCTGGGCCCTCATGTCTCACAAGGTCTTGCTGAAGCCACAGAAGGGAATCAAAGGGGCCTGTGTTAGAAATGACCATGTACCTGCTCCAGTTGATTATTTTGTCCTGAGCGCTACACACAGGCAAGGCCACACTAAAATCTAACAGAAGGAAATGAGACTCAATAGGAACTGTGTGGGGTGGAAACAGGCAGCTGGCCTAGAAACATCACCAACAGATGCTGCAGTGGTTCGGATAGGAATGGCCTCTAGAGACTCTTGTGTTCAAATGCTTGACCATATGGAGTGGTACTGATAGGAGGTGTGGCCTTGTTGGGGGAAGCGTGTCACTATGGAGGCCGGCTTTGAGGTCATATATGTTCAAGCTACGCCCAGTGGAGCACACTTCTGCTTCTGCTGCCTGCTGACCAGGATGAAGAACTCTCGGCTCCTTCTCCAGCACCATGTCTGCCTGCGCACCACCATGCCCCCTGCTATGATGACAATGGGCTAAACCTCCGAAACTGTAAGCCAGCCCCAATGAAGAGTTTTCCTTTGTAAGAGTTGCCATGGTCATGGTGTCTCTTCATAGCAATGAGACTCTTAAGGCAGATGCCTTCTATTTTCAGGAACACTGGGGAACCATGACACATACTGTTCAGTCAGCCTAGGGATGGGGCTCAAGGAACCCATAGAGGAGATGCTGGCCTGAGGACGTGGGCTCACGGCCATATGGTCCAGAAGGGGAAGACGAGACACTTCATCACCATAAAACACTCAGAGGCAGAGTGTGTGTCCCTCTCCCAAGCTCTGCTCGCCTCCACTTCACTCTCAGACTCGCTTCTTCCGTGAGGGGGCGTGGCTGAGTGGGAGTACCTTAAATAAGCCGGACATGTTATCTGGGGGCGAAGAAGCAGTGCGTGTTGGCAATGACTAGACTCTGCCCACGAGAGCCAGCAGCGGGGAAAGCATGCAACACGTGGTGAAGAGCCGTACCTCGCCATAGCTCTGCCTGTCCCCCACGGCCGAGTGGCTAATGTAGGGCGAATAGGAGATCATGTCGGGGCGGTCGATGTTATAGATCGCTTTGTTTTTGGGAAGAGCAGCCAAGTCCCTGTAGTCCAGGATCTCATCGCCAAGCTTTGCCTGATGAGGGAGAGAGCAGAGGAGGGGACACTGATGACACATGTCAGGCCAGAGCCACTCCACAGCCAGCAGCGAGGGTGGCCAGGGCTTGCAGGGCTCTAGCAGGGTGTGAGCACACCGAGCCCCCAGTGGAGGCGGGGTGGGAATCCAAAGCCGAGGATGGCCCTGGAGTCAGACACTGAAGCCAATGGATGTCCCCATAATGCATTGATGCAGGGCCTGACAGTGAGACTCAGACAACGACCTAAAACCACACATAGTTACAGGTATATAACATGAACATATATCACAGATGGACACGCACACAGTCTCCTACTCACACCAATGCACATCCATGCATGCACACACAGGCCTGCTGGCACACATCGGAACACACACAGAGCCAGCCTGTTTAAGGGGACAAGGGCATGTACCAGTAACACCCACTCCACACGACAGTGCACACCAGCGGACTTACAACACAGCCCCATATATATGCACAGCTACTTGCACACCAGGACTGGCTCTTACAAACTTGCACACATGTACATGTGCCACACATACATGTGCATGCACGTGCACACACACACACACACACACACACACACAAGCAGAACTCAACCCTCCCACAGCCACATCTGCACACTTGTTCTCATCTTCTCTCCCTTCGCCTCCCGCAGTTTTGAGCAGGTAGAGAAACAGCAGCAAAATGGCGCCTCAGCATTGGCCAGGGTGCTGGGGTGTGGCCCACTGGACTCCCTGACTGTGAGAGGCTATGAGCCACCATGCTGGCTCAGGTGAGGTCCCCCTGGCTCCTGCAGCTCTGCTCATTCTGCCCACCCTCCTCAGACAGTGCCCCACCCACCCCCGGCACACACACTCACTCTGCAGTCCCACCTGCCCTCTGGCTCCAGGGGCACCTCAGCTCTTTCCAGCCTTCAGCCCAGCTCTGGGCTAACTCCTCCCCGCTCAAGTCTAATTTCTCCATCATCAGCCTTTGTGCAGCCTTCCCTGCTGGGATTCTGAGACAAAGTATCAACAGCCACTGCAGATACTGGGCTGGATCAAACAGGAAACTCTCAGCTGCCTGGGGCAGGGATGATCACAGTACTCGCATTTATCCAGATGAAGAGTCCAGAGCTCAGAGAGGTTGGGCAATTTATCCAGAGTCACTCACCTAGGAAGGTCTGCTAGCCGTCTGGCCCTGAACCCTTCCCCTAATTGGTCTTCCCTTTGCAGGCCCCACCCTAGCTTCAGCTCCAGTCATCAAGTGGCTCTCCTGATAACCCCTCTGGGCCACTCCCATCTTCGCTAATTGTCCAGGAACCTATCAGGCTCTCCAGAGCTCAACAACCCCACCCATCTCCTCTGGGAAGCCTTTCTGAACAACTGGCTCACTCCAGGACTCCTTTGAAACGTGTGGCCGAGAGAAGGACTCCTTTGAAACGTGTGGCCGAGAGAAGCGCACTAAGACTGAAGGTCTAGGCCTTCACACCTCTACCTGTTCCTTCCGGGGCCGGGGGCAGCCTCAAAAGGTCTGAGGCCAAATCCTGAGCCAGGGTTTGCAATCGCTATGGACCATCCCATTGGGACTGTTTAGCTGTCTGGATGACAGAGCTCAGAAGACCTTTCCCTAAACATCAGTTTATCCCGGTCTCTGGCCCCATTCCACACTCCCTGCCCCTCAGCTCTGTAGTTTCCATCCTTCATCTGAGGGCTTATCACATGCGAGTCCCACTTACGGAGGTCTCTTCCGCCCAGGCCAGATCCTCTCTTGGGAGGGCTGCCCTTCTGTGGACTGGACGTCCTCTCCCATATGCCAGGGTCATGGCTAGAGTCTCCCAGGACCCCACTGGCTTTGTCACCCTTTCTCATC
Source organism: Apodemus agrarius (assembly GCA_964023405.1). Lineage (NCBI taxonomy): Eukaryota > Metazoa > Chordata > Mammalia > Rodentia > Muridae > Apodemus > Apodemus agrarius. The sequence goes on from OZ030016.1 coordinate 72,208,626, forward strand.
CCGAGCAACCGGGCATCTGCACAGACTGGGTGAGCGCCCCAGCCTCTGCCTCTATAGTACTGGGCCATCAACTGTGCTTCGTGAGCTGTTTGACTGCTATGAACGTCTCACTCAAATGCTCTGTGGAGGGTCCTGCAGGCTGCAGTGGGACACCCCGTAGACTTGCATTTCCTGGGTAACCAGGAATGCTGTGCCCACGGCAGAAACAGCTCACCTGTCCTCTGGCTATCTTCACCTAGGCCACAATGCTTGCGTAGGAGGTCACCTGGCCCTGGGTGGCCCCCTCTTCCCTCAGGCTCCTGTACAGCCTGAGCCCCCCAAACCTAGAAGCTACCTGCTGCAGTCAGTGGTTGGCAAATAGCTTACGGCATTAGTTACTTTTTCTGTGCAAAGACCTTAGATGGTTGCCCTGACAATGGGTTAAGCTTTCTAATTGGTGAAGGCTATTTGTGTGTGTGTGTGTGTGTGTGTGTGTGTGTGTGTGTGTGAGAGAGAGAGAGAGAGAGAGAGAGAGAGAGAGAGAGTAGTTTCCCCTTTTGCTTTCTTCTTTACACCCTTTGAAACAAATTAAAAAGATGACCATTTAAGACGCCACAGTGCATACACTCCACAGTAATACAGTGTTCGGTGACTGGGCTTTCACCTCACGTCCATGGCTGCCACCAGACAGAGGCGCCAAGCTACTGTCCACTGTGGCTTCCCAGTGCTGAACAATACGTCCCACTTACTGTGAGGAAAGCAGTCATGGGTCACCGTGCTGGGAGCCCCAGCTGCAGAGCGCTCTGGAGGGATAATGAGGGAGATCATGTCCCCTTCCCGCTGGCCACTGCTATTTTGTGTTAACAACAACAGGCAGGGGCTGGAGTGTGGCTCAGTTGTTAGGGGCTTGCCTAGCGTGTACGAGGCCTGGATTCTGTCCCAGCATACGCCCGCCAGAGTGGCACACACCTATGAATCCCAGTGTTCAGGAGGCACAGGCATACTCTCTCTCAGTCCTTTCTCTGGGCCTGGAGTTGTACAGGGAGCCTCACATGCCAAGCCTTAGAAAGTGGGCTTGGATTCACCCCAGCTGATGAATAAACCTCCAGAGGCCCACCGAGGGAAGGAAACACCTTGCCTAGGGTACACAGCCAGACTCCAGACCTCACAGGCGCAGGCTGAGAGTCAGCACAAGGTGGGTCGGAGGGCTCTGGAACCTCCTCCCTCCACACTGTGGTCACAGTGACCCCAGGAAAGACGCTTGTCGTTACCAACCATCAGACCCTCCGCTAGTCATTACAGGAGGATGTGGGCTGATGACAGGTCGGGGAGAGCGAACCTCATCTCCCTACCATGCTATAGAAGATCCAAGGCCCGGCCAGGAGAGCCGGGGGAGGGTAGCGAAGGGACTTACCTCTGTCTCCTGCGTCCCTCCAGCCCTGGGGCCTCTTGAGCCTCTATGCAGCCCTTCAGTTTGTGCCTGAGACTCTCAATGACAAACCTCATCACTCACACATGGTGCTGTGACACCAGCACCCTCCTATCTCTAATCTGCCCTCTGAGGCAACTGTTCTGAAGACTTCTTAAAATGGGTCCAATCTTTTTTATATTTACTTAGATGATTACGTGTACACACACACACACACACACACACACACACGCACGCGCGCGCGCACGCGCACACACACACACACACACACACACACGCCCTCACGCATACACGCGTGTGCACATCTCCAGTACACTTCTCTTGAGGAGCTGAGCAGGAGCCTTCTGTGTTCACAAGCGAGGACCCTGCACAGTGGTTCAGGCAAACAACATCCTTCCTTCAAGTGCTGGTGGTTCACTCTAAGTGCAGGCCAGCCACGCCCTCCTGCAGTGCTATGGCTGCATCTATGTGCAATGGCCTTCCTCTCATCACCAGCCAGTAGGGAGACGGGGCCATGTTAGGCCCCAGAGGTTCTGAGTCACTCTCCAGTCTGCACCCATCTCTTCCCCAGGGAAGTGCCGAGCGACCGCTCTCAGCAGCCTCTGTAGTCCCCCACAGCCCTGGCCCAGTGGTGACCCCACCGCCATCCCACGGCACTCTCCATGGCCCTCACTTACGTAGATCACACGGCTTGGGGACCCCGACGTGCTGGAGGCGGGCACAGAGACAATGCTCTCCGAGGAAGTCCTGGTTTCCTAGAACAGAGACGTGCAGGTTGACTTGGAGTGGAGTGGCGCCCTCAGGAACCTTCCGGAGATATCTCCAGGATGCAGGCGGGAATGGATGCCAGTGAGCTCAGTAGGTAGAATGTTTCTCTTGTTGTGGGTGGACGGAAGTCTCAGAACAAACACACACTGAAACTGCCACAAACACAACAGGCCACGTGACGTGAGGTGTCCACAACCGATGCTCACTGAAGGCTCGGAACACCCCAAGGGATGCTGAGGTGAGGCGATCCTGTCTCTGGGGATGGAGGCCCGTAGGCATGTCTGGCAACCCTGTGATCTCCATGGCACAGAGAAGCTCTGTTACTCCTCTCCTGAGTGAGCTTCAGTCCTCCAGCCACGCCCTCTGCTTCCCTGACCTGACTCTCAGGCCCTTCTCAGCTCTCCTTCCCCTCCTACCTACCCTCTACTCTAGTGACGTCATCACTTCACATCTGGTCTGACAGTGGCCCAGTCCTCCTCAGACAGCCCTCCTCAAGCTAGCTCTAGCTCCTCCTTCCCCTCATGCACACAGACCTCCTGAGCTCCCCACACCTGGCCGCCCCACACCCCTCTGCAGTTATCATGTCCTAGCCCACGCCCTGTCTTCCATGCTTCCTATTGACCTCATCTAAGAGGTGAATTTCGTCAGTGCCGTTGCCTCTCAGAAGGCAGTTGTGACCCCTTGACCTTTAGCCTCTTGTCCTCCACTATGCATCTTCAGTGACCCGTGCCACCGCCAACCCTGCCACATTTTCCCCAGGAAGCTCTTCCTTGCCTCTGGTGTCCGCCATGTTCCTGCTCTTGTGGAAGTTAACATCTTTTAAGGGCCAAGGTGGCTTCCCCAAATTTCCTATGTAGAAGCCCTACCCTAGGACCTCAGTGTGTGACCCTGGGTCACTGGGTGGAACTAAGCTAATCTGCTTAGGGTCATCATAAAAAGAGTTCAGGATACGAAAACACACACACACACACACACACACACACACACACACACACACGTGTGAGAAAACAAGAAGGTGCAGCAGCCAAGTCCAAGCAGACAGGCTTCAGGAGGAGCCGGCCTGTTATCACCCAAGGCCCCGACTCCCGCCACAGAGGAGCAGGAAAGGGTTGAAGCCTCCAGGCTGGAAGAACCAAGCCTGACTGGAGAAGACCTCCCCTCCTGAGCTCCTCCTACACAGCATGACACCAGCGGCAACAGGCAGACACCAGACGTGCCACACGGGGCAGGAGGAGGCACAAACCTGTAAGGCACAGGGCAGGGTGCCCGGGCAAGGCTGGCTGCAAGCAGCGCTGTGCATCTAGAAGGGAGAGAGGAGGCATGGCGTGAAGCTTGCTCTCGAGATCACTGCCATCCCCTCTGCAGGTCCTGCGCTCCGGACCCCTCGGCACCAAGCTCTGCCTTTCCTGTAGCCTTCAGACCCTCAGCTTGGGGGTGACACTGACAGGTGCCAACTCAGGGGGCCTGCCCGACCCCTGCCTAGGTGAAGGAGAGACAGCTATGCAATTATTGTGGCTTTCCAGACAGCAGGGAAGGCTCGTGTTTCTTCCTGCTGGCCTGGTCCTGCAGAGACAGACCAGTCAAGAGCCAGGGTCTTGCTGGAGAGTGAGTCCCCTGAGTGTCCTGAAGATGTCCCAGGGCCCGCATCAAGAGATGCTTGTTAAAGTGACTACTAGATCAAGGACAGGCGAGCCATTTCTTATCACTGGGGAGAAAGGCGGTGCGGCCTCTACGCACTGACAGGTTTCAAGGGTCACTAGCACAGGTTCCACCTCCAGGTTTCCTGTTCCCCAGGGACAGGAGTCTTCTTAAGCCTGACTGCGCGTACTCAGGAACTGCTCACATGGGGAGCAACAGAGGCAGGAGTCTGTCCCCTCCACCCCAGGCCAGACCAGAAGCCGCCAGCCCTGGACAGCCCGGGCTCAACACCAAGAAGCCAGCTGGTCTCAGGATACCCGGCCTCTGCCCCCAATGTTGGCTGAAGGAGCCAACCTTCATTTCTAAACTACTCATTTCAAGAGCTGTACAGACCAGACAGCCCTGGAAGCGGAGCCCTCCTGCACAGGCCCGGGAAAACAAGGCTGCCTTCTTCCCCGGCCTGGCAGCACCCACTCCTCAGGGCCTTCCCATCTGGCCAGGGACCAGGGAGAGTGAGGAAGGCTGTTGTTTCCTGCAGCCGGTGTGGGGCATGGGCCACCTACCCCGTCCTTGAGCCTGGCTGGGGGAAGGGAGGCAAACAGAGTGCCCGCTCCTTCCCAGCCCTGTTCAGTCACGGGTCGGGATGCTTCCCTGAGCACACGCATGTGTGAGTGTGTCTGGGGCCTCTGGGCATGCCAGGCTCCCTCCTCCTTCTGAACTGTTGGGCTGTGCAGGGGACCCTACAGACAAGATGGAGTCAGACGCTATGGTCACATCGTCGTCGTCGTGACTAAGGGATGACCCAGGGGTGCCCTGGGTGGCAGATGCACAGAGCAGAGAGAACCAGCCACTGGGGGAAACAGCGCATGCATTGTGGGGTTGCTCACTGGCCTCCTACCTGGAAAGCCACAGCAAAGGCTTAATAGGATGATAGTACAGTGGGGCAGTCACTGGACAGGGGGTGGGGGTGGGTGGGGTGGATGAGCGGGTGGGGTGGTAGATACACTCCTCAGGGCCAAAGGCAGAGCTCTGAGAGGATTCTGGAGAGTGCCCTGCTGGTCTCTGTGCTCCTCCCTGATGCCTGCCTATCTTGCTTCTATTACAGCCAGATTTCTTCTTCCCTCCTCCTCTTCCTCCTCTTCCTCCCCCTCCTCTTCCTCTTCCCCTCCTCTTCCTCCTCCTCTTCCTCCTCCTCCCCTTCTCACTCCCCTCCTCCTTCTGTTTCTCTTTTCTCCTCTTCCCACTCCTCTCTCTTCCTCCTCCTCTTCCTTCTTCCCCTCCTCTTCCTCCCCTCCTCCTCTTCCTCCTCCTACTCCTCCCCTTCTCACTCCCCTTCCTCCTTCTGTTTCTCTTTCTCCTCCTCCCACTCCTCTTCTTCCCCCTCCCTTCTGCTCTAGACCATGACCACCCAAGAAGGAAGGCGCCACCTTGGAAATCTCGTAAGCTCTGCTCCCAGGGCAGACCTCTGTACAGGCTCCAGCACGCCCTCCTCCGAATGCTCTGCCTCCTTCCCACCCAGAGTGACTACTGTCTCTCCATCTCTTGGCCATAACCCTGCTGCACACAGCAGGGCATCAGTGCGGTTCAGGACCCAGCCCTTCCTACAAGGTGACCTTTGTTCTCAGCTCCTAGGAGGTCACATTTCTCTCACCCCAGCAGCAGCTGTGTTCAGACAGGGCTGGCCACACAGGATCAGCTCATGGTATGGGTGGCCATGTTAGGAAGACCAACCTGTGCCCTCGGGTAAGAGCCTCAGGCCACAGAGGAGCAGTTGGTATGTGGGTTTAATGAGTCACACAACTCCTTTGCCGGAGCCCCAGTGGAATCTCAGGCACAGAGCTTGCCTGTTGGCAGTGCTCTGTGTGCCCTGTCCTGCAGATGTGCAGGGGGTTGAGATGTCCATCTCCACGGGGAGAAAGAGAGTGGAATCTTTGCATTGGGACTTGCTGGGTGTTCTGACCATCCTGCCCTCAAGAACTTGCCCTGTGGCAGGCAGGCCAGCCATCAATGCAGGTATGGGAGCTGTTAAGCCAAGGTGCAGTTTGGACCTGCAAATGTTCTGGTGGCCATAGGGACTATCTGGAGTCCCTCAAATTGTCATGGGCATCTTTGTTCACTGACTGGACAAGAAGATTGGCAGGGCTGGGCCATCTGGTCTCCTTGGGGCCCCGTTAGCCCTGCATGATGGCTCACACCCTACCTGCTCCCTCATCTGTGACCCTCCGTCCCCTGAGCCTGGCTGTCCTATGACACCGTCTGAGAAGCACGGGAGGGCTGGCCTATGTCTCTGCCTCTAACCTGCATGTGCAGAAGGACACACAGGGAAGTCACAAAGCTCACCAACCTTGCTCTTGTCTTCAGTCCTGGCTGCCTGTCGACATGCTGGATGCCAGATGGAGGAGCCTGTAGACAGATTCCCGAGAGAATGTGATCAGAGCATAGTTCTGGGTTTGCAATCCATGCATGAATACCTGCCCAGTGCCCTTTGAACAGGCTCCACGCCTCCCCTCCGTGACACTGGGATCATAGCAGCTGTGATGGAGCAGCGTGGCTCCTGTGAAGCAAGGGCATGAGGGAAAGGGGAGGACACCCCGGTGTGGGCCAGTCACTCCTAAGGTTGGCCACGGGGATTCCAGGGAGCTTGGGCACACGACTCAGCCTGACACGGCCAGAGGCGTATTCTCAGAGGTAGAATCAAGTACAGAGGTGGGGCTGGGGAAGAGGTTCTCATGGCCAGGACACCATGAGGGTCCCAACACGCACATGTGCCAGAGCTCTGATCACAGCATCAGCAACATGTCAGACACCACCTTCACAGACAGCAAGTATGGGCGGTCAGAGGGCCTTGGGGTGGCCAGGAAGGGTGGCCCTGGCCAGAAGCTTTAGCTTCTCAGAGCTGAAATAAGTGCCCCTAGAGTGGCCAGACCCTCACCGCAGTGTGGAAAACCCACGCCTGAGAGGGCAGCCTGGGCGTCATACCACGGAAAGCCCTGGCAGGTCCCACTGCAATGACTGGACCAGCCCAGACTGGTGAAGGGAATCTTTGTTTTCTGAGATGATGGCACCCCCACGTGAGCACGTGTCCCGGAGCCACTATCTGTGCTTGGCATTGGCCACCCCTCTGTCTAAGGGCTCCATTTATGGTGACAGTGTAACCTCTGCAGAGGGCCTCCGACTGGGCAACCACAGTGGCTGGCCTGAGTCTCAGGATCTCGCCTTGGGGACAAGAGGCGACAGTGGGGACGAGCCTGTCACATCTGACATCATCCCAGGGCTTGCCTCAGAAAAGGGAGGCCTGTCTGACACACAGATTGGAATGCCTCCCTGTCATTACTCAGCACTGGTCTGTGGGCAGCACGCAACAGACACAGCTGCTACCGGGTCGGTGCCCTGCCTAGCCCTGCTCAGCTGTCCCTGCGACCCCAGGACGAAGAATCAGTGTCCAAAGAATTGAAATATCCACGCTTAGCTCATGGGTCATGCCCACCCTATGGCTAGTCCCCAGCATCCTATTCATGCCAGTGTCCCCTGGTCACCTTCTCTGGGGTGAAGCAAAGCCTCTCCAGACACCCCTGCTCTATCTTCTGATAGCCCTGGGCAGGGATGGAGAGGCAAGTGCTCTCCTCTTGTTGCATCTAGTCTGCTCACCAGACTTAGCCAGTTCTCTGTCACCCTCAGCTTAGATGTAGGCTCCTGATGGGTTCTCTGTCCTCCTATTCACCCATTCATCCGTGGGCAAGCCAAGTCCTGCCCACACCTCCTCCAAGCAGCACTCTGAGCCTTGCTGCTGGTGCACCGGGATCCCTTGGCCTCACACCAGCTCCCTCCGGCTGCTGCTCCGGAAGGCGGGCTGGCCTGCCTGCCCTATCTGTTCCCAGCACTCAGTAGAAACCAGGAGACACAAGCTCTTGTTCCTTAATTAAACTCCAATCTAGACAAGGCCGTGACCTCTGCCTAATCCTTGACCTCTGCTCCTGCTTAGCCCAGTTTTAGCCAGAATAATGCAAGTCACTGAGAATCGTTCCCTCCAGACCCCTGGCCACCATCATTGATGGGATTCCTGGCTCATCTCTGGTGACAGCTCTGCCCTGATCTCAGTAAGGATCCCCTCCCTAGATCCATGCGCTGGTTAGTTTTCCTTGTCAACTTGACACGACCTAGAATCATCGAGAAGAGTTTCACTTGAGGAACTGTCTAGATCAGATTGGTCTTACGTTTTGATTGATGTAAGATGACTCAGCCCATCATGGGGGGCGTCGTCCCCTGGCTTTGGGCCCTGGACTGTGTAGGAGCAGAGATGCCGAGCTGAGTTCTATGCAAGCAGGCAGCACGTGCGTATTTGGTTCTCTCTGATCTTGACTGTGGGTGTGACTGGCTACTCTAAGTTCCTGCCTCGACTTCCCCACAATAATGGACCAACCTGGAGTCATGAACCATTAACCCTTTCCTCCTCTACGATCAGGATTTTTTTTAATCACAACAGCAGATATGAAACTAGAAAAACATCATTTCTCGCTTGAGATCAAGGGGTTCAGAGCATGTTACCCCAACATGTGATCATCAGCGGCATGTCACTGGGGAGGTCAGCAGCCATGACCTCTGTGGCAGAAGAATAACTTTGAGCTGGCTACCTGGGGACATGGAAAACTCAAGAATGATACAACGGGAAGGGGAGCACTGCAGAGGGGACATCCAGGTCTACACAGGGGTCTCTGTGCGAGGCTACACCTCACGGGGCAGATGGGAGTCAGCGGGCCCTGTCACCGGGGAGGTGCGATTAGGTCTCCTTCCTCTATTGGATATTTTCCTAACCTTCTGTTTTCTTGGCTAAGAACGTGGTATCTCAGCCAGAAATCAAAGCTGCCCCCTGGAGATGTATTGTCACCCTGGCTCTCCTGTGTATACACAAGGGACACTCATTCATTTGCTTCTGTCTGCCCTTTACCCTTCACCTACCTTCCCTTACAGGAGTCCCCAAGGGGGAAGAGAAAACTGTATTTTCTCCCCTACAAGGGTCACTGCCTCCCCTACTCTGCTTTCAACCAATAGGAAAGAATTGAGGGAACACTGGGCGCTCCAAGCAGGGTTTAATAGCAACCACAAGACACTGTCTGAAAGGGCTCATCTGCCGGGCGGTGGTGGCACACGCCTTTAATCCCAGCACTTGGGAGGCAGAGGCAGGTGGATTTCTGAGTTTGAGGCCAGCCTGGTCTACAAAGTGAGTTCCAGGACAGCCAGGGCTACACAGAGAAACCCTGTCTCGACTCCCCTCCCCCCCACAAAAAAAAAAAAAAAAAGAAAAGAAAAGTAGGCTGAAAGGGTTCATCTGGGAAAAGATGCCAGACGGCTGGGCAGCCCCAAGGACCCCTCTCTTCTACTGTACTGTAATGTCCAATGAAGACATTCATGAACAATGAAAGCCTCATTCATTCGCTGAGGCTTTAACTTCCGACCAAGCTTGCACCAGGTCACTACGGAACACCTTCACCCAAATGACGTCATTCCCAGTAGTGTTTGGAGATGAAAGCATGCTGTTTCTTTGACTTTCTGAGACAGGACCAGAAGGGGATTAGCCATAGCATCCGCTTCAGGCCTGCTAGGCTGGCACGCTCCTAAGCAGCCTGTATGGCTGGTGTTAATCCACCCGCCAGCTGCAGTTGGCTGCTCTGTCTCCCATACTGCCCCGGGGCCAGAAGTGACCTGGCAATGCCATCACCTCTCTGCCACCCCGGCCACCTGCAGTCTCACTAGGTCTACACCATCATGCCCTCGCTGGGCTGTAGGAATGAAACATCGCATGGCTCTAGAATGAGACTTAGCCATGAAGGCGGCTAAGCTGTGTCACTGTTATTTTCCATCTTAACACTACTCTTGTGATTTATTTTATTGGTATTGTGGGGGGGGGCATGCGTCCCATGGCGCACACATAAAAGTCAGAGGACAGCTCCAAAGAGTTGGCTCTCTCCTTGCAACTTCCTTGGATAAAACTCAGGTCATAAGGTTTGTACAGCAGGGGGTCTCTAACCACTGAGCCTGCCCTGTCAATACGCTTTTTAAAGGTGAGTAGGTGGGTTTCCCATGAATGCCTTAGAGGACTCCTGTCTGCCAATTTCCCTCTGTTTTCAATGTTAGAAAGCTGCTTCTCCCTACACTTCAGGAAGTCAGTCTAGTCTTGCTGCAGTGTGACCAGGGCATTAGAAGCCAAGGCTAAAAGTCTGTGTGTCCTGGAGCGGGGATGAGGCCTGAAGGGCTGTGGTGGGGCCTCATGGCCTGCTCGTCAGCAGCGTGCTCTCCCTCACTCAGGTTTACACTCTCGCAATGGTGGCACAGCTGAGTAGAGGCCACAGTCCACGTGTGTGTGTGTGTGTGTGTGTGTGTGTGTATGTGTGTGTGTGTGTGTCAGTGCCAGCTTCTAGCAGCACCATGAGCAATTTCACCCCCAGCACAGCGCATGCCAGGCGACATCTGCACACTTACCTTGCAGGTACATCTCCTCGCCCTCTGAGAACATCTGGCCGCACCTGACGCATAGCGCACATGAAGGGTGGTAGTGCTTCTCTCCAGCCTGGGGAAAGCACAGAGCAGGTAAGTGTTGCCACTGCTGGGGGGTGGGGGTGGGGGTGAGGTGGGGATTCCCAGCAAGCCTCGGCATGCAGAGTGGGCGTCTGTCTGTGCACATATCTGGGGAGCACATTCAAGGCCCAGCGCCCACCGGGATGACATATCTGCACAGGCTACACAGGGGACAGTAGGGCATCTGAGGGGTCAAAGTCTCAAAGCCTGGGGGACCTAACACCACCCGCCCGCTTTATCCTTGACATCTGGAGACCAGTCGAACGGCCAACTGTTCCTGGATGTGACTGTGGACAGGTAAGACTCAAAGGAGGGCCTAGTCCCTTCACCCCTGCATGTCCCAGAGCCCAAGAGGTAGTGGCAAGGATTGGCACTAGGAGACTGCAGCCTCATTTCTCTGGCAATGAGTGTGGGAGGAGAGTTTTGGGGATTTTGGCTTTTGTTTTGTTTTGATCTCTGAATTTCCCAATGTGCTCCACCAATAAATACTTCCTAGCTTAGCAATTCTTTACAACCGTTAAATTAGATCACAAATTTTAATCCTGGAACAATAAACAGATTACACCAATTGTAACTTCTCGCCTCTGGCTTACTTGTTCATGGTGCCAAGATTAAAAAGTCCTAACAGGTTCTTTCCACTGTTCTCAAGAACGAGCACTGTTCCCAGGTTGCAGCAGGTGGGCCTGTTGCTAAGTGTGAGAAATGAAGCCTGCATCTCACAGCATCCTAAAATGGGAAGAGGCACCACACCCACTCCTGAACTTGAATCTTAATCGACACCTTCCTGAATAGGAAGGAGTGGGGGGAGAGGGAGTTCTTAAAAACACCTTACCTCACTCTCTTCCCCTGCCTGTGTTTTCCCTAGAAACAAAGTAGGCCAAGGCCTCTGCCTACGGGAGAGGAGGCTCTAGAATGTGCTTCTCTCCTGTGTAGGCCTCCCTCCCAGCTATCAGTCCACACCCATGGCATAACCCACACTCATGTCTCAGGCAAACGGATCCTCAAGGCAGAGGACCAACCCATTCATGGCAGCCGACCCCAGTCCCAGCCCTGGTTCTTATTAACCCTGCTACCTGGGAATCCTCTGGGCCTCCCGGCCTCACCAAATGGCCTTGTTTTCTCCCAAAGCCACCTCCTTCATAGGCGAGCCCCTGATGTCCCCTAACCCCATCCCTTCTGATCCGCCCCTCGCTGCTTGTCCGGGCTTCTTCCTCCCAGAATGCACTAAGCTTTGTTGGCAGGGCTGGGTGCCTGGGCCCCTCCAGGACTTACGTGTTTCATGGACATTGGTCATGTCCAGTGCCAGCCTGAATAACAGGGCAAGGGGCTGGGTCATTGGTGACTGCAGTAGACAGCGCTGTGAGCGGGCAGGAGGCACTCACTGTGTGCTGGGTTCTGAGCAAAGGTCAAAAGCTGCTCTGGATTTTTAGAAAAGTCATCTTATTGCCAGAACTTATGTTCCTCAGTTTGTGACTTCCTACCTGCCTCCCCCAGCTCCCCATACTTCCTCCCAGCAGGTCTGTGACAGCCCCAGGGTTAACAAGCCCTGTGTGTCCACCTGTGCCCATGTGTGAACGGAAAGAGACAGGGAATGCTGGTGGGAACAGTTTCTGAAATACTAGGCTCAGGGCTGGAGGGCTGGCTCTGTGGTAAAGAGAGCTTGCTGATCTTCCGGAGGACCTGGGTTCAGTTCTCAGTACCCAAGTTGGGTAGCTCACAACTCTCTGCAACTCCAGCTCCAGGCTATCCTGTCCTCTTCCGGCATCCCACACAAGCCCCATACACAGAAATATAAACACACCGGAGAGAAAGAAAGACAGAGAGAAAGAGGCAGAGGGAGAGAAAGACATACAGAGACAAAGAGAAGATGGAGAGAGACAGGGACACACGGAGTGAGGTGACAGACAGGATTTCTGCCTTTAACAGTTGCTGCCATGTCTGTGACTTGCTACACTGCACACACACTGTTCAGTTCCACACATGCTAGCCCCCTTCCGTTCTGAGGCAGTCCTTTATATAATGAACTGTGGGTATAGGCCTTCACTGTCATAAAAGGCATGGGTTTGGGGGGGGTGGCTTGAACAAGATCATCCCGTGGGCAGACGGTGGAGCTGAGATAGCTGCCCAGTGGGCCCCTAAGTGCACGTTTCAGACTGGGCCTGTGGGCTCCCAACCCTACCCAAAAGTCCTTGACTCTGGGGTGCAGATCATATAGTCACATATCCCCTCAGCCCCCCCATGCCGTGAACAAAGAACAGGATGCAGCCGGTCTGAACAGAAGGAGGGATGCCAGCACAGAGGATCCGGACTCGGGTTTGTCAGGGTCTGAGGGAGAGGGACTGTTAGAAGGGGTGGCTATCCTGTGGTGACAGGAAGATGTCTGCAGAGGCTGGGTGTGCTCTTGGTCCTAGCTTGGGTGTGGTTACTTGAGTGAGTCTGATTTGTGGAAGTGTATCCAGGTACATATAGTGGGGCTTTCTCGGATTCGCCAGCAGTATAATGACTCGGAGTCTTCTATATAGATCAAAGCTTAGGCCTTTTGCTTGGACAGTCTCCTCCTAGCTAGCACATCTAATTTAGCTATCTTTCCCACAACCCACCCATACTAAATGAGAGAGAGAGAGAGAGAGAGAGAGAGAGAGAGAGAGAGAGAGCTATCTGGTAGCTCTAAACCTCTCTACTCCACTGCAATACATGTCTATTTCTTTCCAAGTCTACTCTCTGAGTCTCCAGCTTCTGCTTTTCCCCTGCATCATTCTCTCTACCCAGAAGTTCCTCCTCCTCCTTCCTACCCAGCTATCGACCTTCAGATCTTTATTACAACCAATCAGTAGTGAGACAAATTCAGATACAATTCTAGATTGCCATTAGGCATAGAGCGCTGTTTGACCTTTAAGTACCTGAGCAGATTTGCAAGGACACGTATTTATAAGGACAGTGTTTCTGTGGCTGTGAGGGGCCATAGAAATGACAATACCGAGATCCTGCCAGAAGGGTGCTCCCTGCCAGTTCAGAAGTAACAACTGAAAATATAGACACCGCTTCACACAATGCTAAACAACAGACAAAGGTTATCCCAACAGGTGCACTTGGCCACTCCTTGCCACGTGTCTCACACAGGTGTAAGAGTCCCATAAACAGACAGAAGGACCTAGCTACAAGATCCAAAACAGCAAAACCGTCCAATGAAAACCTGGCAGAAAGTCCGCATTTACCTGGATGGAGACTTAGACTGGACAGCAGAACCATGAGCAACCTCCAAAACCTCCTGCTCAGCAGAGGGCCCTGGCAGAAGACTAAGAAGACAAGTCGAAAAGGGGGAGGGTGGCTTCGCAAGTCATATACCTAGTAAGGGCATGGGATCCAGAATATGTAAAGAACTGCTGTCATTCAACAAGACATGACCCAGATAAGACAGTAATGGCACTTTTTTGCCTGTGGATGAGACGGGGGTCTGATTGAAAGCTCTCAGCTCCCTGCTGTTATCAGAGGGCGGGGCTTTAAAACCATCTCTGAAAGTCTGAGGAACCACAGGACACACTCAGGGCCACCACCAGGCTGGAGGGAGATAAAGCCGTGAATGCAAAACCGCATGATAAAAGAACAGCGAGTCAAAGGCAGTGGAGAGAGGATTATCAAAGACAAGGTGACCTCTTAAGCCTGGAAAAGACCTTTCCTTCTATGACCACAGCCAACATCACCTCTGTCATTACAACAGCAGCCACTGACTGCAGTGCCACAGCCACTGACCCGGCTACCATCACCCTGGCCACCACTGGGGAGAGCCATGGCAAGAGAAAGTGAAGTGGTTGGGATTATGACAGGCATTGGGGAAGGGACAGCTCTGCTCATCGCCTCTGAGGACCACAACTCTGAGGACGAGGTTGTCGTTCAGAAACGCCTCACTGTCAGTGGTCACCTTGAGAGTGGCTGGCACACTGAGAGAGTTGAGAGGTGAACCCTCTTAACACCTGAGACGGCCAGGGCTTCGTGAGGCAACACAGTTCTCCTGGAAATGCGGGCAGTGACTGTACAAAGAGCTTAGGAGACAATGACAATCTGGGTCATGGGGGAAGACTTCCAGGACCAAAGTGTTAGTGGATGTGGCGGCAGCATTGGTGGCCCTAATGAGTTTGGTAATGATGGTGGTTATGGGGGAGGCAGTCCTGGTCACTCTGGAGAAGGCAGAGGCTGTGGTAGTGGTGGGCGGGGCTATGGCAGGAGTGGCTGTGATAACGGAGGACAGGAGGAAGCTTTGCCCGTGGCGGCAGCAACTACAGATGTCTATAAAGGTGGTGACGTCTATAAGGTTGGAAATCACAAAATTCAACCTCCATATTTTGGACCACGATGGGAGGAATTTGGAGGCAGACGGTCTGGCCTTGTGGAATGGAGGATCCTAACACCACTTGGCCAAACCGTGAAACCAAGGTGGCTGTGTGGGCCCAGAGCAGCATTGCCACGGCAGGACACAAAGCCTCACAGGACAGGAGATCCAGGGATGTGACAGGAAAGCCACGGGTGACAACAGACTGTGAACTTAGGACAGAACCTGTGACTGTCTGTATAACAGGTTGTTTGGCTTCTGTTTTGGGGAAGTGTGAGGCTCTCCAACAAAGTGTTGGTTATTTGTTTGGTTGTTGTTGTTGTTGTTGCTGTTAAGACCAAATATGTGTGTTATTAAAAACAAAAACAAAAACAAAAACAAAGAAATGGGCTGGAGAGATCTCTCAGCTCTTAAGGGTGATGATGGAGCTGAAAAGATGGCCCCTGATGCATGTCACTGTCCTGGGAACTTGCAAACCAGCTCCTGACCTCTGAGGACAAGGTGTCTTATACCCATCAAAAGAGCCATACCCACTGCTTAGATGAGGAAACTGAGGTTCAGGGAAGCCAGAAGACCTACCCAAGGCCTGAGGACTAGTAGGGCAGAGCCAGGGCTTTAGCCAGGTTGACAGGCTCCCAGCCTGGACTAGATAGTACTCCCCAGGTGGTGCCACAGCCGTAGAGCCTACAGACTGGCCATGGCTGGGCTCCACGCACCCATTGTCCATGTGGTCAGTTCCTATACCTGGTGGTACTATAGGGCAATGGACGTGGTGAAGGGGGCATGGTGAAGGGGACGTGGTGAAGGGGGCATGGTGAAGGGGAGGTGAGTACTCTGAGCCTCCCTATATGGACACAGCACATGGCTGACTTACTACCACGCCCCACACCCAAGTCAGAGCCACAGGTGAGTCAGTGCTCCCAGCACCACCCCTCCCCCACTGATCACACATCTTAACTACATGAGACAGTCATTCTCAGCCTCACGGCTAGGAGAGACAACTGCTCTCACTCTTGCTGGGGACCCCTTATCTGCAAAGCATGGCAGACAACAGCTGAGCCACGTTTCAAAACCGCTCTATGTTCTGGAACAATCCATCTGTGATGGAAAGGTAAAATGGAAGGCCTGCGTTCCAGGTGTCATACAGAACACCATTTAGCTGTGAAGCCCATGGAGAGGATGAGCCTTCAAGTCACCTGACCCATCCCAGGTCACAGCAAGTCAGGGGATGACTGCTGCCTGAGACCTTTAATTACTTTGTGTGACCTGGGCCTCGTGACCTGTCTTGGGGTTCAGTGTCCCCTATTATAAAATAGAGGCTGAAGTAGGACCCCAGACTCCACCCCGCCCCAGACGGAACTTAAGAAGCAAGGCCTACAGAGTCAAATGCAAGTCTCTCTACTGCTGATGTCACAGCCCACTGTCACAGCCCACTGTCACAGCCAGGCACCGTCCAGTTATCTGCTCACACAGGGTTTTCCCACAGGAAGACCTAAAGCATCAAGAGTGAGTTGCTTCAACACTAATGGCTCAGATCTGAACAGCGCATCAGAAACCAAAGAGGTTTTGGCACTGTATGGTTTCAGAAAAAAATATTGTATGCCTTCCAACAAGCAACTGTCATCTTTAGCAAAACATCAAAGCTGGCAACGGAGATGTGAGTGGCTTATAAGGACAAGGAGCCTCTGCAGCCCCGCAGGGCCAGGCCAGCAGGCAGGGCTCTGGGAATAATCCCCAGCATCCCTGCAGAAGGGTCAGTGGTACTAAGATGGGGTAGATGCCTCATGCCCTTAGACACGCCTCTTCTCTTCTACAGACTAAAGCAAGGGACCTCTACTCAGCTGGTCAGCAGAAACCCAGACCTTCTTGACTGAGCCTCCCACACCCAAGGCCAGTACCCTCTTCCTCGGACTCAACTATTAAGTCTGATGAAACAGGTTACCTAGAGACCTGGATTTGCCTCCTGCTGTCCCTAGGATCTCCTTTGGTTGCACCATGGAAAGCAGAGCTGGCCCTGCAGGCGGCTGCTTGCATCTGGGGACATTGCTTGGCCAGTCTCAAAAGTATATATGCCTTTGTTCTTGCTTATTTTTACACTGTTGGGTTTGAATTCAAAGTCTTGCCTTTTCTGGGCAACTGTTCTCCCACTGAGCTATATAGCCCAGACTTTGGTCTGTAGAGATAATCTCACTTTGTAGCGCAGGCTAGCCTTGAACCTATAAGTCTCCTGCCTCTACCTCCTGAATACTAGAATTCCAGGTGGGTACCACCATGCCAGATTTGCAAATTTCTTGTGGATTTCGAAAACTGGATCCAGATGTTAAAAGTCCTAATTACCATGGTGCAAATGGGGGAAATGAAATTCACAAGACAAGGAATCAAAGAACCAGAGTGGGTACCGGGCAGCCCAGAGGTATCTGGTGGCCGCAGTAGCACTGGGTTTCCGGGGCTCTTCTGACACCTTGTGGGAACCACTTGTTCTCAAAGGGAGAGTCAAGTTAGTGCATGTCCAGCGAAGTCCTGGAGGTCTGGAGTCCCTTCCCGGACTCTGGCTCTGTTCCTGTGCCCACTCCCCTTAACACCCCACTGGCTCCCCACTTCTCAGGACCCAATACTGACACACGAGGCCCACTGGCTGCTCCTATCTCCACCCCCCTCTGTGTCCTCACCATCAGCTTCACTTAGGGAGTCCTCTTGGGAAGCTGTGTCATCTACCCATATGTCCACTCTTAGGGCCCACCCAGGGATGTATCCCTGAAAGGTGCTCTGAGGGACACCTCAGACAGGTCCATGGTCAAGCACAAGTACTCCCTGGGGACAGAGCAGCCTAGTCAAACACACGTGGAGACAGTTGAGGACCTAGGCCTCCAGTGGTATATACACATGTGCCTTTCTCTCTCTCTCTCTCTCTCTCTCTCTCTCTCTCTCTCTCTCTCTCTCTCTCTCTCTCTCTCTGTGTGTGTGTGTGTGTGTGATGCAAAAATATCATTTCTAAATACCAAATAGGTGTCAGCATTCATTGCAGCATCTTTGTTTGTTTTCCATAAGCCAATATGTCTTTTGAAAACACTTTCAAAATAAGCACCCTGGTTTTAGGGGCTTGAGGTGCTGTCTTCATTGCAGCTTTCAAACGCTCCCAACTATTTGAAACCAGTTTGCTCTCTGCTGGTAGTAAGGAGCGCACACCTGTGGAGTGCTGAGGAATGTGCCCGTGGGAATACAAAGCAGGGAGTTGAAAGCAACATCCGGTCATGACAGAGGACGGTGTTCGGAAACAAGTGTCTGTGTGGCCCCCTGACCCAGGGCAGGGCAGCCCGGACAGCCTCTTCCTGCACAGGTCCTTCACAGTGGGACCCCAGCTCACCGTGGGACTCAGTGAGTCCCATAGGAATGGAGAAGGAAAGAAAAGAGCAATCGAGGAAGGAATTAATTAGTGGTCCCAAGGAGCCCTGGCCTTCATGTTACCACGGCAACAGCCATAGGTATAAAACTGCACTGAAAGTGAGCCTCAAACCACGGTGCCATCGGGGCTAAGAGAGGGGGGCCAAGATACACCCCCATACCATGCTTACCCCCACCTTTGCAGTGAGAGGGAATAGGGTGGTGGCTAAGGACTAGGCTCTGAGCACTGTCACCCCCTCCCACACCTCTCTCCTATACCCAGTTCCAAAGGACACGCTTCATGAATCCCCCCGGCAAACCGCAGCTCTCTGTGTGGACTTCAGCCACTTCGGGGCTGTAGCCTTGTAGCCAGGTGTGAGCTCTGCCTCGAGCCCACACGGCACCACCGCTCTCACCTGCCCAGCTCTGCTAGTCCCCCTCCTGTGACCGCACAGGTCCCCACGGAGCAGGCTCCTCAGAGCGACGGAGTGACGGAGGACAAGAAGAGGAGTAGTACCATCCATCACCAGGAACACACGTTTCTGAGGCGGTGCTGCTGGCACCAACAGCTTAAGATGGCACCATGCCTGCCTGACACAGTCACAGCACAAATGAGCCTGCTGTGGGGGTTGGGGGGGGGCACAGGAAACTCCTGCTTGGGCTTCACAGAGAAGACAGCTGGGGGCAAGAGAGACTGCAGGAACCGCCAGCGGCCCACCCACCTGGCCCGGCACAGCTCTGCCAGGCTTCCTACCTGCACGGGGTCTGTCCCCAGCCCTTCTCAGCGCAGGAGACTGGACGGCCTGCCTGTGTCACCCCTGCCCCCGGCTGGCCTCCGTACTCTTGTCCTTGTTTCTTTCTTCCAATAGGTCACTCGTCCCTGCAGCTCCCCAAGAGTGCAGCATTACCAGCCGGGCATCAGCCTGCCAGGGCCAGCTTCAGGCAGCCTACTGCAGCGGGGCTCCCTTCTGCAGAGCCGGCTGTCTCCACCCGCAGCTCCCACCTCACACCCGCCAGGAGGATTCTCAGAGCTGTGCGGAGCCCGCAGAACAACGACTCAGCCAGCCGCGCCGCCACCTCCGCTAACCACCACTGCAGCACACTCGCCCCCAGAGAAGGCAAAACCGAAAGCATGCAACCCCTGGGAGAGCCCTTTCTCCTCCACTGCCGAGTGTAGAGGGAAGCCAGCACTGTCCAGGTCCTGCCAGCTGGGACAGCCCCTTTGCACGGTCCAGATAGAGTGTGCCAACGGTGCTTCACGGCACTTGGTCCAGAGGTACACAATAAGGATGCTCATGCTACAGATGAGGTCCTGTGTTTACTCTCCTCATGCATGGGGGACCGCAATGGCCTCACAAGGCCGTCCTGGGGCAACTCGGAGCTGGGACATGGGACGTGTCATAGTACAAGCCTCACCAACTCTCTCACAGTCCAGCTCTCAGTACTAGACCATGTCTGCCCAGCCAGGCTAGCTTTTCTAGTGAGGGTCTGCCACCCCCTGCAGTGATGTGGGTCAGGTTTCCAAACTGTGCTTTTAGTGTCAGCAGCAATGGCAGACACAGAACCATGATGCCCCATGGCCCGTGAGCCCACAGAGTCAACTTGGTGAGACAAGGTTAGGATGCCATGCCACGGTCCGCTGTCTGGCTGAGGTCAGGAGATTTAGGACAGTCGGTGTGAAGCCCTGCTGGGGGGTGGGGTGGGGTGGATTCCCCACACCTGGCTGAGTTTACTTCAAAGAAAGAGGGACAGCTGTGTGGCCGGCCAGGGACATGGGTGCCGAGGTAAGAGGGAGAGGCGGGAGCTCCAGGTCTGTAAGGGAAGACAAACATGGTTTCTTGAGCTTGAGGCCCCAGGTGGGATGGCAGCGTGCCGGCCTCAGGGTGCTATGGGGAGGGACACAGAGAGTCAGGGAGGCCAGGTGGGCTGTCTAGGGACGTGAAACCACACAGTTGTTACAATAGCAGCCGTCCCTGGTGGGTGGGGCCTCTGTCCCGGCTGATCCTGGCAGATGCTCCAACAGGCACCACTTAAGCTGTTTTAAAAGCTTCCAGAGGCACATGACATTGAGGCAGGGGGATCAGGAACTAGACATCAACCTTAACAACGCAAATTCAAGGCCAGCCTTGGGCTACATGAGACTCCGATTAAAAAAATAATAATAATAACAAAAACAAAAACAACTGAGGAGGAACTCTTGCTCAGGGAGGGAAACAGGGAAGGCTCATGGGCAGAGTAAAACTCCAGAGCAAGCGGAGGAGGAAGCAGGGGAAGCGGGGACGGGGATGGGCCCAGGCTTATGTGTGATGGGACAGGTTGGTCCTTTGTCCTAATCCAGGATATGCCTGTATTAATACCAGCTGTGCTCCCCACCCAGAACAAGACTCACAGGACCCGCAGGAGACCAAAGTCACAATCTTACTACACGACCCACTCCAACAGCTTGGAGATCCCAGGGCAGAAGCAAGCAAAGCTAACGAAAGAGAGGCAGAACTGGCAGCCTGCCAGGGCTGGGGAAAGGCAGGGCCTCACCACGGCCAGGTCAGCAGAGGCTGGGGTGAGAGAGGTCAGAAGACGCTAACCCAAAGGTTCTTAACCTGTGGGTCTTGACCCCTTTGGAAAGAGGTCAAATGACCCTTTCACAGGAGTTGGATGTCAGATATCCCGCCTATTAGATATTTAAATTCATAACGGTAGCACCATTACAGTTATGAAGTAGCAACAAAAGTAATGTTATGGCCTGGGGTCTCCACACCATGAGGAACTGCATTAAAGAGTCACAGTACCAGGAAGGGTGAGAATCACTGCTCTACCCTAAAAGCTAGCAATTTACAGAGACTGCCATGAACTATACACACCTTTGCAGTTTTGACCCGACATCCGTGTTTCTGAAGGAAGATTAGGAGCACCAACGAGGCCTTGGGAAAAGGATGTTCACTGCAGTCTTACATAACACAGCAAATCAGAGCATGCTGTGCCTAGCTAGAGGACCAGTCTAGCACATCCCAGGTCCCATGTGAGGGGGTGAGCTAAGTGCCAACATGAACTCTGTATGGACAAGAACAGGCTGAGAGTGTGCTGAGGGTTCTGGGTACAGGGAAGGGACAGCTAGAGGATCCAGCTCTTTCTGAGAGCTGCCAGACCTCAGAGAGTGCCAGCCCCGGCCGGCCACAGGCCTCTCTCACCTCCAGCACCCGGCCCGTGATATACTTCTCACAGCCGTCGCAGCGGATGCCAAACTTGGTGTGATAATCAGCCTCGCAGTAGGGCAGCCCGTCCCTGAAATGAGACAGGCAGTCAGGTCAGGAGGGCATGGGGTCACCCACTTGGCCCCCCAACACGTAACAAAACTCATCAACATGGAGGAAGGGTGGCTTCCTCCCACTCTGAGGGGACAGTTCCTGGGCAGGAGCATTTATTTGCCACCACATGAAACAACGACGTCCTTCCCAGGTATTTATACAGAGGAGCAGGGGCCAGGCCACCTGCCCACTGGATGACAGAGCAAAGAGGGAGGGCTCCAGAGACTGGGATGAGGGACGGAAGCAGCCTGGGAAGTGGAAGGCGCTAAGTCACAGACCTGGTTCTCCTCCCAGATCCTTCTGTCCAGGGGCCAGAGAGGGTGCAAAACAAGGGTACCCACCCTGAGGACAAGGGGACAGGGGTGACTTGAAGGCCAGAAGCAAGTGTGACGAAACAGAGAGGCACAGGGCACCTCTGGCTGTAAGCGGAGGCTTCTGAGGTGAAGCCTGCCTTCTGCCTGTGAGTTCAAATGTGGCTGTAGACAGCGCAGCAGGAGTCGGTGTGGAGGGTGGTGGTGTCCTGGAGGCTGCGCTCGGGAGAATGGCTGATTCTGTTCTGTATTAAACGAGCTAGCCATCAGCCCAGTATCATGCACGGAGAGACCGTGCAGACAGGAGATCTTAATTTACCTATTCTTCTTCCTCCAAACCGTGAGCCTAGCAATAGATAGATGAAGGGCCACAAAGGTAGGGAGGGAGGGCACAGGGAAGGGAGGGCTTGGGGAGACAAGGAGGAGGCATGTGGCCACACTCAGGACAGGAAGGGGTGCTGGGAGGAGACAAGCAAACGGCCTTGGACCCAAATACCATGTCCCCAGTGTGTTACTTAATGCCAGGGAACGTCGGCCCCTCCCTCCCACGGTAAACCGGGTGCAGTGAGGGTGAGATTGTCATCCTAAGACAAGGCGATGCTGGGGACTGCCTTAAGGAAAGCACTCATCAGTGTCCAAGACGACTGCTGTGGTTGTCTTCAGTCACGGGTCACCACCCAGGACTCGGTGTGGAGGGGACGGGAGGATGACACCTGCCACTATAAAGCATGCCCACTGCGGGAGCTGCAGCTACTGTGGACTCTATCTAGATTCCCCACCGCAAGGACAAGCCTTTTCGGGGTTTAAACTGAGTGCCACACTCCTTCCCACAATGCCCGGCCCCTCACGATGCCCCAGCAGGATGCTCCAGGGATGGGTGCCCCTCCGTGTCTGTCTTTCACTGATCTCAACTCTCAGAGGTGCCTCCCAGAGGGAGGGAGGATGCGGACCGGGAGACCCCATGGGCCCGTGTATCTTCAGCAAACCCAGGAAGTTCTTAGATACCATCTCCATGGCAACACCAGTGTGATCTCCCCCTCAGTTCTGGAGGCTGCTAAGTAACATGCTGGTGTGGGTGAGCCACCAACGCCCTGTGTGGGGTGGCACCTGATGGGGGCCAACACTGCCATTTTCTTCAAAGAGTCCTGCACACCAGGCGCTGCCTGCCTGAGGCACTCCCCACAGTGTGGCTGTGATGGAGGCCAGTGGAGTCAGGCTTTACAGAGTCATCCATTGGGATGGAAGGAAGCTTGCTTCAATTTGTGGGATAATGTTTCATTTTGTGATCAGTGGGTCATATGGTATTATAATCAGGAACACAGAAAGGTCCCCGTTACTCCCTATTCAGACCCTGGTGACTGAATGTATGGTCAACCTGGGTGCCAGCATGAACATATTGGCCACTGAGACTCGCTACACATGTGCTCCTGGACATTCATGTGTACGTACATGAGTATGCATGTACACGCATGTGTTCATGTCTGTATGCATGCATGGAGGGATGCATGTGCATATGTGTGCATGCATGTGTGCATATGCATATGTGCACACATGTGTGCATGTGTACATATATGTGTGCATGTGTGTGTATGTACAAGTCTGTGTGTGCATTTGGGCACACACAGTCCACTCTATGTAATCATTCATATAGGGAGCCTTTCTCACAACCTCTATGTGGATTCCAGTTTTGGAGCATGGAGGAGGACTTTCCTGTGCTGGGGGGGACTCCTCCAAGCCCCACCCCACCCTAGCTTACACTGTGGGGACCCTCTGCCTCACCTCCCTGATCCCAGGGTTAAAATATATCCCAGCTCATGATGTGGTCCCACAGCCTCTGGCAAATTCTTGCTCCTCCTCAGGCACTGTCACCCCCTTCACAACACGCTGGGAGAGAACAGAGCCAGTGGATAGCAGATGTCCTAAAGTCTATCTCTGTAGATCAGAGCATCTGCCTGTAGACTCCCCATGCTCCCAGGAGAACAGCCAGCCCTGTGAGTCCTTGTGGCTAGTATCTATCAGCGGTTATGTGCTCCACAGGGCATCCGTGCCAGGAATGTCCAGGCACCAAGCAGGTGGTGACATCCTGCAACAGAGAGGCAGGTGCTTTTTGTGTGTGTGTGTGTTTGTTTGTTTGTTTGTTTGTTGCTTTTTGAGACAGTGTTTCCTTATGTAGTCCTGGCTATCCTAAACTCACTCTTTATACCAGGTTACAGAGATCTGCCTGCCTCTGCCTCCCAAGTGCTGGGATTAGAGGCATGCACCACCACACCTAGCCAAGACAGGTATTTGGTGAAGTCAGAGCTGGAGAATGCAACCCATTTCAACAGGACTGCTGGGAAAGAAGATGAAGGCTGCGGGGACCAGAGCAAGCCCTGGCCCTGGCTCTTTGTCCAGAAGCAGGAGTAGCCAGCGCACCAGGACTGGACACCCCTGCCCCACCTGCAGAATCGGGCCAGGCCTTCCTGGGCTGGTTCTGCCCACCACACTCACTTGCTGATGTATTCTGCATTGAGGAGTTTCCCACACGTCTTACACTTGAAGCATCCCAGGTGCCAGTGCTTGTCCAAAGCCACCAGGGCCTGGCCATTCTTGATTTCTAAGCCACAGCCCCCACAACCTGGAACAGAGAACAAACACAGATACCTTCACCATGGGCCCAGAGGCCTCGTATTGCAGGACCCCACAAAACCCCCAGGGGCACTCAGCATGACCTGAACTTAACCCCTCAAAATCTTAGGCCCCACAGACTCACCCAGGGCAGCCCTAGAGGAGAGGCCCAGACACAGTGGCATGCTACACGGACCCTGTCTCAAAGTTGAAGGGAGCATTTGCATAGCCAATGGTGGGGCTCGATCCCGTGTTGAGGAGCATTGACCCCGTGCAGCCTGGGCTGGAAACTGGAAAACCACAGTGGAGATGAGACCCAGCCTCCTAAAAGATTGGATCTGGCACAGAATCGCATCACACCCCATGGTGTACTGGGGTCTAGGCTGGCCCGGGGTTGCAGAGTGGCATGCACGATCAGGTGTAAACCTGGTAAACCAACCCCATATCCATCCGTAGCTGGAGGCAGAATGGTAAACATGACCATTATACAGCATCTCACCTAAGGGACTCGACCTTTCTGGAGAGGTCTGAGCCCCATCCTCTCCTGCTCCTCCTACTCCTGGCCCTACGTTCCCACCTGCCTGGACTCCTCTCCTGGAGAGCTCTGAGTCCCAGCCTTCACCTCATTCCACCCTTACCTGCCTAGAGCCCCCTGGGGATTCTCTTTGATCCACATACCCCAGCTTCTCCCCTGGCTACCTGGGGCCACTGCGTTTGGGATCTCTTCCCCTCTGCTCTCTGTTCTGACCCCTAGTCTGCAGAGGCCTCTCCCAGACCCACACAGCTTCTTCTGCACCTGTCCTACTCATTTCTGCTTTCTCCCTCTGAACCCCACCGCAGCCACAAAGACCAGCATCCCTCACTGTGTGGTAGTATCCTGGTCTGAGCCCTGATTAGGCTCCCAGGAGCCTCTCCTCTCCCAGCTGTGCCTAGCCCTGCCCCGTGCTCCTGGGGTCCCTGGGTCTTGGGTCCTGGTCCTGTTCTGCTAAGCCAGCTGGTCCCTCCACACAGGAAGCTGCCACACGGAGGTCCTTATCATTCACTGGATGTGTGGGAGCTATCAGCAAATCAGAACAGGCAGGGCGTGTCGGGTGAGCACGCAGGGGTGACTGTAGGGACATGTGAGTCACATGTGCGTCTATCTGTGCCAGGATGTATAAAGATATTACATGCTGCGTACAGCCTGTGTGGATACACTGCCTCTGAGTATCCAGGGCTGGGTTCCAGGACCCCCTGAACACTGAAGTCTTGACTAAGGAGAAGCATAGTCTGCACAGCAGTGCACACCTCCCGCAGGGTAAGAGCTTCTTTGACCAGTGCTATCCGGAGCACACGGACACGGACACGAAGTGAACAGTCACCACACTGTACTCCCTGGGAATAAGGACAAGGGAGATGTCTGCACATGCTCAGTACTGATAGTTTTAGGTTTTGTTTGTTGACACAGGGTAGCACATGCTGGGCTCAAACTCATGACAGCTGAGGATGGCTTTGAACTCACGATCTTCCT
This sequence comes from Apodemus agrarius, assembly GCA_964023405.1. Classification (NCBI taxonomy): domain Eukaryota; kingdom Metazoa; phylum Chordata; class Mammalia; order Rodentia; family Muridae; genus Apodemus; species Apodemus agrarius. The sequence goes on from OZ030016.1 coordinate 72,234,451, forward strand.
GCCTCTACCCTGCAAGTGCTAGGATTCCGGGGACACTCAACCAATCAGGGTTTTATTCAGAATTTTGGTTTCTTTAGAAAGTACAGAAAGATTATGTTTTTTGATTTAGTTCCAGGTGTGGGGATCTGGACCTGCTTCCCATCAGCTGACTATGATTTGCCTCGTGCTCTGGCAGAGACATGGTCTTGCCAGCTGCTGCCAGTTTCTGCAGTTCTGAGACATTTGGAATTATGGGAATTTTTCAGAGGCTATATAAATGCTAGGACCCCATCGGTGGAGCTGGTGGTTGTCCACCGTTCAGGGAGGCTCTTTGCAGTTTGTTAGTAGTCGTGCTCAAAGAAGAGGCAAAAAGAAAGAAATGAGATTCAGGGATCTCTACCACTCTCTCCCCTCTCCCCTTCTTTCTCTCCTATCTAGTGTTAGGGGGTGACATGGGGGAGGGGAATAAAGGATAAGACAAAGAAGAATGCTTTAGGTAGCATAGACCAGCTGCACCATACAGTGCCACCAGAGAAACATGGCCCCAAATACTCATAGTCCCAGATCTGAGCAGCTCCTCTGAGCGGATGGCTGGCCTGTGGTCAATACCACACCAGATTGCTGTGAAGGCCAGAAGCCAGGCCTCCTGCAGGCCTCAGAGAGGGAGGCAACCTCCAGGTGAGACTAACCGCCTCCCACTTGCTACGTAACCACTGGCAATCACTTGTGTGTCCCAAGGAAAGGGTGACTTTCTTGTGAGGTAACAATAGTTATGATCCACTAGAGAGCAGATCCAAACACAGGTCCCGGGTGGTCGAATGGGTGAAGGCGGGTATCAATGCCATCTACCCAAGAGCCTGGCTCTGCTCTACCAACTGCTGCTGGGAGCAGAGCTGGGGCTGCTACAGCAGGCGGGGCATGACTGGCAGCATTGCCACTGGCCCGCCTGGCACTCTAGAGTAGCAAGTGGAGGACTGTGTGGGTCCCCCTGCCTAGGCCCCACACGGGGATTCTGGGGCTCTGGGCCATCATAGAGTTGCTCTCAGCCCCCATCCATATTCCTGTGAGTGAACGGGTGTTGTCATGGGAAGGAGTGCTCACTGTGGAAGCCCCTGTGCCCTGGCAGCCCTGCACCGCTTTGCCAGTGGCAGAGCAGTTCCGTGAGACAGCTACTGCCTCTCTGCCAGCCACAGATAACAAACATCTTAGGCTGAGAGACCCACAGGGCTTCTCAGAGGTTCCCAGAGACAGCTGTCCCTGCTCTGCACGCTGCACATGGCTCTGTCATCGAGGTGGACCCGATCTCCTGCCAGCACCACAAGAGAGGAGACTGGGAAGGCTTCCTGGGGGAGGAGACCTAGAATTGGGTGACAATGCAAGGGACATGGGATGGAAAAGCTGAGGTGGCTGTCATGGCCCTGCCTGTACAAAAGGCTTAGCGGCAGGAGGCTGGGGCGGGGGAGGAGGGTTTCTTACTGGGTTCCCAGCATCCAGTGTTCTAGTACTACACAGGCCCCACAAAGTCAGGCTCCATCCCAGGTCCTTTAGAAGCCATCCCAGCTTGTAGCAGCTCAGCACCCGCCCTTATAGACATCTGGCCACACTTACTCCGGAGGCCCTGGGCCACGTGAGCACTGTTGCCCAGCGACGTGGGCGGGGAACACTTCTGGCACATGCACTCCTTCCCGTTGAATGTCACGCGGTCCCCAGGAGGAAAGGGCAGCCTGAAATGAGAGTGGACATCCTGTCAGCCACCTACAGTCCTTCTCTCCTGCTGTCACTTCAAGGCATGGCTTCCTGACTCAGCAGACAATACTCTCTCTAGAGGAACCTAGGCAGACTAGGCTGGGCCCAGGTCCCCCACCTTGCTGGCCGGTTCCTGCACCCTTCTTGGCTGTCCTGTGTCCCCTGCAGTTCATAGACGCCTGCGCCTGTCACCTGCTAATAGTGTGGTTTGAAAGATACCATGTCATAGCATGATTCATCCCCCCAGGTAAAGAGACTTCAGGACTGGTCACACTCTAGCTGTGCACCCTAGAGTATGTTACTCAGTCTCTGATCCTGTATCTCTCATGCAAAGGAAAACTACTGGCATGTGTCACAGGCTTGCCATCCAGTCAGACATCCCTTTTGGAACATGCTACCTCGGATGCCAGGGCTGGGAATGCCCAGCAGCCATCCAACCTACAAGCTTCAATGGAGGTGCATTCTAGAGAATGCGCATGCGGTATAACCGCCACTGCTGTGACACAGACAGCTGACTAGCACAAAAGGCCCGGTGTGGCTCTCCCCCATGACCCCACACCAAGACAACAGAGTCATATATGTGTGTTTTGTTCAGCAACACACGGCCAAGATCTGCCCACGTGGCTGCTCCTCATGCCACCAGTCTGTCCTTTTTCAGGGCTAAGCACTACTCCATCGCGTCTGTTGAAGGGCTCTTGAGCTGTTCCGATGACTTCATCACCTATATCACAGGACTTCCTTCCCAAAGTGGAATTCCTGGTCACCAACTATGTGATTCTGTCTCCAAGAAAACTGTACCATTTCACGTCTCCTTGCTTCGTGGCTTTGCCAGCCCTTGCTACTATCCGCCATATGTTGTATCTCTACCAGTGGGCACGGCTGGCATTTCACAATTGCCTTGGTCAATGTGCCCAGCAGCCAATGATGCTAATGTAAGTGTGTGTGTGTGTGTGTGTGTGTGTGTGTGTGTGATAAGCCATTTTGCTCACGTTGGATGTTTCTTATTGAATCATAAAGGTTCTTTACATATTGGATCTCTGTTGGTTATTTTCTTGTTGCTATGACAAAATGGCTCACAGTTCAGGAGTAGAAGCCGGTCCATCATGGCAAGGAGGGCATGGAGATAGGAGGGGACGGTGCCGCTCACACTGCTCTGCGGCAGGAGGTGGGGGTGACTAGGGAGCGGGGCTAAGCAGAGGCCCCGGGACCCGCTTCCTCCAGCAAGGCTCTGCCTCCGAAAAGTCCCACGGCCTTCCCAAACAGCACCGCCAGCTAGGGACCAGATGTCCAAACATGTGAGCTTCTGGGGAGGCATTTTTACCCAGGCCAGCGGGGTCGGTCCTCAGAGCCCCGGCTCTCTACAGCAATAGATTCTAAGCTTGCCTGTTCTGATGCATAACTTCAGTCTAGAGCTGGGGCTGGTCTTAAACTTGGGATCCTCCTGCCTCAAGCTCCTTGGGGCTGGGATTGCAGGTTGCGTGCTGACATGCCTGGCTGCACTGAGATTCTGCTGATATCTTTTGACATTAGTTCCCTCCAGCCTGCAAAACCATCACTCTGTTGCAGGGCAGGCCTGCTGGGGCCAAACGCACCCAGATCTTGCATGTCCAGTAACGATTTGTTTTGTCTTTATCTTTTTTTTTTTTTTTTTTTTTAAGGTGCCTGTTTTTTGATGCTCACTATTCTGGTGCCCCCATTGTGTAATCCAACAAGGTTACTGTACCCAGAACTGTGACATCACCTCCAAGATCAATTTTGGAACATTACAATTGCCGTCTAAAATGTCATCTTAATCAGCAAAGTCAACTCTGGATCAGTTTGCTCCCCTCAGAGTGGCCTTGGGCTGCGAGTCTGGCCTGCTTTTTCGGAAGGGTTTTGGCTAACTACAGCACTGTTTGGTGGGTTTCATTTTCCTTTTGGCACCGACAGACATCTTCTTACTGTTTCCCAGCATGCATAGCTCCAGGGGGAGGGCTGAGCTCGTCTGCAGACAGTGGGTTTTAGGTGATTTCTGCTGTGGTAGCTGTATTTTTCATGTTGTTTGTAGATTTCTTTCTTTTTTTTTTTTTTTCCTTGCGAATCTTTGCAGTGTGGCTATGCACACCTGGGGAGTTCTCGCTGGGGTGTCGTAGGTTGATTGTGAACATCTGGGTACTTGAAGGGTTGACTGTGAACATGCGGGTACTCTCCTGCCTGTGAACATCTTGTTTTAGGGTCACTGAGATTTTGGGGCTGTAGGTTTCTTGCTTCCAGCAAATCTAGACAATCTTCATCCATTATTTTAAAAGGAGGTTTTGGGGTTTTTTTTTGTTTTGTTTTGTTTGTTTTTTGTCTCCCCTACCTACATAAGCAGGCAAACAGACTTACAGACCAATGGACAGGCGGACAGTGGCTCTGCACCCACTCCCCTGTGTGCCAGCGTGGAAGCCTCTCCTGCCATACTTGGATTTTCCAGTCACTTCTTACATGTGCCTGGTCACTTCGAGAGTTTCATGTTTGGCTTCTAGATGGCCTTCTGGACACACTGTCCATGAACCAGCAAAAGATGGGCATGGCTGTCCTCATGTCCATATCTGCTGTCACCCTGGTGGTCTCCGCTAACTTTCCCCCAGATTTTGGTTGGCGCCTCTTCTGGAGGTCTACACTTCAGAGCAAATCCCGGATGCCATAGACTCTGTGCAGTTGGGTGCAGGGCTCTCACGCCTTCCCGTAAGGAAGTTGGGCTCAGGAGGTTGCCAGCTTCTCGGGACATCCCAAGGAGGCTCACCCTTCACCTGCCGAGCAGGTGCACAGCAGCCCCTGCTCCGGGGCTGTCTGAACCCCATCGATAAGGCCCATCCACGCAGTGACCAACAAGGTCCCCAGAGCCCAGTGTCCCCTGGAGACTGCACTCACAGCAGCCTTGCTGGCCCTGGCCCACCCATGGCACGTGCTCACTGTCGGCTTGACTGGACCGAGAAACACCTGGCAACCTTTACACCTCTGAGTGTGTCTGGGAGTGTCTCCGGAACGGAAGCCCGTCTTGAATGTGGGCAGCAGCAGCCCTGTGCAGCCATTCATGGTGGGTGGAGTCTTCTGAAGCCACGGGGGCGGGGTTCTTCCTTTTAAAGCATTTCACTTGGGCAACTGTCATCACAGAGTGGAGTCCTCCTGATGGAGACGGGGTAGGTATTTGGCCTGATGCTCCCCTTGCCTCCCATGTCCTGCCAGTACCATCCCTCCGCTCCCCCTCTCACTCCGGCCAGGAAACGCATCACTCTATTCTCCACTCCAGATTCAACCTCCAGCAGGAAGCAGGAATCTGGCCTGGGCTTCGCTGCCCCTAAACCTGGGCCCCAGCTCCAGCATGTGCTTGCCGGCAGCCACGCTGTGTGGGGTCTAGCCTGCTGTGTGTGCGGCGGCAGAGCCCCACCCTGACCTGCAACCTGAATAGCTCTGTCTGTTGGCACTTGTAATACGGTGGGCTTCCCAAGGTGGGGTCTCAGGCCAACTGTGACTGATGCCACTTGGAATTCGCTGAGGTATTTCTGGAGACCTCTGATCCATCCACACACCCTAGAGAACACACAGCAGCTCTTCATGGAAAATGTCCCCTGTAGAGCTTCCTCCCCTTGATGCCTTCTGGTCAAAGGCTCCACCCTGGCCTTGGGTACATGCTGTGGCTATAGATGGCTGCTTGGAAAAGAATGTGGTAAACATCAGCAGCAGGAAACTGATGTTGGGAACCACTGGGAAACATCTCTAGCCGGACATGATGATGCTGGGAAACATCACAAGCCGGACACTGCTGCTGGGTGACGCTGCTGCTCACTCTACTTTGTACTCCTGCCTGCGTTTGCTGGCCAGGGGCCCCAGGGAGGCTGCCACTGGTCAGAAGGCACAGGCGATCATACACCATGCCAGGGTGGCATCCAGACTCTCCACGGGGAGCTCATGTGCTCTATGCCAGGCACCAGGGACCAGAAACAGGCTTCCCAGTCCCAACCTTCTCCCAGCCACCTCTATGAGATCACACCACAGTATTGGGCAGGACGCAGCCATGGGCCAGGATGGGTCAGGTTGCAGAGGGACAGGACACAGGGAGGGAGGGAGGAACTTACTGGGTGGGAGGGAAGGAGAAGAGAGAGGGAAGAGGAAGGGCGACGCAGTGTGTGCTCCACAGGGCCTGCCTTCCCCTTCTGGAGGAATCTAAGAAGCCGGGAAAACAGGTCTAGAGTCAGTGCTGGTGGAGCCCTGGGCAGGCACCCACGGACGGAATGAAGGAAGGGAAGAAGGAATGCATGGATAGAAGAGGCTGAGACACCTCTAGGGAGGATCAGAGCTTGAGGAAGTCTCCAGGGGCTCTGGGGACAGACTGAGGGGGACAAGGATGAGGCAGTGGGCAATGTCACATGTGGAGTCCTGAGCCAGGACAGTGGCTAGGTAGATTTGTGGACAGTAATACATGAGGCATCTGTAGATAGGGGTGTGGCACTGGCAGCTTAGGACACAGGGAGCAGAGCCTGAGCCTGTGGGAGTGCGGGAGCAGGGCCATGCTAACACCTGGGCAGGCAAGGCAGGAAGCAATGTTTAAAAAAAGAGTAGAGCTAAGAACAAGGACAAGGACAGGCTAGGGATGGCCGCCTTGGAGACAGAGGTAGCCAGGGTGTGCTGTGGGGCTGGGCAGGGGCAGCTGGGGGCTTCTAGGAGCCAAAGGATGGTCAAGGGTAGGAGAGCAGGGCCCAGGTAAGGGGTTAGGGGCTGTGGTGGGGCTGAGCTAGGGAGGCTAGAAGGCTTAGAGGAGGTGCAGATACGTGAAGATGGAGTGGAACTGGGGCAGCGGCAGATGTGTAAGGAGGAGGGGTAGAGGCCGGCAGAGCAGAGGCTGGACCGCTTACCTGCAGACAGCACAGACGAAGCAGTCGGGGTGGTAGGTCTTCCCAAGCGCCGACACCACTTCGCCTTCAATGAAGCGGTCACAGCTGAAGCAGCGGGTGCCATACAGCCGCTGGTAGTCACGTGTGCAAATGTGCTCACCCTGCCTCACGAAGAAGCCGCCCTCAGCCAGGTCACAGCCACACGCTGTGGGGAAGAGGATCGATGGCTGGGTCAGTGGAGCGACCAACTCATGCCTCGGGGCCGGGAGATCTGACCGCAGCCCACTCGATGCAAGCTTCCACAAGCCCAAATGGCTAAGGATTCCTGGGACAGACACAAGCTCCCCTGCTAGCATAGAGTCAAGAGTATTTTCCGTATAGAAGCTTCCAGAAAGAAGCACCGAGAAGCTGAGGACAGGACCAGCTTCCCAACCTTGCTAGGATATGATGAGGCTTTTTGGTCTCTGAGATCCTGTGAGTCCCTCCAAGCTGTCCCAGTGGTGGAAGGAGAGGTCAAGCAGGGTGTGTATGTACATGAGTAGGGGGGCAAAGACACAGAGACAGACAGACAGACAGACAGACAGACAGACACCGGGTAGCTTTCCACCCTATGCTCTATTCTGGGATGAAGGTCCTAGTGGAGGACGGGTGAGCCATTACATGGTCCCCAAATCCACAGGGAAACTTCCCACTCCCTCCCCCCTTCTGGACTCCCACAGTCCTCAACCCCTGACTCCTGTAATATGGCTGAAAGAGAGCAGAGGAGAACCTCCAGGCTCACTGAGTCACTAGTCCCTTCTCCTAACACAGCCCCAGATTGCTGAGCCTAGCGGAGGAGCAGAGAGGACTTGCAGGCTGTGGACTGAAGTATCTACCCCAGGACTGCTGGTCACCAACAGCTGGTGGGCCCCAGACAACTTCTGAGGACATTGTACGCTCCTTCCTCATACCCTCCAGCCCCAGAAGCATGTGAGAGCGAGCCACTCAAGGTCCCAGATGGAACCGCCTAGAAGTTTCCACGACAATGCCATTTTCAGAGCTGTGACCGCTGGTACAACAGCCCGCCCCCCAGATCCCTGGCCATGTGCATGCACAGAGGAATGCCAATGTCAGACTATTGCATCCTAACAGCCGGCTATCCCAGCCCATGGCTGCCGCTGCCATCACTTCTACCAAAGGCTACATGCCGCCTGGAGCCATGCTGGATTCCTTCTCCACACCCAGTCTGGGAATGAAACCCAAGGTCTAATCTTGTCCCACCACAGATCAAACGAATATCCCTTCTGCAAGAACAGGCTGTGGGGCTGATGGAGCTGCTCAGGATTATACCGCAGTGCCTTGGAGACAAGACAGTGTCACACATATTCAAGGTGCTGACTCTGGGCTGTGTCTGCCTGTCACAGCTGTGACAACACTGTCAGTCCTTAGAGGAGAAATGTGTGCAGGGGCAGAGACACAGACTCAGTGAGTCACACTGCAGCAGAGGGAGAGGGACACGGACAGCTGAGAGACTCCTCGGCTCCTGGGCCTGCTGCCTGCTAGGTCATGGCTGCTTTAAGGATTCCAAGGTCACCCTAAGACAGTGACATGCCAGACCTCTGCTCCTAAAAATAAAAAGTCCAAGTTCACCAGTAACTCAAGTCCCTCATGGAGACAATGCGCCTCTATCACGTTACAGTTTGAAAAGGATCAAGTTCAGAGGCCTGGAGGGTTTGGGGAGCACAGGGGTTGGCAGCAGTGGGTAAGAGGGTGGGGTCAGGGTCACAGTCACTTCCTGGAACCCTTTCTTTTCTTTCTTTCTTTCTTTCTTCCTTCCTTCCTTCCTTCCTTCCTTCCTTTCTTCTTTCCTTCCTTCCTTCCTTTCTTTCTTCCTTCCTTCCTTCCTTTCTTTTATTCTTTCTTTTGTTCTCTCTCTCTCTTCCTTCCTTTCTTTTATTCTTTCTTTTGTTCTCTCTCTCTCTCTCTCTTCTTTCTTTTTTGTTTTGTTTTTTTGAGACAGGGTTTCTCTGTGTAGTCCTGGCTGTCCTGGAACTCACTCTGTAGACCAGGCTGGCCTCGAACTCAGAAATCTGCCTGCCTCTGCCTCCCAAGTGCTGGGATTACAGGCGTGCGCCACCACGCCTGGCTCTCTTTTCTTTCTTAATCTGTACATGTTCATGTGTGTATGGAGGCCAGAGGTGTCTTCCTCAAGTTGTCCTTCATATTTGTTTTTGAGACAGTGCCTCTCAGATTCAGCTGTGCTGGCTTCCCAGTGAGCTCCAGGAATCCTCCTGTCTCTGCCTACTCACCAGCACTGGGTTAAGCAGATACACACCCACATCTAGATTTTTCTGTAGGTGTTGGGGGTGTTGGGGTCCTAAGGTCAGGTCGCAGAGAGTGGCTGCTGTTCTCTGAAGAAGTTTCCCCCGAGCTAATGCGCCCTCTCCTCTGGGGAGGGATGGTCTGGAGCAGTGTGAAATAGCAGGCTCTCTGTGTGACGGCTCTCACACCTCCAACTCATGCCCACTCTGTGGGGCCTGAGGCTTTTCCTGGCTATGTTGGGAGTGAAGTACTATGTCATCATTTCTTTTTCCAAACAGCTGCAGTCACCATCCTGGGGTCATGACTACAAAGGATTCTGGCTGTTTTTGTCATGTGTGGTAGTGGGGGAAGGACTAGAAAGATGGGGTGTCCTTGTGAGAATGCATCAAGGCCAAGATGTCTGGGGTGCCTAGAACCCCCTCAATCAATCCTAGTGACTCTTGAGACAACAATGGAAGCCAACTGCCCATGCCCTAGGACAAGGACTCTGAAGGCTAGCGTCTGCTTCAGCTGAAGGCAGATCCCTAAGGGTCTAAGAATAAGGTCAGAGCTAGTTCAGGCTATCCCGGTCACTACCCTACAGACTATGTGTCTCCTGTGGGGGCTGATGATACAGAGCTGACAATACCCAAAGTGTTTGGGGGTGGCCCTGTCTGCAGAAAATCCTCTTTTCAAACACCAGGACTTTATGCACTGATACTGGGCCAGGGGACCAGGGAGCGGAGTGCCACAAACGAACGCCCAGGCACTCCTATAGCTTCAGGGACCGTGGGGTCCTAGCGCCATCTCCCCTCTCTGAGGTCAGTCACCAAGCCCTCCCCACAGCTGACCTGGTAGTGTCGCCTCCTACCTAGAGCAGCCTTGTTCTTGCCTGGCACATTTCTATCTTCAAGTCACAGCCAAATGTATCATCTCTGTGGACTCCTTTCCGGAAGCCTCTGGACTCTCCTGTGAGCCTCCATATCCCAAGGATTTGGCTCCTATTCTTTCTATCCAAACAGTAAAGTTAATGCTTCCTCCCTTCACTGAGGGTCCCTGTAGTGAAGACAGGTCCATACCAGTCCCCAGACAGCCCAGACGGTCACCACTGCCAAGCCCGTGGCCATGGGGCTGCAAACCAGCATTCCTTTAACACTGCAGGTGCACGCCATGTCCAGTGGGTGGGTCCTACCCACTGTACCCTGTGCGGGTTTTCTCACATTTCTGGGATGTTGGGTGGAGACATGCTTGGTTCCCAGCATGCACACAAAATGCAGGTCAGAGGAGAAGGCTCCGAAGCGGGTCACACCCACTGGAGAGGCGTGGCCCACAGCTTTAGCTCCTCTTGTTCTCATCTTCTTGATGTAAAACCACTGCTTTTTTAGGCTTCCTTTCGTAAGCAGAGAAAAACCAATGACTTTCATTTAGAACGTTTTCAGGGCTACTACCTGAGAGATGCGGCAGTATCTGGTGTAGCGAGCTCCCTTGAACCCCAACAACTGATTTTGCACAACCAGCAAAGGTCACTGATATTCTGGGTAGTGCCCAGTGACTCAAGGATTGGATTCTCTGATTCTGGGCTAGCCTCATGCCTCTGCACCTGCAGATCTAGAGTCTCCCTGCCCACATACTCCTGAGGATTCCTTTGCCTCACCAGATGGCTCAAAACTCTACAGAAGCTCGTTGTGTGTCCAGAGAGCTTTCTGGATGGAGAACGAGTAAGAAGGGTGTCTGGGAATCCTGGCTCGGGGCACTCCGTGGCCAAGCACAGTGCCAGGTACATACCCACCTTTGCACACAAAGCACCTGATGTGGAAGTACTTGTTCTGCACACGCAGCACCTCTCCCTTGCACACATTCCCACAGGTGTTACACAGGATCGCAGTGCTGGCCGGTTTCTCCAGTGGGGCATGAGCAGCCTGGGGCTGCGACACTGTGGGGAGAAAGGAGCCATGTTAAAGTGAGGGGCACTCAGCACAGGGAGAGCAAGCAGAAGGCCTTCCAGCATGCCCTACCCACAGGGCTAGTCCCATAGCACATTAGGTGGTGGTCCTTCCCCTGCTTCCATCAGGGGTCAAGTGACACTCAGGTTGTATGACAGGTGAGAGTTCTGAGAGCCAAAACCATCTGGTAAACCCCCCACTGTGGGCTGTTTAGAATTATTCTGCCCAGTGAGTTGTCTTATCCCTATCTCTGCATACGTGTCTATGATGTACCAACATGTCCCTGTGTGCCTCTAGAGCGGCAAGGCCACTCCTGTCCCCTCCTGAAGTTAACCCTTGTTGCACCCACATGGTACAACTTTGACACCCTGAGTCACATCACTTCAGGAGAACGTAGCGACCTTTCAGCCTTGGGACCCTTAGCCTATTCTTCAAAAACAGCTGCAACATTCTGAGAACTAGTTTTACATGTCCTTTGGGTCCCCAAACATGGGAGTAAACATTGTTAGTGTCCCCTGAGGGTCAGCCATAGCCAGGCAGGCTGTTGAAGGAAGTATTAAAAACCACAAGTTTGGCACCAGGGAGCCAGGAGACTCCACAGCCTTCTGTGCATAGCCTGCCAGGAGGGAGTGATCTCCCAGCAAGCTTTCACTTTTGAGTGCAGAGGTGAGATCTCCACCTTCTCTCTGGAGAGGACCCAGCTAGGAGCACACAGGGCCTAAGATCAGTGGAGCAGCTGGGACTGAAGTCTTCCCGCCCGCCGCCATTTGCATGGGGAGCCAGGGAAACTCCACAGTCTTCTCTGCATAGCCAGCCAGGAGAGAGAGAGATCTTCCAGCAGTGCTTTCACTTTTGAGCTCAGAGGAGTAAGGACACAGGCTTATAGGTCCACAGGAGGAACAAACTCCAGCCAGAGACAATACCAACTAGCACCAGATGGCGAAAGGCAAACTCCCTACCAACAGAAACCAAGGCCACATGGCAACATCAGAACCCAGTTCTCCCACCACAGCAAGTCCCGGATACCCCAACACACCAGAAAAGCAAGAGTTGGATTTAAAATCATATTTCATGATGCTGATAGATCTCATACAGACCCTAAGAGAACACAAATGCCAGCCCAGGCTACTATACCCAGCAAAACTCTCAATCATCATAGATGGAGAAACCAAGATATTCCATGATAAAACCAAATTTGCACAATATCTGCCCACCAATCCAGCCCTACAAAGGATAATTGATGGAAAATGCCAACACAAGGAGGGAAACTACACCCTAGAAAAAGCAAGAAAGTAACCTTGTTCCTACAAACCCAAAAGAAGATACCGCACAAACATAAAAATAACATCAAAAATAACAGGAAGCAACAATCACTATTCCCTAATATCTCTTAACAACAATGGGCTCAACTCCCCAATAAAAAGACATAGACTAATGAAATATTTCACATGTAAATCTTCAATTTTATCAGAAAATGTTTGTTATTCCCCTTTTAATTAATTGAGTACTTTCTTTTATGTCTACCATTTTATCTGCATTATTTTTCATGATAATCTTCAATTTTAATATTTCTATATACTTCCTCTATTTTATCAGAAGTTTCCAATGTAAATCTTTGATTTTATCACAAATGTTTCTAATTCCAACTTCAATTAATTTAGAGTTTTTACATCAACCATTTTGTATGCAAAATTTTCCATGAAATAGTTAATTTTAACATGTTTGTCTATTTATTTCTTGAATTTTACCAGAAATATTTTCCATATAAATCTTCAATGTTCATCTGAAAATGTTTATAATTCCACCTTCAATCAACTTAGAATTATCTTTATGCCTATCATTTTATCTATATAATTTCCATGATAATCTTTAATTTTAACATGTTTTTCTATATATTTCTTCAAGTTTATCAGAAATATTTTCCATGCAAATCTTCAAGTTTATCAGAAAATGTTTATAATTCCACTTTTAATCAACTTAGGAATACTTTTATGCCTACCATTATTATATCTATATAAAATTTTCCATGATAATCTTCAGTTCTAACATGATTTTTCCTACATTTTTCTATAATTTTATCAGAAATATTTTCCACGTAAATCTTCAATTCTATCATAAAATGTTTCTATCCCATATTTCAATTAATTTAGCAATGTTTTACATGTCTACCACTTTACTCTTTAATTTCCCATGAAAATTGTCAATTTTAACGTGTTTATCTGAAATATTTTCCATGTAAATCTTTAATTTTATCATAAAGTATTTTTACTTCCATTTTGAATAAATAAAAAAATTTAATAGAAAAACAAACCACAAGTTCAAGAGCCAGGGTTACGTTATGGTCCCAGGATCGGGCATGACCATCCGCCCCTCCCCTCTGCTTGCTAAAGCATCTGCGGATGTCAGCTCACAGGATTCTGGGTCTTGATGTGGAAGTCTTGGGTCTACCCCGCAACTGTCCGGTACCTGGGAAGTGTCCAGAGCCTCTCAGGTTTTAGCCTGAAGGAAAAATAAGTTGACTGGAGGCACTAAAGAGCCACAAGCCCCAGGCGACCACCCAGGGATCACGTGGGGTTTCAGACAGATGGGGTGGGGGGGATTGCTAGGGTCTGGCCTAGATAGGCCACACAATTGCCAACGCACAGACCTTGCTATCCCAGCAATGTACCTGGATGTGTGTGGAGACGTGTGTCTATGTGTGGGACTTGGGGTCTCTGGAGCTTGGACACGGGCTAAGGACGCAAAGGAACGGTCCTTGGCTGTTCAGCGTGGCTCAATGACATCGGAGGACATTTCTTGAAGACATGATTAAGGAACAGGTCAGAGAGGTGCTGTATAGCTAGTCTTGACAAGGAAGGGCCTAAAGTCATGAGAGCTGGCATCTCCAGAAGGCAGCCAAGGTGAGGTTCCATCAACAGCTACAGAAAAATATAGTCACAGCCTCAGCCCAAGACCTTCCCAGTCCTCCACCGCTGCTCACCTTCATTATGGCATCCACAGGACACCGGCGAGTGAAGGAGGGGACAGGACGGAGCACACTGCCCCTCGCCCTCGTAGTAGGCAGGGAGGGCCCACCACTAGCCACAGCAGCCCGCCAGGGTATTCTTAGTCAACCACTATCTGAAGCATCACACTGAGAACAAATGTGCAGCCATGACCAGGGACCATAGATGCAGGGTGGGGACCCATGGCCTACAGCCGCACGCCAGGACACCTGGTTCCATCCACCACACCACCAGGGTCCACCGTGTCACAGCCAGCCATGCAGAAGGGAGTTGCTACCTCCAGTAATGGCCCAGAGGCTAGACCATAGCTCCGCAGCATGATCCGGCAAGGCCAGGCTGTGACCGCTCACCTACAGCTGCTGCCTGACCTTTGCCTCTGCGGCCTACCTAGGACCAGCCATAGACGTCCAACTACCCCTAACATCTGCCTTGAGTTGGTGTTTCAGGTTACCCCGGCTGCTATCCTCCATGGCTCTCACTTCATCCTCCATCTTCCACAGGACTTTTCCCACCCTCTGTGACCTATGTCACTCTGATGACCACAGTGACAGTGCTGTCCCCGCAGCAGCGACATGATGCAGCCCCCATCCCTTGCTAATCGTGTGCGGTCATTTCTCCTTCATCCCCACACCCTCTCAGCACCTCGGCCATGGTGGGACCACACCAATCCTGTCCTGTCCCTACTGAATTGGACCAGAAACACCAGTTCATACTAGAGAAAGCCGGTGGGAGGCCAGAGAGCCAGGCCCCCTGGCTCAGCTGGATTTCGAGAGGCTCAGCGTGGCCGGGCCTTTCGGCTATGTATAGGAAGCACATCTGGAGTCACTCACAGCTGTGCACAGCAGGGTCACTGGAGGCTCTTATGATGCAGGGTGGAGTGGCTCTCCAGAACTTTTATGTTCATCCAGTTTGGGACACAAAGAACAATGGGCAGCATCTTCTCATGATCAGACAAGGCAGGGATTACGTGACGGGAATCTGGCCAGGAGGGGTAAGACGTCATTTTCAGATTTGGGGCTCCCGTAGGCTGTGGGGTTCTGCCAGCCTGGGATGCAGCCTCAGCCCTGCCTCTTGTGGGGTCGTGACCTTGAGAGAATTCCTGTCCATGCCACTCCACCACACCACCACCCCACCTTCGAGCTGCCTTTCCATCTGTCCCTGCGTATCCACCCACCCTCTGCCTTCGATCTGTCCTTCCATCTGTCCTTCCCATCCACCCACCCTCTGCTCACATGCCCTGGTCCTGGGGAAAAGCTGGATCAAGGGCAAAATGATTCGCTTAGCAACCAGCCCGGCAAACACTGAAGTGTTCCACAACACTGACCAACTCTTTTTTTTTTTTTTTTTTTTAAATTCAGGAATACATGGGGGCTGGGTGTGGCTCAGTCAGTGGTGGGGTGCTAGTCTAGCATGCAAAGGCCCTGGGTTTCATCCCTAGCACCAGTTCCCCGAGTTACTGGATATGAATTTGGTTTGAGAGAAGAGCTATATTAAGAGTGTGGATTTGCTGGCCAGATCCCACCCTGCCCACTGGAACAGCCTGGAGCTGTGGGCACGGTGGTGGTGCTGCCCTCTGGTGGTCAGAGGAAGCTCTGCATCACGAATGGCCCTCCCAGGGAAGGAATGTCGGAAAGCTCTACTAGCTTCCCTTCAAGCTGGTGGACTGGCTGCAGATTCGACGCGTGGGCCTTTGGCCCCTAGTGGGAGTCAGTCTGAGAACCCGGGGCAATTGTTGAATAGCAAGGTCACGTATACCCATGGAGAGGCAGCAGCAAGCCTGCGCTCAGCCTCCCTGTTTCCTTCTCCCCCCATCTTCGGCCGGTGCTTAGAGGAAACCACGTTTCTCACAGCAGCGGGCAGAGTGCTGCCATCTCCAGCTACTTGTGGATGACTTGAGGCTCTGAAACAGGACAGTCAGACAGGCAGGAGGGCATCGGGAAAACAGTCCCCAATTGTCCTACACCGTATGAGGTTATCTATGGGGTGGGGGGCAGGGAGCTGCTTACAGGCAGAGGGAGGAGGCCTCAGGGTGCAGGGCTTTGGGGTGCCGCATCCAGTGACCCCTCCTCTCTGAAACCACTCCAAATATAGACGTGCCCAGAGAGAGGCTGAACAAGCTGTCCTTGAAGGTCAAAGACCGTCTGGCAGCCAGGGGCACAGAACTGTTAAGAAAAAGCAATTTTCCCAACGAATAGAGTACCCAAACAAAGCCAACAAAGGCCTAGGCGCCTCAGAGGCAGGCGTCGCCTGTCCTCCTTGCTCGGCTTGGGCTGAGCTGAGCTGGACACAACCCCCCCTCCCTGGCTCCAGCTCAGCCTCTGTGAAGCAAGTCACCAGGGAGCACGACAGTGGAACCCGCTGCCTTCTTTCTAACAGTCTGCTTAGCTCCAGACCCACTGGGTGCAAAGATGTCTGTTCAGCCCTCCTGACACTCCCGTAAGGCCAGCATGGTGCCTGCCTCACAAGAGAGTAGTCTGAGGACAAGAGCAGCCGAATGGGCCCAGGTCAGCCATGCCAAGGCTTGGAAGCACCTCAGGAGAGGGAGCGGGGAAGGGCGGCCTGCACGGTGCAACCTTGAGGCCTACGCCAGGGCCTATGGTTCAAAGAGCCCAGGATTTTTTTTTTAATGTCTTTGGTGATTCAGAATCATTCTGCGTATCCCAGTGACTCTGGCTAGGTACATGCCAGGGACCCAACTATGGCTGTCCCATCAGAGGGCTACTCTCTAGGTTGCCCTTGGGGAAAAAAGACATCACATAAGATCTCCTGCTCCACTGAGATCTGATTTGGGAGGAAGCGTCTTTGCAGGGCTGAAGGCTGCTCCCAGGAGGCTGCTCTAAAGCCCAGGGTCAGCTGGGCCATGGAATAGGGCCCTCGGGTCACTTGGTCCAAAGTGGAGCAGCCACTGTGTCTTCAGAAGGGCCGCTGAGTGGGCATCAGCGCTCCCGGAGTCATCAGCTACCGGCTTCATCTCTGGGTATCTAAGATCGCTTTTCAGTGCCTGTCAATCTCCAGTGCCCCCTGCCCCTCCCCGACCCCCAGTCCCAGTTCTCGGGGTCACAGCTGGTGGCTACCTCTGAGCTTCCCTGTCACTCCCAGACACAGGCTCCTTGGACCTGTGACCCCGCTGTCTCCTCCACCTCCGCTTCCCTGTGCCTCGGCCTCTGGGGAATCCTCTGGGATTCCCTCCACGCTGGCAGGCTGGCACACCGGGCTGTACATGGGCGGCACCTGTGCATGAGGTGTGCACGCTGGAGAGTCACTGCGGCCTGTCTGTCAGCTGTCCTGGACAGGGAAAGCCTTGGAAGGAATCACGTGAGATGCACCACAGCCTCTGAGGCCCTGGCTCAAAGCCGGCCATGATGGACTTGAGGGACTGAGATGAGGCAGAAGCCTCCTGTGTGCCTCCAGTGGGGACATGGAGACGTTCCCTGGATGCCAATCCTTGAAGAGCCACAGAGGGACCTTAAACATATGTCCCCAATGGAAAGCAGCCAACGTGGAAGTGCGGCAGCCCCTGCTTTCTGCTATGGCATTCTGGGAAAGGCAAATCCGGTGACGGCTCATGAGTGGCTGCCGGGTGAGGTGGTGTTCACCTTTAGTGCAAGCACTTGGGGCACAGGCTGACAGATCTCTGTGAGTTCAAGGCCAATCAGGTCTAGATTGTCAGTTTAGAGCTGGGAGAGAGAGGATTGAACTGAGAAACCCTAACAGTACTCTGATCGCACTGGAATGAAGAAGGCAGGTCACTGTATCTGTCCAAACCCACAGAGTCCATGACTCTGCTGGGGACCCCAGTAGAGCCATGCTCATGGCAGAGACTTGTTAATGACGGATATCAAGGCTGCCCCAGCAGTCCTAGTGAACTTATTACAGCATTGCAGAATGTGGCAAGAGGGGAAAGCCATGCTGGGAACTCTGCCCTTTCTGTCAATCAAAAGGAACTGCTCCACCCAAGACCTAACACAAGTGTGCAGGATTGGTGCTCTATAATTTCTACATGGGCTCTAATGGGTGGTTATCAACCTCTCACTGTGATAATAACAGAAAGCACCAACTCAAGTGGTGGGGATCAGTCACACCGAGCTGTGACTACTTACACTTAAGCCCTGGGACAATAAAGCCCCAGCACCAGGGAACCCTGGCAGAGGAAAGCAAACAGGTTGTGGGGCCCTTGAACTCCCTCTGTGGGGACAACACCCACCGGAATCCACTGCAATCTACACCTCTTGTCCCTTCAACGGGACTCCTGTGGGCACTGTCATGACTCTGGAGAGATAGCCATGCTCTCAAAGCTTATTTGTACACCTCCAGGTTGTGGCTAGTCTGGGGAGTCCTGAAGGGCCTGCTGAGGTAGAGAAAGGCCCAGTTCCATCTTTGTCTAAGCATCAGCGGTCCCTGGCCTCCTGAATGGGGAGTGTGGATTGGAAAGAGGCCAAAAACCCATGTTGGTTACATTTTCTATTTTCCAGAGTAGAAAGAAGGGGAGCGGGTAGGGGAGGTGGGGTTAGCCCAGGCTTGGGTTCTGACTGGACATTACAGTCTAGTGGGCAAGGCAGCTTTGGAGAACCTCCCAGCTCGCATGTTGCACGAACAGCTGGTTTGGGATTCCTGAATCTTCTATGTTCTGAAGATATAACATAGGTTTTTGTGAGCACGCTGTGTCCCCGGTTCACCCACAGAGAGTATGGTGGGAGTCTGTCTGTCTCTCCCTTTCAGGTGGTCCTGTGACAGTGAGCTTGAGGAGGCACTGGGCTGAAGGCAGACACCGCAGCATGGTGGACCTACAGCAGGCAGGGGGACCACTGAAAGTGACATGAGACGGCGGCTCTGGGGATTCGGGCAGTACCTTCTGGAACAGAAGTAAGCACATTTTCCGTGCTGGTCTGGGTCACCACATGGCCCTGTGATTAGCTGTCCTCCACTGGCCTGTTTGCATCTCATTTCTGCCACTATACCTGTGCCATTCTAGGAGCATATGATATCCACCAGTGAGTGTCCCAGGGTCTCAGCGACTCTGAAGCAGCCCTGAACACAGCCAAACCCTTGACACCTGACAGAAGACAGCCTCCTCCGTGCTGCAAGACATGGACAGCAGGCTGCCGTGTGTGTGTGTGTGTGTGTGTGTGTGTGTGTGTGTGTGTGAAGGGGATTGGGAGAGTGCAGGGCCTCCAGTGATGCAGCAGATCCTCCAGGGTGTGGGCAATGGAGGAAGCCCTGGGTGTGTGGAATCAGGAGTGAACATGAGCTGTTAACACAGGCACAGGCGTGTCTGGTACCAAAACCCCAGCGCCAGAGGAAAGTAGCAAAAGCCTTCCCTGCAAGTGAAAGCATCGATAGGGTGGGCGGGCAGAAAATGTCCACTATAGCCATCTTACCCCAGAAGCTTACAGCCTGAAGACTGCTGCCCTACAGAGGCGTTCCTATTGACCTTCACCAAACCCTGCCTCTTTGATTCAGCTGCACACCACACACCCCGCCTCCCTGGTCATCTCTGTAAAAACCCTGCCTGCTCATTTGTCTATATATAATAACCCTGCCTCCCGATTTATCTGTATATAATAACCCTGCCTCCCTGGTCATCTGTGTAATAACCCTGCCTGCTCATTTGTCTATATATAATAACCCTGCCTCCCGATTTATCTGTATATAATAACCCTGCCTCCCTGGTCATCTGTGTAATAACCCTGCCTGCTCATTTGTCTGTATATAATAACCCTGCTCCTTATTTACTTGCATGTAATAATCCTGCCCCCTTGTTCATCTGTATGGAATACCTCCACCTCTCTGTTCAACTCTAAATAGTAAACATGCTGAACTCCTGGGATGCTGAAGGTTCTCTATGAGAAAGCCCAGCCTGTCTAGCCTGCCCAGGCCCAGCATTTCTGTCGTTGTATGTGCTTGTCTTCTCTTCATTCCTTCGTTTTCCCCAGTCAAGTCAAGTCACTGGGAACTGTGCAAGGATTCTGCACCGTGGACATCTGTGGCTGAATGCCCCTGAGACATGGGTGAGCACACACAAGACCTAGGTGCTGCCTCATTGCACAGGGCTTTTCATTCCCCAAAAGGTTTGGGCTGCTGCAATTCAGACCCTGTGGCCGCCTTACCCCAAAGAAACAATTCAGAGCACTCAGGAGAGTCTGCCAGCCAAGCACAGCTGAGCTCCATGCCAATGCCCAGAGCCCGCACGGCACCTCTACAGTCCCCCATTCACGGCAGCGCCATCCACTGAACACAGCCACACCCAGGCCAGCCCCCCACGGCAGATCCTCCCACAGGACCTTTGCATACCACGGGGTCACAAATGACTCCAGCTACGCACCGACTCCACCCACTCAGCCCCACCCAGCAGCCCCACTGCAGATGCACTTCCCACCTGCCCACACCCAGACCTCAGCCTCTAACCTCCATGACTATGGGCCAGCACAGCCGTGTCTCCCAAGTCATCCTGTCTGCAGCCCCTGGTGGCAGAGCCATGGGAATCTTGCACACCACTGGTGCGAGGCACAGCACTGGAGCAGCAGAGCCAAAAGCACCCTTGTGACCCACCCACTGTCACACACTGTGGAATATGACAGTGGTGGCCACACAGGGCTGGCCTATCGTGGGGACTGATAAGGAGGAAACAATGGGGCCAGTCTCTTCCTGAGGCAAGATCTGGGAAGAAAACCACTGGAACCAGCCCCAGATGCTTTGTCTGGCCATAGCTTCCAGTGAACGCCAGCTATGGCTGCCTGAAAGCCCCTGACTCCTGCACGCTCAAGCAGCTGATCAACACTGTTGGCTACCTGAATCCCTACAGGATGGCATCTCATTGCCAGACGGCTCAGCTTTTTAGGGCCCAGGGCATCTGCTTTTACAGTAGCATCCAGAAGGTCAGGGCTATGTGGGCATCTGCCCCCAGCCAGATCATCCCTGTCCAAGCCGTACAGAAGGTCTGTGGTGGCTTCTGCCCAGTGTGTGTCCCCATGTCACACCACCTTGTGCTTCAGCAGCAGCAGATGCCCACAGATGCTCCTTAAATCTAATAGGAAACAGGAAGTCCATCTGGGGCAATCAACCGTATCCTGACAGCCAGGTCCAATACTAGCTCATTCCACCACGAACTAGACCAGAGCTGCAGAGGGTATGGCCAGACATCCGATGAAACCAGTTCTCAGTTTCCCCAGATGGGCCTCTGGAGACGGGTGACTAGGAGACAACACCAGCCTGGTGGGACCACTAGACCATATGTAAGCCTTCATGTAGTCCAAACGACCCTGGAAGCCTTGGCTCTGAGGCCAACACAAAGCAATAGGCTCACGAGAGGCCCAACTCAGATACACCCAAACCAGTAGCACTAGAATCATCAGCTCAGAGCCGGAAAGGAAGCTCAGTTGGTTAAGTGCTTACCCAGTATGCATGAAGCCCTGGGTTCGACACCCCCAGCACTGCATACATTGGGAGAGGTAGCTTGCATCTGTATTCCTAGTACTCAGGGGGATCAGGAGCTCTAGGTCATTATCTGATACCTGGCAAGTTCAAGGCCATCCTGGGGTACAGGAGAACTAATGTATAACCAAATACATTCAATGGATTAGAGCAAATAGCTCATTACCACCAATGCAGGCTGTTTCGGGTCACTGGATGACACCAGAGCTCCGAATGTGCCTACTGGGTGTGAACACACAGTCGGCTTGTCACCAACTAGTGTTAAGAGGCATTGCTACCTATTGGTCATCTAAAGGATCTAAGGCTCTTTTTTTTTTTTTTTTTTTTTTTGGTTTTTTTGAAACAGGGTTTCTCTGTGTAGTCCTGGCTGTCCTGGAACTCACTCTGTAGACCAGGCTGGCCTCAAACTCAGAAATCCGCCTGCCTCTGCCTCCCAAGTGCTGGGATTACAGGCGTGCGCCACCACCGCCCAGCAATATCAGGCTCTTTAACTTAGCAATGATATATAGCATGAGACAGGCAGGGCAGGGGTGGGTGTCTTCCGGAAGGAGCTGGTTCCATCCCTCAGACTCCTCACTTTGACCTCTTCTCTCTTCTCATGTCCTCCTCATCAGGTCCAAGGAAGAGTAGAGTCGGGAAGGCATTTCCTGATCAACTAATTAAAGCTGAGATCGGAACTGCTGGCTGGAAACCTGGAAAGCTGACCCCTTCCCGGGCTGAGGTTCTGACAGGACATGCCCAAGAAGCAGGCTTCCGGGCAACATGTTCGTGCCAGCAGGATCCTGTCACAGAGCACAAGGATGATAAAAGTTGGATAGGGTTCTCCAACACCCCATCATGGCGTGCCAGCCTGCTGGGACCAGTCCTGGCCAGGTCAGTTTCCGGGAGATACAGCGATAAAAATACCTTGTAAGTACATGAGAAGTTTACTATGGTTAGAGACCCGAAGAGCAGCAAGAACTGGGGGACATGATGTCCCCAGTGCCCTATGCCATTGGTGGCTATTCTAGTTCTAGGTGTCATAGTGAGGTGATACACACAGTATGTCCTCTCCAGTGGAGGCCACACCTGCTCTGGGAGGCCCTGTCCTCACAGCCAGTGTTCTGCGTGCCTGAAGATCTCTGAGGAAGGGCTTTATCCAGCTCTAACTGCTTTGGGACATGGTCTCTTCTCAACCGGGGCCTGAGCTTCACTTTCACCTCCAACCCCGGGGGACCCCCAACCTCTATCTTCAACATCCTATTGGAGATGAGGTGCTACCTCATCTAGATTGGCCTGTCCCTGGTTGGTGATGCTGAATGCATCTAGATGTCTTCCGTAGAGGCTCCAGTTCTGCTACCCGACTGAGCTGGCTGTCATCTGTGACAGTTTTGAGATCAGTGCCGCAAGCTTCACCTCACACCCTTCCCGGCAGGTCCCGTCACCCTCCGAACCGTGCCACCGTTTCTTCACAGGGCTCTTTGCAGTGCACATGGCTTTGGCTCAGAATTAAAAAAAACCTGATTTCTCCGGTTTTCCTTCCGTAGTTTATGTTCTTGGAGTCATTTCCAAGAAACCGTTGCCCAATCCGAGATAATGAATATTTATCCAGTTTTCTTATCTTGGCCTTTTACATTTCAGCTCTTTCTATAACTCCCCAGAAATAGAATAGCATCCGCCCTGCCGCTGCCTGCCTCAGCAGATGCCGGCTCTCCTCGGTCTTCTCCAGGCTTCCTCCTCTGAGGAGCAGCGGCGTGGACTGCCGTCGCGGGATGTGGTGCGGTGTTCTTGCGATTGCTGTCTGCTCTTTGCCTTGGGTGAACTGAATGTATTGGCTCCCACACAGAAGACAGCCGTTTAGGAAAAGGATGGTCACGTGTCCCCTGCCCCCAGCATCCACAGTATCTTCACGACAGCAGGGTAGTAGGGGCTAAGGACCCAGCAATCAGCCCATTCCAGCCGGCCCTGAGGAGTTCAGTGAGCCCCCCTTCCTTGGGCGGGGCCTCTGGTGTGGTAGCCATTGCCCCTCATTTGGGGCAATATTTTGCAATATTATAATGATCGGTTTTATGTCGACTTGACACCAGCTAGATTTATCTAAAGGGAGGGAACGACCTCAATTGAGAAAATGCCTCCATAATATCTGGCTATAAGGCATTTTCTTAACTAGTGATCGATGGGGGAGAGCCCAGCCCATGGTGGGTGTGGCCATCCTTGTGTAGAGGTCCTGAGTTCTATAAGAAAGAAGGCTGAGCAAGCCATGAGGAGCAAGCCAGTAAGCAGCATCCCTCCATGGCCTTTGCATAGCGCCTGCCTCCAGGAGCTGTTCGAGTTCCCGTCCTGGCTTTCTTCCATGATGAACAGCAATATGTAAGTGCTAGCCAGATGAATAAATCCTTTCCTCCCCAAGTTGCTTTTTGGTCATGGTGTTTTGCCACAGCACTAGAGACCCTGACCAAGACAAATATCAAGTATGTGTTTGAACAAGGATGTGGGATATGGGGATATGGTCTTTGCTGCTGGAAAGACCCTACAGGCCAGGCAGGGAAGCCGGAGAGGGATGCCGGGATTTTATTCCCCAGAGACCTGCTAGGCACTGTACCTGGTTCTCATAGGGGAAGGGATAATTGTGAGTGGAGGCGGGAGCCTGGCCAGAGCTGGCACCCTGAAGGCTGCACAGCCATCTCAGTCCTCTATTCTGGGTCCAGCTGTTTCCCAGCATCCCCTCTCTCTGAGCCCCCAGACCTGCCTCTTCTCACCTGCAGGGCTTCCTACCACACAGCCCCCTGGACTTAATGCTTTTATCTCAGAGGCATGCCGTGCCCCATTCTCCATGTCCACACCAGAAGGAGGGACATTCCTATTCCATTCCTTCGTGGCTGGTTTCCTTGACAGAGCTGCCCATGCAGCTGGGGCATGTATATCGGATGGTCACTGGGGCCCTGTGACCCCACAGCTACCCCATCACCAGCTGTGACCATCACAAAAGCTTCCAGACATTGCTCAGTGTCCCCTGGAGAACAGCCAGACTCCTTTGGTAACCGCCATTTTAAAGAAATGAGGGAATGAGGGAGGAGGGAAGTGCGAGAAAGGGGGTGGGCACAAGGAGCCCATGGTCCGGCAACTCCACCCTGAACACAGGACAGAGGTGCTGGAGTCCAGGCTTGCTGGCCTTCCTTTCTGTGAGCCTCAGTTTTCTCATCTATAATATGGGGTCACCCACCCCATCCCGCACAGTTTGTCCCCAAAGCCTGTATATGATAGGCACCTTTAGGTGCTAGCTTTCACCCTAATCACAAGACACTAAGCGGGATAGCACTATCTTCGCTCAGACTCTGTCCTCTAAGCTCATCCACGGGTCCCAAGAGTTCTCCTTCTAGCTCGAGGCTGAGTCCTCCTCCCCTGCTGGCTGCTGTGAACACAAAGCTATTCTGAGCTTTACCTGTCCCTCCTCCAGGCAGCCCCATGGAGTGGCCTCCTCCTGAAGTGCCAGTAGTTCTCCTTCCAAGGCTGGGCCTAGCACCGTGGAGGCTTCAGGTGGCAGCTGGGGGATCGGAGTCGTGGCCTCTGCGGCTGACACATCTCCCAGGGACAAGCCAGAGGGTCATGTGGTAGCTACCACCCCCGAGGCCAAGGCAGGGCAGGGCCAAGCCCTTCCTGGAACACTGAAATAGCATCCTGCCACACTGCTGCTCCAGAGACGCACCTGTTTTCCAGCATCCGGAAGGGAACTCTGACAAGGCACTGGCGGGGTGGGTGGCTGCTAGCCCTCGGCTTTGTGCCAGAGGCAGTGAGCTCCCAGGGTTCCCGGCTGCCCTAACAGCACCATCAAGGGGTGTGCATGGGTGGGTAGAGCCCTGCTTTCCCGAGCTGTTAGACGGCTGAGAGATGGGGATTCCAAGTGGGAAGGGAGATACCGCAGGCACGGCGAGGCTGGCCTCTGGTGCCCTGTATGTGGGGAATGCCAAGTGGAAAGAGCGACACTTCGGGCATGCTGAAGCCAGTGCCCTGTGGGCAGGTTATCCCAGGGATGGATGCTACAGGGCAAACCCACCCTCTGCACACGCCCTGTGCTCACTGAAAGAGGGAGGACGGATGACCATCACACCTAGTGTTTGCTTTCTATACTCTGTCTGCATCTCCTCTTAGCATGGGGATAACTGCCAGTGGCTGGCAGCCTCAGGGACAGGCACGAGGGTACAGGGGTGGAAGGGAGGCAAAGGTTGTCAAGAGTCACCTTCCCATGGACCCCCGGCCCTGGGATATCAATGTTGCCCACAGCTGGGGGTGGAGATGAGCCCCCGAAGGAGGGGCTATGAGGAAAGAGAAGGAGGAAAGGAGAGAGAGAGAGAGACATCATCACCAGCTCTAGAGCTGAGTCCTGGCTGTGTTATGTTTCTACACCCTGCCCCATGCACCTTGGAGGGAGATCGGGTGCAGGCAGTGGGCTAGCATCTCTCTGGAAGATGGACTCCAGCTCTAGTGTCCTGGGAGAGTCCCTTGCTCCAGCTTCCTGAGCAGGACAGCAGATGGTGTGGTATAGACCCAAAAGTATCCTCAAGCCAGCTGTGTGCTGAACCACTTTGTCCCCATCAGGTTCTCTGCTCAGCAGTGGGGTGACAGGGGCCCCAGGAGTTGACAGCAACTGCCTCTCAGCCCTCCCTACCAGCTGGATCACAAAGTCTACCTGTCCACACTCGGTTATGTGACTGTGCAAGAGAAGCCCCGCCCCCAGATCCAGGCTGAGACCTAATTGGTTTAAGCTAATGTGCAATCTGCATATTCCTTCCCAAGGGATGTTTGCTCGAGGGATAAGGAACACTGGCCTGCCGGGCGTGGTGGCGCACGCCTTTAATCCCAGCACTTGGGAGGCAGAGGCAGGTGGATTTCTGAGTTCGAGGCCAGCCTGGTCTACAAAGTGAGTTCCAGGACTTCCAGGGCTACACAGAGAAACCCTGTCTTGAAAAACCAAAAAAAAAAAAAAAAGAAAAGAAAAAGGAACACTGGCCTGGGCTTGGGGGAAGAATACTCTCCCCACCCCAAATCCTCCAGGTTGTACCCCACCTTCTCTCTGAGGATTTGGGATAAGGATCTGAGGAAGTGCTGAGGCACTGTTCCTACCCTTCCATGCTGATGCAGAAGGTCTCAGGGAGAGGAGCTGCAGTCCTAAAACCTCTGAGGGTGACGTAAGTAAGGGACCAGAGCTTCTTGTACCATAGCCACTGTCAGTGCCTAGTGGCTTCCAAGCTGCTCAGATGAGCTTCCCTAAGCACTGCAAACAGCACCCTGACACACATAGGTGTCCTTACCTGCAGTGGGTAGTGTCTTAGTTAGGGTTTTACTGCTGTGAACAGACACCATGACCATAGCAACTCTTATAAAGGACACCATTTCCTTTATAATGGGGCTGGTTTACAGGTTCAGAGGTTTGGTCCATTATCATCATGGTGGGAAGCACTGCAGCATGCAGGCACACATGGTTCTACGCTTTGATCTGAAGGCAGCAGAAGGGGACTGTGTGCCACACTGAGTGTAGCTTAAGCAGATGAGCCCTCAGAGCCCAGTCCCCCACATTGACACACTTCCTCCAGCAAGGCCACACCTACTCCAACAAAGCCACACCTCCTAGTTGTGCCACTCTTTGTGGGCAGAGCATTCAAACACAGGAGTCAGTGGGGGCCATGCCTATCCAAACCATCATAGGTGGAGTTCACCCCTCTAGACTCCACAGCTTCTCGCCATCAGGAGTGCTTTCCTGTCCCATGACTCTGTGCAGGCCAGTTCATTGGTTGGTTTGGACCAATGGCTGCTCATGGGCAGAAGTGACCATGTGGCCCACTCCTGTTCCAAGCCTGAGCAAGGCAGCCCTGGCAATCCTGGCCTCCTTTATGCTTCTGCTCATGTGGCAAGGCATATGTGGGCCTGTGGGCCTAGGAGAGAGGAGAGAAAAGGAACAGAGGCCCCACCACAACCTGCGAGGGCAGCTGGTCTCCAGCCCACTGCAGACTTCACCACGTGCTAAGAATTCATTGTTGGGGCTGGAGACGAGGGTCAGTTAGTTTAGAGCTCATGCAGCTTAGCTGCTGGTACAGCTTACCTGGGTTGGGTTCCCAGCACCGACATAGTAGCTCCAAACCATCTGCAACTCTAGTTTCAGGGTACCCAGCACCCTCTTCTGCCCTCTGGGGACACCAGGCATATACATGGTGTATATACATACATGCAGGCAAAACACTCATACACATCAAGTAAATAAATAACACTTTTCTAAAACAGAATTTGTGGCCAATGAATGCCTGTGACCTTGGGCTGTTCTGCTGTGGATGTATTAGTATCCTGGGTCACTGGGGACAAATCATTGTGGACTCAATACTTACAGACCAGGTAGATGGGAACAGTTCTAGGGACCAGAGTCCAAATGAGGGGTCACTGGGAAGTTCAGGCACCGGCAGGGCCAGGCTTCTGTGCGGACTAAGGAGAGCTTTCATCCCTGCTTCTCCTGCTGAGACTGCCTCCTCGGCCTCTGGGATGTTTCTCCTTCCCTGTCTACTCCCCCTCTACACTTTGCCTTTTCTTGTAAAAATGTCTGTGAGAGCAGGGGGCTGGGGCTGGGGCTCAATCTCATGATCCTGGGCAGGCTCCTGTCTCAGCAATCTTAATATAATCCCACCTACAATACTGTTTTCCAACTAAGATGATGGTTGCCGGTGGAAGGACTGGTTTTTTTGCTGGTTTTGTTTTATTGTTGTTTTGTGTTACTGTTGTTTTCTCAGCCTCCCATACTTTAGCAACGAATTGACTAATGCGACATTAAGTACATGCCAGGCCTCCTCAGAGCCTCTCTCGCCCTCCCGCCCGTCCTTACTGTGAGGGATGCGCTCTGCCACTTCCTATTCAGTTCAGCTTCTTATGTAAAGCCCGCTACTGCGACCCACTAAACTGATTTCACGCCAGAGAACAGGTCGCCACCTGCAGTGCGGAACATCCTATCCCAACCCCCACAGCTGTCCTGGCAGGGAGGGGACAGGCTAAACAGCAAGATTTAAAGGGAAGAGGTGAGCTGTTTACACACACCCAAAGTAGACCCTCCACCCTACCCCACCCAGACGCTTCACCCACTCTCTATTCTCTCCCCCATGCCAGCTCCCAAGGCTGCCACCTGCACCCACCCACCTGACAAGCACAGTTCAGACCCACGGGTGCCTGGGAGTTTCTGGGAGAGGGGCACTTGCTGGAGGAAGCAAAGGTTTCTCTCTCCTGATCTCTACTGATGGATTGGGAAGTGCCCCACCCTGGGGAGCCCTTATTCTCATCCTAATGTCCCCTACAACCTTACACCCCAGTTTCCTGATTCCCACAGATCACAGCAACATCAGTGGTTGATATTACAGCAGAGCATCCGCGATCCCCAGATGCCCAGGATCACAAAGGCTTCGGGTTTCTAACTTCGGAAAGCACTCAGAAGTAAGTCTGTCTCAGGATGTTTGTATTTGCCTAATGGGCTCTCAGGATATTTACATATGCATAATGGGGTTGCAGGGACCCGGGCCTAAACCTCAGATTCATTAACCTCAGGGTTTCCGTCTGTCTTCTGAAGGTAACTTGACATGGTATTTTAGATAATTCTGTGCACGAAAAGGAAGATTCATGCTGTGGAATTTTCCATTTGTGACACAGTGCTGGAGCACCGAAAGTTCAGGGTTCGGAGCATTTTGAATTTTATATTTTTCAGCTGAGGGATTCTCTAACTAGACTAACGTCTTCACT
Source organism: Apodemus agrarius (assembly GCA_964023405.1). Classification (NCBI taxonomy): domain Eukaryota; kingdom Metazoa; phylum Chordata; class Mammalia; order Rodentia; family Muridae; genus Apodemus; species Apodemus agrarius. Next base: position 72,263,437 of record OZ030016.1, read on the forward strand.
TTTGAATAAGTAAACTCGGGGGCCAGAAACAGGTAGGACATATCAGAGATTTTCAGTGTGACTTTAAAGTAAACAAGACATCCATGCCTCTTCAAGGACAAGTAAACAGGATCGGAGGGGCAGGAGGCCCTGCCTAGTTGCTGGTAAGGAATGTCAGTCCTGAGGACTGGCCCCCAGCTCAGCTGTGTGCTGGCTGCCTCCTCCCTGGGAGACCCACAGTCTCTGTCACAGCCAGCAGACAGCCCCCTGCTGTCACCACAGTGAACTCTGTCCTCAGCCAGCTGCCTCAGTCTCTTACCCAGCACCCTGTGACCTTGGCCCAGAGTCCTTTCCTAGGGGCCTGTCTGTCCATCTGTAAATCGGAGACGTGGCCCACCTAGACTGCAGGAGACTGAGAAGGTGTGCTAGGATAGGGCTGGCCCTCAGGACAGGCTTTCCCTGCCAGGTCCTGACAATATCCAGGCCAGCTGGAACAGAGTCCCATGAATAACGGGCATTGATTGTCCCACAGTTACAGAGAGCAGAAGCCCCATGTCGATGAGCGCCAGGACCACATTCCCCCGAGGGAGGACCCCACCTCCCTCCTGCCTTGTTGGTCACAGGCCATCAGGCTGTCATTGGTCTGTGGCTGTACCACCCCCATGTCCTCCTGGCTCTGTCTACCATCTGTCTTCCCTCTTCTAAGGACAACAGTCAGACCAATGGGGCCACCCTATTCCAGTCCAGCTCCATGAACTCATACTGACTGGATGTCTGCAGCAGGCTAAGGCTGGAAATTGGGGGTGTCTCTGTAGCATGCCCCTCCCTCCAACACCCCCTTCTTCCCATTTTCATCAAGATGACCGTCAACCAGAGCCAGACATCAGCACCCACGTCACTCTCTCCTCGCACCTTACAGGGCATCCCATCCTCCCTGCCACCACGGACCTCAATCCCTGCCCTCCTGGCCTGGGACCCCCTGTACAAATGGCCCATCTTGGGGCTGGGAGGTTGGTTCATGAGCCCTCTCAAATTAAGAGGAAACCCCTCCGCTCTGCAATTTGAAATAGTTCAGCAAAAGCTAGAAGCCTTCCTTCAGTCTCAAGCCCTTGCCTGCCCTCAGGGTCCTTTGTGGTGTCCAGCCTGGAGGCCGGCCCACCTGTGTTCACCCACACATCAACCCATGGGACAGCATACCACACAACGCCCCCGAGAGAGTAATGCCCAGGGCCCCTAAGGAACCTATAGCTCTTGGCCTCAGCGGTACAACCTTGACAATGGAACTCCGTGGGCAGATCTTCTTATGCAGAACACATACTAATGCTCTCAGCACCTTGTGGGGCCTGTGGGGCAAGGAGTGCACAGTCTCATCCTACACGTCACACACGGGCTAGCAACCTGCCAGGCTGACTCTGGTCAGTATGGTACGGAGAGTGTGGGAAGTGAGCTCCCGGCTGCTTGAAGGCTCAGGGTACAGGAGCAGAGGATCTCTCTAGGGGATGAAGACGGTCACACCAACTTCAAATGATAACAAGAAGGTGAAGAAGGCAAGAGCTGGTCCCTATTGAGGACATGGAAGGGCCCTGAGGCCAGGAGACACAGAAGCGGGAGGAGCCAGAGCAAGCCTTGAACACTGGAGAGAGGGGCTTCAGATCCATAGGCGGTCAAGGTAATCGATTGGATTACAGAGCTGACGGGCTAGAGTCTTCACTCCCTCTTCAGAGTTCCACTCCCTACCACACCCTGCCTGTGTCCAACAACAGCTTGCTTCAGGCAGGAAGCCACCACCCTGCTGCCCCTCCCAGCTCACCGAGCCAGACTAAAACCAGAAGTGACTCCTCTCCTTGTGTGACAAGACGCAGTCCACTCAGCAGCTGCCATGACAACGCAGTCCACTCTCCAGCTATCTCCTGAATCAACAGGGAGATGGCAAGCGACGAAAGACAAACAGGAGTGGACGGGAAATTCAAAGACAGAGGCAAGGGGCACTCAGGAGCCCAGGGCTAGGACAATGACTCGCCCAACTCCCATCAGACTGGTGTCCCTCCTGGTTAGGGCAAGGAAAAAGCCTGAAGGCCACAGGCCACTGCACATGAAATATAATTAGGCAAGCTCCAAATGGGATCAGGTCCCACCAGAGCCCTGGCATCCAGCTTAGAAGCCAATGCCCAAGAAGCCACTCCTGACCCTTAGGTGTGGAAAAAGGACCCATGTGCCCTTTTCTGTGCGGGTATACACAGGGCTACTCTTGCGGAGGGTGGCTTGGCAGAAGGCGTTCTTGTCTGGCCACTCTACCTCTAGGAATGCCCTTCCCCTTCCATCTCCAGGTGCACGCTGAGCCATTCGAGGGAGTTTTCATGGTAGCAGGTGCATGCAAGTGTGTCTCCCTGATGCCTGTGGCGCTCAGGCAATGCAAGCCTACAGACTCAGACCAACCTGTGCAGGGCATGAAAAGCAAACAGTCTGGATTCTTCAAGCACATCAGTGACATGAATCAAAAGCAAAAAGACAGAAGGTTCTAGAATAACAAGGACAGAAGAAGGAGAAATACGACCGCCTGGTGTGAGTCTAGCCAGGATCTCCAGGGAAAGGAGGGAAATAGACCTAAGGACACCCGAGAATGCCCTGCCCTGTGATGGAAGCTCGCTCCCCAGTTAATAGTACCAAGGTGGGGGAAGATTCATGAGGCGGGGCCCACAGGAAATGGGTAGATCACAGGGACTCCACCCTGGAAAGAATTGGTGTACACCTCATAGGATGGGCTGACTGGGCCCCAGGAGATGGACAAGTTATCAGGAGCACAGGTTGCTATGACACCAGGCCATCCCGTGTGGCCAGATGTCAATGCATTTGACCAGCTCTAAGCTTCCTTTCTGCTTTGCCAGCACGCTGCCACAAAGCTGGGGCCCTCACCAGGTGCCAGCAAAATGCCCCTCGGGCTTTCCTGCTGAGGGAACCATGAGCCAAATAAGTTGCCTTTCTTTTCAGAACGGGGAAGAGCAAACTGTAACAATACATCAGCAGCCAGTGTGTCCAATGAGATGGGTCACAGGGTTGGGCCATAATTTATTTTTACAATTTCTCTGCGTGCTTAAAATCTTTTTCCAAAAATACATATTTGTCAAAGCTAGCAGAAAGTTGATGGAGCAGAAGCTAATTCTGCTAGAAATAAGATGGAGCCTGACCGGCTTGCTTGCCCTTCAAAGACCTCTCCAGAAACACAGATGGTTTCAGAGCTCAGAACTGGCTTCAAAGCTGTACAAACGCACCCCTTGCCTCAGTTTCTCCATCTAAGACTTGGAAAATATGCTTTGAAATCTGACTTTTTCATTTGTCCTACAATTTCTAGGACCCTCAGCAAACGTGACTACCCACTCCCAACTCATAGAAAGAGACAGATAGACAGGCACACATGTACAAAACACACACACACACACACACACACACACACACGCGCACACAGACACACTGACACATAAGGACAGACATACACAGACATATAGACTGACAGGCAGACAGGCAGGCAGGCAGGCATGCACACATGTGCACACACACACACACACACACACACGTGTGTGTGTGTGTGTGTGTGTGTGTGTGTGTGTGTGTGTGTGTGTGTGTGTGTGTGTCAGTGCTGCCCACTTGTGAGTTTTGGAAGTGGAACCGAGTGGTAGAGGTCCCTGGCTCAGCCAGGTCAGGATAGAGAGCAGAACCAGTCAGTGCTGGGTGAACTAGCATGAGGTCAGAGTATGGGTGAAGGTCAGAGTTTGGGTGAAGCACATCCCTGGCTGTTGCTGGACAGGAAATGCAACACAGACAAGGTAGGCTCCAAAAGGATGTAGGTATGCCCAGAGCCCTAGGGCCCACCCCAGAGGCTGGTGCCTAGTCAGGCTGCCCCATCACCTGGCTTCAGATTTATCAACAGCCTCCTGGGACACTGGGACCCACAGGCTGATGTGGAGAAGCAGACATGCTTCCTCCACAGTAGAACAGCATCCGTGGTCGGCCCCTGAGGACATTAGACTAAGTCACCAAAGAGCCCGGATGGTGTGGTTCCACTCCTGAGGACCCCAGTGGGAAGAACTCATGCCGAGAGGAAGAAGAATGGTGAGGCCAAGGTGGGAAAGAGTGGGTTAGTCTCAAGAGGACCACTTCCAGTGGGTTTTTACATGAGGTCTCACTATGCGCCTCGGGAGCTAACTATGTAGACCAGACTAGCCTGCAACTCGCAGGTATCCACCTGAGAGCTGGGATTGAAGGCATGCACCACTGTGCACAATGGCTTTCACTGTATAGGATGGAGGGTTCTGGAGGTTGGAAGGTAATGACGCTTATACTGACAGTGCACTCAGTGCCCCTAAGCCATGCTCCTAAAATAGTTCAGTGGGAGACACGGTGTTGTATCTATAATTCCATGATTAAAACACAAACAAACAGAAAACTGCCTGCAGCCACTCTCTGTGCCTGGGCAGTGAAGCACACCTGCGGTGGGTGGGGCGCGCCGCTACAGTGATAACTAGAGAGACGCACCCTGCGGCAGGCCCATGGGGTCAGCAACCCATCATCCCCCAGAGTCCCTGCGCTCCCAGACAATATGCTGGCTACAGACTCTGACAGCAATGTCCACTGTCCAAGACATGAAGGTGCCAGGGACAGGGCATGCAGGATATGGCACAAGGCACTTGCTCCCCAAACCCCTGAGTCACACCACATGGCACCAGACGGCATGCCCATGGGTCCTACTCGACTCTCAAGAGCCAGCAGCTGGTTTCCTAGCTCAGGCCTCAGCCACCGAGGCTGCAGAGTGCTCATGTGTCTCCCAGAGTCTGGCATGCTGAGGCTGGCTATCACGGGCGGAGTATCTGGAGACCTGTCCCCAAGGTGACTGTTAGGTGGAAGGCTTTGAGTGGTGAGAGGTTGGAGCGGAGCCCTCAGGATAAGAACAATGCCCTTAGGAAAGACACCTAGCGAGCCTGGCCAGAGGGCACCAGCCAGGAACCCAGCATGGGCCCTCACCAGACAGAGTCTGCCTGGGCCTTGGAGCTCTGGGTGGGGAGAATCCATGGTGGGTCTCCAGGCCCTCCTGCAGCCTGGTACTGCCATCGCCAGATGTCTGCACACTTGACCCAGTACTGTGCAGCCATGATGTTTCCATAAGGTACTGGAGCCCCACCATGCCTCAGGAGCAGAAGGATCAGGGCCTCCACAGCTGGCGGAGGCATCCCTTTTCCAGGAGTGCCTGGTTACATGGATAGACAGAGAGGACTTGAGAGAGACTCTGGATAGGCAGACAGACAGACAGACAGACAGTATTGTGTCAGTCGAGACAGAAGAACAAGGGGCATCCGACAGCTGAGTCCTCCATACTCTGCTCCAGCACCTCCCGGAAGAGCCCAGCAGGGAGCCACCAGATGGGGAATCATGAGGGGGTGGGTGACAGGGACAGGGAGGGAAGGCTACCCGAGACAGGGAACAGCCTGTGCAAAGGCGTGGCTGTGAGGAGCAAGAGAGGCCTGAGTTAGCGGAAATCTGTCAAACTCAGCCTGGTGGGGTCTGGGGATGTGAGAGGGTTGCAGGAGAGGTGGGGGGTGGGGGGAGCTGGAAGGCAGCCCTCAGCCAAGCTGCTGCCGTCCCCAGAAAGAATCCCACCCAGGGCCCGGCAGTGCTGCAGAACACAGCATGGCGGTCCCCAGGATACCGAAGCATCACAAGACACAGCGATTCTACCGCTGAGATATACACAAAACCAGGAACATCAAATAGGTATCCCTTACCAGGTCCACTGTGACGCAGTGTCCACACCCAGCAGTAGCTACCCCATGTCAATCGCCATGAGCAGACACAATATTGGTCCAAACCATGAACTCAGAGTTCCAAGGGAAGATCAGCCAGGTGTGGCAGCACACTCCTGTAAGCTCAGCATTTGAGGGGGAGGGGGGACCAGTTTTGGGCTGTATAGCAAGACTCTGTCTCAGGAAAAAGGGAGGGCATTCTTCTATCTGCTACAACACGGATTAACCTTGAGGACATGGTACTAGTGAGAAACGCTAGTCACTGAGATGCAAACACGGGGAATCCACTCACATGAGATATTAAAGACGCACGCCAAATACAAGGAGACAGAACAGAGAATGCTGGGAGAGGCGGGAGTGGGGCTGGGGTCGGTGAGGACACAGTTTGAGTGAAAGAGGTCTGGAGATGAGTGACTTACTGACATCACTCAACCAGGCATTAAAATATGGTTTAAATAGATTTTATGTTGTATATATTTTACTTTTTGTTTGTTTGTTTGTTTTTTTATTCAAACATAATACACTAAAGCAGAAGCTGCTCCCACCTGGTTAAGTCATACTCTTCACAGGCAGAGGAGTTGCACTGAGCAGAGACAGACTGGTGTGGAAGGAGATTTGACGCCAGTGAGGGGTCAGGAAATCGGGCTGTGAGGAGAGCAGGTGTGGCACCCAAGCCAGAAGAGGTTCTGGGACCACAGAGAAAGGCTGGAGGAGGCCGACTGTAGCCCTCCTCAGGGTGACGAGGACACACTTTCTCTTTCCAAAACAAGCCTACCTCTTGAGTGCCTTGTCCACCTTCCTGGCCCACTGGTAGGAAAGATGGGGGTGGGGAGAGCCTTGAAAACACACAGGCGAAGGCACAGCCACAGCAGAGGTCAGCCTCCTCAGCGATATCACTCAGGCCAGCAGAGGAGACCCCAGATTCCATGCCCTCCAGGGTCAAGGTCAGAGGATGGCAGCCAAGAGTTGCTTTGGAAGCAAAGGAGGCCTGGGCAGCTGGGCAGTACCTTAGGAACTCCACAGTGGACAGCAGAGCCAGCGGCCCTGACGGCTCCTCTGGGAGCTCACTCGGCACGAGCCCAAGTTCAGACAACGTCACCTCCCCTTAGCCTCCCACTGCACGGCCTTGCCCTGTCCACACAAGTCACTTAAGTCCTAAGAGAGCAGATGTCACAAAACATCAGAAGGTGAGGGGAAGGGTCGGGGACTTGGGCCTCTGATCCCAGCTTGGCCTCTTTCTAACCATGTGGCCTTGGCTCTCTTCCCTCAACCCCCAGGGCCCTTCATGTTTCTGAGGATGATCAGGAAAGTCTGATGGAACTCTAGTCTCTGAGAGTTCTGAGCTGTGCGCTGCCCCGTGCAAACGGAAGCTGTAATCATGGATCATAAACCCACAGGCCCAGGCCCCAGACTCGACCTCCTTTAATTGCTGGCTTCTTCCTGCCCTGCAAACCGCAGCCTCCCTGCAGAGTTCAGAGCTCTCGCTGCAATTCATTTCTGCCCACCAGAGTTCATGGGCACCTGGGGAAATGGCTCTTGCCAGACACACACACACACACACACACACACACACACACACACACGTGCGTTGATGTGGGTCAGGTGGCTGATTTCTGAACGATCCAGTCTCCCTCAGTGGGAGAAGGAAGCCTGTTCAGCGCCAGTCCCTGGCTCTTGGCCTGCAAAAATGTAGAGGCAGAGGTAGCCGGCCCCTCCCCTCAGCCTTGAGCTGGGCAGGCCCCAGGACAAGATGCCCCCTCAGGATGCAGGCTCTGTCCCTCCCTGGCTAACCCACTTTATAGAACTGAAAGCAAGGGCTGGCGGTGTCAGCCTCCGAACAGTTCAGGCCCCTCCCTGCATCTCTGGCTCCCATGGTCTGTGTGGCTGTGTACACCATGGACACCTGTCCCTAGCCAGGAACTCCCCCAGGGCAAGGGCTCCTCATTGTATGACTATTGCCATATACCCCAGCTGGGGACAGTGCAGAAGCCCCACCCCCAAGCCCCCATGCCCAGGAAGAACACTGGTGATGCCTTAACAGTGACTTTCCACCTACAGGTATAGAGAGCACGTGTCCCAGGCGCCATCAGTCCTGCGCCTGAAGGACCTACCGAGTCTTGAGGCTGAGACTTCTACCTAAGCCTCTGCAGCTTGGCACAGTTCCCAGACTGCATGCAGAGGCTGCACTGCTTGTGGCTGGCTGTTGGCTCCTGGCAACCCAGAGACATGGCTGTGGTCACAACATGGGCAGGGAAGGGACCGAGGATTTCCAACAAGAAGCCTTGTCCATGACAAGTCATATGGCAATGGGTTCGTGATCCCTTGTCCCAGCATGCCCCTCAACTGGCACGATCCCTTGATGGAGCTGTGTGGAGCCCCTTGCCCACAGCAAAGAGTCAGTCTGAGTGGACCCAGATAAGACCTGATGTAGGGGTAGGGAGAGGGCACTGGGAGAAGACATAGGATGTGGCCTTGGCTCCTGTCCCCTTCCATGTGTAGTGACAAATGCCCAGGTCCTCCCTTGGTCACGCCAGCTCCCGGTACTGTCCTCCCTTCCCTCTATGGCAGAACATCTTAAACAGGACGTCATGTTAGTCCTTATGGCCAGACCAACAGAATCCTATGCAAAGGGCCTGGGGCTTGTGGGAAATGCAGATCCTGCACTGGCCAGCGGCATCAGCACAGCCTGGGCCCCAGGAAGCTGCAGTGCTGGGGCTCGGAGCGTCTGGCTCCTCCTTGTCTTCCTCACCTTCCAGCCCTGCTTCAGGGTTGGGTCTTCACTGAACACAGCCTCATAGGAACCCCAGGACTGAGAGGTCTCAGAGTGTCAGACACAAGTGTGGCACCCACAAACACAAAAGGCTGGGAGCACAAGAGGCAGAGGGCACAAATGAAATGAATGACTCCAGGACATCCTCCTGCAAGGCACCCTTCTCTCACTCCTTCATCAAGTTCTGTTTGTTTGTTTGTTTGTTTGTTTGTTTTTCGAGACAGGGTTTCTCTGTGTTGTCCTGGCTGTCCTGGAACTCACTCTGTAGACCAGACTGGCCTGGAACTCAGAAATCTGCCTGCCTCTGCCTCCCAAGCGCTGGGATTAAAGGTGTGTACCACCACTGGTCAGCTCTTCATCAAGTTCTTATTTGGTGGTACACCACCTCCTCCAGGCGGCATGCCAGGATTTCACTGAGGTCAGGTTCTACCCACCGCCTCCTTGAGAAGTTCTTTCTCACCATGTGTAGTCAACATCTTGTTTGTCTTCCTCGATGGATGGAGACTTCTGATGGAGGAATGGCCAGGGTTTGACACAGAAGTGACTCTGCCAGCATGTCTCAAGCCACCGTACTGGCTATGTTAGGGGTAGGTGTCTTGAGGGCACTGGGGCAGGGTGGGGGCTGCCTCTGCAGAAGGCCAAGGTCTGAGAGTCATGTCTCCTGGTATCTGCAGAAGGCCAAGGTCTGGGAGCCATGTCTCCTGGCCTCTGTCACATCAGCAAATGCCATGTTCTTCTCAGGCATGTATATAGAAGCCATGTCCAGCTATGGCCCACGTTAGACCAGAGCCCCGCTAGCTTGAGCTGTCCCTGGTCCCCAGATCTGAGCAGAGCCCTGTTGAGACCCACTGAACCTCAGAGTGTCAGGGGGCTCAGAGTCAGAAAGAGGAGATGCCCTAGTTTAGAACAGATCACCAGTGGGAAAGAATTCCCAGAGCCCCTGGTACGGGACAAAAATTATCCCAAGATTCCAACTTATGGTCAGGTATACTTTCCAAGGTACCAGCCACGGAACCATAGGTCTCATTTCAAGGAAAAGGGAGGATTCACTTTTCCACGGCGAAGGCACCTTTCAGTGTATAATAATAGTACCACAATGTCCCTGTCTCACAGTGGCTGAAGAACAGGAGTCCTGTCTGTGGGAAGGGGTGGCTGGAGGGGGGGAAGGAATCTGGATGGAAGGGCTCTGGGCAGGAGGCTAGCTCAATGCTGAGGGTCACTAGGAAGCTTCCTCCTCGACTCAGTATGCCCGCCTGTAAAATGGGTGAAGCCTTAGGGAGGTGAGTCTGTTGCTCTGTCCCTATGTCATCAGCTCACAGAGCAGTTTGCTCCATCCATGTGAGAGACACTGTTAGTCACTTCAAATCTGGTACCCAGCCTATATTGCCTATCTTAGTTCATCTGAGACATCCCCTCCCACCCCCACCCCACCCCCGTCCACGGGATGGTGCTGTCCATGTTCAGCATGGGTGTCTGCTCCCCAGTAAATCTAATCTATAAACTCGCTCTTGGATGTGCCCCAGGAGCATCTGCTGGGTCACTGTAGACCCTAACAAGTTGACGGCCAGTACTGACCATTACAGATGATGTCTATCGGACTCAGCGCTGCCACCTTCGCTGGCCTCAGAACTGGAAAAGCATTGTGGGAGACACATGTTCCTGGCCTGCAGGTCTGAACTCCACTGCCGAACCCTGCCCGTCACATGACCTCAGGCAGGCCACACTTCATGCCCAACACTTGCAGATGGGAGCCATGGCATCCCAGCATGGGGATTTGTAAGAGTCAGAGGCCATGCCTGCACATGTCCCCAGAGTGCCCAGGGCCCCCGGATGCTATAAAAGACAGGCACTGATTGCTGTGAGACAAAGCAATGGCTCCCCGAGGACCTGCCCGGTCAGCAGCCAGGGTTTCTGAGGTTGCCACACCCGGGGTATATTTAGCTCTCCGCTGAGGCCCTGCCAGGTGGGAGCATTCCATCTGACCAAGGACGCAGAATTTCAGGAGAGCCGGAATTTCTCATCAGCAACGGGAAATTTGCTCCCGCACAGAAGCCCCTCTTTCGTTTATAACTGCAGATGGACTCATCACCAGAGATCACATCACACAAACATTTGGGGCCCTGGGCTGGCAGCCTGCCAGGCGTCACTCAAAGCCGGAGCTCGGCAGTGGGTGTGGACTGCCAGCCACGGGCAGAGAAGCCAACGGCTGCTCTCTAGGGGAACATCCTTGAGACCAGTCTGAGCAAAGCCGTCACTCACACGGCCTTGAAGTGGATCAGCTCTGAGAACCCAAGAAGCCACGAGCTAGGAGTAGAGGAAGAGTTCTCCTCATGCCTTCACCTCTCGATGGGTTTCCCTCTGACGTGCTTGTTGTAAAAACCCTTCTAAGGCAGCACTGTGTGCAAACATATATCCTGAAGTCTGCAGCTATGCTGACAGATGCTCGATCTATTAATCCCTCAGTATCACTTTAATGAGTGTATAACATTCCATCCTTAATCAGAAGTTCTCAGAGTGGTCCAGAAATTCCCAGTAGTACTCAAGAAGCTCTTGGGGCTTATTTAGGTCAAGACCATTTTGCTTCTAAGACTATAACGTTCTGGACATCGGTGGATGCTATGGTTTGGATGCTATGGTGGTTTGAATCAAAATGGCTCCTTAGGTTCATAGGGAGTGGCACAATTGGAAGGTGTGGCCCTACTGCAGTAGGTGTGGTGGGGTTGGAGGGAGTGTGACACCGGAGGTGGGCTTTGAGGCCTCAGAAGCCCAAGCCAGGCCTAGCGAGTCACTCTCTTCCTGCTGTCCCGGGAATCCAGATGTAGACCTCTCAGCGTCTTCCCCAGCACCATGTCTGCCCACAGGCTACCACGCTCCCCACCATGGTGACAGAGGACTAAACCTCTGAACTGTAAGCCAGCCCCCACGAAATGTTGTCCTTTATAAGAGTTGCTGTGGTCCAGCAATAAAACCTTACCTAAGACAAATACTTAGTGTTCTCAAAAGGAGCATATGTTAGAGGCTTGCCCGCCTGGGTGGTCCTATGGGGAGGAGGAGCCCTTCTGAGATGTGGCCTAGAGGGAGGCCCTTGGATCACTAGGGTTGATCTGTCTTAGGAACTTAAGTGTTTACTTTTGTTCTCGGCTTACGGCACAGTCCATCCCAGCAGGAGGTTAAGGCAGTCGGAGATGGACTACATAGGAAACAGATGAGCGAACGTTAGTGTTCAGCTCACATTCTCCAGTTTACACAGTCCAGGCCATCCCTGTCTATGGTGGGTCTTCCCACCTCCACGGGCACAGATGATTCCCCCACAAGCCCACGTCCTAGGTGGTTTCAGAAAATTCACAGTCACCATGGCGGCCTCTGAAGCAGACAGTGAGGTCTCAGCCTCTCTGCTTCCTCCTGCTTCACACCTGTGAGGGTGAGCAGCTTCTGGGCCACACATGCCCAACCGTCACCACCAACAACATCAGGAGACGAAAAACAGTGGATCTGCCTGATGAAGGACTGGTATTCTGAAACTCCAGATCCAGATAAGTACCTTCTTCTATTCATAAGTTAAATGTCCTTGGGTATTTTGTGATAGCAACAGAAAGCTAACAGAAGATTGTACTAGAAGCTATTGACTGTAACTGTGCTCAGGCAGGAGGAAGAGACTATGGGCTGAGCAAGGGGTTCGGAGGCATCTGGAGGAACGGGCTAGAGGAGATCCCGCAAGCTGTTGGGGACGCTCAGAGAGCCATCCTGGGGCGCTCAGAAGACCAGGATGCCACAGGAACTGTGCACAGTGCGGTCTGCTGACGATGATGCGGGTGGAGTGGGGATTCCATCCATAACTGGGCAAATGGTCTCTCTTGCTATACCTCACTCAGCAAGGAATATGGCTGTATTTTTCAATGACAGCATGTGAGAGGACAGGCTAGTTTATCTGACAGAAGCCATGTCATGGCAACACAATGGTCAGGCTTTGGCATGGGCATCGCAGGCTGGAGTGTGGAAACCGCTGGCTGCATTTCACCAGATTTACAACAAGAATGAGGAGCAAAGAGGAGCAAAGCAGAGAAATTTGGAAAGTTCGGCTTGGGCAGAAGGAGCCTGTGAAAAATATCAGCTGCAGGGTATGGCTGCTAACTCCCAGGCACGTGATGCTTGGGGTTCCTGAGAGACAGGCAAGTGCCTGCAGAGATACCACAGGCACAGAGACCAGAAACAAATAAGGCGAAGCTGTCTCGGAGAACCTCCAGGACGGAATGCTTTCTTGAAAGGGCACCAGGGTGCCCTGTGTGTCCCAGCCCACCTAAGTTGGGCCAAAAAGGCACCGAGAGGCCACGGCAGCAGTTGTGGTCCAAGCCCGCCCTGGAAACAACCCCTTCTGTTCACAGATCCTGGACTGTCCATGGGATGCTGGCTTCACAGAGGTGCAGAATGGGGGCTTTCCTTGGCATGACAGAGGAAGAATCCGAAAGGCCAGGCAGAAGCTACAGGACTGGAATTCCTGCACACAGCCCCAGGAGATGCTGAGGGACGCTGCAGATAACATAAACCCTTGGAGGGAGGCTGAAGAGGCGGAGCTGCCTAAGCCCTCAGGGGCGGAGGAGGGACTATACCCTTCCACAGCATACCTCAGGTGTGGGCCATGCAAATTTAGGGTTTCGTGTCTGTCCTGCTGTGCTTGGGTCTTGCACTGGGCCAATACCTCCCATTTTCCTATTCCCAAATTTCAAATAAGAATGTTTACCTCAGAAAGTATAATTTTCTTTACTTATTTTTATTTTAAAGATTTATTTATTTTAGTACACAGTCGCTGTCTTCAGACACACCAGAAGAGGGCGTCAGATCTCATTACAGATAGCTGTGAGCCACCACGTGGCTGCTGGGATTTGAACTCAGGACCTCAGGAAGAGCAGTCGGTGCTCTTACCCGCTGAGCCATCTCTCCAGTCTCCTTTGACTTTTATTTTTAAACGGGGGCTCACAGCTTAGACTTTGGAGTCACAGAAGCCTTGAACTCGGGATTTTTGTTTGATTGGTTTTGTCATTTTTATTTTGAATTTGGACTTCCAAGAAGCAGTAGGACTGGAGAGACATGTTGGCTCTTGGGAATGGAGAGGTGCAGTCTGTACCCCGAGATGGATATGAAGCTTTGCATCACGTAGGGATGTTATAATTTGTTTTTGTTTTTTTTTTTTTAATTTCCCAAAGGCCCCAGTAAAGAAGACTAGGTCCTCAGGTAGCACTATTGGGAGGTGGTGGCATAATCTTTAGGAGGTGTGGCCAAGGGAAGTCCCAGGCCACAGGGAGTGTGTCCTCCAAGCATGCAGTGGGGTCCCAGCCTCTTCCTTATCCTCTTTTGCTTTTCTGCCACGAGGTGAGCAGAATTACTCTGCCACATGCCCCACCCCCCAGCCCACCCCCACTGCAGCCACACCCCAGCAGAGGCCTGAGAGCCCTGGGAGCCATGGAAAGGCACTCACAGAAGCAGTCCCTGTGTATAAGTGATTGCCGTAGGGTTTTTTTGGTTGGTAACAGGAGCTGACAGTCACTCTCACTGTCTCCAGACTGCAGTTTTTGCAGAGGCCGCACATGTGATATCATAAGCAACTGATCATGGAACCAGACATCAGAGTCTGGTCACTGTGAATCCAGGTGCTAATGAGATTCACAAGCCTGCAGAGCGACTCCACACTCAACTGGGCTCACGGGTTCACACAAGAGCAGTTTATTACACTTTTAATTTAACAACTTTAAGAAATTCTGTATTTTAATTTCTAGCTTAGCAAATATCCTTAAGTGCAACCCATATAAAAGTACTTAAAGCTGGGTCCTAGGGTCCTGGAGGCCTGGGAGATCCTGTGGAGCAGACAGCAGCTTTCTAGGCCTGTGATCTCTGCCTGGACGCATCGGTGGATGGCACAGCCCTCCCTCTATCGTGGCTTCTGATGCCCAGCCCCCAGCCATACTGTGAGCAACATCTCAGCAGCATCTCCCAAGGCAGCGCCCTGCTCTCAGGAGTCCTGAGTACTTAAGGCTCAGGATGTCTCCCTAACTGCTTCTAAGAGAAAGCCCTGTCTCCTGGTTATGGAAATGGTAAGCTTGGGGCTTACGGAGTGTCTCCATTTAGTGAATGAAGAGAAAGGGTCTTCACCCTATGAAAAGTTATCCTCATTCTCAAACTATAGGAATAAAGAAGCATCCACCCAGCCACAGAATATTCTAGAAGTTGTATTGACTGACTAGTGGATCTTCAAAAGATGTCATTTTCCTCCTCGAAATATCTAGGAATACGATACTCACGTGGGTATTAGGGTTTTGTGGTGTGATTAAAGTGCCGTGAAGTTAAAATCCATGTCACCCACTATTCTCTGGGTGACATGCCAGCTGTCCTTATGAGAAGGAAGCAGGGGGAATTTATACAAGCAGGTCACCGTAGGGAGATGGAAGACACGGTTGCAGGCCTGGTTTTAGAGATCGAACTGATGCAGCTACAAGCCACGGAACGCGGACAGCCACCAAAGCAGAAACAGGCATGTATCAACTATCTTAGAGGCTGAGAGGAGCAACCACCCGCCAACATCAGCCAGGCTTGACCACTGGCCTCCCAGACTGCTGGTGGGCACATCTGTGCTATCCTAATCCTCCATGGGGCTAGCAGGGACACCAGCCAGAGGGCTCCCCTGAGCCTTGGCTCTGTGTAACATTTCCCAGGTGACCAGGAAGACCCTGACTATAGATAATCTCCCAATGCTACCAGCATCTAGAGCCAGCCAGGTCCCACATCCGAGGGAGGGCACAAACGGCCTCAAACGCAAGGGGCTCCAGGTGAGAAACAAGACCGTCCCCCAGCTCCAGCTGGGTCTCACCTCACCCTGGGAACACAAAACCGCAGTGAAGAATTTCATGTGGCTTCTATTCTCAGAAGTGCCAGGGACACATTCAGCCCCACATGGGCGTTGGCAGGGCCTCCTGAAGAATGATGTTCAAAGGGGCTCGATGGCTGTGTAGTAGTTGAACTCCACTAAAACAAGACCCCCTCAATGGGGAAAATGGTTCGGGTAGCTGTGGAGGAGGACTTGGGGGGCATCCCGCATCCCGTGGTTCATGGCTCTTCCTCCATATTTGGAGCCAGCAGCCCAGAAGTTCCCCTCCTGGCTCTGTTCTGGTTGTCGCTTTTCCATCTCTTCTGACCTGCCTCTCGCCAATGAAGACCCACCTGGGTAACCCAGAATCGCGTCCCCACGGCAGGGCCCTCATTTACACATCTGAACACTCCCTCGGCCCATGTAAAGCTGACACGGTGACAAGTTCCAAAAATTAGGACAGGAGGCCCCCCCGGGAGCTGGGAGCCAGCCCTCACATTGTCTGCGAAGAAGCATATCAGAGAGGGTCAGCAGCAGCCCTGGGTTGCACAGCAGACAGGGCCTGACCTGAGTTCTCAGCAGGGAAATCCATGGGTTCAAAGCTAAGGAAGGAGACAACGGTGCAAGAGAGCGCAAGGTGAGGCTCTGTGGTCGAGCGCAGCTGGAGCTGGAGCCGGCAGAGCTTCAGAGGGAAAGCAGGCAAAGACCAGGGCGGGGCGGGGCAGGGAGATGGTAAGCAGGGCTAGCAGTGAGGACAGAGGAGTTAGAGACTGAAGACTTCCAGGACATCCTGGAACAAAGGAAGCTTCAACCAGGCCGAGGCTAGACCAAACTTAAGCTCTCCCAGAAACACTCGGTGGCAACACCCTCAAGGGG
The DNA here is from genome assembly GCA_964023405.1 of Apodemus agrarius. Classification (NCBI taxonomy): domain Eukaryota; kingdom Metazoa; phylum Chordata; class Mammalia; order Rodentia; family Muridae; genus Apodemus; species Apodemus agrarius. The sequence continues at coordinate 72,279,710 of OZ030016.1, forward strand.
ACTCCTCCCCTTACTCATCCCCCTCCCCTCCTCCTCTCTCTACTCTTCATCCATTTCCCCTTTCACTTCTTCCCCCTCCCCTTCCTTCCTTCCATTCTCCTCCCCTCCCCCATGCCCTTCCCCCTAGTATAACTCTTCCTCCTGTCCCTCCCCTTCCCCTCCCTCATCCTCCCCCCTTCTCCTAGCACACTGTCCTGCATACCTACACCCCTACTTTCCTTCACCTCAGGGGGTTTTGCTCCCTGGACCCAGGGCACTGTGGGATTTAAGCTCCCCAAACGAGCCCTGTTCCTAGAGAAGTCACAGCCCAGGACAGACAGCAGGTTCTCAACCTGTCAGTCATGATCCTGTCACAGGAGTCACCTAAGACCACTGGAAAACACAGAAATTTACATCACGCTTCATAACAGTAGTAAAATTACAGCTATGAAGTAGCAACAAAAATAAGTTTATGGTAGAGGTCACCGCAACATGAGGAGCTGTATTAAAGGGAACCACAGGGCTAGGAGAAAGACCCCAGCTTCCTCATGGGACTGTGGGGATAGCATTATGTCCCCAGGGTGCTGCAGAAGAATCAGCCCTGCCACCCATCACCTGTGGTGATGCAATGCCCCCTCCCCCCACCCCAAGGCTCCCTTCTGCCTCTCCCCAACATTCTCTCCCTCCAGCTTTCTAGGGTCCCCTCCTAACTAACCAGAAGCACCACGTCCCTCCTGTACCCACCTATAGCGGAAGCCAAGACCATTAAGGACAAAGTACTGGAATGTCACAAGTCATCTTGGCGACAATGAAGGCAGTCCTTAGGGATCTGCTTCGCTGGCACCTTGTGCCTACTAAAGCACCAGTGGGACACGGGGCTTGAAGGTGTCGTTTGCCCTGTCAGACCCTGAAGGTCTCAGAGAAGCATATGTACTCTGAGTGGCAGAGACGCCAAGCATGGGGCAGGACACTACTGTGCCCACTCACTCTCCCAGAGCAGGTGTCAAGGAGCCCCCCCCCCGTCAGGAACACTCTAAGAGGCTCGGGGGCTCTGAGAAGGACTCTGAGGCCCGCTGTGTCCTGAGGAGACGCCTGCAAGCTCTGTGCCCCCATGCTGCCTCACTGCCTCTCCCTGCTGCTGTGTGTCCAGACCTCCAAGGCCTAGAGAGCGCAACTCAGCAAACATGACTCAACACAGCGTACCGTGCCTCTGCCTCTGAGGAGAAGCTGATGCACTGACTGGGAACTCCCTAGAGATCAGAGATGTAAACAAGTGTGGGGTGGTTCTGGACCAAGAAGCAGGCGTAAAATGTAAAAAGACAGGCATGTTGCAAAATGGCTTAGGAGGTAAGCTGACTCTGTGCAGAGGACAAGTCTGGGTGTTCCCGAGTGGTGCAGGGTGTTCCCCATGTCCCTATACTCCTGCTTCCAAGTACCTGCCAGGTCTTGACGAATCCCCCAAAGCAGGCGCTAGCTCTGTCTCACAGGTGGGCGAACTGTGGCCAAGGTCAGGTGGAGAAGCATATCAAACAGTGGGGCCAGAGTCTCACTGGGCCACGGTGCCACCATGCTCTTCACAGAGTACAGACTGCCCTCACAGACTGGGACCTCTTCAGCCATGGAGCAGGTGGCATGAGACCCCTGATATAGCATCCACACAGTACCTGCTTGGGACACACCAGCTCACCACCACCAAAAGCCCCCAACTGGAGAGTGTCTAGCACCACCACCCCCGGGTGGACAGCAGAAGGGAGGGTCTCAGAATGAAAGCCCGCCCCACACCTACCCTAATTCTTCCCACGGAGCCAAAAAGGCAGTTACTGTGTGTGCGGCTGAGGAGTCTCCTCCCTGTGAGGCTCTCGGGCCCTACTTCTGGATCCTAATCCTACCCAAAGCATAAGAGCCAAAACGCTTCCCCAGAAGGTGACATGGTGAAGATGTCAGATGAGGAGCGCTGGCAGCACCCGAAATGATATCAGCCTCAGAGACATGGTCAGGCAGGGTCACACACTCCAAGGTCACCCTGTTGTTGCCAAGTACACAAAGTCACAAGGAGGGACAATAACTTGCCCTAGCAGGGCAAGACAGTGGAAATCAGAAGAGATCTGGGTATAATGACTGCCACCTTCAAGTGGATAGCGGACTCCGGAGGGCCACGGCCCGGCATGCAGTGGGTATCAGAGACAGGGGTAAGTGTCGAACCTGGAGTCGGGGTTACCCATAGGGAGGCACATGAGCTGCTCATTGTAAGAACTCCTCCCTGTGATCAGAGCTGTCAAAGTGTGGATCAATGGCCCCAGGGGGAGGCTTTGCAGAAGGCAGAGGAGATGGAGATGTGTGCCAGCGAGCCCTGTAACTGGGAACTTTGAGCAAAGCTCTCTAGCTCAGGTGAGAAGACAGAGAAGCTCTGAGGTAATGCTGCAGGGTCGAACCTACACACACAAAGCAGTCATCCACACATCACCAGGCAACAGAAACGTCCCCAGCTGCTGGCCAGGGCACCCAGGTGGAGAAGGGCCAGACACAATCCACTACATCAGGGAGACCCGGGGCGGCTGGGGCTATGTCCGCCTCCATGGGGTTCAAATTCCAGCTCCTCTACTTACCAATTTTGTGACACCAGGTAACTGCTGGTACCTGCAAGGCCTCAGTTTCCCCTCCCGTGCAAGGGAAGCCCAGCACTAGACATGTGTGGTATGAGGAGGCTACAAGAGAAAGCTGATCCCTGGTCTGGCCCGAGGCCCTGAGGAAGCACCCTGTGAGCCTGGTTACTGAGGTGACATATAAGCCTGTCTGTCCTACCCCAGTGCTGCGGATACCCTAGAAGCCCTGAGCTGTGTGGTGGTGGAAATATTCCCGGAGTAAACAGAGATGAGGCACTCGAGTTACTGTGCCGGGGACCAGCAGCCTCGGGGCTCTGAGCAGCAACTTGGTTGTAGCCCAGAGTGTTTGAAGCAGCCCAGAAGCCCCCATCACAGCAGTGTGGTAGTGACTAAATCTGGGAGCTGACACTGCCTGTCACAATGTCTTCCTGCTGTGGCTCTTTTACCTGCTCTTTGAGGCTCTGCCAGGCAGCTGGCAGTGGTACTGAGCGCCTAGCATCCTTGGTCCCCCAAGACCCTGACACATGATCAGGGAACTATAGAGTACAGCAGAGGCGAGGAGCCAGCCCAGGAGCCCTGATTCCAGAGACGGTCTTCCCACACTGCCTATGAGGCCCGCAGGAAAGCACAAGGAACGGCTCAAGGCGTCCATGCACAGAACAGCCACAGACTCCAATCAGGGCGGGCGTGGGGCCAGCATCCATGACTCCCAACAGCTGCCAGTGTCAGCAACTGTGGCCTGCACTGGCCCTGAGAATAGGCAGTGCCCCCGTTTAAAGGGCCAGTGACAGGGCAGGGCCTTCCTTGGGGCTCAGCTTTGTCCCCCTCCCCTGCTCAGAGCTCTACAGTGTGCTGGGTAGGTGGTTCAGGAACACTCAAAGGGTCATGGGACATTCTCTTTCCCGGGATATCGATGGACTTCCCAAGAGTTCATCAACTTCAAACCTGATTCTAGAAAATGCCAAATTACCTCATTATCAGAAACTTAATCTGGGGTAGCTAGCTTAGAAATTAGCATTGATTCTCATAGGAAATAAGGTCACGTCAGGGATACAGGGCATACAGAGCCAGAGAATGCCAGTCCATGGTCCTCAGAGTCCTGACCAGACATGACTCCTGACACATCTCAGGGTTAGGGACTTCCTCTCTGTTATGGACAATGTGTGAACAGCTGGAAGGGACTTGAGGATGCTCTGGATGTGCCCACCCCAATGCAGGACCACCAAGCCCAGAGAAGGACAGGCACCAATCCAGAGTCAAGGAAAGTACTTTGTACAGCCAGAAGCAGCCTGGCATTCTAAGGGTGTCCCTTCGTGCTCTGTGTGAAAGGCAGTGGTTCCCACAGAATGGACATCCCCTTTCCCTGCATCACCATTCCCAGGACCAAAACAACTCTGCCTCCTGCCTCGACTCTGCATCTCATTACAGAGCAGACCAGGCACGCCCGCCCAGCCGTTTTCCTGCTAAGGTTTCCTTGTGTGGTAGAGCTGAGATCACAAAGGGATGTGAGTTTTCACACTCCACTGCTACCTTTTATTTATTTTATTATTTATGCGTCCAAGTGTTTTGTCTGATGTCTGCCTGTGTACTATCTGTGCGCCTGGTGTCTGAGGAGGCCTGAAGCGAGCATCAGATTCCCCTGGAACTGGAGTTACAGACGGTTATAAGGCACCAAGTAGCTGCTGGGAATCAAACCCTCAGCCTCGGGAAGAGCGCCAGTGCTCTTGACCCCTTAGCCATCTTTCCTGCTCCCCTCTTCTGATTCTTAATGGAATTGGTTTTCTTAAACATTTTCTGCTAACACCAAGAGGCCATCATGTTGACTGTTAACTCCTCCCACACCCACCTAGGATGCATGTTTCGAGAAACTGATCGTTTCCTCAAGTTCTTGTTTGCTGCAGTCTCTGAACCTAGAGCTCAGAGCATCTCAGACACACAGTAGGCACTTAGTAAACATTTCCAAGCATGATGGCCAGCATTCTTTGTTCTGCACCTTGCCTGGTGACCTGCTCTGCTCTGCTAGTGGTATCCAAGCAGACAGACAGCGTGTGGCCACACACTGCCCGCTCCTGGGCTAGGAGGAATGAGTGCCACATTCCAAGTGTATTAGAATGCCAGGCTGCTTCTGGATGCACAAAGTACTTTCCTTGACCCTGGAAGGGTGCCTGTCCTTCTCCAAGCCCCAGTGTCCTGTGTGGGGGTGGGTACATCCGGAACATCCTCGGGTCCCTTCCAGCTGCTTACACGGCAGCCACGGGAGTAAAAGGCAGCTGAGCCGGGTTCCCAGTCCTTCACCTGTTATGAGCAGAGTTCCCACCGTGCACCCCTGACCCAGCATCTTAGACTGTCTGTATGTGGAAACGGCTTTGACAGAGGTCATCAGGATGAAACGAGCCTTATGTACCCTCATCTAATCAGCATGGCGTCCTTGGAAGAGGAGGATTTCAGGACACAGACACACAGAGGGACAACCCTGTGAGGACACAGGAAGGGGAGGCGGTCTACAAGCCAAGGAGAAAGAAATCAGTCTGCAGATGCCTTGATCTTGGTTGTTTTGGCTCCAGGATTGTCCAAAAATAGATTTCTCTCATAAAGCCCCCTGGTCTGTGGCACTTAGTTACAGAATAACACACACACACACACACACACACACACACACACACACCATGTGTGTGCACTTGCCTCTCCCTCAGCTCAGCCAGGCTTATATCCACCTCCAGGTATGTCAAGGCTTAGCAAGTACACAGGCCTTACTGGAGACCCAGAGTGCATGGGGGCTGAGCCAGCATGGGGTCCACCATAACCAGTCCTGGCTCCCAGCCCCCTTATCTCGTTGTGGCCTCACTCTCAACAGCACCTTACAGGCTCACTTTACACTGAATACACAACTATAGAGATTCCCTCCATACATCTGGGGAAACTGAGGCACAGAGAATGGCATGACTAGTACGCTGGATTTAGAACAAGACCACAGGCAATGGGACAGCATCTCCTTCTGCCTTGCTGTGGCATTCTGTAAGCCTTTCCCACTTGAAATCAACAGGCAACCACAGGCAGGGTGGCATCCACAGTCCTCAGTGCCACACCGGAACTAGTGTGGAGCAGCACTGTGCCGTCACACCCCAACAGCACCCGCTCTGCCCCACCACAATGGGGAAGGAACTTCTAGCCAAGGACGCAGTACAGGTTGCCAGGGGCTCCCATCACCTGCCCACCTGGGCACGGGCAGCACCAGTATCACTCCCTGACACTCATGTGTGCCAGGTTCTGGAATGATGCCAGCCATTCCTGGGGTGCCACAGCAGAGTCTTTCTCTGTTGACAATGAAAGCTTCTGACCTGTCCCATGTACACACTGGGACCCACCCACACGCCTCTGTCCACTCTCCTCCTGTCGATGAGGGGGGATCTCTGCTGTGCCAAAGCTAAGATGTGACCCACGGGGGGCAGACAGCACTTGTGTTCTATTTCTAAATGGCGCCCAGAGCACTCAGCAACGACAATGACCTTCCACACTCCCGAGGGGCTGCTGCCTGCAGGGTTTCCCCCCTTAGAGGGGAACGGAAGTTCCAGGTGAGCAGGCCAAGACTGGGCAGGTGTCCCAATGCAGACCATCAGATACGCCATAGTTCCAAACCCAGTCTCCTTGCCATGACAATCCCAGACCTCCTCCCCTGGGGACAAAAACTACAAACGCAAGGAGTGGGCACCTGTGCTCCCTCTGAGGGCTCCTGATTACAGGAGAACCAGAGGTATCAATTATGGTCTGAAAGCATGAAATTAACCCGCACACACCCAGCCATTATCCCCACCGCCATCAGATAAATGTCTGGAGGTCCTGCCAAGTCTGAGGATGCCCTCGCCTTACACCCACAGGTAACAGGTTGGCCATGTCAGGAAGGATCCTGCCTCGTATATCACTTGCTCTCAGTTACTCTCAACATCCACTGTAGAAGTCCCTCCTTCCTTGGCTAGGAGGGAGAGGGGACAGTTCCCTGGGAGGTGGTACTCCAGGCTGGGAGCCTACAGTGAGCTGTTCCCAAGCTCATTCCCTCCCTGTCCACTTTCTCCTAGAGGAAGCTGCTGTTCCCATTGGTTTATGCAATGTAGCCAAGGGCCACACTGCTGTCAGTAGCAACTTCGGCTTGGGGGGAAGCACGCTGCAGTCAGAGAACCCTGGGTTCAGTTCCCTATTACTCGTCAGAGCTCAAGTCATTGAAGTCTGATCATCCCAGGGCTCCTGAAAATGGAGGCCAGCCCCTCTCCCGAGGAATGAAAGGATCAGCCTCCACTGCAAGCTGAACTCTTAAGGCTGTGAGATGGGTGCATTCTGAGGTGATGTACAGATGCTCCCTGAGCCAAGGCCTCCCAGCTCTAGAATCTCAGTTTCCCTCTGAGCACAGGCACTGCTGGGTTGCAGGTCGTAGGATTTTCCAGCATCACACAGAGGTGGTCAGATCCCTGTGGGTGGGTGCGGTGAGAGAGGTAGGGCTGAGACGCTCAGGACAACAGCTCACAGACAGCCCCGGGACTGACACACATACAGGCTCTGGCACTCTGATCTGCAACGGCGAACCTGGGGAGCTCAGGGTCTGCCAGACGCCACCACCCAGGCTCTGCGGGAACCGCGCAAGGGCGGAGTCCCCTGCTGCAAAGCTCCGCCTGTCATCACACCTCTCTCCACGGTTAGGACTGCGGCGACCCAGGGCCCCTTACTGGGACCCAGATCCTTTTACTGAAGCAATCTGGGACCCCCCACGAGAAGCAAGGAGTGACGCCCGCCAGACAGCTCTGCGCAGCCAACCTAGCTGGCATGGTGGGAAGGGATTCAGGCATATGCCGCTCCGCGCCCCCGTCTCAGAGACAGAGGCTGCAGGCCGGCCTTTCGGGGCTGCACACCCTGGAGAAAAAGTTGGGTGGAGCCGCTGGGCTCAGGAATTGGCTAGAGGAATTGGCTACGCACTGCAGGTGTACCCAGTCCTCGAGACCCTATAGGGGTTGCAGCTACGAACCCGCGGGTTCCCGGTCGCAGCTCTCACCTGCACTCATGTCAGCGGCAGTTCCCAATACAGTGGTCCCCGCGCTGCGACAGCCCGAGGACCGGGCCGGCAGGTGCGGCGCTGGCACGATCCTCAGCACGCTTGAGGCCAGTAGCTCGGCTCACACAGTACCCGCTGCCCGCAGCGCCACCGCAGCTCGGGGCTCCCGCCCCGCCCCTTTGCCCCGCCCCTAATCTAGGCCCCGCCCCTTGTCGAGCCGCGGGAGGGTCGCATCCTGGGAAGTGTAGGCGCCGTGCCCCCGCCGCCCGCCTGCGCGTCACCGCAGTTGGACGTGTGTACTACAAGTCCCGACAGGCTATGTGTTCCGCTCAGGCGCAGACTGGTGGAAGCGCAGGTACGCTCCTGCACCTGCTCCGAGAGCTCTCCAGAGCTGTCAACAGGGTCTAAGGGAGGCGGGAAGGACTGTAGCTCATCTCAGCACTGGAACCTCAAAGCAGGAAGCCCAAGAAAAACCGATCTTGGAGCAACTCCACAAGAATGATTGAAGGTCTCAGCAGCAGACCTTCCCTTCCTTCCCAGCGCGCGCGCGCGCGCACACACACACACACACACACACACACACACAGACCGCGAAGTCTGAATGGGTTGGGATCCAGACGCAGGTGTCTGGACTCAAAGCTAGGCTGTAGGCAACCTCATCTTATGCCCCAGACTTCGCTCTTACAGCTCAGCTGACGCTAGGCGGTGCACACTGGCGCATCCTGCCCTCTCGCCATCCTGCATCGATTCCCTTGTGACGTCAGGCGTCCAGCGCAGGGCGTGGAAACACAGACTGAAAGGAAAGTCGGCATAGGGAGGCGCAGGTAGATCTTGCCTGATATCGGTGGTGACAACAGGTGGGCACAGAGACTGGAAGAAGACAGCCTAGAGAGATGAGAGGGCACGGATGCGCAGGGCCCAGAATGAGAACACACAGGAGCTGGCACTGCACGAAGAGGCACAGGTCAGGGACGTTTGTCCCGGGTCAGGGCTGTTCCAAGTACTACTGAGGCAGAAGCAGAAATTCCTCCCTAGTGATCAGTATTGCCCATCTCTTTTGAAGGGGACCAGGAGGCCAAAGGCTCTGGTAAAGAACAGAAGCCCCGGGGAAGCAGCACATTCCTTACATCCTGTAAACCCAGAGACTCTGCTGGCAGCTGTACTTGCAGCCTCGGATGCCCACCAAAGAACGGGGCTGCTTCTGGGATCTCTTGCCCGGAAAACTTGCTGATGGAAACTAGCCTTGGCATGCTCCAGAAATGTGTTTTGACTCCACCTGCCTCCATCGGTTAGACCTAAGGACAGTCCCTATCTTTTAGGGTAGTTCTTAGGAGCCCGTGAGCTCATGATTATGTGTCCTAGCATCCTCTGAGACCCCTGAGTGTTCTGATGCTATTTTATATTGCCATTCTAGTGCCTCCCACAGGCACGAAGCAGGCATTGGAGAAATATTTACTGAAGAAACGGGGGCGAGGGGAGGAGGCAGGATAGATATTGTCCAACAGGTTGAGACCTTTGAGAAGCTATTCATGTTTCCTGTCTCTCACCTGGGACTAAAATACCAACATTCCACATCCACCCCTCCCCCCCACACACAAAGGCTACACAGGCTGGTAAAGACATCGGGGGTGTTGGCTGTGATGCCTTCCCCTCTGGTGGAGGCCACTGTCACACTTTTAGCAGAGGCCTTACAAGTCAGGCAGCCTGTGCTTGTAGACTGGTCTTGGAGTTCAGCATGCAGTGGCCTGTGACTTCTAGAGGAATTGACATGTCCCTCTGAGAAGACACAGGGACCGAATGATCCAGCACATTCTTTTACAAGGGCAGGTACGAAGACCCATAGGTCCTGGTCCCAGTCACCCAGGAGGTTGATCCAGTTGCAGCTTTTCAATGCACAGAGCCCTGCAGGGCTGGATTTGACTTGTAGTAAGTCAGTCTATTTGAATATATTAATCCAGTCTTTTGTTCTGAGTGTGCAGGGCTGTGACCTATGGGTGACCTCAGCCACTTGTTTTCTCTCAATGCCTCAGTTTCCACACCTTCTCAGTCACAATGTATACCCGTGGGTTAAATTAGTAATACCATGAACACTGTTCAAAGCTGCTAGCCTAGAGCCAATGCTGAATAAACAATAGTCAAGATGACGTGACTGCTGACTATTGAGCCATCACCTCCTTCAAAGCATGGCCCAGCCTCGGATCCATTCATGATTGAGGTCAACAATGACTTAGGAAAACCAAGCCCAACCATTAAGTGTTGCCGAGTTCCACTGCTGCTGTTTGAGCAGCCTGCCTGTAGGGGGAGCCAGAGGCTCCAAAGAGAGCATGGGAGGCTCTGCACCCTTAACAGCCAGACTTTCACTGACCACTGAGACTCAGAGGCAGAAGCTGATGAGATGGCGAAAGACAGTCTTGACTGTCTAGTCTCCAGAATCATGAGCCACAGGATCTCTATTTTTAATAACCTACCTGGCTCACAGCAACAGAATATGGCTTAAGATAGGGCATTCAAATGGACTAGTCTTTCTGGAAAATCCTAGAGGGGGTGGAGCTTTCTTAGGCACCGGGGCACCAGGGGAGGGATGGGTGTGGTCCAACACCCTGAGACTGCTGGTAACTTCAGGATGTATCATTGATTCTCGCCCTTCCACGGAGGATCTATCCATACAGAACTACCTTTCATGGGATCTGTGTTCTTTGTGATTAAGAAACATTTAATGATAAGAGCATCCACATGTCCCCGGAGTTCTGATCCAGTGTTCTCCTAGCTTGGAGACTGGGATCTGAAGAGATCTGTTGTATTATCAGGCCAAGATGTTGGAGCTACTAGACCATTCAAAATGATACCCAAAGCCAGCAAGAAGGGGACAGGGAGCATAGGACACAGGACAGGATTATCAGAGCCCCCACCTGGCCTTAAGGACATCAAAGGGTGCTATGTCACCCTTACCCTTAGCAGAGTATCCTAACTGTTGATTATGGAATGCAGGACACTGTGGGATGAGGCACAGAACAAATAGATAGCTCCTGACCTGTGGCCTAGTTAATTCTGAGAACCATGAACCAGTCACTGCTTTCTCTCGGGCATAAACTCTCAGGTTATAAGCTTGGGTGTGCTCCAGGAAACACGGAGATGCAGACAAAAGAGGGAGACGAAGGAAGCCGAAGCTAACATCTAAATCTGACGGTGCAGCTGAGGAGCTCAGCCCATGCCGCCATGTCTCAGAGGAAGTTCCCTCATGGCCGGGGCCCGTGAGGCTTCCTGAGACAAGTGTGCCGTGCCTAGGGTGAGGCATCTTTTTCCGTCAGTGCCCAGGGAACAAGCCTGGGTCCCTGCCCTGCATCACGGCCTTCGCATTGCTTCAAAACGAAGAGCATTTACTGTGAAAGTATTTACTTCCTTTCGAGGATACAAGATCCCCAGAAGTATGACAGGATGTCAGCTGGAAGCCCTGGCTAGCATCAGCCTCATGGGGGAGAGCAAGGAGTGTGGCAGGTGTGTGACGAATGAGACGTGGAGGGGGGGGAGGAGCAGCTGAGACTGTTCGTAAGGCTGAGGGACCTCAATGGCAGCCACAGTTGGATGGACCTCCCATGGAGTTTGGCTCAGGGTGGAGAAAGGGGGGACAGGTTTGAAACTGTACCTGAGGGGCCAAGCCAGGCAAGGAAGTCACAGCAGGGCTGAGATACTTCTGTGCCAAACCTTATGGCTTATATGCATTATTTTATCATCTCCATCTTATAGACAGAGAAACCAAAGCATTCACTAGTGCTAAGTGCAGTCACTAGAATGTACCCAGACACTTTTGGGAGAGAGTGAGCCATGTGTCATTGGTGCTATGTCCTCTCAAATCTGTCATTGCCTATAAAGGACATAAGAATCTAAGAGCCACACATGGAGTAAATGGTCAAAGCAGGGGTCAAAGCTGTCCTGCTGGCCCATACCTTGTCAAGCGTCGCCCCTGGCAGTCAGGAATGCTTGCGCTGGAAAGCACCGGCTGAGACCGTGGGCTCTAGCTGAGCTTCTTCCCTGCGGCTGCCTCTCCTGAGCCCTGCTAAGTCAGTGCCCTCCGTGCCCAGGGCCTTGCCAATCACTGCCATGCCACTGCAGGCAATGGTATGTCCTGGTCTCCAGATACCTCTGGGGTCTCTAGCTAAATGGAGTCCACTCAACTGTGGGGTGATGTATCCCCCACACTGCCACTCCATTGCCACCTCCATTCCATAAAGGAAAGAGGCCAGACCTGTGACACCCCTCCCACCTCCTGGCCTCTCCCCGGTTCTGTGGAGGTCTCCCTGGAAGTGACTCCGGGGAAGGTGCCACAAGGCCACGAGGCTCGCTGGGGACCTGGCCTAGAAAGGTACCGGTGTGGAAATGTAGCTGAGCGCCTGCTTTTAAGGTAGCCATGGCAGAGGGCAGTCCAGCCTAAGCTGTGCTCCCCACATCAAGCTGAAGTATTGATCTGCTTCACAGCCCAGGAGAGAAACAAATGAAATAGGGTGTCATTACGGGCCTTTCCAGCCACTCAATAATTTAAAGCCCTGCCATGTGAAACCAGCAGCGAGAACAGCAGCCAGCTCTCTGCTCTGTGTCGCTCTCTCAAAAAGAGTCACCACAGTCGGGTAACAGCAACACACACCTTTGATCCCAGCACTCGCGAAGCAGAGGCAGGTGGATCTCTGTGGGTTCAAGGTCAGCCTGGTCTACACAGAGAAACTCTGTCTTAGAAGAGGTGGGGGAAAGAACAGTAGTATCCACACTGGGCAGACAGCCGAGGTCAGCCTTGACGCACATGAATTCTTCCTGCAGGACAGAAAAAAGTAGAGGTGCAGGGATGGTGTCCATTAGTCCAGACTGTTCTAATTCCTACTTGATTCATAGTGATGTATAGACACAATAGTGTTGCATCCTTCTTCACTAATTAATCATGACACGCAGTTGGTCTGAGCACCAGAAAGAGGCAGAACAGAAGGCTACATTTGAGAAATGGCCCCAACCCGCTAGCCACTGGAGGAACTGGACTTGTGCAGCAGAAGCAGGGGAAGAAGCCAGACGTTGGTGGCGCACGCCTTTAATCCCAGCACTCAGGAGGCAGAGGCAGGCAGATTTCTGAGTTCAAGGCTAGTCTGGTCTACAGAGTGAGTTCCAGGACAGCCAGGGCTACACAGAGAAACCCTGTCTCAAAAAATACAAAATAAAAAATAAAAAGCCCGGCGGAGCTGGGCGTGGTGGTGCATGCCTGTAATCCCAGCACTTGGGAGGCAGAGGCAGGCCGATTTCTGAGTTCGAGGGCAGCCTGGTCTACAGAGTGAGTTCCAGGACAGCCAGGACTACACAGAGAAACCCTGTCTCAAAAAAACAATAAATAAATAAATAAATAAATAAATAAATAAATAAATAGCAGGGCGGTGGTGGCGCACGCCTGTAATCCCAGCACTTGGGAGGCAGAGGCAGGTGGATTTCTGAGTTCGAGGCTAGTCTGGTCTACAGAGTGAGTTCCAGGACAGCCAGGACTACGCAGAGAAACCCTGTCTCGAAAAACAAAACAAAACAAATCAAAACAAAACAACAAAAAAAAAAAAGCAGGGGAGGAGTTAGGAGCACGTGGGAGGGGGAGCACTTAGCAAGCACTGGATGACCCGGCCAGCGAGAGGTGGGTAACTAGCACTACAAGCTGACAATGGGCTTGAGCCCCTTAGAAGTGTGTCTTCTCCCAAACCTAACTCAAAGATGTTCAAGGTGGCAGGAGTGTTGCCATTTCTGGGACTGGTGATACTTTGTTCCAGACCCTTCTCCAGGAGCACCCCTTCCTGTTCGTGCTCCTCCCGGCCTCTCAGCCCACACTTCCCCTTCTCATAGGACCGAGCTGTGTGGGTTGAGGCCTATCCCAGTCACCTCCTCTTAACTCCGACATCCTGGAGAACCTTGTCAAAGTCACACGGTGTGATAGCTAATAATGATACCAACTTGGAAGAGTCTACAACCAGCTCAGAGACAAGCCCCTGGGCGTGAGAGGGAGTTTACAGAGGTAAACTGAGGTGGTGGAGAGCACCACCCTGAATGAGGGCAGTGCCATGTACAGTGCCCGTCTGAATTAACAAGCAGAGCGTGAGCTGAGCACCAGCTGTCTTTTCTCTCATGGACTCATATCACAACAACAAGAGATATAACTGATGACACACGGAGGTTCTGGGGGAAGCACAAGTCAGACCTGATTCAGCTCACAGCAGTGTCAGCATGTCAAAGCTCACTTCCTGTTGACAGGGAATCATGGAACGGGACACACAGGCCATCCGGTATGGGAAACCAACTGTGGTCCTGATCTAAATCATGGAGACAGAGCAGAGACACCAGGCTGTAAGGATGGAGACTAGAGGTGACCCATAAAGCCTTTATGTTGAATCCTAGTAGAACCTCAGGCTGCAGGTTCACCACAGGGACAGCACTTGCCCTTAGGGGCTGCGGAGCCTCTAAAGCTTCAGGCTAGGGGAAACCAGGCCAGTTCTGTCTAGGAAATGTTCCTCCTCTACAAAGCAGGCCAAGCAGAGACCACTGTGGGAGGCAGGGCCTAGCACTTGTCTTTGGGAGTGGCATGACTCAACGCAACGTATGGGACCTCCATCTCAGACTCCACAAGGGACTCTGTGGTCCCTCCTGAACTGTGGATGTTGCCCTGGGAAGGGATAGGTGTACAGGCTTCCTATGATTGTGAGAACAGAGACTAAGTCACCAGAACCAGGTCCCCAAAGTTAGAATCCTCTGGACTCTCCCAGATCCATGTCCCAATGTCCACTGACATACCTACTCAAAGACCATGAGGGCACAGAGCCTGGTGGCATCTTAGAAGACAGCTGTCCCTGGTGGAAAGATCAGTTCTTGTCCTGGGAACTGGGAAGGACTTGTTTGAATTGAACCTGGACTTGGTGTCACTGAGCAATTCCAAGCCTCTGTTCACTTGCTGCCGTCACAGGCTGACAGCCAGTGACTCTCCTGGGCGAGCCAAGCATGCCCGTCTTTCAGGTAGAGCATGTGTCTCAGGGGATGCATGTTGTGGGACATGGGGCTGCTCCCCCTAAGTTCTTTTCTGCATGCTTCACTCCAGGATGCACAGGCCCAGTGACTCCTCCTGTTATTCCATGATATCCTGGTGAGGAATGTGTCTGCTCCATAGTTTCACCAAGGCTGTGAACAAGGCCAGTGTCCCTCAGTGACACCACAGGGTCCTCCCCACCAGGACTCCTTTTACAGATTCTAGCCAAGCCACTGAGAGCAGGAGTCATGTGGGTCCATGATAATGCCAAATGTCCTGCCAGGAAAGAGTCAAGAGAAGTGTTCTGATTTCTGAATATGAAAATAAAGCCAAAAACCACTCAAGGCCACAGCCTGTTCTGCTGGGCTGTCTCCCAGAGTCTTCACTGTACTGGCAATTCTGGAATTTTGGTTTCTTAAAAAAACAGAAATATTATAAAAATATGTTTCCACTTTAATCCTAAGTGTGAAGGTATGAGGTTGCTTCAGACTGTCTGTAGCAGCTGACTGTGATTTGCCTCGTGCTCTCACAGAGGCATAGTTTTGCCAGCTGCAGACAGTTTCTGTGATTTCGTGACATTTGGAATTCTGGGAATTTTTCAGAGGGTATGTAAATGCTAGAGCTCTGCTAGGTGGAGTAAGTGGTTGTTAGTCATTCAGGGTGGTTGGTTGTGAGCTTTGTTAGTAATTATGATCAAAAACAAACAAACAAAAATGAAACAAGAAGAAATAAATTAGATTCAGAAATCTCTCTCTCTTTATCCTTCTTTCTATCCTATCTAGTGATAGGGGGTGAAAACAGTGTTGGGGGAGGAGATAAAGGGTGGCGTCTTAGTTAAGGTTTTACTGCTGTGGACAGACACCATGACCAAGGACAACATTTAATTGGGGCTGGCTTACAGGTTCAGAGGTTCAGTCCAGCCAGTATCATCAAGGTGCGAACATGGCAGCATCCAGGCAGGCATGGTGCTGAAGAAGCTGAGAGTTCTACATCTTCATCTGAAGGTTGCTAGCAGAATACCAATTTCCAGACAGCTGGGATGAAGGTCTTAAAGCCCACTCCCACAGTGACACACCTACTCCAGCAAGGCCACACCCACGCCAACAGGGCCACACCTTCCAATAGTGCCACTCCCTGGGTTGAGCATATACAAACCATCACAGGTGGGAAAAAGAAGAACCATAAAGCAGTTTTATAAGCAAAGAGGAAACAAAAAGAAAGAAATTAGATTCAGAAATCCCTACCTCCCTTCTTTCTTTCTCTCCTATCTGGTGATAGGGGGTGAAACGGAGGGGAAGATAATGGGTGAAGAGCCCACAGAGTAGCAAAGACTGGCTACAGCCTGTGCTCTGAGATGCCATCACACCCACTGTGGCCCCTGCACAGCCCTCGTTCACCTGGTCATCTGCTCCGCCCAGCCCAATTGCTCTGTCACACCCGGGACCCCTGTGTGGCTCTGCATGGTAGATGCGTTTCCTCATTTATCTGACTTGCTGTCTTAGCAGGCCCCACTAGGCTCCCGGTTCTTCCTCTGTCCCCATCCTCTCTTATCCCTGTTCTCCAGCCCCGACCCTTCCCTTCATTCTACCCTCCTCATCTGGGCAAACATTGAGCCCATCCATCTTTCTATGGCCCACCTATCCAGCTATCCACCTATCCAGCTATCCATCCACCCAGCTACCTAACCGTTCACCCACCTATCCATCGCTCCCCGCTCATCCACCCATCCACCCAGATGTTCACCCACATTCCCACCGCCCAGCTTCCCACCCTCCATCTATCTACCCACCAGCTGCCATCTGATTACTCATATACCCACCCACTCATCCATGCACCCGCCGTGCCACCTTTCCACTGCCCAAACCCCCCCTTCCATCTGTATATATCAGTTGGTTTCCCCAGAGAGCCCAGATTAACACCTCCGCAGCTTCCTGGTGCCTCCACTTAGACCTGGGCTGAGCGTGGCCTGTTCTCAGCTCCTCACACCTCATCCTAGCACCGGCTACCACATTTGTTCCCCCAAACATCTGAGAATTTATTTTGGCACAATTCTAGGTTCCACTTCCACCTCCTCTCTCTGGATCTGCTCCTGCTTAGGCCTGGCCCAAGTCCTATCTCTCCTGGGTGGCCACAGTCACCTCCTCTTGGTCTTTTTGTTCCTGCTCTCCTATCCCTCCGCCAGAAAGCCAAAGGCATCTGTTAACAATGCATGTCAGCCCCCCACCGAAGGCCCCTACCTGCCCCTTCCTTGCCAAGCAGGTGGCTCCTGCCTGGTGCTCAGGGGTCAGCCCAGCTGTCGCCTCCTCCTGGAAGCTCCAGCCTGAGCAGCGGAGTTGGGTGATCCCCTGGGTTCCCAGGTATCCTGGAGCTCCCCCTTCACCCGTGGGAAGCGTGCCATGCTGCCATTCTCTGGCAAAGCTGAAGCTGAGTGAGGGTCGGAGCCAGAGAACCAAGGCAGGAGACTGGTCCATTGGCCTTTATAACTTCAGGAACAAAATGCTCATACCCCAGCTTGTTCTAAAGAGTACTTGGTAAATCCTCTCAGGAAAAGCTTTCTGTAGAAAGACCTGAAGAGCAGCAGCAGGGCATTCGGGTTAAGAGTTAGTGTGGAGAGGGGAGTGGATGCTGCGCCTGTCCTTGCTCGTGACCGCGGTCGAGCTCCAAGCCTATGCAGTGTCGTGGGTGGAGGCACCGCCGAGCACAGCCCTACCCCATCTCTGCATGCCTCTCAGACAGAGGGTTCCTCTCAGCCACACCAGTGCTTGTGTCCATGGGATTAAGACCATTGCTCTGGGGCTCACACCTCCTACCCAAGATTTGTGGAAACTGCTTCAGCAGGTCCAATGGGAAAGCCAGCCTGGCTTCACCCACAGCCACAATCAGTGCGTGTATGTCTCATGGGGCTCCTCCTGGGCGTTCTTCCTTCCCTTTATGTTGCTGGGCACAGATGTTTGAGTTTATTATAGGCATGTATACATATGTATAGTTTTATTATCATTATTTAATGTGTGTGTGTGTGTGTGTATGTGTGTGTGTGTGTGTGTTGTGTGTGTGTCGATATGGTGTATGTGATGGATGTGAGTGCATGTGCCCAAGGAGGCAAGAGGCATTGGATCCCTCCAGAGCTGGAGTTACAGGTGGTTGTGAGCTGACCAGCATGGGTTCTGGGAACCAAACTCAGATCCTTTTCCAGATCGGTATGTGCTCTTATCTCCCACTCTTGTCTCCCCAGCCTCTCTATGCACAGTTTTTAACAGCATGCATGCAGTACAGAAAATAGCATTTTAATAATTTTAAATATACATACCGTAAAGCCAAATTTACACATAACTTTACCTGGTGTCTTCCATTTATTTCTAGGGATACTAACTGAAGAAGTTTCTCTGTTCAGCAAAACCAGCCTGTTTATTTACTGTACTGCCCCCTGGTGGGAGAGAGTCCCGCTGCAACCTGCTGTCTAGGTCTCCTACCTGGCCCAGTCAGCCTCTGAGCCAGTACTTCTTCCTCTGCTGAATGACACCCAGGCCCCTGCTCTCTGGCTACAGAGGAGCAGAATGGAGGGGACAGTTTCCTGCTGGGTTACTTCCCAATTCTGAGGTCTTGGTGCCTGGGTGTTCCTAATCTGTGAACATTGTGTGCATAGGCTCAGGATGGGGTGGGAACTTCCTTCGTGTCTTCTTGTCTCCTGACTGGTTACCTAGTTTCCTGATTCCCACTTCCCCTGTTTCTGGTGGTGCCCCACAGTTCAGGACTCAGCAGTATGCCAACCCCATGTCTAGCTCAGATAGTTCTGGACGGTTACAGGATGGGCCCAGTCCATGAAGAGAGCTCTCAACCACATCAATCAGTTCCCAGCATCCCTTCGACACTCAGGATTCTATCCAGGAGGCTGTAGGACCCAAGCCAGACAGCTGGGAGGCCAGCTAGCTGAGGAAAAGCATCTCTTACCTTCAAGATGTTTCCAGTGGTGCCCCTCCTGGTCAGGATATTTAGGGACAACCATGGCCATAGTTGTCCCTTCATGGGAAGGCAGCCTGAGAAGAAAATCACACTCAGGGCATCTTGGAAGAGTGATCCCAGAGCCCCTTGACCAAGCCAGTCCTGAGACCTACATCTGGACTTCTAGGGCCAGAGCCAATGGAAACCTTTCGCTTTGAGCCTTGTAGACTTGAGCTTTGCTCATTGCTAACACCGTCTCCAACCCCACCCCCCACCCCCGCCACCCCCAAAGATGGAAGGTCGTACCACTGAAATGAATAAATCCAGTGTGCTTAAGCATCCTTATTGTGGCTTCACTCCAATGGCGACATCCCAAGGTCCCCACCTCTTGTCTGTTCTTTCCTCTGCTAGACATGCTCGGGGAAGTCCTGGGTCTCTGGATGACCTGATCCCTCTCTAGGGTTAGAAGAAAAGATAAAAGGTCCTGCTCCAGGATGGATTCGGAGGGAGCAAAAGGCAGTAAATGCCAGATAGCGTTCCCTGCACCCCAGTACCAAGAAAGAAAAGGAGGGAGTGTCCTCAATAAGATAGTACCCAGATTCCCATCCCCCAGGGCTTTAAAACATTCCCACTGAGCCCCCACAAACTTCCCTTCACTGCTAATATACTCCACAATGTTGTCCATTGTGGGAGGAAGGGGCCTTGGAACAGTCTCCCATTCTGCAGCAAAGAAGGTATTATGACCTTTTGCTCCAGACCAGGGTATCCATTTGTCCTTCTACCTCCCCCCATCTCTGGGAAGCTACGGCTAATAGAAGGACCACATTGGACTCAGGGCCCCGGGACACACCAAGTGTGATAGGCTACAGGACCCAGGAGGCTCCAGCCTGCAGGCCAAGGGCATGGCCAGCAGCAGGGCCTCTTCAGGCTGCCCTCTGGACCAAGATGTTCTTTGCCCAGTTCTAGGCACTGGGGTTTTAGGTGCTCAGGGGTGAGTGACAGAGACTGCAAGGTCTTCATGTCTCACCCTTTTTTCAGGACTTAAAAAGCTTAGGATAACCAGCTTCAGTAGTCAGCAAACTGACTTCTAACTAACACTTCAGGTCCCCGGAAAGTCACCAAAGCAACTACTAACATGAGGTGCTTCCCATAGCAAACCATCAGACACTCAGATGGCTAGCTGTGTGGCCCAGCAGGTAACGTGAAGGGGCTTGCTCCGATGGCCACAGCCTGTTTTCTTATGTGTAACACATGCACTGAGCTAGAAGGCAGTGCTCAGGGTCCTTGTCACTGTCACTTAAAGTGATCTGCTCAGAGAATCTGTGCTGTTGTCCCTACAGCTGGGCCCTGACTCAGACGATGTATGGTAATGCTTTCACAGAGGGGAGAGAGACACAGAGACAGAAAGAACAGGTGTGGACAGGGAACCTGGAGATCAATGGATCTTCGAGGGGAGAGGCTGGGTCGGGTGGGAAGAAGCCAAGTGGCTTCCCTTCCTGGGCTCTAATCACAGGACGGCAGGACTCAGCCGAGGAGCTTTTCAGTCCTGACCATTAAAGGGGAGGCAGGTGAATTTGATTGTTGCAGGAATAGTTGAATGACTATGTGTAGAGAACAGAAAAATCTGGGTACCTTGTGCCAGGTGTCTGTAGTCTGCCTGTTGAGGAGGCAGAGGCAGGAGACCTCCTTGAGTCTGTGAGTTCAAGGCTAGACTGAGCCAACATAGTGATACTATATCTCTAAAAGAGGGAAACTTAAAATCTCTTTCAAGAAAATAAAACAAAACCAGGGGTGTATACTCTTACTCTTAGTACTCGGGAGGCTGAGGCAGACACTGCACTAGAGCCTAGCCAGGGATGCGTAGCCTGTCTCAACAACACAAAGCAGAGAAGGGCTCTCTGTATGCTGGGCTGTGGAGTCTCATAAACTCCTTGTCACCCATCACTGACTCTACTCCTGTCCCCTTTGCACAGGTGAATAATTGGCCCAAGGGAGGGAACTTCCAGGGTCACATGACTGAGTGACAGCACTCGGACCCAATAGCCCAGTCCGACCTCCATGCTCTGCGGGTACACAGTAAAGATGGAATTTTCTTTGCTAGACCATTCTGGATTCTAGAATGCTTTAGACAGCAAAGTGTTAGAGTATGTTTGCAGATCAGAGCCAAGGGATGCCTCAAAGATCACGTCAGGCCACAGACCTCATGCAACAGATTTATTTGGAAGGGGGGCTGGCTCTGCATGGGGGAAAGAGAAAGAGACAGGTGGGAGGTGGTGTCAGGGCTTTAGGAAGGGTATGCAACTCATGGAAATGTGTAGAATTTGGTGGCTGGCGATGATGAGGCTGCTGGCGCTGAGTCACTGAAGGCAGATTGGGGGTGAACCTGTTCTGAAGTGTGGGTAGTTCTGACACAAGGCCTTTTGCCAAAGCTTTGGTCTGCCTAACCACTTTACAGGGAACCTGCTTCCTTCCAGGCGACTGCTCTCCACAGCTGCTTAACTGGAATGCTCTGCTTCGGATCCAGTAGTGACTTGGACCACTCCTGTCTAGGACAGAGGTGCCTACACAGCCCCTCAGAGGCCAAGGCCAGGAGCAGAGACACAAGCTAGCGAACCCAGGGACTCTGAAGGGCCAGGCCTAAGGGAAGGGAGTCACCATTCCACACTTCAAATTGCAATAAGCCCTGCCCTTCTCCTGTTTCTTGACCCACCTAGCCTGTGCCTTGGCTTCCTGGGTCACACAAGAGGCATTCAGGAGTGGTTGTATGACCCAAGAATGTCTCCTGATCCACCACAGACTACCTCCCTGCTCCTTGGAAGGATCTGGCCTTTCAGGGCAGTTGCTGGTGAGGTAGGTAACAGGCTAGAGGTAGGGAACTGCAAGGCCTTGACAGAAAACTCCTCAGAGGCAGGGCCGCAGCCTTCGACCTGCAGCCTTGACTGATTGGTAGGCAGCATCCGGGCATCATAGGGCTCCTGGAAAGGCTAGGCTGGGAAAAGCAGAAATCCAGCAGGCCAAAGGCAGGGGACAGGAAAACAGGCCTGACCCATCTCAATCAGGGATACTCAGACTCAGAGAGGGCAAGGGCCCTGCCTGAGGCCATATGATCCAAACTCATAGTGCCAGGAACACACACAAGAGGAGAACTGGGTTTGGGAGGTGGCCTGTAGCTAGACCTCTGGCCGAGAACTCAGTTCTGACTTCATCAGGCAGCTGGTCTCCATCCTTAGGCCTTTATCAAGGCCACTCGGTAATATGTGAGTTCTGTACATATGTGTGACTGTGTACACGGCAACTTGAAAGAGTCAGTTCTTAGCAGAGGGGGGTCTAGCCTTGTCCCAGTCCCTCTCAGACTAGCACCTATTTGTCTTCTAAGTTTCCGTTTGGAAAGATGTGACAAACCAGGACAGGACTGTCCTCTCCAGACTGGGATACCGACACTGGGCAGCATTAACATCCCTCAGAGAAGCTGGCTGGCTGGAGAGAGGAAACAGAGGTGACTGGGGCAGGAGCTTGTACAGGACATAGTGGCTCTCTGGATCAGTGACACAGGTGCTTACAATACAGGTGGGGTCTGGGTCCACCTCAGGTGGGTAACAAGGCTGTCCCCAGGAGCAGCACAATCGGGGCATCCTGACCAATACTTTGGGGACAAAGGCTGGACTGAAAAAAGTGAATGTAGTTTTATGTTTGTTTTTATTTGTTTGTTTGAAACAGGGTCTCTGACTGTACTGGAATTCACTATTAGACCAGGCTGGCCTTAAACTCACAGAAATCTACCTGCCTCCTATGTCTCTGGAGTGCTGGGATTAAAGGCACACACCACCACACCCAGCTCTTGGCTTTATTATTTTTTATTATTTATTATTTATTTATTTTGGTACTTTTGAGACAGGGTTTCTCTGTATAGCCCTTGCTGTCCTAGAACTCACTCTATAGTCCAGGCTGGCCTCGAACTCAGAAATCCACCTGCCTCTGCCTCCCAAGTGCTGGGATTAGAGGCGTGAGCCACCACCGCCCCGCTTGGCTTTATTTGAAATGTCAGGAGTCTAACGTATTCTTTAAAGGCTAAGGGCAGCTTTAGGGCTTGTGCCACAGATCCATGTTTTAATGAAGTCAAGCTCCACGGAACCAGTCGTCATAGGCAGAAGTTCCGTGTTCTGGTTCTTCCTGTGAATGCTGAGCCCAGCCAAGTTAGCCTATAGTGTGGGGTGAGGCTGCTGCTAGAAGCTCACAGCCAGAACTCTGGAACATGAGAAGGGGCGTGGTTATGGTGTGCTCCACCCCCCACCCCCCCACCCCTGCCGGGCTGCGCCCCTCAGCACACAGTCCCCAGCACCTGGGGACAAAGTAGGGGGCACTACACAGGATGCTGTGACAATCTGGAAGTCAAGGAGAGCACCTGCTCTAGGGCTGGCACTTCCACAGGGCTCTTACTTTAGATCCATCCCTTCTCACGCTAGAGTGTGGAACCTAAACTCAGAGAGGCCCCTGTCGTCTGCCATGGAGCTGGGGCAAAGGTGTGGACTGCTGATGGGGCTAGACCCTCTGAGGGAACCTATTAGGTCAGGGAGGCAGAGGACTAGGCCTCCAAGCACAAATGTGCCTCGTGGCCGCCCTTTGGGGGCGGGGGGGGGGACATCTTTCGAAGTTGGAGCCACGTGGATTATTCTGCTGTAGTTCCCACCCCCACCCCCACCCATTTCGGGCCTTCCAGGAAGGCATTCCTTCCTGAAATTCCACTGCTCCAGCCAATCTGTGAGCCCGGAAAAGGGACAAGCTTTGAAGACCTTGTTGGTGAGGAGACACTCAAACTGAAGCCACAAGGGAGGCTCCCGGCAAGGTGCCTCCGAGAGCAGGTCGGAATAAGCTTTTCTAAGGCCCCAGGCCTGCCGGGCCACTGTGCTAATGGTAGTGCTCACTCCAGGGCCACTATCAGCCTCCTAGAGGGAGGGGATGATCTCTAAGCCACACAGTTCGGCGTAGTGGTCTGCGCAGGGTGTAGGTGGTGATAGTTAAGTGTGAGAGAGGTCTCTAGCGTCGCACTGCAGAGCCGGATCGCGTATGGATGGCTGGGGTTGGCAGAATCCCAGTTCCCGGAGCAGCTTTGGAACCACGGATGGGCGTGTGCACACAGAGTGCATGCAGCAGGGAGGAAGGCAAGTCCCGTCCAGAGGGACAGTGTAAGGGGTCGTTGAGTGCATGGTGTCAACGTGCACCTGAGGGTGAATCTCATGTGAATCCTAAATAAAAGCAAAGGGAATGGCCACGCGGCTGGAATCGCTCTGGTTCGACAGTCCATTCACACAGGTGAGGAAGACTGAGTGGCCAGCGGAGTCAGGTGTTTCCTGCCTCCCTGCTGAGCTGGCCCCTGTGTCCCCCCCCCATACAAACAACAAGAAGTAGAAAGTCAGAATCCGCAGGATGACTGATACAAAGCGCGTGCACGCCCACATGAGTCTGATTCTTCCTCCTCCCCGTTTACTGAAGCATCCACTCCCCCGTGCTGGGGTTCCTTTGGGTTCTTCTGTTCCAAACAGGAAGAAAGGGCTGCAGAGAGTGGTTGAGAAACATCCTTGGCTGTGGCACCCAGCCCGCCAGGAGGCAGCAGCCCCACCCTGGTGGCTAGGGGGCCCCAGGGGACTGGGCTGCCCGGGGTGACGGTCACCTGCTGATTCTCCGCTGGCAGGAGTGCTTTTTAGAGCAGTGATTCAAAGACTCCCCTGATGACAAGGATCTTTTAGCAACTCTTAAGAAGAATCCTAATTTGTCACTTACACGCCAAGCTAGTGTAGGGCCCAGGATCTAACCTTAGGGACTTCCATGTTCGGGAATAGTTTCTCTGGACACCACTTGGGAGATCTGCCCTTCTTTGCTGTTGCTTTGCTGGCGCTACATGGGACCAGGAGCCGTTCTGTTCCCTAGTCAGTCTTCTCAGCTCCAGCTTTAATCACTACACATGAGAGTGGCTGAGCCGGCTGCACCCCAACGCAGCCAGTCCTCTGGTGGCTGTCCCAACGGCTGCCTGTCTACTCTCTGATGTGTGGACCCCTCTCCTATCCCAAAATCTTGGGAAGAGCTCTTAAACTGCTTCTCCCGCACCCACCAGGGGAATGCTCACAAGGAGCTGACATTCTTCTGATGCTGATAAGGAGGAGGAAGGTCAGAAAGAGGCTGGCCCCTTCCCAGCAGGGCGGGCCCAGCCTGCGGATGACTCAGGTTGTCTGATTGGAGCCCAGTGGGCTGGGCAGGGCCTGTTCTGCTGCCTCCTGGGGCCTGAGACATTCATCCAGAGCAAGTAAAGGAGACCTGGAGGGCCCCTACCCGGCCCCCCCTTCCTCCTTGGCAGTGGCTGCTCTACTGGCAAGGTAAGTCCTGGACGACTCTGCTGGGTTTGCTCCAGGAGAGACCTACAGTCTGCTCACCTGTGAGGGCAGGTGAGGACTAGAGAGGCTGAACTTGGGGTGGTAAGCTCTTGAACCGTCTGGTCTGGAACAGCAGAGAGGGCAGGTTTCAGGTGGCTGTGGTCAAGGAAAGGGGCCCTGGTATCTCTTAGTCTGAAAAGTGAGTGGAACTGGGCCCTGCCAGGGCAGACAGGAGGTATGAGGTAGAGGGTGTGGCCTCCCCACTATCCTAAAAGCTGACTGGGTCCGGGGACTTGTGGAGTGGTGGAATCCTAGAGGAAGCTGTTGCTGTCTTCTGGCCTCAGTCCCAGGCTGATGCCCTCAATCTCACACTTGCTGGATGAGTGTCTGGGCAGTTCTAGTCCTCTGAACTCCTTTTACCCCATCTGTAGGCTGGGGTGTACTGTTGGCTGCCAGAGCAATGTCTGCATGTGCCTAGTGACCACAGTCGCTACAGTGCAGTAGCGCCCTGCAGATGAAGCTGGAGTCCTGGGCTGGGGTCTGGGGTCTGGGGACAGGGGACAGGGTGCCGACCACCTTTACATTTTCCTCCACCTGCTGGACACCAGCACCAAAGACAGGGGGATCTCATGTTTTGCTCTCAAACTCCTGTATTCTCAATCCAGCACAGCCTTCTCTTCCCCAGAGGGCTGAAGTCCCTGGCAGCTGCCAGCCCCTGGGGACAGTAGGGCAGTGATCAGAAGGGGCCTGACACCCTCCCCCATCCCACCCCCCACCCCACCCCCAAGGCCAGGACACAATCAGAACACAAAAGTACTCCTGCTGAGTGAATCTGTTAGCCCTTGGAATTTAAGGCTGGCCAGGGCTGGTGAGTTTGTGGACTTTGTACAGAAGCTGAGGAGGCCAGCTCAGGCCCTAGAGAAAGGGGGTAGGACTCCTGGGAATCTGTTTGTAAGTGTCCTAAGTCCAGGTATGTCTCCTTTTCCCACCCGGAGGACTGGAGCATGTGTGGTCTGTGTGTGTTTTGTAGTAGTAGCCTGACCTCAACAGAACCTTGTTCATAGTGAAGGATGGGTCTCCATCCTCCCGGAGCCCAGCAGAGCGGAGGCTCACAATTACACACGTTTGGAACACGGTACTATTGCAAAGCCTGCCTCAGTTTCCCTGAGGCTTCAGGACAGTAAGGGAGTTCTAGGCTCTGCTCTAAGCCACTGTGGTTAACTGCATAAGAAGGTGTGGCCCTGAGTAGGTCCATTAGCGGGATCCCATCCAATGTGCCCACCCCAGGCCTCAGTCATTTGCTCCCCAAATCCATCTAGCCTTCTCCTGACTGGGACTCATATAGACTTCAGTATTAGGAAGAGGCAGGACAGGGAGTCCCTGAACAGCCCTCGTCTCCTGTCGTTGGTGTCTGGTGTCATGCAGGTTTGGTGCAGGGATGTCAGCATGTCTCTTGTGATAAATCCCAGAACCACAAGCCACTCCTTGAGGAAAGGCATTACTTCATCTTACAGCTTGTCCATCATTCAGGGAAGCCCCAGGCAACTGAAGCAAAGGCGGTGGGGGAAGGCTGATTTTTCCTTTTTCTTTCTTTCTTTCTTTCTTTCTTTCTTTCTTTCTTTCTTTCTTTCTTTCTTTCTTTCTTTCTTTTGAGACAGAGTTTCACTATGTAGCCCTGGCTGTCCTAGAATTCCCTATGTAGAGAGCAGGCTGGCCTTGAACTCAGAGATTGGCCTGCCTCTACCTCCTGAGGGCTGGGATTAAAGGTGAACACTAGTCTGACTCACCAGTTTGCTTTCTTACATATCCCAGGACCACCTGCCAAGACCTGGTCCCACCGACATCAATCACTGATCAGAACAATGCTCTACAGAGTTGCCTACAGGCTAATCTTATGGGGGCATTGTTTCAATGAAGGTTCCTTCTTCCCGGCCTCCTTAATCTGACAAAAAAGTAACCAACCCAAGGGGTCATCCACTCAGGATCTAGTGCAGATGTTAATCAACTGGGGGCCTCTCCTCGTTCAAATCCCCAAATGTCCTATTCTGTCCCTGGACCCCACCCCCTTTCAGCTCTAACAAGATCTACCATGCATTTCTAACCCATCACATTGGTCTTATTGGTCTTATTTATTTATTTATTTATTTATTTATTTATGCCTACATGTCCTGGGGTGCCCCGCCTCTTGATTCGTGAGTCCACTGAGGTTCACTCTTTGTGCTCTGACGGTCAGCGTCTCCTGAGAACACCACGGTGCCACACCTAACCGCTACAATGTCATTAGATGGTTTCATTCCAAAGTCCCCGGAACTCCCCTGTGACAGACAGCCCCTCTGCTGGTCTCACGCTCTGCAGCCCAGGTGGGTCTCTTCTCCCACGCAGAGGAGAGGCGTGTGCTTGAGTGTCCACGTGGCCCAAGACTGCTCTTGCCTCGCTTCCTCTCTGTTGTGTCTCCACAGCATACCTCGTGGGCACACGGAGAAAGGCCTGGTTCTTTATCACTGCACTTGCTATGCAGTGTGGAAGGGAATGTGACTTATCTGACACCCAGGCTAGTTCCAAGGTGCTGGTGTTGTCAACAGCTGGGTTGGCACCTGTCCCCACACCAGAGGCAGCAATCTGAAAATGAGTACCCAGGAATGGGGCCTCGGGCCAAAGGTGAATGCGATTGTGATTGCAAGTGTTGGCGACCTGGCGGCACTCTGATCTTGGCGGCCTGCCAAGGATGTGGTGGCAAATGTCAGTGTCGCTGATCTGACCTCGGAGAGAACTATGGGAGGTCTCGGGCCCAGGCAACATCGAGCCGTGTTTAGAGGGAATAGACAGGGGTGGGGAAGTCAGTCCCCTTTGACAACAGCTGTTCTGATGTAGTGTCTGGGGGAGTCTGTTACCCACGTAGTTTCTTGTCTCCACTGTGGGCCACAGGACCTCGGGAGCAAAGAGGATTGGAGCTGCCATTGCAGATGCTTCTCGCCATGGCGTCTGCTCGCCGCGGCCTTGCTCCTTCGTCAGGTCCTCTCAGTACTTGTCCACCATGAGGCTCGCATGGTTCAGCACTCCGACACCCACCCACCCACACTCCAAGACCCTGCTCAAGCATCTCTGAATGGAGTCCTAAGAGAGACTTGACTCACGCCAAGCAGAGCGAGTGTACCATACACAACAGGATTTGCCTGGGTCTCTCTGATTGGGCAGTGGGTTCCCGGGACTCTGCTTTTGGCCCCTTGCTGGCCAAGAGTCTGTGAGGTAAAGTTGCTCTGACCCCTTCTACTCTGTCCAGGGGAGCTCACCATGTGTGCTGCACTTGGGGAATAACTGTCAGGCCTCTTGCTGTCGGGGTAGAGGAGCAACAGATGTTTGTGAAATGTGATAGGGAGCGGCCCCTCCCACCCTTCATTTATTTAGAATTACAGCTACTTCTCTATTGCTATGAAGAGACTCCAGGACCAGGGCAAATTACAAATGAAAGCATTTAATGGCGGGCTTGCTTACAGTGTCACTGCTGAGTCAGTGCAGTCATGGCAGGGAACGGAACGTGAGGGCAGCAGGCAGGCAGGCGTGGCAGTGGGGTGTGAGTGACAGCCCACATCCGGACCCACAGGCAGGACACTGGGCTTTTGAAACCTCAAAGCCCCTCCCCCACTGGACACACCTCCTTCAAGGTCACACCTCCCAATCCTTCCTACACCAGCACCAACTAGGAACCAAATATATAAGCCTATGGCCAAGTGGTGCTGGAACACGCCTTTAGTCCCAGCCCTGGGAGGCAGAGGCAGGTGGAGTTCAGGCCAGTCTGGTCTACAATGTGAGTTCAGTAGACAGTGGTCAGTGAAGGTTACCAGGAGAAACCCTGTTTCAAAAAACCTAAAACAACAACAAAACAAAACAAACAAAACAAAACCACCCCCCCCCAAAATCAAATCTATAAGCCTATAGAGACCATTCTCATTCAGAGCACCACCCTGAGCTAGCCAGTCTTGTTTATACCAGGTTGGACTTGGGGTATTATCTCACACTGAACTGATAAAATGAATAAATTTTTAAAATATATAATATACATATATAAGGGGGATCGGTTAGACTGGTGTATGTAATCTGTGCTCCAGCTGTTCCAACAGCATCTGAAGGGAGTCTTTCAGTTCACATGGTAGGAGGTTTCAATTCGTGGTCTGTATGTGCTGGAATCCCAGTGCCAGGGAGGGAATGAGCTTGTCGGGGAGAGCGAGGGCAAGCAGGCAGAGAGAGCACGCTTCCTTCCTCCCTGTGGCTGCCAGCAAAGGTGTGGTCAAGATGAAAGGTGGGTCTTCCCACCTCAAACAATCCAGATTAAAAGTAGATCTTTCCATTTCAAATAATTTTTAATTAAGGAAAAAAAAAATCCCGGGGCTGGAGAGATAGCTCCATGGTTGAGCATGGACTTCCAGAGGTCTTGAGTTCAATTCCCAGAAATCGCATGGTGCCTCATAACTCTCTGTAATGGATCCGATGCCCTCTTCTGGTGTTGATGGAGACAAAACACTCATGCGTATGAAATACACAAATAAATAAACCTTAAAAAAAAAAAAGAAAAGAAAAGAAAATCTCTCACAGGTGACCTAGCTTCAGTTAATTCCAGGTGTCGTCTCTCTGACACCAAGGACAGATATTAAACCTCGGGTTATCCACTGCTGCTTCGTTTTCTTGCTCAGATTTCTCTAGTCAAATCCACTGGGTCCTCTTTCAGTTAGGGCCTGTGTCCTCTTTGCACAGCCATATCACAGTGGGGACCTGCTAAGCCACCAATCATTCATTCATTCACTTATCTATTTTTTTGTCCATCCTTCCTTCCTTCCATCCATCCATCCATTTATATATCTTTCTATGTAGCTAGCTGCCTATCCATTTATCTACCTACCCATGGTTGATTGATCAGTCCAGCAATTGTACCCTCTGACTCTGGGCACCACCAGCCACTCCAGGCCCATCTGTATATTTCCTACCCTTCCAGAAAATGCATTCAGGCATATTTCATGAGCCACAGCTGTCTGGGCACCCCACCTTCAGGCCACTTCCACCCATCTACAGCCAAGATTTAGTCACTTGATGCCCTGGCCTACTGCCTGCCCTGCCCCTGCTCTGTCCCTGCCCTGTCCCAGAATGAATAGTGGGAGATGGGTGTCTGTCACCAGGTTGTCTTTATTGTACCAGTAGTGCTTTATAGAGGTAATGCCCTCCCCTGTGGCGGATGACAGGAGACCCCACAGTACACACCTGGCCTGGCATCAAAGCAGTCATCCCTCTGACCACTCCCCCATTACATCACTTGGGAAACATCACAGCTGGGCTCCTAGGTTGTGAAGGGTGCAGGTGTGCCTCTCACATCGGGGTTTGCTGCTCAGAGCATGTAGCGGGGACCTGCTGGGAGATGCTACTCTGAGATAGCACCATACCCCATTATGATGCCCCACAGGAGGCAGGAGAGAACATAGGAGCCAGGCCTGGCTCCAGGCTCCAGCTAAGTAATCCCTTCCCATGTAGCTGTCACCAGAGCAGGACCAAAGGAGGACAGAGTACATGCAGTTTGCTTGGTCGGAGAGACCACTGCAGGGGCCTCTGGCATCCACAGCTGGCGCTCGGCTCATGGCTGAAGCAAAGGCAGTTTGAAGTGTGTGCCTGGCAGGTGCGCAGCCTGACAGGGTGCGTAGCACTTGAGGTTTGGCTAGGAGTGGAGAGATGGGAAGTGGCTGAGAGTCAGTCGGGCTGTGCCTCCTTAACAACCAGAGTTTTTCCGTGGCTGTTGCATCCACACCCCCATTAAGCCTGAGGCTGGCATAAGGGGGAGAGCTGCAGAAATCCCCACCGTAGAGGGCAGTGATGTAGCCCCAGGGGTGGGGGTGGGGGGCTCAGTTTCCAGAATGGTCTTAGCTGATACAACGTTGCTCCTCACAGAGGTACATGGGAAGTTGTGCTTGGACTAGTTAGTGTTTGCATAAGCCATGGTCAAAATCATCCCAGGGATGGCTGGACGCTAGGAAATGCCAGGAATGCCAAGCAAGGCCTGCACCGCGATTCCGGTGCACAGGGCTTGAAGTGAGAGCCTGCAGGGCTTGGGAGCTGCCAGCGTTGCATCTAATCGCTGGGATAAGACTTTCCTAGGCTTTCTGGGAAAGTGGCAGCCATGAAGCACCCCCATGGTTCCAGTCTAGAGCTTTCTGTTGTTTTGTTGTTTTGTTTTGTTTTTTCAAGACAGGATTTCTCTATAGTCCTGGCTGTCCTGGAACTCGTCTCTGTAGACCAGCCTGGCCTTGAACTCAAAGATCTGCCTGCCTCTGCCTCTCTAGTTCTGGGATTAAAGGCTGTGTGTCTCCACTGCCTGGCCAGTCTAGAGCTCTCTACTTTCACTCCTCCGTGCACTCAGGAGACATAGGCCACACCGTCTAAAGACCTGCCCCCTCCCGGCTCTGTGACCTCATCCTGTGAGACCTAGAGGTCTTCCCTGTTGGATGATAGGCTGTTGTAGCCTTCCTGTGCTGCCAGGCTGGGCGGGGGCCTGGTTCTGGCATGGTAACGTGAGAAGAAGAGCTCTGTAGCTATCTTCTTTCCCGTGTACTCCTCTCTTTTCTGGGCTGTGAGGACCCTCACTCTTCTCATGACAGCCTTGCCCAGAGATGGAGAGCGTTGTTGAAGGGAGTCATTGTCACACACGTGGGACTTAGCCTTCTGCCGCTCATCCAAGGGAGAGAAGTGATTGTGGACTTGCTAAGTTCCAGTCTAGTGGGTGATGCTTCTTCTGGCAATGCTGGACCTCACTGTGGACCAGTATCGCTATCGTTACCCAGGCAGAGGCGGCCGTCCTTTCCCGGGATCAGGTGTCTTTTGGTCTGGCAGAGGCAAGGGAATTGCTTCCTGTGGACTTCAGTCTGGGTGGCCTGTCTGTCTGTCCATCTGGCCTGAGTAGCCTTCAATTGCCTGAAAACCTGTTTCCCCCCTTCCTTTGTTTTGTAAAGAGCAACTCCTGCAATCCAGGGATGCTCTAGTGGCCAAAGCCAACAATAACAGACAGATCGGTGCCTGTTGGGTAGACAGGGTTCTGGACCTATCCATGTGTGCACACAGCAGCCGCTCACCAGCACAACGTTTGTGCTGCCCCAACTCGTGGCATATAAGCAAACATGGAGAACCAGATTCATAGGTGTGCAGACTGTGCCACCCAGCAAGGACACTTGGGACCCACAAGCCTATTTTTCAGGGCAAGGGTGGGGTCAGGGATAAGCTTTAAGTTATGGTTAGGATCTGCCATTCTGTTGAAATATAGGGTATTCTGCTGAGGTACAAATTGGTTTCAGGGCTGGGCAGTCTTAGCATGAAGAGGGTCAGGCTAGGCTGCATCTCCAAAGCTATACCTGCATCTATAGGCAGGGCTGATCTCTAAGAATTGCCCTTGAAATGAAAATACATTGAAAACCTTTCTTCTTGTGTGGGGGGCTAAGGGTGGCTCTCTCCACAAGCCAGTTCCCCCACGTGCTGCCTGTCATCAACCCTCTTCATCTGGAGCCCATTGCCCGTGAGGCAACCAATGGTTTACTGTCTCTCTCCTCCGTGTGACTGCTTCCCACCCCGCATGGAGGAGGGAAGGTTTGTATTCCTGCATCCCACCCAAGTCAGCCGCTCCCAGCATCTCGCCAGCAGTCATCTCAGATCTCAGCGGTGTTTGCCCCGCATGGAGACGTTGCATGCTCAGTCTGTCACAGCGGCCTCTCTTGAGTAAGCAACTGGTATTCAGGCCAATGTGACGGAAGCTGCTTCTAGGCCCCAACAGAGCCGCTGACAGATCACGCTCACAGGCCAGACCTGGTCCCCTGCTGTGTAAAGTGGCGGTGGGTGGTGCCCATACCTATCTTGGCTATTTCTCTGATGCCCAGGTATGATGGCAGAGTCACATCAGACCAGGCTGGTCAGCAAAGCTAAATACATTCCTTCTCTGTGGCTTAAAATATGCTTGTTTTCACATTCTAGAATGATCTTAAGGCTCTGCTGGAGGCCTCTGCTCTCCTGAGCTCAACATTTATAGTCTGTTGCAGATTAACTGCAGGGCAGGGTGCTTGGCCTCGCCCAACTGCCTGGGTTAGGGCGTGAGTGGCCGCAAGAGGCTCCGCCCTTTGGGATACAGCTGGGCCTAAGTGGTTTTTCTTTTTCTTTTGTTTTTGAAGACAGGATTTCTCAGTGTAACCAGCCCTGGCTGTCCTGGACTCACTTTGTAGACGAGGCTGGCTTTGAACCCACAGAGATCCACCTGCCTCTTCCTCTTGAGTGCTGGAATTAAAAGCATGAGCCACCATGCCTGTCTTAAGTGTTTTTGTTGTTGCTGTTGTTTTTCTGAGTTCATCTGTCCCCTTGGAGATTCCCTACAATCCATTGTTGTCTGGTTTCCCTCCAGAAGTTGGCCTAGGAACTTCTGCTTTTAGAAAGTCCTATCTCTGTTGTCTTCCTGGCCTTCCCTCTCAGGCCTTCCATCACTGTCCAGGTCAATCACGGCATCCTGGTGTCAGTCGGTACAAGGGGCTATCACAACCCTGAGGCTTCAAGCCATGGCTGGATCTTGGTGGACAGGATGTGGGCTGTCCCATAGATAGGGCCTGGAGCAGATGCCCCAATGGCACACTTGTACCCAAGGAGGCTTTTGAGTGTGCTACACAAGGGATGCTATGCAGAGGGACGGAATCGTAGTTTCAGAGTACGTTTGGGGAGAGCAAAGGCACTGAGTACCAGCTCAAAGCCTACCATCTACGGAGGGAGCCAGGCCAGGAACCTTTCTTTGTTCCTGTTGTGGTGTAATGGTGTCTTCGCCTCCCAGGGATGGCTCTACCCCGTGTCTTAGCTGCAGACTGACTGCCCTTGCATTCTACAGCCACAGGGATAGTCCTCGGTAGTAGCTGTGCCCATGGCTTTATTCACTGTGAACCTCTGGCCTCATTGGCCTGGATCTTAAGCAGCCTGAAGGACAGGCGAGGAGCGCCTGCCTCAGAAGGCTGGCTTCTGTCAGGGAGTCCTCCACCTAGCTTCCTTTCCTGGAGCATGTGAGTAAGGATATGGGGCAGGGGGACGAGCGACTGGCCACTGGCCACTTGAGTGCCATAGTTCCTGTGAACTGATGTGCTCTCTCCGTCTAGACACAGACACCAAAGAAGGATAGGATAAGCGAGTAAGGACCCTGGTATCAGAGCTGGCCTGAGTCGTGGGACCCTGGGAATGCACCTCTCTCAGTCTGTTTGATATCAAGCCTGATAGGGACACTGGGATGACAGTTTCATTGGTCTGTCACGAAGCCCCATGACATGATCTACCCAAAGGATTAGCATTGTGGCAATGACAACTTGAACATACTGCAGTCATGTCAGGGGTCAAAACTACAAGAACTGAATTCCTCCTAACTCTATCTTTTGCAGAGGGGAAACTGAGGCTCAGGATAGTGACAGGTCTTTCCAGAGGGATTTCAGGTGAGTCAGGCTGGGGTTTGGGTGGCCCTCTGGAAGTCACAGCCATGTGGCCTCTGCTTTGTACAGACTTGAGGAGGATCCCGTTGAAGAGCCCTGGACACAGAAATGTTCTTGCCCATGCTGGTTGGCCCCGGAGTGCCCTGCATATATTGGGGGAGGCTCTCAGAAAATCCCCCTGGCCACGAGCCAAGAGAGCAGCTTCTGAGACAAACAGGATACTGGTTTGGGCGCGCAGTGGGGACAATAGCCGGGAGAGGAAATGCCTCCAGACCCATGTATGGGTG
Source organism: Apodemus agrarius (assembly GCA_964023405.1). NCBI lineage: Eukaryota > Metazoa > Chordata > Mammalia > Rodentia > Muridae > Apodemus > Apodemus agrarius. The sequence goes on from OZ030016.1 coordinate 72,314,424, forward strand.
TGGGCTTGCAGGGGCCTCTATTGACACAGCTTCCAGAAAAATAGGGCTGGTGGAAGCATCCGGGGGGGCCTGCATTCTCTGGGGAGAGGAGAGGGGGTAGGGAAGAGAGAAGAGAAGAGAAGAGAAGAGAAGAGAAGAGAAGAGAAGAGAAGAGAAGAGAAGAGAAGAGAAGAGAAGAGGGAGAGAGAGAGAGAGAGAGAGAGAGAGAGAGAGAGATCGAGATCACAGTGTACCTATACCTCCAGAACTACTCACAAATGGAAATAGGCAGGAGATATCTACAGCACATGGGGAGTAGAACAGCCCCATCTTTCACGGTGGACACTGCATGTTCCTAATAACAGGAGACAGGCTTGAATCTGGGCTATAGGGACATTCTCAGGTCAGGCTACAGTCTGTGGGAAGGTAAAGTGTGTGCCCCCACAGGCTTGGCTCCAGGATGTGATACCTGCGGGCAGAGAAGGAGACTGGGCCCTTTCTTCTTCCCGAATGCTCCCTGTTGACATTAGTGGGCTGAGATAGAGCCAGCAGCACAGTGAGAAGCAGAACATGGGTATTTTGTGTGTGTGCATGCAGACATGTGTGCTAGGTCTGTGAACATGTTTCTAAGGCCACCCACATGTCTGCATAGCATGTGTAATGCACGCACGTGTGCAGAACGGAAAAGGGAACAGAGATCTGGGCTGGGGTTAGCAGGGCCAGAGGGCTGGCCTCCCGGTGGACTTCCCCAATCTCAGCACCAAGGGTGTCCCCAGCCTTTACCACAGAGCACGGGGCTGGCAGTGGGCAGGCAGGGACGGGGCCTGGCTCTGGTCCACAAGGAGCTAATGATCAACTGGAATCCTTGCCGCGGCACCCGGCCTGCTTTGGGTCTCCAGGCCCCTAGGTTCAGGGAGGAAGTGGGGCAGGAAGCAGGGGGCGGTGGCAGTACCGAGCAGTCAGCCGGCTGTGGGCGGACTCTGCCTGTCCCGGCCAGCTGGAGACAGCCTGTAGGCCAGTCAGCAAGGAGCTGAGCCAGTAGTGGCCACCTGGCACCTGCATTCCTGAGCCTGGGAGGAAGTTCGCTGAAGAGCAGATCGCAGGTAAGGGGGTAAGGCTAGGAGGGTACGGGCCGTGCGAGTGTGCTAGAATCGGGAGAGCCTGGCTTTGCCACCCTGTATCTAAGAATAGTATTCCACCTTCCTCTTTCTTCTGGCTTGCTTGGGGAGGGCTGGTGGAGACTGGCACTCAGCACCCCGGGGCTCTGCTAGAGTGGCTGGGATTGCTCAGACGAGACCAGCTGCTGATTGTGACTTGTGATCTGGCCGTCACACTGACCCTTTGCAAACGTGTCCTTGAGGTCTCAACTAGATCAAGGGAATTGAGTGGCAACACAGGATTCAAAAGCCACTGGGCCCCAAATGATGAACTCTGTCTAGCTTTGGTTCATTCCAGGCCATGACAAGCAGCCCTGTACTAGCATGGCGCTTCATGGCGCCCCCGCGGCTCTGACCTGGCCTCTCTGAGGTCACTCTGGGTTTCCTTATGTTAGCCAATGAAATGCAGAACTTGACTAGCGTCACTGACCACTGTCTCTGGAGCCCTGAGCAGCCTGCTTCGGGGCTCCAGGGTTCCGGAGCCTCCTTTCCCTCCTTGTCCTCTCTGCCCTCCTCGTCCTAAGAGAAGGGATAACCACTTGCGGGTGGGCCAAGGATCCAAGTTAACTGTGTTCAGCTTGAGGGATGAGCCTCCTGCCACCTGACTCACAGTCCCGGCTGCTGTGACCCTTGCTGGCCCAAACCTTAGGTTGCGCACCAGTGATGGGGTGGAGTAGGGTTCATCCTCTGGGATGAGGTTAAAGGTCAAGACTGAGGAGGATGCTGACCAGTGCCACCTTTATGTGACATGTCGCTGGTCACGGTGCCTGTCTCTTTAGTTTGTGCAGTCACAAATGGCATGCTATGGATATGTGAAGCCCATGTCCCCGGAGAGAAGCCTTCAGGGTGTCGCCGTGTCTGATGGCTGTCATAACAAACTATGGCACAATTGTTCTCCTGGGGTTTGAAGGCCAGGAGTCAGACAAGTGTGCTGCCTCCAGAGTTGCCAAGGCAGGGCCGCGTCCACTTCTTCCGGCCTCTGATTGCCCCTGAATGCCCCCTGGCTCTGTGTCATATGCCCTCCTCTTCTGTGTGTCTTGTTCTCTGGAGAGAGCTCAGGTACCAGGTAGAGAACTCACTTTAATCTGGCGCAACCACCTAGTCTAATCTGTTCTAATCCAGCGTCCAACAGGACTGCACCCTACTGAGGTCAACTTCATCTGAAACCACCTGTTTCCAGTCAAGTCCCCACTCTCAAGTTCCTGGTTAGCGTGGCTGGAGAATACTGCCACCTCCAGGCAAAGTCCCAACAGCCCTGCAAAAGCAGAGGCTCGGAATGTACCTCGGTGGGTCTCTGGCCAGACCTTTTGGAACACAGGCAGGGCCGACCACAAAGGCTCCTCCTTCCAGCCCACTGTACTGTGTAAGCCAGCATGTCGTCTATCTGCTTGATCTTCCCCACAGCCTATGAGTAGGTGTTTTTGTTCTCATTTTATGGGTGGGCAAACTGAGGCCTAGAACATTTCATCCTCCACTGAGATTGGCCCGAGGTATCCATGTCCCAGCAGTAAACTAGATGTGCGTTGGAGGTCAGAGCCTGGGGTGGTGACAGCCGATGCTTCTGCCACCTGGGCAGAAGACAGAGGCTGGAAAGAGACTCTCTGTAGGCCACTTTTGGTTGCTTGAACTCAGCAAGTGTACCTCTGAGGCTTCTGGACGCCACCTGGGGGCTGGGCTGCTGCTGCTGTAGGAGGCCAAGCAAGCTTGCGGAGGGAGGCCTGTGCAGGGAGGAGGGGGCTCCAGGCAAGCGGGACAGTGCCCTCTTCCTCCCTGTGCCTCTTAAGGCCACTGTGACTGCAGCGTTTGGGCCCTCAGTGAGCAGGTGGCCAGTTCCCTTAACGGGGAACTTCCATTTCTCCAGAAACAGGTTAAATCCAGCCCCAGGTCTCTGTGAGACCCTGGAGTGCCCTAAGTGTCCCCCTGACCCAGAGATGCTAAGTCGAATTGGCATCACTCAGCTTTTGTAGAGACACTGGCCAGCCTGCAGGTAGGGACACCTGATGGTTGTAAGTGGCAGAAAGAGAAGAGTGAGGACACTGGGGGTGGGGTTGGGGCACATGGTGAGATTTGGGGGGGGCAGTGATTGGGAACCACAGACCTTACAAACTAGGACGTCACTCATCAAGAGACTGGATCAAGTGCTTGGCTGAGGGCCCTAATGTTATACCAGAGAGAATGAGGGCTCACCTACACCTTGAGCATGTACCTTCTGGTCCTCGCAGACCTGGGCAAGGCAGTGGGCCTCTGCAGTGGCGGGAACCATGGGGATAGTTTGGCAGAACAAGGCAGGGAAGGACAGAAGTCCAGGCTCAGGCAGGACTTAGGCTGGGGTCAGGCTGACAGGGCCAAAGCCTGAGGGATGCCCTGGAGGATCTCAGCCATGAGCCGCTGGGATGCTGCCTTAAGACAGGGGACAGGCGCTGGGTGGTGGTGGCGCTCACTTTTAATCCCAGCACTTGGGAGGCAGAGGCAGGCGGATTTCTGAGTTCGAGGCCAGCCTGATCTACAAAGTGGGTTCCAGGACAGCCAGGGCTACACAGAGAAACCCTGTCTCGAAAACAGAAACAAAAACAAAACAAAGCAGACAGGGAACAGGAGGGCAGATTTGGTGCATCCTTCTGTCCCTGTGTTACTGAGAACTAGACCATGAGAGGCCTCTGATAACTGAAGTTTTGTTTTGTGGTTGATCCTCCCAACCCCTTTGGGATTGAGTATGGAGGTGTTCAGGTATCTGCAGGGATGTGGGTCCCCTTGGTGCTTTTGGTGTGAGATACCTCCTTCCTGTCTGCCTGTCCCAGATCTCGGCCTTCTGGCACATTTGGAGAATAAGGATTTGACCACAAACCAACCTATTGGGTCCCATGAGAGGCAGGTAGCTAGGTGGGTGGCTGGCTAGGTGGTTCACCTAGGCCACTTCCGGGGCCCGGGGCTGCAGCTTCTACTAACCCTTGTCTTCTGGGAACCCAAGTCTCTTCTCTATGAGCCTCCCTTCCTTCCAGCTACCCAATTACCATTCTGCCGGCCCCGGGGCCGGGCAACCCTGTCTTCTCATCACAGAGCTTGCTGCCTACCCGTGTCACTGCCTGCTGGACACCCGATTTCCCAAATGCTCATAGCCTGGTACACAGCCTGGCACAGAGTAGGGGGCAGCAGTGTTTGTTGCAACAACAGAAGGCTTCAGAATGGGGGGGGGGTCCCACCACTCCTGTTCTGCAGAAGAGGAGATGCCATGAGCTAGGCCAGGCAAGTCCTCGTGGTACCAGCAGCACCCATGGGGGCTTGCACCGACCCCCTCCCATTCCTGATTCGTCCATCTAGGGTTCTGTCACTCTACACCAAAACCCTGCTGGAGTCTCTGTGGGCAGCTCCCAGGGAAAGTCCTCCCCCTGAGATGGCCAGCCTCCTGAAAGCAACAGGGCATGGTAGGCCAGAGGCTCTCAGGCTCATAGCATCAGGCAGTATGCTCAGAGTTCATGCGCCCCTCTGCCCCTGCCCCTGCCCCTAGAAATGGGCACCAACAGAAGTTTGTGCTCATGGGAACTCTATGTCCAAAGCCTCAGTTTCCCTCTCTGTAAAGTGAGAAGTTGTATAGGCCTTGGCTATTGAAGCACGTCTGAGGCTCCTGGCAGGAGATGACTGGTAAACAGATATGTTGCCCGTGTTACTCTGGGACCCTTCTGAAGACAAGCCTGGCTGGGTGGCACAGTTGTGTGCACTCGGCCAGTTCTTGGGAGAAGGGACAGGAAGCGGCCAGGTGGTCCTGAGGTGCCTGGTATACTATAAGTCTCATAAGGGCTCTGCTGTCCTACTTTGGGTGGAAGATCAGCCTGGCACCCATGGCCTCCTCTCTACCTCCAGCCTCTCTTCCCCACTACACTCTGTGCAAACACTGAACAAAGCCCAGGCATGGCAGGACACGCTTCAGTCCTGGGTAAAGGCTTTAATGGCAGGTCAGCTCTCTGCACCCTGGACCTGCCCATCCCAGTCTCATGGCCTCCACCCTGGGTCTGGAGAGAGCCGAGGTGCTCTGCTTCCCCGCCGACCTCTGCTGGGGGAGTCCCTCTCTACAGATCACTAGAGGTGCGCCATTCAAGCGGTGATACTGGCTTGGTAGCCGTTGGTGGCCCATGCGAACACTGGTTCTATTCTGCCAGGTCTGGATCTGGGTCTGGATCTGGGCACCCTGCTCCTCAGTATGTAGTAAGAAAGGGTCAGACTGTGGGCTCAGTACAGAAGGCGTCTCCTTGGCTGCTCTGTTAACAGAGATGAAAGCCCCCAACCCTCAGCAGATAATCTGGCCTGAGGCAAGTCAGGCTTGTGGGCTGGGGTGTTCAGAGCTATGCGAAGCCAACCTCTGCATAGGGCCTTTTGTCCTCTCTAAGGATACTGCGGCTAGGCCTGTCACAGTTACCAAAGCTGAGGGTCTAGCCTGTGCTTCATGGCCCTGCCCATGGCCCCTGCCATTGATTTACTTGCATTTGGTGTCCTGTGCCCCTCCGACGGCTGATAGAGCCATCCAGGAACGTGGTTTTGTTGGGTTACACCATCCCCCTCTCTCACTTCTGATACCAGGGAAGAGGGAGGCACAATGACAGGTCCTGGGGTCACCCATAAAGCTGAGGTCATGGGAACTGGAACCACATGGCATACAAAACCAAGCTCAGTGAGATTCAGTCTCGCCCCTTCCCTTCTTCCTCCCCACCGCCCAACCTCTCTGTTCACCCCTTTTTCTTCCTCCATTCTTCCCACTCTGAGTAAATTCCCTCAGCCCTAGCTAGCTGAGGTGTGTGGCTATGTACCTGAAAGCTGGGATCTCCAGGCGTCTGGTGGCAGCCCGGGCTTGTTTCTGTCCCCACGGCATCCTGTACAGGTGTTGAACCATCCGCGAGGATGTTTGAGCCGCTATCTCAGGTCAGCCTCTGAGCCCTGCCTCAGAGACCTCCTGGAGAGCAAGAAGGGAGGCACCCCACCCCCACCATCCTATGTGCAAGGACCTCTGACTGTCCCATGAGGTGATGTCGCTTTGATGTCCACCCGTGTTGGTGTCCACCTGTGACGACGCCTACTTCAGCTGTTTGACTGAGCTGGGGAGGAAGGGACCAAGTCGAACTCTGAAAACTTGCACGGGGATTCACTTGGCAAAACGGTTCGGGTTCTCTGGGCAGAAATAGCAGCCTCTGTGCAGAGAATCAGCCATGGTAATAACGTGGCAGACATGAGGGACTGAAGATGAGGGTGAGGTGGTCTGAGGTGTGGAAGGGACGTGTGGAAGCCTCTGGGTCTGCTCACCAGACTGTCCTGGCATCACCTATGGCCAGCGAAGCCCGCCGCTGGATCTTGGAGGTGCTGGCTACCCTGTGTCGCCAGTCTCTGCTCCTCTTGACCTAGCTAACGGCAGCATCCTGTCCATCACTAAGAGGACTCTCTGCTGACCCCTGTCCTCTCTCCACAGAAGGCCAGCAACATGCCCAGCTCTTGGCCTTGAGGCCACTGCGCGCTATGAGGAGCTTCAGGGAGGAGGAGGCGACTTCTGAGGAACTGTCCACCATGGGGCGGGGCCCTGAGGAGCCTCCAGGAGGCTGTAGCCCTGAAGACCAGATCCAGAGCGTATCCATGGGCTTGCCCACTGGCCAGGAGAGAACAGGGCCTGAGGAGGCCGAGGCAACAGCGAGAGGCGGTGAGTCCAGAAGCTAAAGCCCACCATATTCTCATGCTCACTTGTCTGTCCACCCAGTATAGATCCTTCTAGTCCTCCAGGCCCACAGGGCTGACATGGGTACCCTGGCGCTGCTCACTGGGCCACACTGTGGGCCAAGCACAGAGGGCATCCTGTAGGATACAGATACTCCCCTTTGCTGCAGAAGGTCAGTCCTGAAGTCATCCAGGCTTCTAGGCGTAGGGAGTTCATAGGCTGCTGCTAGACTTGGGCCTGTTTCCCCCACTTGGAAAACCTTAGCAACTCCAACAACCCCAACAACGGCCACCCTTGGGCCCTGACAGAGAGGAGAGAAGAAGACAGGCCCTTCCCCTCTTCAAGTGTCCTCACATTGTGTGACTCTGTCACTTGCTCAGCTGTCCTGTCTCTGGCCTCCAGAGATAACCAAGTGCTACATGCTCAGTCGCTCCTGACTGACACGGAATGAATGACAGGCTAGGAGAAGGGAGCAGGCCCGACTCAGACCCCGCTGTGTGGAGGCAGGGCACCTGCAGATTTTAGACCTGTCATTTGGTCCTTTTGCGCCTGGCTGAAGAGGAGGAGCCTGGTGGTCTAGTACTGACTCACAAACAGGAAATGGTCCTCCCAGGAAGGGAGGGTTGGGTGCGGCCTGGGCCTGAGGAACCCACAGCTCCCTATAGCTCTCCTTCCAGAGAGGCCTGGCCAGGAAAAACAGAAGGGAACATGCAGATAAGCCGGGAAGTGCTGACAGTCACTGAATCGGCCACCCAGGGAAAGGCAGCCGGTCTCAGAGCTGGGAGAGCTTGGGAAGCATTTGGGGACCATGTAGCCAGATACTTCCCCTCAAGGGCCTGGACTGTGGGGCCCCAAGATTGAATGCCAAGTATCAGGCTCACTGGCAAGTGGCTTTACCAGGGGAGACATTTGACCTGTCTGTTTCCCTGGTTGGAATGCGGTAACTAGAGCTACCATGCACATTCTGGTATGTCTTTGCACAGACCCCATTCTTCATAGCTTAAGATACTTAGGAATTGGAATCTCGGGGTCGTAAAGTAACCCCTACCACCACCACACCACCACCACCACTACCACCACCACCACCACACCACCACCACACCACCACACCACCACCACCACACCACCACCACACCACCACACCACCACCACCACCACCACACCACCACCACACCACCACACCACCACCACCACACCACCACCACACCACCACCATACCACCACTACCACCACACCACCACCACACCACCACACCACCACCACTACCACCACCACCACACCACCACCACACCACCACACCACCACACCACCACACCACCACACCACCACACCACCACACCACCACCACCATCACACCACCACCACACCACCACACCACCACCACCATCACACCACCACCACACCACCACCACCACACCACCACCACCACACCACCACACTACCACCACCACACCACCACCACCACCACACCACCACTACCACCACCACACCACCACCACCACCACCACACCACCACACCACCACCACCACACCACCACCACCACCACACCACCACACCACCACACCACCACACCACTACCACCACACCACCACCACCACCACCACCACACCACCACCACCACCACCACACCACCACCACCACCACCACCACCACCACCACCATCACACCACCACCACCACCACCACACCACCACCACCACCACACCACCACCACCACACCACCACCACCACCACCACCACTACCAGCATGACTGTAACAAAGCCAATCCAGCCTATGGACTTTTGCCTTGGGAGGTTCAAATGGCTGCCAGCAGCTAGACTGCTCCGTGGATAGACCATCCTCAGCTCTGAGTCTTGGGGGTGGGGGCACATCAGAAGTCACAAGACACAGAGTAAATGACCTCATCTCCTCCTTCAGTGAATGTGGATCCGTGTCTACTGCATCTCGCTCTGAGTGTATATATAGAGAAGCATGCTAATTTTTTCTGAATTGTTGGAGAGCAAATTTTAGACATCCTACCCTTGCATCTGCAAAGACATCTGGTAAAGGGGAAGGAGTCAGAGATCTGAATTCGGAGGGTAGGCAGAGGCGTGGTATGCGGGCAGTATCCTGAAGCAGAAGCCTTATACCCTGACTGACTGCACCTTGATTCGCTCTGATAACCATGTTGGGCTCCAGAACTGGGTCGCAGGGTTTGGGCTGGTGTCTTGCAGCATGCGCTTAGGCCAACAGCCTATCCCATTTGGGGGTTTATGTGAAGACATCCTGGGTGGCTGATGAGAAAAGAGTCCAGTGATTTCCAACCCCTCTACCCGAGGGTCCAGGTCGACTGGAGAATTGTGCCTCTCTAATCACAATCTCTCGGTGTGTTGCAGATGTGGCTTCTCCCCGCAGCATGCTTGGGCAGCCCGCTGAACCCCCTTCCAGCCAAATGATGGTGTATCCGACAGGTGAGCACAGGGCCTGAGTCTCACGACGGGCCAAACCTGCCATGTCTGGGTCCCTGACTGGTACTGTAACAGAGGTAGGCTTGTAGAATGGCCTTTCTGCTTACCATGTCTGACCTTCCCCCTTGCTTTGGACATGGGCTCAGTTTTAGACACAGTGCCCTTGCATCTGGAGAGACATCTGTTAAGGAGGACAGAGTCAGAGAATGGGCAGAGCCATGGAACACGGGCAGTGTCCTGAGGTGTCACACTGGGAGCACGTGTCAGGAAACAGCATGGACCTCATGGCCAGAAACTGAAAGAGAAGACACAGGTCCTGGTGTCTCCATCCATTCCGCCTCTCAGCCCTACCTGCTTTGTTTTGTTTTTGTATTTTTGAGACACCCTGTCATTCTCATTCTGTAAAACCAGACTGACCTCAAACTCAAGGCAATCTTCCTGCCTCAGCCTCCCGTGTGCTGCAATTATAGGCATGAGCCACCGCACCCAGCTTAGGCCCTACCTACCTCTTGAAGGCCCACCACCTCCCACCACCACAAGCTAAGGCCCAAGGCTTCAACCCATGGACCTCGGGAGGGGGGGGTCACTCCACGTCACGCGATAAGCAAGCACAGAGAGCCTCGGGACCCTGCAAGCATCCACTAAGGGCTTTCTTTCCTCCATGGGGCTTGAGGCTTCCTGCACTCTCGTTCTCTGGAACGTGTCAAATGTAGGTTCCTGCTTCAGAGTACTGAGAGGAAAGGCCTCAGATTCCAAGTCTCCACACACACAGAGGCTGGAAGGCCGGGGTCAGCCTGTGCGGGCCTCTCTATCCTTACTCTAGCATCTATTGAGGACATTTGGGAAGCACTGCACACAGATTTGGGGTAAGGAAGCTCCCCTTGTCCTTGGAGCCTCACTGTGGTCTCCGGCTGGGGGGAACCTGAGCACTCAGCTCTGTGACTGAACTTAACTTTCACTGTGAAGTTCATCCTTGGGCTTCCGTTTGGGGTGGTTGGTGCTGCCTGCAGTCACTTGGGGTACGTGAACTACTGTGAAGAGCCTGCCCTTGTAGGGATCACAGCCTTGTGAAATAGGAGATTCTAGAAGCTTCTACACTGCTCAGCCTCTGAACCTCCCAACCTTGGCTAAGAGTGTTGATATCAGAATCCCCAGGCCAGAAGATACGGGCTCTGGGATTGCCCCAAGGATGTGAGAACCATCCTCTCCTCTCTTCTCTTCTCTTCTCTTCTCTTCTCTTCTCTTCTCTTCTCTTCTCTTCTCTTCTCTTCTCTTCTCTTCTCTCCCCTCCCCTCACCTCCCCCCTCCCCCTCCCTCCCCTCCCCTCCCCCTTCCCTCCCTCTTCCTCCCCTCCCTCCCCTCCCTCCCCTCCCTCCCTCTCCTCTCCTCCCCTCTCCTTCTCTCTCTCCTCTCCTCTCCTCCCCTCCCCTCCCCTCTCTTCTCTCCTCTCCTCTCCTCTTTTCTCTTCTCTTCTTTTCTCTTCCTTCTCTCACCTCCTCATGCCTGGAATCCTCCATGGAGGGAACAGCCCCACCCCCAACCCAGGAGGCTGCTGACAGGGACTGGCAGTTTCACTTGGACCTTGAGAGTCAGGGGGCCAATTTTCTCAACATTTCCAAAGGCTGGGACAGACAAATTGGCTGCTCGGGGACCAGGAATCTGGGACAAGAGTCATTAGAGGAGATGGTTGTGGGGGAGGGAGACCCATCCCGGATTAGGAGCCAGGCAAGGTGGCAGTCAGCCAACAGGGACATTATCTAGAAGAGGCCCCGGGGCAGGGCCTTGAGTCTTGAAGCATCAGAGAGGCCCACACTGGACCAACAGACTTTATTTTTCTGGGGGTGGAGACAATGTATTCAGATTTACTGGAATATATGAAAAGGGTGGTACCTCAGTCACCCTGAGAAGCTGGCAAGAGCCCTGCAGCCCCCGAATGGCTGGTGGTCACTGCAGGCAGGGTGCAGACAAATGGGATATTACCCATCATGAAGAAAAACCCACCAGACCATACTACCCTACAGGGCTGGGAGCCAGGCCAGGTCACAGTGCACAAGGCGCTGGCTGTGTGGAGATCAGAACACTGTCTGAGGGGAGCCCAGGCAAGCTAGCTACAGCTCAGTCCCCCTCCCGAGTCAGTGCATCGTAAGGGTGGTCAGGGGTAAGGATGCGGACCGGTGGTGTGTTGTTAAGGTGTGAGGGTCTTATCTTATTGTAAAGATAAGAAAGAGCCAGTGTGGAGGCTCCTGCGTGCCTAGCCTCCCTGTACCCACATCCGAAGCTGGACCGTGGGAGTGGGAGGCTGAAGGTTAGTTACAGTCCCAGCACTGAGGGACCCTTGCTGAATGTGAACTTTTTGCTGCTCCACGGGAGGAATGGAGCAAGAATCCCCTTCTTCCTGAGCAGGGCAGGCGCAGCTATGGAAACCGAGGCTGGAGAGGTAACCGGTAGCCCAGGGTCCTGTGCCCTGTTGGATGACCCAGTCGGTTGAGGGAACGGCTAGCTAGTCATGCCTTTCCAGGCATCGTGGAGGATTCCGGGCCCCTGTTGAAGGTTGGAAGCTGGTGGGGAGCATTTGCCCCATCGGGGCCAGACAGGCCTCACCCACCTCCTGCTCCTTCAGACCTGACCCTGCAACTGTTGGCCGTGAGGCGGAAGAGCGGCCTGCGGAGCCCCAGCCTGCAGCAGGCCCTGCGCAGCCGACTCCGACTGATGGAGAATGACAGCCGGGAGGTGGCCCGTGTGCTTGGAGTGAGTCAGCCCTCGGGGGCCTGGGGAGCAAGGAGGGACACCTCCCACCACAGCAAGGACAGAAGAGGAAGAGCCTCAGAGGACAGCGAGGGATGGGGTAGGGCCCAGTGCCGGGCTGCTTCGGGGCTGTGTGTCACCACGATAGACTTGGCGCAGTGTCCTGGCCTGTGTGGAATCAGCGTCTTAGCGATTCACTGGAAGCGCTTAGATAATTGTCTTCAGTGAGCCGCTATGTCAGATAACCGACACCAAGCCCCTAGTACAGCCTCCGGCTCTGCAAACGGGTGCCTCTGGGCTGCTGGCTCCGGGGTTTGGATCCTACCTGACCACTTACAGGCATACAGGCAGTGGGTTTTAAACAAGAAGTAGCCTTATTTTTATTTATTTTTTCCTGTCAGGCAGATAACAACGAGTTTTGGAAATGTAAAGGGATGAGCCCTCTCCTCCCTTTGTCACCCCAACCAGAGCGGTCCTGTAAATTCTCTCCGGGACACACGCCTGTTCTCTAATGGCTGGATTCATAGTCTCATGAATCACTCACTGTCTCTTCCTTTTAAGGAGCTGTCAGCCAGGCTGCTGTCCATCCACAGTGACCAGGACCGGATCGTGGTGACGTTTAAGACTTTTGAAGAAATCTGGAAGTTTTCCACCTATCACGCTCTTGGTAAGACAGCCACCTTCCCATGGTAAGGTGTGGCGCCCCCTCTTGGAGGATCTTGGCATCACATCACCTTAGATTCCAGGAAAAACAGAAACAAACACACGTGGGCCAGACTGTGAGAGATCAGAGCTGTGCTGCAGGTCTGTGGCCCCTCCCTGCGTTTCTCAGAGGGAGGCTGGACTCTTGTACCCGACACACCCTGGTATGCCTGCTGTCTTGATCTTGGCCCACTGACTGTGAGCTACAGGCAGTCCAGGAATGTGGGCCAACACAGACTCATAAATTTACTTACACCGTGAGATTTTAGCCGGGCTGTGGTTGCACACCCTCTGATCCCTGCACTCAGGAGGGAGAGGCAGATGACTCTCTGAGTTCAAGGCCAACCTGGTCTAAATAGAGAGCTCCAGGATGGCCAGGGCCACAGAGGGAAACACTAGAAAAACTAAACCAAATCAAAAGCCATGAGATTTTAAGAAATCAGTTGATCTCCAGTGTGGTTCGTGAGACTCTGTAGACGAGAAGGACGTGTTCACACCTGCAGCTGTGTCTCTGTGGAGGCCATCGGGTCACATTTCTTGGCACTCCAGGCAGGCGGGGAGGAGCCACCAGTAGTTGGTATGTCGCTCAGTCTCACGAGTCAGCTTGTCCTCTGTCCACCGTCTAGGCACCACCGGGGACTGTACCATCCAGAAAAAACAATGCCTGTTTAGTTCCTGTCCTCAATGTCCACCCATATTTGTTGAAAATGAAAGGTTCTCTCTGTGTTTGCCCTGGCTTAAGGGAGTGTGGCTGTGCCCCCCCACCCCCACTCAGCTAAGCAGGACTTGATAAAGGGATGGTCCCTGTGCAGGCGGTGACACCCAGCATCCCGCAGGCCTACTTGGGACTGGTAGGAATGGTCATGGAAGGCACTGGCTGTGACACTGGGGCATGGGCCCCACAGAGAGCCTGTAAGGCTCTACATCCTTGACAGCTCTGAATCCCAAGGCACAGCAAGGACAGATGCTATAGTGGGTGTGTAGGTGTAACCCAAGCAGCCAGGACATATCAGGGTCATCTCCAAGTTGGAGGTTTGAGGTCTTGGGGGTCCCATACCCCTCCTGGAGCCTGTTGGTGACAAGCCCGGCCTTGTAGGCTTCACACACCACTGCCTGGAGAACCTGCTGGTGGACCAGACCTTCTGGCTGCTTTCCCCCAGCGAGGAGGAGGAGACTGTCATCCTCATGTATGTAAACAAGGATGCCTTGAAGCAGACGCACAAGAGCCTCCTCACTCAGGAAGGTAGGCAGCAACGGTGACCTTGGTTAAATCACACAGGGCTGGGGACCCTGTGGAGGAGCAGGAGTGTCTGGGGTGGGAGGCACAGGGTGGCTTAAGATGCCCTGTACACTGTCATTGGTTAAAAATGTTTATGGCTCCCCCAAAAGGTAAGATGTGAGGAGAAAGGTGAGAAAGGGTTTGTCTGTGGTGCGCACTCTTGTCCCTGATTTGAGCTCTTGGCCTCATAGAGGAAGGGCCTTGAGTCCCCAGGAAGGAACCTCAGGACTGCTTGACCACCCCCTGGCCATGGGTGGACACTCAGATGAGGCAAAGCTCCTTGGTAACCCTCCAAGTGCTAAGGAACATGAGAATCCCGTGTCTATCTAAATAGTGCAGGTGGGGACTAAGGACCAGCGAGAATCCTAGTTGGCCTCAGCTTCAGGTGAAGCGAGGCTGGGACTTCCTTTGGGCCTCTAGACATGGGCATCCTGGGAAGAAGAGGGTGGAGTGGGCCCCTCCGCATGGGGCCCTGTTCTCCTCACTGTGGGCCTTGGGGCTGGGGCTGGGGCTGGCAGCTTTCCTGTTCAACAGAGCCATGACTATCCTGCTGGTCACCCTGATGACCACCTCTGTCCTTTCAAAGGTCCCTTCTTTGTTCTGTGTCCTGACCACCGTGTAAGAAGGACAATGGGACCTCAAGGTGCAGGGAAGGGCCTCCAGACCCTCAGACGGACTTCAGGAGTCCCTCTGGGAGTGGCAGTCCTGGAAACAGACTCCTCGTCCCCTACACCCAGCATGTCCTCCAAGGCGGAAGCAGCAGAGGCCGAACCAGAGCCCTTGACTCCGTTTCACCAGTAGGTGCCAAGCTGGAATCTTTATCCTGAGGCCCTGGGTGGTGTGGGGCCTCATAGACCCTACTCCATCTGTAGAAGTTGGATGTCCAGAAAGACATATGAGGCAGGCAGAGGACAGAGCCCTCCGGGCCCTCCTGCTGCTGCCTATAATGCGGCTGGAAGCACAGTCAGGCGTCCGTCTGCTCAGGGAAGCAATGGCGTCTCTGAGGCTCGACTGCCCAGGGGTTGAGGGGAGAGTAGCACACGCTGCCTTCCATGCTCACTCTGGAGGGTCACAGTCGAGGCACAGACAGAAATCTGCATGAAGAAAGACTGGGGGAAGTAAAGCTAGAGGTCTTGAGGAGAGGGAACATGGGAACTCCCGGTCACTGCTGTGCAGGGAGTCCAAGCTTGCTAGGAGCTTCCTGGCCGCCAAAGCCAAAGGAGAAACTCCACCTCCTAGGTAACCATGCCTTTGTAGTAACAGCTATGACTGGAGGGCTCTCCTTGGGGAAAGGAAGGAGTTTTTCCCCAGAACACCCCCGATGCACTAATGGCAGTCCCATCAGGGGATTGCAGTATGTTCGTCAGTGTAAGGTTCTCAACAGAAGAGGGCCTGCAGCAATCAGTCAAGATTTCTGGAGAAGTTGGGTCCAAGGCAGGGTTGGTCTGAACAGGCCGCACAGCAGGCGAGAATCCAGGAGACCCAGAGCGGAAATTCAGGCCTTTGCCTAGGCTGCAGGTCTTCACACTCTGTTGGCCCTGCCCGCTCCAGGAGAGTGGCAGGGCGGGTGCTTTGGGGGGTGGGATCTGCAGGGCCCATGGTAACAGGTGGCAGTGTCCCCTAGGGTGAGGTACCCAGCTTAGGGGCAGCACTGCACACAGCAGCCTCAGAACTACACACGCAGGCAAGTATGTTGAAGGAGGGGTGGGATTCAAGTGTGTCCCCCCCAGGGCTGTCGCTCCTAAGCAGTCTAGGGGATATACCTGTCCCTTGTCTGAGACTCTACAGCATAGCCCTCTTCTCCCCACTCCAGGTGGACTCTCAGGGTCCCATGGGATCCCATCGATGAATCCATGAGTGGACCTGGGACGCCTGATGCCCAGCTCATGAGTGAGTGTCAGACTTCCCGCCTTGGGGGGGAGAGGCAGCTGAAGAAGGTGGCCAAGATCAGTATTCTGGAAGTTTCTGCATTTGGCCTGAATGTCCCCTAAGCCAGAAGAGGAATCCAGAATCCCTTCTACAATTCTCAGGATTACCTAAAGCTCAGAGAGGTTTGGGGCTCAAATAAATTGCCCAGCACCTGGGGAAATAGGCTGGGACTTTTCTCCCACCCCACAGACCCAAGAATGTAACATCCCAAGATACCTCATTGTACTAGCTCATTGGGAGACTCTAGGCGTGGCTGGCTGGCTGGACTCTGGTAGTATCTGTGGGGTAGGATGAAGGATGGGTGGGCTATCTGGCCCTGTCCTGGGCCTTTCCTGTGAGAAGCTGGTCCTGCAGCCTGCCCGTCAGCCCCTGGGGCCACAAGGGGAAGCAGTTTTCCTTGCCCCTTTGAAGCCAGCTGCTGTTTGAATGATCCCTGTGTCTGCTAAGTCTGCAGAGAGGCCTGTGGGTGATGGAGAGTCTAAGGTCTAAGCTGTGAGAGGCAGAGACCTGTGCTTGGAGGCCGGTGGCCCAGGGCAGTGATCACCAGGGTCTCATCCTCAGTGGTCCATATGGTATGAGGTTCAAACTGCCCCTCTGTGGACCACCAACCTCCACAGTCAGGCCTCATTTCACATTCCTCTGGCCAGTCTTTCTACAGTCAGAGACACCGGCATGTGTCCGAGGCTCCTTCTGTGCCCACAGGGCCGCTGCTCTGACCACATAGCCTTCTTTCTTCAGGGTTTGGCCTGGCCTCTGCGATAGCTGACTTCCAGGGCTCAGGCCCCGAAGAGATGCCCTTCAGTGTTGGTGATGTCATCGAGATCATCGGTGCCCAGGTGCCTGGCCTGCCCTGGTGTGTGGGCCGGCACATGGCCTCTGGCCAGGTGGGCTTTGTGAGGACTGGCCTCGTCAGCATGCAGGGCCCGGCATCTGAGTGAGTGGCAGAGGCCCCTTTCCTGAACCCCACACTGCTCCTGCGGGGGATCCTGCCACCCTCTTTTAGGCTCTCAGGAACCACGAGGGTGGGCGCTGTCCTGGGGGTGGGCGCTGTCCTGGGCAGCTCATTCTTCCCTTCTCCAGTGTGCCTGACTCCGCCCTTCCAGGGTGCCACCAGAGGGCACTGTGTGGCTGTAGAGCGTGCCTATCTGCAGTGTCAGTTCTTTTTTTTTTTTTAATTGAATATCGCCTTCATTTACATTGCCAATGGTAAAGCCTTTCCCGATTCCACCCCCCCTCCCCAAAGACCCCCAATCCCTCCTCCCACCCCCTGCCTCCACGTACATGCCCCTCCACCGAACCCACTCCCACCTCCCCCCTTTGATTTCCCTTTGTTGGGCCTCTATTGAGCCTTTACCTGACCAAGGACCATTCCTCCCACTGATGCCCAACAAGGCCTTCCTCTGCCATGTTTTTTGGCTGGAATCATGTGTACCGCTTGGTTGATGGTCCAGTCCCTGCGAGTCTTGGGGCGTCCGGGTGGCCGAAATCATTGTTCTTCACATGGGGCTGTAAACCCCTTCAGCTCCCCCAAAGCTAGCTGCTAGGTAGTTCACCCTCTCTTGGCTCTGAACAGATGTGGGTGACTGCTCACTGTGACTGGTTCTTTGGGGGCCCTGCCAGCCTAGAATCCCATCTGTAATCACCAATCCCTTGCCCAGTTCTGGCCCTGAGAGGGCCCTGTCTGCACCTGCTCTGGGTGAGGGAACTTGCAGGGGACTGCTCTGGTCATTTCTGGGCTAACTCTGTATACAGCCTTGAGCAGTGGTGGGTGGGGAGTGTTTGGAGAGTGGCCAGTGAGTTTAGCTGAGGCTACCCTTGGTCAGCTCATGATTTCCTCCAACAAGACCTGAGCCAAGGAGGCGTATGCAGAGAGCCCTGTTCTCTGCTCCTGTCCCTCCGTAGCCACGCCTTCCTCAAACCGGACATGTTTCAGTGGTCTTGCTAGGGACTGGATGCCACAGGCAACTCTCAGATGCAGTGTCTAAGGCAGCTGCCATCACTGTGAGTCCCCTCGCGTCTGTCCCCTCCCCTGATTTAAAGCATCCCGTCTGTCAGTCGGAACCGGAGGACACTGTGTGCTGATCATACTTAGAGTAGCAGTCCCTGGTACCCTATCAAAATGTCAGCATGCACGCACAATGGAGGCACAGTCTTTCTACACGCCTTGTGGGACACCTCCACAGACTCTCTCTCATCTCAGCTCCAGTGACAGAGCTGGGCTCTCCTTTTCTGTATTGTGCAATGTCACGTCATGACGACCTCATTAACTCAGCTGTTTCTTGAGACAACAGTGTGTCTTGTGTCTTGTGTCTCAAGGTCTCTCGTTACAGAGATGACACAGCTCTATGAAGAATGTTGCCTCTATTACTGGGCCTTTTGACAGATGTGGGATCCTTGTGGCCTCAATAGTTCTGAACTTAACAGAAGTCAGGGTTGGAAGAGCTTGGGTCTGGCCCATTCTTCCCTGTCTCCACAGAGTGTTGGGGGTCTGTTCTTCCCTGTCTCCCCAGAGTGTTGGGGGTGTTAACATCATCTTTCACAGCAAGGGGATGTACCCACTTCTCTGTCACTCCAATATTTCTGTATCTCTCCTGCTCTGAACCTGGAAGCTCCCAGCTTAGTAACAGCCCAATGCTCCCTCTCTTCTTCTGTCTTGATGTGATCTCAGACTTACAGAACAGGAAGGAAAATGCAGCCACATCCCATCACTTACCTGCTGGTGGCTGAAGACAGTGTCTCGCCTTGGTTGCTTTCTCTTTTCTCTCTCTCCCTTCTGTTTGTCCTCAGGGCCTTTGAGGATAAGTTATGCAAGTTAAGGCCCTTTGCCCCATTGCAGAAGTGCCTCTTGAAGCCAGGACCTCAAGGATGACCACAGGACCGGTGTCAAAAACCAAAACACCTTGTCACCATGCTGTTCACAAGCAAAGATGATTCCAGAAGGCACGCCACGCTCACTGTGTTACCAGCTCCGCCCTAACAGCCTTCGGTCACCCTTTTCTCTCTTCTGTTTCTGAAGCAGGGGCCTGCTGGGTCGAGGCTGGAAGCTGCACTGTGGTTACTTTGGTGCATGTTAAAGTTCCATGGTGCCCTGCTAACTTACTCCTACGGGCAGAACTGCCTCCTCCCTCCATCTTCTTCCCTCTGTGCCTCTGTCTGACTTCATGGCCACACGAGCCCTGGTCTTGTGTTGGGTACTTTGGGAAGGATGGTGGTTTCACAAGGGACAGTTCAAGAGAGGTTTGAGACTCTGCCTGGCATTCACCTTCCCAGGACCTTTATAATCTAAATATCTATACATGTATGTATGTATGTATGTATGTATGTATGTATGTGTCTGTCTGTCTGTCTGTCTATCTAGAGATAATTTTATTTCATGTGTTTTGGCTGCATATATGTCTGTCTGTACACACATGGGTGCTTGATGCCTGTGGAGGACAGACAAGGGCATCGAATCCCCTGGAACTGGTGTTGTAGATGGTTGTATCTGGGGAACAGACTCAATCGTCTATGAGAGTAACAAGTACTCTTAATGTCTGAGCTCTTCCTGCAGTTCATTGACAGGCTTCCTTAGTCCTGGGCTCAGCAAAGGTCCCCTCAAGGGCAGGTTTTGCTTATGTTTAGTGTCTTCATTGAGGTTGAGTGGGGCCAGCAGTCTAAGGAGGGAGAAGAACCAGGTCTTACTGTGAAATGTTGTCAAAATAGACAAAACTACAAGTTCGCCTGTCAAGGTAATTGACTGCTGATCGTGATCTCTGAATCTGACAGCTCCCGGGGGCGTGTCCTCTGTGAGATAGGGGCAAGGAAATGCGCTGTAACTAGCCACCTGGCTCACACAGTGGGGAGACTCCGCTGGCCCGTGGCTCTGTTCCAAAGTCCTGGAATGACACTAAATTTAGTTAACCAAAAGATGACCTTCTTGGCCAGACTCCATCTGCCCACCCACGCTGGGCCTCCTGGGCTTTGAGAGAATTAGTTCTTCTAAATAAGGTGTTTTTCTTTTTTGTGTTCCTAGCCTGGAAAGTGCTATTTTCCTCAGTGAGGAAGAAAGGTCATTTTTCAAAAGCGAGGGCCACTTCTCAGACGAGGATGCCCGGAGGCTCCTGAGCAGGACATCTGGCACAGATGTGTGCACCACATGCAGCCTGGGTAGGTACAGGGAGTGTGCTACCTCTGGTCTCTCTGAAAGCTCTGAAGACAAGATTGTGCTGGCTAAGTCATTCTAGCCTAGATTCTTCCCTGGGGCAGATTCCTGGGAGAGCAGAAACTGGCATGAAGGGTGTGGGACAAATGTTTTGCAACTGGGTGGAGCCCAGTGGTCTGGTCAAGGCCACATGTGACTGTCAGACTCTGCCCTCCCTGCCTGAGCTAGGTTGACGTATATTGCCTTAGTCCCAAGAGGGTTGGACTCAGGCTGGATGCTTCTGGCTCGTTCCAAGCTCCCTTTCCAACTATGCAGCCTCCCTCAGGCCATCCCCCAAAGAAGCATCAAAAGCCCCTGCAGGGATCAGGGAAAGGCAAGCCAAAAGTGTGTCCTCAGGGTCCGGTGCAGACAACCAGGCTCAGAATCCAAAGATGTCAGGGACTGGTGACACAAGGAAGCAGTCCTGAGGCCCGGGGTGTTGAAGGAGCCCACGTCCTGTCACCAAGTTCCAGATGCACAAGTTTCAGAGGCCCTCAGCTTCTGTGGACAGGAAACTGTGGGGCCCCATTGTGATCTGACAGCACCTGGCCAGAACTGAGGCAGACCCTTCCTCCTGTGCTGGTCAGACTCACTTCTCCCAGCCCCAGGCAGAACTGGCTCCCTGGCTGTTGCTTGGCCTGGGGCACTTGACCTCTAGAATTCCAGGACCCAGACCTTCCAAGGGTGATTCCTCTCCTGCTTGCTGTTGGAATGCATGTCTTCTTCAGCTCTTTGCCTCAGTTGGTTGCTATGGCAACCCAGCAGGCAGTTAGTGCTCACCCAAGTAGGTGGGAATGAGGTTCAAGTGCCGCCCTAGGTGAAGAGCAAACCACAAAAGGAACTCAACCCAGTTTCTTCAGCTGCTTGCCGCCTGTGCCTGTGCTTTCCAGGAAGCTGACAAGGACCCAGTCACCCTCAGTAGGAGTGGCTGTGGGGCACCAGAGGTAGACGTGTGCTCCATCCTTGCCTGGAGACATTTGAGAACAGGAGTTCTCTGGCTCTGGTCATCCTGGGTGCTAGTGACTAACAGAGCTTGCATTCCCCTGGCCACATGAGGCAGGGCACAGGGCGCAGGTAGAGGAGTGACCGTTTCCCTCTTCCCTTTCCTAGACTGGTTAGAAGAAGCCGAGGGTGAACAGCCGGAGCAAGGAGGTAGGTGCTGCCCTGCGCCTCAGGGCCTCTTCTCATGGCTGGGTCTCAGGTGTGAACTCAGGCTCACCAGGTGTGAACACAAGACCATGGTCCCTGGCCATCAAATGCCACACCTCTGCGGGGGTGTGGGGGGGGATGTGGGGTGGGTGGCCCGGAGCTCTCCTGTTATAACCGTTAGAGGCTTTGGGAACCCAGAACTCCTCTTCAGCAGGACCTCCCAAGGGAGAGTCCCCTCCCCTGCTCCAACCCACACTGCTGTGGACTCCTTTTCAGAACAGATGTAACTGCCCAGATTTCCCACAGTGGGCTTGATTATACTACTAGGAGTATGTAGTGGTTGGATTTAGGGATTGCAGAGAGAGCGCCTTCTCCTAACTTAATCTTAGAGATCCCTCCTTTCTGAGGTCCATCCCAGAGTACCCTTACCATCTTCCTCTGTAGCTATCTTCTTCCCCAGAGAGTCTAAACAGAGACTCTAGAAATGTGAGCCCCTGGGGGGCCTGGGATAAGCCCCAGGAATGTAACCATCTCCGCTTACCTGGGATTCAAGGAAGAGGGCCAGGAGGAGGCTGGCCCTGCTGGGATGGGTGCAGTGAGATCAGAAGAGGGTGGAGCAGCTTTCTCTGGGGTGGCCCATCCTCTGCCCAGGTCCTGACAGAGGCCCTAGGGCTCCTCCGTCTGTCCAGCCAGGAAGGCCTCCATGGCTGAGGATTTCTAGACCAATCCAATAGGCTCAGGTCTGTTGTAAGGCTTTACACAATAGTAAAGATAGATTTTAAAAAAATGATCTCTGGCTGGCCTAACTAAACATGCCATGTCGTGAGGGAAAGTCTTGAACACTTGATTTTCATTCTGCTGCCCACGTGCTGGGACTATAAGTGTGTGCTATCACATCTGGCTTCAGATTGTCCAAAACATGAAATGTTTAAAGATTTATTTTTATTTTATATGTATGTTTGTCTGCGTGTGCGTATCTGCATGACCTGTGTGCCCATTGTCTATGGAGGCCTGAAAAGGGCTTTGGCTCTGCAGTGGAGCCGGCTGTGGGCTGCTGTGAGCAGGGAACCACGCCTGCGCCCTCTGGAAGAGCGCATCTTAACGTTCACACTTGAGAGCACAGAGGCCGTTTAATCCCAGTGAAGGATTAATCCCAGATCCTTTGTTCATTCATTTCCTTCCAAATAACTCTATGTTAGGCATGTGTTGTCCCAGTAGGAAATACATGTCTGCTTATTCTGCCCCGACGGAGGAGTGTGCCTTTGCGTCTACACCTGTCTGAGGCCAAGGTCCTATTAGCAGGCAGAGGTAGATTCTGCTCAATGGCCAGTCTATAAACTGTCCCTGGGATCATTCCCCAGAGACGCTACTACCACTTTCCCATGATACGGCTGACGCCAATGACTACAACATCCCTGTCATCATTGTCATTAGTTTTGTCTGCCTTCATTCCGTGTGTGTGTGTGTGTGTGTGTGTGTGTGTGTGTGTGTGTGTATGATGTGCGTGCTAGGTACCCTTTCTGTCACTGAGCTATGCTCCCCAAATACCTGGTCTCCCTAGAGACCGGGCACACCACACAGGTCACGCAGATAGACATGACGCTTAACTTTGTCTGTTTTATGTGGCGGCCTTTGAGCACATGTTGAGTAGTTGTGCCAATTGGCTGTCGGTGATTGCCTGGCTTCTAGACTCTGGGGGACCGCAGAGTCACACACCCGTGGTTGGACTGTGGGCCAGATGGTTAGGTGGCTTTCAGTTCTTTCTAAAGAGAAACCGTCTGCAAGCCACTCCTCTGCTCTAACACTCGGGGTCTCTGAAAACGCTGGGCAGGAAGGTTGACATGAGGGGCCAGGACTGACTAATTCAGGCTCTCGTGTTCTGGAATCAGAAAGTGTCATCCAGAAGGTGAGGAAGCAGGGACATGCAGCTAGTGGAACAGTGGCTGGGGGACAGTGGTGGGGGACACCACACAGGTCACGTAGGGACTCGGGTCCACAGCTGATCCAACCTGGCCCTCTCTGACTTGTAGAAATGTCTCTGCCTCGCCTGAACCCAGAACCACATGAGACTCTGCACATGGTAAAGACCATTTTAGAAAAGTGCAAGGCCTGCCCTGACCACCCGGAAGACCCCATGTCCTGGAGCCTTGGAGCTGTGTCCAGCAGAGTGAGTTCCCCGGTCCTTGAGGAGCCCCCCTACTGCCTGGATCCTGAGGATGACTGGACAGACCCTGAGCCTCCGGACTCACTGCTGCAGGTCCTGAATGCCCCTGGTTATGAGGCCCACTTCCGGAGCCTGTACGATATCTCACTTCCCTGGCTGAGCACTGCACTCTCTGACATCGATGATGAAGAAGAGCTGGCCGAACGCTTGGCGCAGGCCCGAGGTGTGGCCAAGAAAGTCGATTTGGGCATGGCCCTGGCGAGGCTCTGCCTCCTGCTGGGGCGGCTGTGTGCCCGGAAGCTCAAACTATCCCAGGCTCGGGTGTACTTTGAAGAGGCGCTGGGCGCCCTGGAGGGAAGTTTTGGGGACCTCTCCCTGGTGGCAGCAGTGTATTCCAGCCTGGCTACTGTGTACCTGAAGCAGAAGAATGCGGAGAAGTGTGTGCAGGTGGCACCCAAAGCCGCAGCGCTGCTCCTGGGGACACCCGGTCACTCCTGCAATACAGACGCCGAAGTCCTGAGGTACGCACTGCGCAGGGCCATCTGTGGCCTCAGCCCGCAGGCCGAGGCCAGGGCCTGCTTCCTGCTGGCCAGGCACTGCACCCACCTCAAACAGCCTGAGGAGGCACTGCCCTACTTGGAGAGACTGCTTCGCCTCAACAGGGATGTGGGGAGCCCGCAGGCCTCTTGGCCTGAAGACTGTTACCTGCTCCTAGCAGACATCTACGGCCGGAAATGCCTGCCCCACCTGGCACTGAGCTGCCTCAGGGTGTCCTCACGGTGGACTAGGCGCTCTCTGGCTGGCTCCTTGCGGAGTGTGGACCTGGTTCTCCAGAATGCTCCTGGGCCAAACAGCCAAAGGAGGACGGGTCATGGCCTTCCCTCCCAGATTGCTTACTACCTCAGACAGGCATTGGCCTCTCTGGCTCCAGGCACGGGACAGGCACTGCGCGGGCCGCTCTATGCCAGCCTGGCTCAACTGTACAGTCACCATCAGCAGCACAGCCAGGCCATTGCCTTCATGTCCCAGGCTGCAGAAGCTGACACTGCAACTGGGGTCCACCCCGTCGTGGATCGCGTGGTGGCGCTCGCCTGGCTGCACATGCTTTGTGGGAAAAGCTTAGAAGCCATGGACATCCTGAAATGCGTCTCGGATGCAGCCGTGGCCAACAAGGACCAGGAATGTGTTATAATGAACATGGCGGCCATGGCCCTGAAGAGGGTGGGCAGGACCCGGCAGGCCGCCGAAGGCTACTTCCGAGCTCTGCACATGGCCTACAGCCAGGGCCGCCCGCAGAGCCAGGCGGTGGTCCTGGCTAACTTCGGGGCCCTGTGCCTGCAAGCTGGCGCCCGCAGCTTGGCCCAGCACTACCTGCGGGAGGCTGTGAGGCTCTTCTCCCAGCTGCCCAGCAGTGTGTGTGGCCGGGACTTCACCCAGGTGCTCCTGTGGTTGGGCCAACTCTGCACCCGCCGGGCCCTCCCCCAGCAGGCCAAGTGCTACTATGAGTGGGCCTTTCTGGTGGCTGTGGAGACGGACCATCTGGAGAGTAAGTACTGACCTTGTTCCACCTCGACACCTCCTCCTGGGGTCTGCGTGGGTCATGCCGGCTTCTGAGAAATCATCTCAGAACACCCTGGGGTGGGAGGCAGAGGACGGAGACTGCCCGATGAGTAGTGGGAACCTGATGTTTGCCACCACCTTTGAGGCAAACTTTTTCCACCTCTTCCTGTGCTGGGCTAGACATGGGGGAACATGCTGAGAATACCTCACTGTAGGACAGTGGGTCTCAACCTGTGGCTCGTGACCCCTTGGGGGGGATCAGATGACCCTTTCACAGGGGTTGCCTAAGACCATCACAGAACAGATATTTACATTACAATGCACAACAGTAGCAAAATACAGTTAGGAAATAGCAACAAAAATAATTTTGTGGTTGGGGGTCACCAAGACACGAAGAAGTATATAAAAAGGTCGAACCGTTAGGAAGGTTGAGAACCACTGTTCTAAGGACTCCACAGTCCCTCCCTCCTGCCCCATACTGAGGTGGAGGTTATCCTAGACATAACACTGAGGCTTGGGGCCCCAGTGAGCTGACACAGCCTGGGGTTCTGTGAGCTGGACCTCCAGTTCTGTCTCCTGCAGCCCTGGCCACCTCACATGGTCCTCTTCATTAGACGTCACCAGGCTTCAGAGCAGATCAGATTCACCCACAAGGACCTGTACAGGTGTAATCCGGGCTCCACCCATAGGTGGGACCATGTTCTTGCTAGGGCCAGGAGCTGGGCAGGAGACACATGGCCGGGTCAGAACAGCCCCACAAAGGGTTGTCCTTGTGCTCATTAGGCAGTTCTTCTTTGACTAAAGGTCTGAGGGAAGGTTAGCCAAGTAGGGAGTGCCGGAGGAGCCGAGGACGGGCCCGCTGAACCCATGCACTTCGCAGTTTTGAATGGTAAGCCTCGGCGGGGGGTGGGGCAGGGGGCAAGCATCATCAGGACCCCTAGCCTGTGGTTTGCCCCATTTCCCAAGGGGACTGGAGAGCCATCAAGTGTACAGGGCGCTCGCTCACTGTGGCTGTGGAGACGGAGAGGAGGCGGGTCTGACTGGAGTCTGCTCTCCCGCAGAGACCTAACACACACTCGAGGTTTCGTGGACATGATTTGTGTGAAGGGAGCCATGGAGGAAATCCCCCAAGGATTGTGTGCAGGGTTCAGCAGGTCAGGCCTGGGCTGGACAGACTGGTATGAAAGGAACCCAGGAAGCTTCAGGTTTCATCCTGCCTCTGGGGACCAGACTTTCGCAGCCTCAGCAACCTGACCACGTAGGCACCAGCCCACGCCTACCAGGCCTCCCCAGATGCAGGGCTTCAGCCGAGGACGCAGCCATATGTGTCTCTCCTCCGCTGGGGAGACTGAGGGATGACCCGCAGGCCAGCTCGCCATTGAGTCAGTGTTGGTGCAAGGTGTGTTTCTGGAAAGTTCTGATGTGCTGACAGGCAGCTGTTCACGGTGATCGTGGCATTCACAGCCATTTCGGTCAGCCTGCCAGCAGCACACCCCTCGTTTCTGGTTTTAGAAACTCACAACCTCTTTTCCCTGGTCAGGCTGGTGGAAGGTTTATAGTTCTGTCAGTCTTCTCAAAGCACCAGACTTGGGCTTGTGGGTTTCCTCTGCTGTTGTCTTACTGCCTCTCGCCAGCAGCGCAGTTGATCCTTTGTAGTTCAGAAGTTGAGGTTTGGGGTTTTTCTTCCTTCCTCTCCTCCTACCCCCATCTCCTACCTGTCTCATCATCATCATCATCATCATCCTCATCATCATCCTCATGCTCATCCTCATCCTCCTCCTCATCAGTGCATGCGTGTTTTGCCTTCACGTCTACCTGTGTACCACATATGCCTGGTGCCAGCAGAGGTGTCAGATCCCCACTTCAGATCACCTAGGCCTGGAGTTGCAGAGGGTTGTGAGGGGCCATGTGGGTGCTAAAACCCAGGTCTTCTGCAAGAGAAGCCTGTCCCCTTGACCTTTGAGCCATGTCTGCAAGCCAATCATCCCTTAAACTTCTATTCTTCTGTTTCCTTTTTGCCTCCCCCTTTAACTCTGGCTCTTCAGAAGCGGGCAGCTTGACTTTCATGTATCCGTGAACGTACCAAACTTTCCAGTGTTACTAATTTCTGTTCGTACCTCTGTTCAGTTAACAGGACTAAACAAACCATCCTAGGGCCTTACATGTGCTAGATAAATGCTCTGGAAGCTTTCTGTATTCCCAGTCTTCTTTGAGATAAGACCTCACTAGTTGTGCTACCTGGCCCTGTAGTGCTGCCATGTAGCCAAAGAACACCTTCCCTATGACTTCCCTCCTTTTGCGTTTCCTGAGACTTGGTCAGTGGCCTGGAGTGTGTCTTTACTTTAGAGACCACCCTATGAGCCCCTGAGAAGACCTGAACCCTCAAGATCTGGGTCATGTATGGCGCGCTAAGCCTTCTGCCTTTGTGTTGCTTTCCGAGTTGTCTCCACAGCTGGGGATGCCTCATGACTCCCAGCCCCAGCCTTGCCTACTGGGTGGAGCACAGGCTTACAGGTGGAGCACGGCCTGATGTAGGCTGAGTCTGTTGTCCTGTGTGGTAGGCGCTAGGGAAGATGCTGGCTGTGGACCGTCTGTGTACTGAGCTGCCATTTCCCTGGCCATCGAGGGAGAGTGTGGTAAGACAGAAACGAAAGGTGTAGACAGGGCAGTCGCCGACGGAACGCTCACGGCGTGCTTCTCTACAGACCTCAGAGCCTGGCTCTGGGCTTGAGAGCCCCACTTTTTGAGGACCCAGCTCGGAAGTAAGGAAGAGGAAGTCAATATGGTGGGGCCTTCCACCCTTCCACACGCAGGCTCTGGGGTGCCTCAGAGGTGACACATCCTCCCTCCGTCCCCACCCAGGTCAGTTACAAACCGTGCAAAAGCTGTGCCACTTCTACAGCAAGGTCATGCCCAACGAGGTGCGATGTGTCATCTACCACGAGTTCCAACTGGCACTGGCACGCAAGACGGCTGACAAGGTGCTGGAGGGGCAGCTCCTGGAGGCCATCAGCCAGCTCTACCTGTCACTGGGCACTGAGCGGTAAGAACAGCAGTGGAGGGGACACAGAAGCCCTGGGGAGCCCCCCCCTCCCCTGGGAACCAACCAAGCCCCAATCCTCCAGGGCTGGGGATCATTCATTCATTGTTCTTGACATAGGAGTCCCAGCATGGCCCCCTGCTCTGATGGGGGAACCAGCCCTCCTATCCTCAGTTGAACAAGGGTCATCACTACAACCATTTCAACCCACCCACGCCTTGGTCGTTGCTGTGGCTGGCCCCTACCTGCCCCAAGTCTTTAGTTATCAGTCTGGGGCCAGTCGGGTGTCCTTCACGCGCCAGATGTCCGATGGTGGCCACGTGTTCTCCAGGCTTCTCACGACAGAGGGCAGAGCCAGGTTTCAGGGTCATGTTAGAGGTGTGACCTACACTGAAGTTGTGGCTAGCCTGCCAGTTGGTAAAATCCCCACCATGACACCTCTCCTAAGGCAGGGGCACCGGAGCAGGGAAGTTGGCATTAGGAAACAGGAGAGACCCCTGTCCTAGCACAGAAGCTACAGCAGGAACAGTGGCCTGGAGCCAGGCTTCTTGTGCCCTGGGCTGCTGTCCGTCTCCCTGGAAGCATGGCAAAGGTGCTCAGCCCCACCCGAGCCCCAGGGGCAGCCACTGCTGAGAATGGTCCTCTTTAACACTGCGGTATACACAAGTCTGAGAAGCCCTCGCCTGCCGTCTGAGTTCTACCTTATGTCGGCGTCTCTCAGAGAAGACAGTGTATTAGTTAGGGTTTCTGCACCACGACTGAAAATAACTTGAGGGGGGAAAAGGTTTGTCTTTATTTCCATTTCATCTGAGCCCATCACTGAGAAAAGTCAGGGCAGGAACCCCAAACACAGCAGGAAGCTGGAAGCAGGGGCTGATGCAGAGGCCATGGCGGAGTGCTGCATACTGGCTTGCTCATCCTGCTCTCTTAAAGTGCCCAGGACCACTAGCCTAGAAGTAGCTCTGCTTACAGTAAGCTGGCCCTCACACATCAATCAAGAAAACACACTGTGGGCTTGCCCACAGGCCAGTCTGGTGGGGACACTTTCTCAAATGAGAACCCCTTTTCCCAAATGATTCTAGCTTATGTCAAGTTGACATGCAACTAGCCATTACTGGCTGCATTCAGCGTGCTGGGGTTGAGAGCATAGAGAGGGCTCCTTACACAGCTGCCTGCCTTCCTGTTGAAGAATTGCCTTTGTCTTTCCATGCTGTGACGGGGTGCCTGGGGCAGGACACGATGCTGCCCACAGAGGATTCCTCCAGGTCCTGACCTTCCAGACCATTCTGTAGGCAGATCCTATTCTGATGCCTGTGTCTGACCCCAGGGCCTACAAGTCGGCTCTGGATTACACTAAACGGAGCCTGGGGATTTTCATCGACCTGCAGCAGAAGGAGAAGGAGGCACGCGCCTGGCTGCAGGCGGGGAAGATCTACTATATCCTGCGCCAGAATGAGCTGGTGGACTTGTACATCCAGGTGCGTTCAGTGCTGGCGGGTGCACTGGCTCCCTCCCTCCCCACCCAACCCACCTAGCCACCTACCTGTGCCCACCTGCTTATCTACCTAACTGTCCACTCACCTGCTCCCACCCGCCCAGCTACCCACCCATCTACCCACCCACTCACCCATTTATCTGTCCTCTCACCTATCTACCCATCTACCCACTCACCCATCCACCCACCAGTCTGTTGCTGGAAATATTAAAATAAAAAAAAAAATCAACCTGCCATCTCTCCTGCCCTGCCAGGCCACAACACCGTGTCCCGGCGGGGTCCCACTCGGTGTGCTCTCACCGCCGCCGAGCTCTTCTCTCCCAGCTAGCTCCCACCGCATCCCAGCTGTGTTCCCTCTCTGCCATAAACCCCTGAAATAGGTGGACCCACATTCTAGTAACCAAGGAAATCGAAACCCTTGATGCTTAATTAACCAATCAGATTTATGTATAAATAATATTACAATTTACAGGATGCCGATACAATAATTTTAGAGCCAATTGATGATAAAAGCTTTATCCCAATATTTCTAACCTTACAAAAAACGTAGCTATTTGAGGCTAGTAAATGCCACGCAGGTCCACGTCCGAAGCCATCTCGGGTCTCCTCCCTTCTCCTCCTGCCATCTCTCTGTCTCCCAACTCCTAGCTCCGCCTCCCTTTTCCTGCCTTCCACTGTCCTAATGTGATTGAACAGGGAAACTCCTGCAACATCAGTCCATCCATCTGTCCACCCACCCATCTTTTCAGCCACCTACCCACTCAGCCATTCGGCACATCTCCCTTTTCACCACACATTCATGTGTCCACCCACCCACCTGTGCACCCCCTCATCCACCCATATGTCCACCCACCCATCACTGCTGAGCGCCACTGTTGAGTATCTTCCTGCTCTGGCTCCCTCAGTTTCCCTCCATGGCATCTGAGCCCCCTAGGCAGAGGGTGGGCCCCGTGTAGTACCCACCTCTTGTCAGTACATAGCAGGTGCTCAGTGTACGTGGGAATGTTGTGTCCACTCGGTTTACACACAGAAGAGCTTGCTTCAGCAGCTCATGGTATGTTTACTTCAAAACATGTTTATCGCGGAAGCTGTGATGCTTCCCAAGCACCGTGTGTTCTGGACAGACGAGGAGCACAGGAGTGGTGTGGTGAACTGAGATCTAGGATCCAGGAGCCTGGGGCTCAAAGAGCATGGGGGACTAAGGGCCAGCTGAGTCTGAGATCAAGCAGCTTAGAGTCAGGGTGGGGAGCTAGCGCCACCTGCTGGAAGAGAATATCAAGGTCCAGCCTGGAAGCCGTAGCCAGGGTATAATTATCTCATCACTGAGCAGATGTTTGTTGGCACCTACTCTGTACCAGGCACTGCAGGCATTCCTAGACACAGCAGAGAAGCCTCAGCCTCAGGCCCTGTCTTGAGGTACTGATGGGAGAGAAGTGGGTATGGATGGGTCAGGAAGGAATAGGATGTTGTGGGAACCACAGGAGGGGCAGCCAGCTGTGATTCGAACATGGTGGGCAAGCCAGAAGCCAGGACCAAGTTCCTCCCTGCTCACTTGGGCAGCCCACACCTGCTGGGCTTCAAGGATGCAGCTGGACTGAGACTTCCTAGCTCTCTGGTCCTGAAAGCGCCTCTCCTCAGAGCCACAAGACAGAGGGAGGTTGGTGTCTCCAAGTGTGAGACCACACATCTCAGAGACACAGCCTCTCCAGGAGGTCCAGTCTCCAGAGAACTTCTGGTTCTTACAGGTGGCACAGAATGCAGCCCTGTATACTGGGGACCCCAAGCTGGGGCTGGAACTGTTCGAGGCAGCTGGGGACATTTTCTTCAATGGGACCTGGGAGCGGGAGAAAGCTGTGTCCTTTTACCGGGTGAGTGGCCGCTATATGTGGGGGTAACCCCAGCTCCCAGCCTGGGGTGTCAGGACAGAACCAACCACTGTCCCGTGGAAAGACCATACAAAGGGAGATGGCAGTTCCTTGCATACACGTGGGGAGATGACTGTTCCTTGCACACACATGGGCTCAGGGGGAATTTTGCATGGTGGATACTGTAGAAGCCTAACCTCACTATATGGACAGGACCGGGCACTGCCCCTGGCTGTGACTGTAGGGAACCAGGAAGTGGAGCTGCGTCTGTGCAACAAGCTGGTGGCCCTTCTGTCTGCACTGGAGGCACCCCAGGAGGGCCTGGAGTTTGCCCACGAGGCCCTAGCACTCAGCATCACCCTAGGTGAGTCCTTAGTCCTGTTCCTGCTCTGCACCCCGTGCTATCAGGCTTCCGGTCCTAGGTCTGCTGAGCGGACATTGCTTGGCTTCTCCCATCTCCTGTGGAGGCTGACTGAGGCCACAGCAGCTCGGCGGAGCCTGCAGTGCCTAGCCACAGCTAAGCACAGATCAGGCAGGGCCTGGAGGAGAGAGAGAGAGAGAGAGAGAGAGAGAGAGAGAGAGAGAGAGAGAGAGAGAGAGAGAGAGAGCAAAGCTCAGGGCTTCCTCTGATTCTTCTCTTGCTGGACCACACACTGGCCCACTTGCCCTGATTTCCACACAGGGGGACGTGCATATACTGTCCTCTCCCATGACCCTTTCCTGCCTATTCTGACCTCTGCAGACCCGCTGTCTGCAGCCTGAACCGCTCATGGCCTGCCTGCCCTACTGGGTGGTGTCCTCACACCTGCCTCTCCACTTGCATCCCCAGGTGACCGCCTGAATGAGCGAGTGGCCTACCATAGGCTAGCCACCCTGCACCACCAGCTGGGCCATGGGGAACTGGCTGAGCACTTCTTCCTCAAGGCTCTGTCACTCTGCAGCTCGCCCCTGGAGTTCGATGAGGAGACCCTGTACTATGTGAAGGTCTACCTGGTGCTGGGTGACATCATCTTCTATGAGCTGAAGGTGGGCAAATAGGTTGGGGGGCTCAGCCTGGGCTAGAGTCATTGCTCCACCTGAGTGTGGGGTCTGCACTGTAGTCATTGCCTCCCAGCAATGTTCTCCTGGAGCAGAGCCGGGCTGGGAGACGCTAGCAAGGTCAGCAGTCAGGGCTACCCTCTCGTGCTGGTCAGACTTGGTCCTCTCATGTAACAGAGAGAGGGCACAGGGTACCATATGCCAGCGTTAGGAAGCTTCCCGAATGTGGTGATTCTCCCAAAGGAACGTAAAGAGACGAGGACATGTATGAACAGTGACCACTCACATTGCAGGATCCAGCCCATACCATGGTGCCTCTTCCAGGAAGTCCACCCAGGATGTCAGCCTTTCTCCGTAATTCCTTACTGGAATTCCAGGGCATTGCCTTTCCTGGTGACCTGGGAGGTCACCATCCTGCCTCACAGTGAAGGAAACTGAGGTTCAGGAAGGGGGGGGCGCTGATCCCAGGCTGCCTCCCTGAATCCTTGCTGGTCACAGCTCAGGCACACGTGTGAACACAGGTGCATGCGCACACACTCTGGCTGTCCTTCCCGAGTAGCCGAGTGCCCCTCCTCCAGAACTCACGCCCAGTGCGGCACTGGGCACCTCCCATGCTTCCTCACGCCGCAGAGTTAGCCAGGCAGGGATGGCCTTGAGCCCAGGGTGAAGAGCCCATCTGCTGCCTGTGGCCCGCTCTGTTCTTGGGTCCTGGCTCTGCGGGGCTGGTACAGAAAAGAAGTTATTAGATCTTGGACTTTGTTGCCAGCAGAGGGAACTGTCCCAGATGTGGATGGGGTCTCAGGAAGCCCCTCAGGTCACTCTTGTGGGAAAAGACCTCTGAAGAAGCTAAGGTGGGAGGTTGCTGTGGGGTGTGTCCAGGGACAGTTTGCAGTCTACTGGGATGCTGAGTTTGAGGCAAAGATGCCCTTGACCTGGGAGTGGCTGGGGGCAGGTGTATGACACCTTATCTTAGGTCCCAAGGATGTGGGACACTTGTACAATCGCTCAACAACAGGGGGCCAGGAAGTCCCCAGAGCTAGTGAGGCCCTGCAGTCTAGTGGATCCACCTCCTCCTAGGAAGGCATCATACACTTCTGGAGTGACTAGAGGTGAGGCAAGGTCGGATACAGACAGCAGCGAGGCTCAGGAGAGACAAGCAGAGGCCATGGCAGGTCAAGGCCTTAGACTCTGGGACCTGGGAGCTTCAGGAAAGGGACACAGATGTGTGCACAGGAAGGACCTGAGGGGTGGCCATAATGCTGTTCCAGGTTACCCTGGTCTCCGGATCACACTTGGGTTGGGCTTGGAGCTGCTCTGAGCCAGCACCCCAGCTGGTGTACTCTTGGCATCGACAGATTAAATAAAAATGTCCAGCTGGGTGGTGATGGTGCACATCTTTGATCCTAGCTCTCAGGAGGCAGAAGCAGGCAGATTTCTGAGTTCAAGGCCAGCCTGGTCTACAGAGCAAGTTCCAGGACAGCCAGGGCTATACAGAGAAACCCTGTCTCCAAAAACCAAGACAGAACAAAAACAACAACAAAAGGTGTTCAAACACAAGGACCAGGAAGCTCCAGCCATGCTGGCTGAGCCATGACTATGACAGAGCAAGATGAGATGTCCCCCTAGTGTCCTGATGTGGCCCTGTTGGTCAGCCCTCATGGTGGGTTGTGCATGAGAGGGATCCTGGGATCATGTAGCCCTGGGGGTCACTCAAGTATTCCCACTCCTCACCCCTGCTGGTTATGGGTGGATGTATCAGAGCGACCCTGGGACTGTGTAGTCCCCAGGGGAATGCTCCAGGCACCCCTCACGCTCTGGCGAGTCGGCTTAATACAGTCAAACACATCTACCCTCAGGACCCCTTCGATGCAGCTGGGTATTACCAGCTGGCGCTGGCAGCGGCCGTGGACCTGGGCCACAAGAAGGCTCAGCTGAAGATCTACACGCGCCTGGCCACCATCTACCACCACTTCCTCATGGACCGTGAGATGTCCCTCTTCTTCTACCAAAAAGCAAGGACCTTTGCCTCAGAACTGAACCTCCGGAGGGCCAACCTGATTCCCCAGCGCTTCTGTGGCCGGGCACCCTGGCTGGCCCCTGGCCACCCATCCTGACAACCTGAGAAGGGGCATATACAAAGGGACTCTTCCTCTTCTTGGGGTGTGGGCAACTTATCATTATTATTATTATTATTAATTATTTTGCTGAGGGTTGGGGGGGCACTGAAGGACCAAACAGTAGTAAATATTTTTCAGCAACTCTGGCATCGTCTAGGTGGGTGATATGCCTCCCCAGCAGCCTGGGCTCCGCCCCATTCCCAGCCCCCTGCCCATCCTTTCCTGGACCCACACAGCAGCCTAGCCCCATCTGCAGTGAGGACTGAATCCAGCAGGCATTGGCAAGGCCTCCTGCTGGCTCTCTCTTGGTGTGGCCTTGACAAATCACCACTTGGAAGTTCTCCATCCCCTTGTCTACCAAAGGTAAGGTGATGGCAGTTCCTCAGCAGAACCTAAGGTGACTCTCCTCTCTGCTCACCTGTGTACATGACACAAGCCTGCATTGTTCATCCTCACGGTACCTGCCTGAGAGGAGTTCAGGACATGATGGCCTCCACTGGCAGCGGAAGATGTGGAGACCCAGATTATCCATTACCACAGGGCAGGGAGGAACTGAGCCCCAGAATACAGTGACCTCCCTGCCAGCCTGCCCCAAAGGACATGGCACCTTTCGTCCTGAGAGCAGCGTGTGAACCTCTTCATCCCTGATGGTGTCAGGAGAGCCATGGGCCTGGAAAATGGGGTGGCCTCATGGGAGCAGAGAACTCCCCAGCCCTGAGATTGCCTGCTCCCCTCTGGCCTCTGCTGTCACCTAGCCCCCAAGACCTCTGGAGTCTCCAGCCCAGGAATAAGAATTAGATAATATCGTTGTTAAGCTGTAAGTGACCTGTAGTGCTCCAAGCCCCTCCTTCAGTCATGTTTAAATAAGTGAAATTTCTCACCTTAATGGCTTCTGATGACACCGAGTGTCACGGTGTCCCGCAGACCCCATGTATCCCAGAACACTGTACTCTCCACAAGTCCCCCTTTAAAACAAATACTGCAGGGCTGGAGAGATGGCTCAGCGGTTAAGAGCGCTAACTGGTCTTCCGAAGGTCCTGAGTTCAAATCCCAGCAACCACATGGTGGCTCACAACCATCCATAATGAAATCTGGTGCCCTCTTCTGGTGCATCTGAAGACAGCTATAGTGTACTTAGATATAATAATAAATCTTAAAAAAAAACAAACAAAAAACAAATACTGCAGGCAGAAACTGGGGTGTCCACTCCACACAACCTCGCTGGACACTGAGGAGTCTTGTTTGCCTTTCAAAGCCCCCCCCCCTCAAAGCAAATGTTTCTCCCTATCTCCCCACCAGGGATCAGCAGAGAACTTTCCAGAACCAGTTCCTCCCCCACCCAAGCCCTTTGCCTGTGGGTTAGAATGGTGTTCCACATCCGGCCAGTGCTCAGGCCGCGGGGTGAGGCAGACGCAGGGAACTTGACTGCACCTCATGCTGCTGCTGAGCAGGCGTCAGGCTGTGAGAAGGCATGGGGCCTTGTTTCCGGGGTGGGGGGTGGGGGGTGGGGGGTGGGGAAGGGTTGTCTGGAGTCCCTGGGGAACCGGTAGGGCCAGGCTGGTGGGTGGCTGGGCTGCAAGGCGGCCAAGGACGACCAGGTTCTCAGTCTTGGGCACCGCTGGATATGGAGAAAGAGCTGGGAACAGGGTAGAGGCCAGGTCCCACAGAGACGACAGTCCTTGACTTAGTCAGTCAGCTGCTTGGCTTGATGGAGATCATGTCAGGAAGCACAGAAAGATTTCCTGCGGGAGACTAGACGCAGCTCTTTAGAGGAAGACCTGCTCCACTGCTCCAGCACGGTGGATCCAGACGAGAAGAGGCAGTCCATGGGTTGAAAGCATTTATTGTTGGTGGAGAGCTGTGATCAGTGAAACCATACCCGTTTCCCTGCCTCTACTAACCTCAGGCCCGCCCTGAGAAACGGGTTGAGAAGTTGAGGCTGGCCATGACCATGTGGGGGGCAGGGGGAGAAAAGCCCAAGAGGGTAAGAGAGCAGCAAGCAGGAAAGAGGAATAAGAGAGGCAAGAGCGTAAGAGAGAAGGGGGCGGGGAAGCAGTCCCTTTTAGAGTGGGCCAGGCCTACCTAGCTGTTGCCAGGTAATCCTGTGGAGGAGCATACCTGGCTGTTGCCAGGTATCTGGGGATGGAGTCCAGATAGAATACCAGGGATTTGAGGCATTGCCCTATGTGACTGATGGCCACAGAATTATGGAGCACTGAGGCCTGTATCAGGAGCCTAGTGTCTGAGAGCGTGGCAAAAGGCCTTCTGTCCCTTGCAGGAACACCTGCTGGGTCACCAGGATTTAAACCTAGCTCAACCAGAACACAGGCTGCCTTTCACGGTCCCACACTAGCCAGCTGCTGACTGTCCCATTCTTGGGTGGGTTGGGCCACAGGGGGAGGGGTGCTGAAGATAAAAGGTAGTGGTGGCCCACTCTGCGTTCAGCCAGAGTTGTCGTGGTAAGTAAGTAAAGGACACTTGGGTGAGGTCATCACCTGCCAGCCAGTCTGCAGGTTGTCAGCCACTAGGTGTCCTCGGCTGCCAGCTACCTCAGGGTGCAGGGCCTTTGGGGGTAAATCTCTCTGAGCCCAGGTAGGTCCGCCCTGAAACAAAGCGGTTGCCTTAGGGCCGAGGTGAGACTTGCTCAAGGTGAGGATGCTCGAGGGCTTTAGGGTGCTCCCCGGGCTGGCCCTGCCACAGGGCTGTTTCCTATTAGGATTCTCATGAGCCCTGGGCATCCCACAGCCATGCCATGCTATACCATGGTTAAGTAACAAAGGACACCGTCTTAACCTCCCAGACCCTCTGTCCCATTGTCTGGCCCAACCTTGACCTCCTGCGAATGACAGGGGGAAGACAACATGGGGACAGAG
Organism: Apodemus agrarius; assembly: GCA_964023405.1. Taxonomy (NCBI): domain Eukaryota; kingdom Metazoa; phylum Chordata; class Mammalia; order Rodentia; family Muridae; genus Apodemus; species Apodemus agrarius. The sequence goes on from OZ030016.1 coordinate 72,351,836, forward strand.
CCACCTGAAGAATCTGCCAAGGCAGGAGTGGGTGGTGGAAGCTGAGCCTGGTGCACTCCTTACCGCTCTCCCATTAGCACGGGTCCAGGATCTCCTGTGGCCTGTCGAAGCTGCAGCAGCCTGCAGGCCCATTGCCCAGGAGCTTCAGACGGAGGCCCAGTGTCTCCCAAGTCTATGCGACTACCTCCCTTCACACGTGACCTGACTGAGGCCATGAGCCCCATCCTGGTGGGGCTATATTCACGCTCTTGGGACCACAGTTACTCTATACCAGCTTTGTCCCAGGACAGATAGATGCAGGTGTTGAAGGAGCTGAGAAGCTTCGGGGTCAGAATCACAGAGACCCTCTGTGTGACCTGAGACTCTTGGGGGTCAGGATCCCAGGGACCCTCTGTGTGACCTGAGATGCTTGAGGGTCAGGATTCCAGGGACCCTCTGTGTGACCTGAGACGCTTGGGGGTCAAGATCCCAGGGACTCTCTGTGTGACCTGAGACACTTGGGGGTCAGGATCCCAGGGACCCTCTTGTGACCTGAGCCAGAGCTTCAGGTTGCTCTAGTGGGCAAATGGCATCCACTTGGGCCTTCCCTGCTCACTGTGACATTTCTACAAAGCCAGTCCTTTTGGTCAGACGTGGGTTGACAGCCTGTGTTCTAGGGAGGCGGGAATTCTAGGCTTGTATCTCTAAAGACCTGAGGCGGTGGCTCTTGGAGGTCAAGGCTGCCTCTGTGACCCAGTCAGCAGGGTGAGAACATCTCAGTGGGGACCTATCAGTCTGGCAGACTTAGTGGGAGGGGGGACTTCCTCTGTCTGAGGACAGAGACAGGCTCGCCCTAGGAGAGTAGTGAGTACTGACTCCTCAGCCGTGTTTCCCCGTTCCCAGAACTGCCATAACTCTTCTCACTTCGCATCATGCCTGCCTCAGGGGCCTGGAAAAGGACCATTGAACAATGAACTCACTCTGGATGAGCACTTCTAGAGCAGAGCCCAGCATAAAGGCCTCAACAAACAGCCGTATTCAGAGATGACGGTGGACACACCCGTTCCCAGCATGGCCTGTGCTGGGGCCAAGAGAAGCTAGTCTAGCCCTGACCTCAGCAGTTGAGGATTCCTTCCCCCTCTAGGGGATAAGGATCCGGGACTCTGCGGTGGGGGGGGGAGGGACGACAGACAGATCAAGCAAGCAGCAGAGAGGACTCAGGTCCATGTTGGCTCTCAGCCATCAACAGCGGTGCAGCCACCTGAGCTGAGAATTCTCCCATTGCCGGTAGGGGCGTGAGAAAAATCCACTTAAGTCAAAGCAGGTGCCCTCACCCATCTCCCAACTGTGCCGCCCTGGGAACCGTGGCATCAGCACGAAGGTCTCACGGGGTGCAGCAACATCCAGGTCACATGGCTCTGATCAAGTCAGCCCTCCCTTGGGTCCTGGTCCGTCTCTGAAACACCGAAGTCCATCTCAGACATGATCATGGGAAACATAAGAGGGTGTGACCCCCACCCCCCACCCCATGACTACTCCTGTCACTTGTATTTTACTGCAAAAAAGCGTAATGGAGACACCACCACACAGGGCCATGAGCAGCTCATGCTCCTGGCTTATGAGCGCTTACCTACCCCACGTGACCTTGTGCCAATAGCTCCTTCACAAGCTGGCCCTGCTTTCCACCCCCTCTTGTTTAGTTTCTTGTTCCTGAACACCCCATAGCAGCAGTCATAGGGGGCTGTCTCACCCCGCTCTCCTGGCTCTTTTCTCTCTTAGACCTAAGATGGGTCTCCACTACCACCTGCCATGGCTCTCACAGGCTGGCTCAGAGGAGCCCACTCTTTGCAGAGGCCATCTGTGAGGAGGTCAGGAGGTCTCCCGGAGGCAGGAGATGTGGGACGTTCCAGATAAGGCGGGGAACAGGCCCTGGGAGCTCAGGAGGGAGGTGGCTGGGCAGAGGATCCCAGTCCAAGCTCCTGTGCCATGCCCACAGCAGCCTGAGCAGCAGAACTTGTGAGGCCCGGGGGCTCTCGAGGAGTCCAGCCACCTGTGCTGGCAGTATCATCCCGGTCCCTGCATCCATGTTCAATGTGTGGGATGGAGGGGGTGTCCTGTTCCTCACTCCAACAAGGATACAGGAAGGGAGCTGGGGACACTTGAATAACACAGACCATCACCCACCTGAAAAGATGGGCTTGTGAGAACCTCATTTGCAAGGCAGAAGTTGGTACCTTGGCATCTCCAGGGACGCTCGCTCTCTGGCTGGGTGACTTCAAGCAGAGAGGTACAAGGAGGATATGAAAGCAGGGATGGGGAGTAAGGCAGGGTAGAGGCAGAGGAGTGAGGGTGGCAGAAGCTTGTGGGCAAGGTGATGGGTGACTCATAGCCGCTGTGAAGGGGTGGGCTCCATATCACAGTGGGGGATGGGCATGGCTTGGAGAGGTTATTCCCTTTGCAGAGTTCATAGGGTCCCATAGGTCCCAGGCACAGGCAGTGTCTGCAAACATTTCCCTTTGACAGATGCTTCAAGGCATCTCCTTCTCTTCACCCCTGCACCTGAACTGCTGTGTGCCCACAATCACAGATGGTCAGGATCCACAGAGTCAGCGGGGAGCCACTGTGTCCCCTGTGTGCCCCTGGGGTCTTGCGTCATCATCTGATATTCATGTGGAGGGGCTCCTCCGGCCCTGAGTAGTGTTGCAGCCTCTTGATGACAGTGTGGTACTGGGTTCCTCAGCTCCCTCCTCTGCGACTTCAGAAAGACCCGGGAAGCATTGCTTCAGCAGGCAGGTCTGAGGACCCAGTCAAACAGGGTCTCCCGCAACCAGCAGCTCCCAGATCACCCACTAAGGTGCCAGCCCCTTGCCAGATGGGAGCCGTCTAACTCAGATAAGGGCACGATCAGAGTACACGTCGAAACCCAAATGGATCAGACAAGGGAGCCCAAAGGTTTCCTCTTGGGTCCTTTCACAGCGGGTCACAGGCTCAGATGATGGGTCCGAAAGGGAAGGATGAAGTAGCTGCTGTCAGAGAAGCCGTGTGGCAGACCTCTGTGCTTTCCTCCAAACCCAGTTCTGATGCTCCCTCTTCAGAGCCTCCCTGCCTGGCGCACAGAGTCAAAGCGCTCCCTACTTCTCAGCAGTGTACAGATCTTTTCGGCTCTACATGGTCAGCCTCATCAGTGCCTTTGACAGAGGCTGCGTAAGGGTGAGGGATCCCAGGAGTCACACAGCTGTGGCTGCCCAGCCTCTGACTGTAGAGGTCCCGCACCAGAGGGGACCAGTCCACCTCTCCTCACCAGCAGCTAGTCACGGCTTACAGACCTCTGGTTCCCAGGCTCCATGCAGCTGCCTCCTGCCCCTGCAAGTCTTCCTACAAGCAGGACCACACCAGTGTTTGACCTGAGCTGCTCAGGCTCGTGGGTCAACTTCCTGCCATCTATGTGAGGTTGCAGCTAGGAACCGGGCAGGCAGGTACACGCACAAGCGTGTACCTATGTGTGTGTGTGTGTGTGTGTGTGTGTGTGTGTGTGTGTGTAGAGGACAGTTCTCAATTCCTCTCTGACCCTCCCCTGATTGTCTAGGCCTCTGCTGACCCCACCCACTAGGCCTGCTTCTTTTCTCTGTTTAAAAACCCACAAAATTCTACTGTGTGAGAAACCCATCTTTCCTATTGTGGCTGCTGTGACCCGGTTCTGTGGTCCAAATGGCTGATAAACAACAGGCCCTGGCTTCTGTCTGTCTGTCTGTAGGGCAAGGTGCAGTGAGCAAGGCATTCTGTGTCCCACACCCTTTACCCTCTCTACCTACTCCAGTCCTAAGTACCCCTCCTGTTTGGTACCCGTGATTTAAGGGGTCTGGGTCCTCCATATTGAACCATGACACCAGGATCAATTCCTTCTGACCAGTCATGGCAACCACACGAGCACCAGCCCTTCTCTCTGCCTGACACAGAGGGAGGAGATTCCCAGCCTCCATGAGGCTTTTCATACAGTCACAGGCTCTCCAGGCTGACAGGCCAACACACCCTTGACCATTTGTAGAATGACCAAACTCTGCATGTGGCTTTCCAGGCAGGCTGCCTTCCTCTCTGAGCCTTTGCTTCCTCCCCGGTTAAATCCCAGTCTGTGAACAGAAATATGTTCCAAAAGCCCACAGCGCTCTCTAGGGACTCTAGATGGGCCCAGCCTAAGGTCATTGTATGTTACTTTGTAGCGGTTCAGGGAACGTTCCCAATGTGTTGACACAACCCCGGTTGTAGGTCTGAGGGTCAGTCTGGGTTGTGCACAGTGATCAAAATGCTGGTGTAGCCCAGAAGACATAACGCCTCCCATGCAGGCAGACAGCAGGGCACGGGGCAGCGTGAGCCTCAGAAGCTGCGGCTCCGTGTGAACTTCAAACGCGTTGGACACTTAGATGTCGCCACCTCCCTGGAGACCCCAGCTCCTCCTCGGTTCTATTCACATAGCCCTGGGACTCAGGATGTGCTTGAGGGAGTCAGGAGTGAGGGGATAGAGGCGCAAGCAGGCAGGGGATTCCAGTCTGAGCTAGTGACTTCTGGCTGACCAGGAGCCTCAGGGCGTGCCTGCAGAACGGGCGAGAAGGGATTGATTAAGCGGCTGCCAGATGGAAGGGTTTGGAGCGTGAGCACACGCAGGCCAGGCGTCACGAGGGAGGGCGGGTGTCATGCTGATGGAGGAGCAGGAGTTTCCCTGGCTCTCTGTTCTGTACCCCAGGCCATGGCCTGAGCGTGTGTCTGTCCAGCACCATGCTCAGGAGTAGAGAGATGAAATGTCAAGATTCCTTTCAAGGTAACATTCAATATGGCGAGGATGCATCAAGATGGCACCTGCAGGAAGCGAACAGGCAGAGAAGTGAGGGGCACCCACTGGTGACACCCTCTCCCGGTTTGCCCTAGTCAGGGAGTCTCCTCCCTGCTGGGCTTTTGCTGGCCTCAGTCTGGGAGAGCCCTGGGCCAGGCAGGACAAACACCAGGCAAGCTTCCCCGGTTCCTCTCCCAGGGTTCTAGCTCCAGCCATGAACCTCTGCCTCAGGCTTCACCTCCCTGAGCCCCTTAGCCCTGGGGCACACAGCTCCCTGCTGGGGCACTGGTGTCCTTCTGTCTTCCAGGTGGCAGCCACCCAGACTCCACTGCCTGTCTTTGCCACCTCTGGGGTGGCTTTCATCTTCAAATCAGGACTACTTTAGAGAGGTCCTGTATGTCCTTCTCCCAGCGTCCCTCAAGACCACACGCTTCATGGCCACCAGGCTGCTGACCTTGTACTAGTTAGTGTCTGTGGCCCAGGGACGCTCCTCTTCCTGTCCACAACAGCCACAGTCTGTGGCTTCCTGGGGACAGACCGTGGCTGCTTCAACCTCAGTTTGGCACAGTTAGCAAGTTTTCAGTGGTTATGAGTGAATGCGCGGTGAGCCATCCTGTCCCAGCTGTCATGTGGACAGCACACAGGTCACAAGGCGATAGTTAGCCTTTAAGAAGTCTGCCATTCTGCATTCTCTGGAAGGATTTTGTTTGTGATTGTGATGTGCGTGCATGTTTGCTGTGTGTGTGTGTGTGTGTGTGTGTGTGTGTGTGTGTGTGAAGTTATCAGAGTGTCGGTGTCTTCTTTTGTTACCCACTTTATTTACTGAGTCAGAGCCTCTTATTGGACCAGAAGCTCCCCGATTGGGCAAGTCTCCCAAGCCAGCTTGATCCAGGCCGCCCTCGTCTCCACATCAGGAGCGCAGGGATTCCAGGGCGCCATCACGCCTCTCTAACTTTTTATGCGGGTGCTGGGACTCCACACCTCGATGCCCACACTTACATGGCAGGCACTCTACCCATCGAATCATCTCCCAGACGCTCCTGTGGGGATTTTTGACAAAAATCAAATTGAGAAGGAAAACAAAACTGGTCCTTGCTTTTGGGTGGCATTGGATGTATTCATTGTTCCTTGTGTCTCTAGCTCCGAATCTTCCAGCTTCTGTGAAATAAGCATGCATTTTGCACTACATAGTTTGTAATCGGAAAGAAGCAACTCTCTAAAAAGCATGTGATAAAATGGGAAGATTTTCAGGGTATCAAGCTTTTTTTTTTTTTTTTTTTTTTTTTTTTGGCTTTTCGAGACAGGGTTTCTCTGTGTAGTCCTGGCTGTCCTGGAACTCACTCTGTAGACCAGGCTGGCCTCGAACTCAGAAATCCGCCTGCCTCTGCCTCCCAAGTGCTGGGATTACAGGCATGCGCCACCACGCCCGGCTCAAACTTTTTAAAAGACTAAGAAATTGTAGGTATGTCAGTCAACACACACACACACACACACACACACACACACACAGATACACACTCATCTTTCTGCAGGACCCATCCCTTGATCTCTCCTATAGGATCCTCTTCTCAGACTCTTCCAGGATATATTGTCCCCTTTCCTAGTCCCTTGCTGGGTGCATAACCTTGTCCCCCTTTTGGCGAGGAGCTGACACTGCTGAATTGAGCAGCTCTGTCCCTGAGAAAGGATGACATCACATCAAAGGCACTTCCTGAGCACATGGGGACAGCTGAGGGACCCAGTGTGTGGAAGATGACAGGGACAGAGATGGGAAGTGTTGCTACTATGTTTCCAACCCAGTTCCCCGGTGAAAGAAAGCTCAACTCAGCGGTTAACAAAACAAGCTACAAGCCTAGATTGGGCAGGCCTCCCACTCCACTACTCTGTTTCAATCTACATTAATCCCATACAACTTGCGGAAACTCCAGGCCCCAAGCTTCTCTTCCTGCTGCCTCTATGTTTCTCTTTTTCCGTTTCTCTCCCTCCGTTTCTTCTCTTTCGTTGCTCCTCCTCTTCCTGTTTTATACCCCATAGCTCCTCCCCTAGACTCTCTGCTCCTCCCACTTTCCTCCTGCCCAATCATTGGCTCAAGCCTTTATTTGAAAAGTTAAGGTGGGGAGAAGGTTCACAAGGCTACTCCTCATCTGCAGCCCCTCTGAGGAGTGGAATTAACATCAAAATATGAGCCCAGGGCTATCCACAACAGGGAAGGCCTAGGACTTCTTGGGAAGCTGGTTTAATCTCCCACTACACAGCTGAGGTGACACAGGCTTGGATGGTGGTATCACTTATTGTGAAGCCCCCAGGTTGGGGGTGACATGGTTGTGATAGTCATGGGGTGTGTGAGCTCAGCTGTAGAACACTTCACTAAGTTGACAGCTCTGAATGCGGACCAGAAAACTGACCCTATCTGTGGTGGCTTGCATAGGAATGGTTCCCATAGACTCACGTGTTTGAGTGCTTGGCCCATAGGGAGTGGTACTATTGGGAGATGTGGCCTTGTTGGAGTGGGTGTGTCCTTGTTGGAGTGGGTGTGTCCTTGTTGGAGTGGGTGTGGCCTTGTTGGAGTGGGTGTGGCCATGTTGGAGGAAGTGTGTCACCGTGGAGGCAGACTTTGAGGTCTCATTTATGCTCAAGCTAGCCCTAGTGTTACAATCTCCTTCTGCTGCCTTCAGCTCAAGATGCAGAACTCTCAGTTTCTTCTCCAGCACCATGTCTGTTTGCACACTGCCATGCTTCCTGCTATGATGATAATAAACTAAGCCTCTGAAGTTGTAAGCCAGCCCCAGGAAGTGTTTTTCCCTCGTAAGAATTGCCATGGTCAGCCGGGCATGGTGGCGCACGCCTGTAATCCCAGCACTTGGGAGGCAGAGGCAGGCAGATTTCTGAGTTCGAGGCCAGCCTGGTCTACAAAGTGAGTTCCAGGACAGCCAGGGCTATACAGAGAAACCCTGTCTCGAAAAACCAAAAAAAAAAAAAAAAAAAAAAAAAAAAAGAATTGCCATGGTCATGGTGTCTCCTCACAGCTGGTGTGTGCTGTGATCCTCCTCTGACTGCGAGGAAAGGGCCTACTACAAGGACACCCCAAGAGCCACCGTGGAGCTGTGGGCCAGGCTGTCCCTCCTAGGGTTTGGTGAGGTGGTCACCAGTGGTCGACTGAAGGTCTGGCTGACCCGGATCATAGCCCACACCTCTGCCCACCACGGTCAACTTCAGTTCAGCTATCGTGCAAGCAAGTCCAAAGAGGCACACTGACCCCTGGGGTCCCCGCTGCCCTTCCTCCTCACCATGTCCCAGCCAGAAGAGCCCCTGCCTGTCTACTGTCCTGAAGGTTAAGAGCCCCTGTAGGCAGTGTTGGGTTCCTTCCAATTCAATGGGGTCACATTTGTGTCACATAAGAAGCCAGCTCTCTGCTGTTACCCCCACTCTGCCCCCTACACTCTCCCCTCCCCCACAGCACTCAGAGCAGCAGGCAGTAAGGTCAATGTTCTCCACGGCACCTCCCAGATGCCCCGGTGAGAGGAGCTAGTGCATTCTGCACTCACACCCCATCTCCCTAACCTTCACCCCTCTCACATAAGTCCCACTGCTGCCACACAAGGGGCTCAGCCTTGACTGCTCTATGTGGTCCGGACAAGCCACGGGGCAGCATGTCCTGAGTTCTGGGACTCACCAGGAGTGGAGACATGCCATTGGAGGGAGGATTGCAAATTTGGACAAGCACAGACAAAGGTTCGATGACAGTGGGGCTGTGATGGCTAGAACATTGCAGGCCACAGTTGACCTGACTTCTTCAGGGCAGCCCAGGGTCATGTGGGTCCAGAGACAATGTCTGTCACTGGGAGTTAGGGAGTCACCACCAAGACCAAATCATGAAGGTGGAGAAGAGTCCCACGTAAAGACAGTGAAGGGTATCACACAGGCGCATAGGACAAGGGAGATCACTGGAGGACCCTCATGGAGCCAGGAAGTAGAGAAGTAGACACTGGGGACCATGGCAGACACAGAGGGAGGGAAGGACCTGAGCTAAGGTTCCCAGAAGGCTTCAGAGCTTGTCCACAGCATGAGCCAGTCATGGAGACCTCAGTCGGGGCTTGTGGGAAGGAGATGCCTTTGAGGTGAAGTCACCCGCTGCCTGTGCTGTGTCTGCACACAGCTACCATGAGGGCCTGTGGTGACCCCAGCCAGAGCGCTGCAGGCAAGGGGCCCTTCTCTGACAGGGCGGCCACGGCAGCGGTGTGGCTAGAGCTTCCTGCTCACTGAACAAGAAAATTACAGGCCGAGGCTGGCGGGGACAGCCGTGCCGCTGCCAACACAGTCTGCTGGCGGGAGCAGTTGCCCCTCCGTGTCACAGCCTCTGGAGTGTGTCACTGACCACATCATGCTGGGGCATATGAGGTCAATAGGGCACTGGGTCTGAAGCTCCAGATGCCACCAAGGCCTCCCTGGGATGACTGTGGTAGAGGGCACTGCCAGATGGCATGCCCTCAGCGCATGCCCATGTCACCCTCTTCCAGGAGTAGGCATTCTACCACGCTCCACGCTGAGCGCAGGGCTGTCCAACTTACTGCCCTACAAACCCCTGACTGGGCCTGGGAAGAGAACCCCAGAGCCACTTGAGACAGCCCAGCCCTTGGCTCTTCCAGCAGGAGTCTGAATCCGGGGGGCCAGCTTGGTCCCCCACTGACCCTCAGTGGAGGCAGGAGGCTTGATCTTCACTTCTCTCCATTGTTCAGACTCCATGAGTCTGGCCTGCAGGATGAAGCAGGCAGGGCAGGGAAGAGGGCGGTCAAGCCCATTCCTTACTCTCCCCTCCCCCAGCCAGGAGCCCCAGCTGACACAGACAGTGCACAGCTCTGTGGCAGAGGCCTGACAGGTAGTATTCAGTCCGAACTGGGGTCCAGATTAAGCCTGTCTGATCCCTCACCACAGTTCAGCTCCTGGCTCCACAGAAGCAGGCCTGCGTTGGCCTTTGACCGTCATCACTGGGAGTGTGAGAGGTCATACTCTTAAGACGAGTGCTGGAAGACAAAAGGGCGGAGGGGGAGGGGTCCGCAATTCTCCTGAGATGCACTGAGACTGACACGTGTAAGGGAGGGAGAGGGGGAGGGAGGGCTGGAGGGAGATGACTTAATCCACACTCAGAGACTGTGGCTGAACACGTGACAGTGGCTACGTTAAGGAGGCTGGTTGGTTCCCAGCTCCAGAGGCCAGAGCTTCAAGGTGTGCCGGTGGTGTCTGCTGGTGTCCGCCGAGGCCTTGTGATATGCTGGGATGTGCTCTGGGCAGGACATGATGAGACAGAGCAAACTCCGAGCTCAGGACTCTTCCCCTCCGCGTGGACGGCCACTAAGGCTGTCCAAGGACCCCGTCCTCACGAGGGCATCAATTCCCAATCTCCCTTCGAAGGCACAGCCTTTTCTCATCCTGCCAATCTGGCTTAAGGGATGAAGTTTCCAGTATGTGAAGAAGTTTAAAAGGGCAGGCAGGGCACTGCAAAAGGGCCAAGCAGAGGTACAATGTGCTGACCCGGGACGCTGAGCACAGGGGCATTTTTTTTTTTAAAAACTCAGCAATTGACCCAGAATGGAGAGTCTGGAACACAGTGGCATCAGTGGGCAGCTGCAAGGCGGGAGGCTTGCATGCAGCCTTTGGACATGGCGGAGAAGGTGAAGTGGGCTGGAGCGGGAACAGCCGTACAGAATGGCTGTGAGCCTGGCAGAGCATAGACCCGATCCCACATCCAAGAAGAGGCGGTGGGGAGAAGGCTGGAGCTTCTGCAGCTGTACAGAGCAGGTGAGGTAGCCTAAGGCACACCAAGAAATCAGAGGACAGAGGTGTGTGTGTGTGTGTGTGTGTGTGTGTGTGTGTGTGTGTGTCTCCAAAGAGAGGAGGTCTGTGGTGCTGTCCAAGAAGCAATCTGAGCTTCTGTTTCCTCCCTGAAGGTATCTGCAGTCCCATATTCTTGAAGCGCTGTCCACTATTTGCAGGTATGGGGACAACTGCAGTGTCCACCGACTATAGAGAGCCGTATTGAGGTGCCATGCCACCTGGCAGGAGCTTGACATTGACCAAGGTGAAGTTCCTCTCCCACCCTTTGAGTGGGAACTCCTGTGCTAGCCACTACCCCTCCACCTAGGGTGGAGCACTCAGACGAAGGTGAAGCCCATTGTTCTCCAAGGACCTGCAGTTTACTGAGAGGCACTAGCCACCTGACACTAGCCACCTGCGCACCATGGGAACTGGTTCTGTGAGAGTTTCCAGCCTTTGGGGGAAGGGTTCCCCCACCCCGCCTATATATATATTTGGAGACCACCATTAAACTTTGAGCCTTGATCAGGAAATCTGTCTTGGCTTCATGTTTCTCTCGCCACTCCGTTCTATCCCCAGCTTTCCTTGCACGTAACCCGGTAACCCGTTTGATATAACTGCTGGCAGTTACACTCGACAGGCAAGTAAAGGAAACGTGGTGTGAACACGCCGCAGAATACTATTCAGCCACAAAGGAGGAAATAACGACACAGATAATGACACAGAGGAACCTGGGCGACTGAAGAGAAAGCTGGGCATTGGAGGGCAAGGATGGTGTGTTGTCACTCCTGGGTCTTTAAGAAGGCTGATGTCACTGCACCAGAGAACAGATGGTGGTGACAAAGCCTGGGGATTGGGAGGCAAGGGATGAAGCAGTGCTGGTTTAAGGACCAGCAGACAGACAGGAAGTACAAGGTCCGGAGACTTTCACTAGCAGGGAATCGCAGTTAACAACATTGTAGACTTCAAATGACCAACTGTAGTTTCAGTTGATGTCTTATCAGAAAGCAACAGGGAGTGAGGCAATGACCATGTTGACACACTGCTCACACCGAGGGAAGCATCGCTATATGCTAGAGTGATTTGTTGATCAAAAATAGCCAGATACGGTGGCTCACACCAATAACCTCAACCCTGGAGAGGCACAGGATAGTCAAGCTTGTGGCCATCCTGGGACTCAGAAAGATTTTTTTTTAAACTAATATCCTCCCTGATCAGTTGTTGGCTCTGACAGACCTGGGGATGGGGATTAGTGTGCAGTTGTGTACTCGCTGATAAGCTCACCAATAGACACGTCCCCATGGTCACACAGATGGCCCTTGTTAAATCAGTGCGTCACAAAACAAGAAGACGTGAAAGGGGGAAAGGGATCTGTGGGAGGAGGGAGGCTGACTGGGGTGGGCGAAGGAGAGCAGGGATGGGACTGGAAGTCATCGCGATGCTTATATAAATATGTGAACTTGCCAGAGAACAAACTAACTAGGAGAAAGCTAACGAGATCAACATTGTAAATAATGTCTTTTAACTAAAGGACATATAATCCAGGAAGAAAGCAATGTGGGGGGGGGGCCCAGTGGAGCATCCCGGGGAGTGCAGGGTTAGCATGTTGAAGAAGTTTAGAGAGGTCACCACAGAGTCACTGCAGAGAGGAAGGACAGTCTGTCAGGTTGGTGGCCATTGGCAATTGGTAAGCTCCTCCTTGGGATATGGGATGGCAGGGGAGAGCAACTGCTCAGAGTTCTCCAGAGAGGAAGAAAGAGGAGGAAAAGGAAGGCAGAGGACTTACAAGAACCTGCTAGAAGCCTACGCACTAAGTTTCAACCACCTAAGGAAGGATGAACATAGGCCCATGGCTGAAGAGGTGGAGGCCCAGGCCCGTAGCATCCTAGAAGTGAACCTATCAGAACTGCTGGAGAGGGTCAGGGAGCAGGTGACAGGGAGCAGAGGTGCCAAGACCAGCGGACAGGAAAGAATAGTGTTGGCCCAAAGGTGCTGGGAAAACCAGATACCTGCGTATAATCAAATGAAGCTGGACCTCTTACCTCACACCATAAACCCTTGCTCAAAACTAATGGTGAACCCAAAAGCAAGAGCTAGAGACAGAGATAGATCCCCTAAAGAAGCCAAAGGAACCAGAGGAACCATGGTCATGGCCAATCAAACAACAAGAATGGACAGATAACTCACAGCCCTCCTGAGTTCTGGGATTAAACATCTGTATCACCAAACTTACCAATGAATAAGAAGAGACATCTTTTCCAGAGACACAAGTGGCCAAAGGCATACAGAAGATATGGGGTGTTGTCTGCTCGCTGGAAAATGTAAACCGAAACCACAAGGAGACCCCACATCATAGCTACTAGAATGACAACAAAAGGTTTTTTTGTTTTGTTGCCTTTTTAATGGAAAATACCAAGAGTTGCTGAGGGTGTGGGGTGGATGGAGCCTCATGGTTTGGGTGGAAAGTGGTACAGATGTGGAAAAGCCTGGTGGTTCCTTAAGTGGTCAGGCATGGCATTACTACAGGGCTTAGTCATTCAACTCCTAGTTATGTTCTCAAGAGAATCAAGGACATAAGCCCACGTAAGACTTCACACAGGAATTCCACGGCAGCATTTTCTCATGAGAAGTGAAAAGTGAGGGGAAAACTCCAGCCATTAGCAGAAGAATGTACAAACACGTGTGGTCTAGACATGCAATGGAATATTATTCAGCCATGCAAAGGAATGGAGACGTACTGATTCCTGATCCCACAGTGCTGAACCTGCACATATGAGATTCTGGGAGAGAGGCAGACAGATGACCACAGGAAATATGATCCTATTCATGGGGAAAACTCAGAGCAGCAGCTAGCTAATTCACAGAGATAAGACCAGGGCCCGGGAGAGGGAGATGGCCAGCGTCAGCTTGCGGGTCTGGGGTTCTGTCATAATGAAAATATTCTAAATTTCATTGTAATGGTAACTTTATATTTCTATGAAGATGCCAAAAATGACCAGTCACATACTTTATTTGTTTTTTGTTTTTTTGTTTTTTTGAGACAGGGTTTCTCTGTGTAGTCCTGGCTGTCCTGGAACTCACTCTGTAGACCAGGCTGGCCTCGAACTCAGAAATCCACCTGCCTCTGCCTCCCAAGTGCTGGGATTACAGGCCCGGCACCACCACGCCCAGCTTTTCTTATTCTTATTATTTTTTTTTGTCACACACTTTAAAAAGGGGAGTTGAATAGGCAAATAGGTATTTGTGTACTAAGGGTTAAATGCTTCACCAGGGATGAGACGAGGTGGGGAGGGATGGGGTGAGAGAAATGAGAGAGAAGATGAGTGGGTAGGCTTAACTGAAACTAAGGAGATGTGAGCACCCCTTACAGAAACCCATTGCTTTGAAAGCTAATTTTAAATATATTTTTAAAAATTTGAATGGAGGTATCCTGAATAGGTGGACAATGGTGCTCCTAGAAGGTACCGATGATCAATTGAAAATTTCAGTACCAGGTGTGAGTTGTTAGTCAGGGAGGCCCCAGAGACTCCCAAAGCAGCCCAGGCTATTGATACTATTCTTTAGTTCCTACCATCATTGAATGGTAGGACCCAGTTGCTGGAGACACCATACGTTTTGAGTACAGGATATAGAGAAATCCACCTGGAGCTGACTAGAAAACTTCCTCCCTGCTGACTAGCCTTAGGAAGGCTACAGGGCAGTATTCAGTGTGCTGGGAGGTAGTGGGGACAGACATGGATGCTCTTACCCTGAAGCCAGCCCTGCACGCGGCAATACTGACCAGCCAGACAAGGTGTGCTCACAGGTGCAATTGCGGCATGGCTGTTATCAGAGTTGCCAGCTGTTTCTGATTGGACCTGAAGCCTGTCCCACGAGAGGGAATTCATGCCTGATCCTGTGACCTTGGTCAGAAGTCCACGGCTGGAGCATTCACAGACCCTAGATGGTGTTGTTGAATGAGCGTATTATAAAATTGCCTTCTAAACATTTATGTTTATAACCATATGTGAGTGCAGTTCCCACCCTAAATAACTGAAGCTTCTTTTTTGCAGTGGGCAGCAGTTCCTATAGAGACTCCTTGTGATGAACCAGCCTGACTCCATCTTAGGCTTAAGAGCCATCTTATAGTAAAAACAAACTAGACTCTTCCTGTTTATGATTAAACCATGGTTTCTTAAGGACTGGGCTGTGCCCCACCTGTCACCTTACCTACCAATGGTTCTGTACTCCATGCTCCAGGGATGGCAGTCATGTCTTTGCTTCAAAAAGTTATAAAGACCATTTGGCAACCCTACTTTGTTTCAAAAGGTTGTTATGACTACTTTGTTATGACTTATGACTACCTTGTTACATTCTGTTTCTGCAGACCCGCCCATTTTGCCTGGAAAATCCCTGATTTGGAAATCCCTACCCCTTGGCTATAAAAACCTAACCTTCCTCATGCCCAATGCTGACCTCTTGAACCCCACCTTTAGGGGGAGGCATCCCATGGTCATAAGTTAAAATGCCTGTTCGAATTGTTTGCTTTACTTAAGTAATTAATTAATTAGGCCATAAAGACTTGGGTTGGTGGTCTTTCTCCTCTCATCTTTTGGGTTAACAATAACTGGTCAAAGATGATCACACTCATCCTTCATAGAGCTCCTAGGAACAGCTAGCCGCTGCTCCTGCCCTTCTCAGCACCCCATGAGGGAGCTGCCAAAGGAGGAGCTGTAGACAATGTCTTAAATCATCACCCGTGCAGGGCCCACCCTGTGAGTCACCCACTAAGATGGGCTGAGGAACCTTATCACATGCCAGGTGTGGCCAGGGATGATCTTCAAGGTCCCCAAAGCCATGTTAGCTATGATCTCATCTGACATGACTCTGGGCTGCAGCAAGGGTCAGGCATAAGGGTCTGGAAGCCAAAGTCTAGCTCTGTTGTTCTGCTATGGCCAAGTAGAAGGGACAGTCTGGCGTGCCCAGGAGGGAGGCAGACCCTGGTTCACCCTGGCTGCAACCAGCTCTATGCTGGTCCATGGTGAAGATCAACAGCACATGGGAAGGGGAGAAACAGGCTGATGGGGCAGGATGGGTCAAGCCAGCCACCCACCACAGTTGGAGAGAGGGCATCAGAGACGAGCCGGCCACACTGTTGGATGACAAAGGCTGTCAAGTGCCTAGTGCGCTGCCCCTACCCTGGTGGATCATACAGGAGATGCCAGGCCCTTGGAGGTTAGAGGCCTGGGCTCACTCAGACTCTAGAGAAAGACCCAAGGTATCCTTGTGACTGAGTGAGAAATTGTCAAGGGCTAGGGCAGCAGGGGGAGCCACTGCCCTGCCTTTGCAGAAGACTCCCTGGAAGCTTCCAGAACAAAGACAGGGCCTGGAATGGACTCCCTCTTAGAAGAGAGGCTATAGCTGTGCTTATCCTTTAATTCCAAGCCTCACTTTCCCTTCTGTCCAGGTGACTGAAAGTATTGTCTGCAGCCAGGGTAAGGGTCGGGTCACGTGACCAAGGAGGATGCGTGACCCAGAGGGAAAAAGTTGGACTCGAGACCTCAGACAACGTGGATGTGAGTATAGCCTGTAACCCACTGTCTTTTTCCAGCCTCACTCTGAGGCCCCCATACCCACCCTAGGGGCAGGAGGGCACAGGGAACCTAATCAAACATGCGGCCAGCTTGCCATGACCAGCATTTACTGTAGAGCATTGTGCAAACCCTTGTTTACATCATTTCCCCATCTTCATTAGAGAAGTCTGGAGGGAGACCTGGCCTACACTTCTGTAATGCTTCCCCCCACATACACACCACACCACACCACCACTACCCCGCTCGTATATCACACGTACACTGCCGCTAGCCCCACCACCACCACCACTACTGAGTGCTCACACCAGGAACCCCACTTCCTTTCTTCCCAAACAACTCAGTCTGATGAGGCTACTCTGCTGCCTGGCCCCTGGGCTTTTCACAGACCTGGAACCTGACTGCTCCCCAGCCTTTCCTCCCCGGCCCTCCACCAACACCCATCCAAGGACCTGTGGCTTTATCAACCCGTGGAAGCAGAGGCGTTGCCATGGTGCACCATACCCTCCAGGGCTACCCATTCCTCGTGCTGTGGGGAACCCCAGCAGGCTAACAGCTTCCTGCCAGGACGCTCTGCTTTGAGCTCTTTCCCTCCAGTGCTGCCCACCAGGTTCCCCGGCCACTGGAGCTATGCAGTCCTTCAATCTAGGATCACCTCCTGGGGAGGCTCTGTTGGGTCCTCCAACTCCTGAAGCTCCAACCTCTGGCAACTTGACACCCTGCACCCTGCTACCTGGCCTGGCTCTGAAGTAGCTTGGCGAATGCAGAATGCACGAGGAGGCTCTGTGAGGTGCTGGGAGAGTTGAGCAGGTGCTTTCTGCTCCTGCGCCGCTGCCGTATAGGGGCACTTCCGCTGCTGTATAGGGGCACTTCCGCTGCTGTATAGGGGCACTTCCGCTGCTGTATAGGGGCACTTCCAAAGGCTCTGAGCTAGGAGGTGCTCAGTACTCCTTGTACAAGAAGCTGAGGGACAACGGGCAGCAACCAGAGTTCTAGATCTGAGAGAGCCCAGAACAGACCCCTGATGCAAGGCAGATGGGCCCCTCCCTAGCTGGGGGCCACACCCTCCAGCTGAAGATGGGAGGAAGAGAGGCACCCAGCTGCCTTCTAAGTACCTCCTCAATGTCCCCAGGTGGGGTGGTGCAGAGCAGGCGGGATCTAGGTTTGGGGCCTTGCTGAGCCTGGCTGCTCAGGATAGGCGAGTAGGAGTACCTCTGTCTCTCTGGCGGAGAGCTGGGGACAGAATTTGGACTAGTTCATGTCTCTGGGGTTGTGGTCAGGTCCCTGGCTAGGACTGCGGTATTCCGACGCAGCTCCCTTTCCCCATGCCCTCATCCTGGGCCGGCAGACCTGCCACCCAAAGTGCACACCAGGCAAGCAGGGAGCAGGAGGCGCCGGGTGGGTCCCCACCAGCCGGGGCGGGGTCCCGTGGGGCAGGGGCGGGGCTGGCGGCGGGCAGGGCCGCCCCTTCCAGAGAGGGCGGACTGCCCTGGCCTTTAAGCGCCTGCTGACGCTCATCTGAGAGAGGCCACGGTCAGTCCCCACACCATGCCCTGTTTGCGCTCCCAGACAGAGTGCGCTTGAGCCGTCCGGGCCTCGGTGTCCCCGCGAAGTCTTGCGCCGCCGCCGCTTCTCCGTGATGCAGGCGCGCCCGCTGCTCCCCGCCACGCTGGCCACGCTGGCCACGCTAGCTGTGTTGGCGCTGGCCCGGGAGCTCCCGGCGGCTCCGTGTCCTGCGCGCTGCGACGTGTCGCGCTGTCCGAGCCCTCGCTGCCCTGGGGGCTATGTGCCTGACCTCTGCAACTGCTGCCTGGTGTGCGCTGCCAGCGAGGGCGAGCCCTGCGGCCGCCCCCTAGACTCACCGTGCGGGGACAGTCTGGAGTGCGTGCGCGGCGTGTGCCGCTGCCGTTGGACCCACACCGTGTGTGGCACAGACGGGCACACTTATGCCGACGTATGCGCGCTGCAGGCCGCCAGCCGTCGTGCGTTGCAGATCTCCGGGACTCCGGTGCGCCAGCTGCAGAAGGGTGCCTGCCCCTCTGGTAAGCTCCACCAGGAATCCTAAAAGCCTTGCTCTGAGGAAACTGAGGCCCAAGGGGAATCTACCCACTTCCACTAGGCAGCCTTTTAAGAATAGTTCAGACAACCCTCTGGCCTTCTAGATGGGGAAACTGAGGCCCCAAGAGGTAAATGTCCCCAATGTCACAAACAAGTTAGAATTAATGCCTAGTGTGGCAGCCTGGTAGCGTCTGGTGGGCTGTGAGGCACAGACCCAGCCACACTCCTGTTTCTTAGCGTCCTCGGGTGACTTAGAAGGGAATGAGCGGCAAGCAATCTTTCCCGGTCTCTGTCTTCAGCTTCTGCTCTGTTCTCTTCTGTCAGGGTGTGCTGGGTGCTGGTTCTGTGCCCATCTGGGGCCCTTACTGTCTGAGAGGCAGAGGGATCAGGGTGGCCAGACACCTGCATTGCTCTGCTCCTGTCTTGGTCGTGTTTGGTGGGCCCTTCCCTGGTCTCCCACGTGACAGATACTGATAGCATCAGGCTCTAGGCAGAGACGGGCAGGGATGGAGGTGGATTTCCCTCTTTACAGATTGAGCCATTTGTTAAAAAAAAAAAAGTCTGTTCTGTGCCTGACCGTCCCTTAACTGGAAATAGTGCCTGGCATGAAGCACATGAAGCAGACCTTCTGGTACCCTTGAGACTTCTAGACTGTGGAGGGCACAGAGGTATGGAGAGAGAGAGGAATTCAGCCTGCGGATCAGGCAGGCATCCATTGCTCAGAATGACAGAACTGCTGTGGGTGTTGGCAGGACCGTAGGCTTCATAGACCCACTGTCCTGCCCTCGGTTGATTGCTTCATTGTGTTCTGGGTACTCGGCTATGAATGGGCTGACGTCAGGCCTGGGAGAGAGCCCTGCACGGAATATTTAGCCCCGGGACAAGGCATGCCGAGTCCCAGCGTTACTTCCTGTGCTGGGTGTACTGTTGCTGCTTCAGGATGAGCAATCCTCCCCCAAGAGAGGTGCTGAGTTGGGACGGTAAATGGGGCTCCCTGGCAAGGATGGGGGAGAGTGCAGAGGCCTGGGCAGAGCAGAGACCAAGATCTGATCTAGAACACTGGCCACCATCAAAACTCAAGCTGCCAAGGAGCTGGCGGGTACCGTAGCCGAAGAGGAAGGACACATTATCAGAGATGTTAACAAGCCAGGGTCTGCCATCCATCCTCCCAGGGCCAATTAAAGCAATGCGGCCACACTGGGAAAAGGAGCGAAAGGGTCCGGTGACAGCCCCCCACGTCCATCGAGGGGTCCTGACATGAGATTTAGGTTTAAATCGAGGGACAGTGGTATGGCTGACCGAGCAGCTCCCATCCATCCTTGACCCGTAGCTCCAGTCTCTTCACCATCTCAGTCGTCTGGTAGCCAGAGGGAGGGCCACAAGTGTCCTTCCCAATGTCTTCATTCAGTCCTGTCAGGATGGTTACAGCTAGACAGAGCCAGTGACCTTGAACCTGACACCTGTCCGTTGCCCGCTTTGGCCTGGATGTTCCAGGTTCTGCCTACTCCAGGGTCGCCATTCGCATGGGCTGCAATCTCCTGATGCTCAGAAGCTTCCCATGCTGGCGTGAGTGCCAGCCTCGCCCCTGCTGATGGAGTCTGGCCCAGTTCCTGGTCAAGTACTCTCCAGAGATGGTGGCAGCCTCGCTGTCTCTAACTCCTCCTCCCAGCTCAGCTGACAGCACTGCCCCCAGGACACTGAGGTCTTAGCCTCTGTCCACGCGCCTGTCATCCCCTCTGTGATCACGCTCAGTAATCAGCCTCAGCACAAGCCACAAGGCCCAGATGCTCTGAACTCAGGCATGTGCCGGTCACAGGGAGACCTGAGGAGTCCCACTTGCAGGCAGGCGATGTCTGAGCAGGAGGTTGTGTAGCACTGGGGTCTCAGAACAGATCGGAGAGCAGAGGGAAGCAAGCCAACACTGACCGGTGATGGCTTCCACCTTTCTCATCCTCCTGCCTCACTTTACCTGGCAGCCAGGTGACCCTGGTCAGTCTATCCTGCACGTTACCAACAAGACATCCTCCATAACCCCCTACAATTACCTGGACTCTCAGGCCCTGTTTCTGCCAACACACACACACACAAACACACACACACACACACACACACACACACCTCCACTACCATCTTCTGCTACCTTCTCATCCTCTGGCCACCTTATTGGTTTCCCTTCCTCCTACCTCAGAGCCTTTGCACATGCTCTGCCCACTGGCCACAGTTGCCCCCTCATCCTTCACCTGGCAGGATTCCTCTTCCTGGACTCAGATGTCCTACCACCCAGAGCTGGCTTCCCTAACCACTGTGCCTCATTGCTAGATCTGTACCCCTGTCCGTTGACCTGTCTGTTTTCTCTGCTTCTTGCTCACCCTGCGCCTCGTGGCAGGGGTGGATGCAGCACCTGGTTGCACACAGTAGGTGATGTTATATAAATGTGTGGGCCCATGGGTCCCTGTAGCTCTCCTGGACCCTGTTAGATGGTTCCTTTGGGAGAGATGAAAGCTGTTTGGTCCCACCTGCATGTTAGAAAAGAATTCTCAAGAGAAGGGTCCCTTTGCTAGTATGACCTGCGCTCACGGGTCTGCTTATGCTGCTTACAGCTGCCTGCTGGCTCACCAGATTCAACGTTCCACAGTGGTAGACACTGTGGTGTAGTGTCTGTGGTGGTAGACACCCACATGTTACTGGGGCTCAGAGCTGGGAGCCCTGGGAAATTCCCACACAGATTTAATAGGCAGCTTAAGAAAAGATGTATGCATTTTATGTATGTGAGTACACTGTCGCTATCTTCAGACACACCAAGACACATCAGATCTCATTACAGATGGTTGTGAGCCACCACGTGGTTGCTGGGATTTGAACTCAGGGCCTCTGGGAGAGCAGACGACGGATACTCTTAATCACTAAGCCGTCTCTCCAGCTCCATTAGGCAGCTTTGAGCGTGCAAGGCCCTGGCAGCCTCTTCCAGCCTGTTTATTTAAGAGCTTTGTTGGCGTTTGTGTTCCCTCCCCTTAGCAGCTTCTAGGGGCTCGGAGTTGAGCATGTGAGACAAACCAGGCAAGAAGAAGTGTCCTGTATCTGTCCCTCTGCCCACTGGGACAGCAGAACTGGTCAGTGGTGTGGCTGTGCGTGGGGACTGGCAGGGTTCCAGTGGCTCCGTGTGTTTGGTGCTGGATAGGATTGTGGGTTATAACCTGGTACAAGGAGGAGCTCCATGACTGTGAGTTCAGAAGCTCTGTCCAAGCCTGATCCCTTTCTTCATCCGCCTCCAGGGCATGCCGAGGTGGCCACGGGGCTCTGTGAGGATAACACTACCTAGACAGAATGATCCTACACCATATCCTTCACCATCGAGAGTCTGCGTGTGCTCACTGGCCTATAGGTGCCCTGGAGACAGGGAGGCAGGCTTCCTGGCCTTCATTGTAGATCCCAGACCTATACAGATGTCACAGCCAACTGGGCAGGATATCTACAGCCTGGGGCTTTGAGGGAGGTGGCCACCAGAATTCCTAGGGTCAGGTGTCTCGGACTCCTCCCACAACCCCTGAAGCCTTTAGGAGTTCATCACAGAGAATAATGTTGGGGTACCTTATAAAGACAGGCTCTGATGCTGCAGTGTGTTACCCTAGGACTCTGAAAGTAAGGGGGAGCTTTCCCCAAGCCCTGGTCCCCCTGACTCCCTCCTGCTCGTCTGATATACTATAGTACTTGAGCCCATGAGATGGTGGCCACCCTGGAGGACACTGGTGAATAAGCTATAAGAAACAGTGAAGTCACAAGACCCTGTTCCTAGGGCTGCAGCAGCATGGCCAGACACGCATGCCTCAACTATACACATGACAGGCCTGGGCACCCCAAGCTGTGCCTGTGTATCCATGGTACCAGTGTAGCCTGCAGGCCACAGACACCTCCAGCTGAGGCTCTAGGACCTGAATAGCCAGATCCTGTACACAAGAGTCCTCACCTCCCGGGTCCCAGCTCCAGTCCCAGACTCTTGGGACCAGTGTCACTTGCCTTTGCACACACACAGTCCCTTTGTCACATGGACCAATCCTCCATTCCTCAAGGCCTAGGCCAAAAGTCACACTTGTTGCCTCACTGAGGGCCTCTCCAGAGCCGTACTCAGCCTTCCTAATGCCATGGACCTTTAGTACAGTTCCTCATGTTGTGGTGACCCCAACCGTAAAATTATTTTTGTTGCTGCTTCATAACCATAATTTTGCCACTGTTATGGATTATAACAGTGTATCTGATATGCAAGCTATATGATATGTGATCCTAAGGAGGTCACGACCCCTAGGTTGAGAACCACTGCTCCAGAGTATCCTCAGTACTTGGGTACCCAGGATGGGCTGGCCCTGGAAGTGAGCAGAGAGAGCTTCAGCCCTGCCCCAGCATGCCTGCCTAGGTGGCTGATCAGCTCACTGATTGCCCTTCTTTTTAAAGCTTGCCTGTCCCTAAGTGACCCATGTCTCCTGGCCACATGCATTAGTTTAAGATCCATCTGTCATACCCAGGGGGCAGTGCTGCGGTCTGTGGCCCTCAGACCCAGGTCGTGCCTACGGAATGGAAGATAGAGGAGGGCAGCTGCCCAGCCTGGAGCACACACACCACACACCACTTTTCTTTACAGCCACAGATCAGGGCACCAGCCTGGGTGCAAGGTACCACACACGACACCCCAGGCATAGGGCACCAGGCCCAGAGTCAGCCTCACTGGGCTCTCCAGAGCTGACACAGTGGCTGCTCTCTAGGTTGGGAGACAAGGCGTAGAGAGATCAGGTGGTCTGCCCAAGGTACACAGCCTCAACCTGGGCACATCCCAGCTCCGCGATGCTCCATGGGAGTGTGTGAGAGTTGGTTAGCTTCCAGACGATCCCAGCCTTGACCTGGGTTTGACTTGGGGCCAGCCGGGTGCCTCTGGCTGTGAAATTCCAGGCTCTGCTGGCGGAGCCAGCTCCTAGAGGAGGTGCTGCCTGCTCACGGGTGTGCCCTGAAGCTATTCTCAGTTCACAGAGGTTCCCAGCTCCGTCTGGAACGCCCCTCCACCTGTGACTGAGTGAGGAGGGGTAGCGAGCCCTGGCCCGTGTGGAGCGTCCGATGCTGCCTTCAGCCTCCCAGCGCCATCGCACAGGGAACACGTGCCGTGTCGAGATTTATTTGCCGTCCTGTGTTAGGCCTCACATTATACCAAGCCTGCACATTTGTCATCACGGCTGGCTGGTGACCCAGGGAGAGATGCCACGGTCGTCCCGCAGTAAGAAAACCCAGGCACGGTGAATTCGGGAGGCCTGGGAGACTTGTGGGGTCTTTCTGTTAGGAAGCAGGCAAGCTGGGGGGACACGGCTGGAGAGTCAGACATGGAGATCAGAGTCAGGCTCCTTTGTGTGTCAAGTGTGCTAACTGGGCTCCTGCACTCCGGGACATTTGGATCTCTGTTAACCACGAGGATGGAAACGTGCAGTAAACACCCTCAGGGACAGTGAAGGGTACCCCTGTGGTGTGTCTTGGTCATTCATTCATTCATTCATTCATTCACCCTATGTCTTTGTTTCTCCATCTCTTCCATGGCAGTTGTGACTGTCCAGAGCTTCCACACCACCCTGCTTGAGGGTCACCCACTGTCAGGGCATGCATGCTGGAGATGGAGCCCTGAGGTCATCTTCCCTCCCAGAGCCACTTCTTACAGTCCGCCTTGCTTCTTGAGGCCCCAGACACCTGGCCCCGATGGCTGCGCTCTGGGTCAGGCCGCTGAACCAAACTTCCGGGCCTTCAGAATCCGCTTATTTTTGAAAAACAACAAAAAACAAAAATATAGAGCCAACAGCTGGGTGTGCTGAGACTGCGGCCTTCAGAACTTGGCTGGGCCTGGCATGGGGGTGGGGCTGTTAAGAAACCCCAAATAAACAGAGCTGTTTCCTGGCCCAGCCAGACCAGTTCATGTGGGAAGCCTGTGGTGGGGGCTTGGGGCCCTCTCTGTGACTCATGGTGACTCATCTGAGACTGGGGCCAGATTAAAGGGCCATGCCTGTCACTCTTCGGGGCTCCCTGACCTGCAGCAGGGCTAGGCCTGCCATTCTAGGATGGCGTTCATACTCAGTCTCAGTTTTCTGGGCCATGGCTGCTGCTCTGCGGTAGGGGTTTCAAGCTGATGGCCAGGCTGAGCAGGTCCGGGCTGGTGGCTGTATCATCTTCTTCCCTCTTTCCAGGGAGCTCGTGGGGGCTGTGCGCTTGTGCAAGTCACTGCTGGGCTTGAGTGAGCCAAGCACGTCTCTGCTCTGAGTCGACAGAGCTGGGGAATGGGGCCATAGCTCTTTGGTTTTTCTGTGGTCCTGAGCGTGGAGAGCCAGCTGAAAGCAGGGCCCCTGCTGCAAGTCTTGACGTCTCCCCCACCCCATTGCCCACCATGCTGACAAGTCCCGGCTGACAAGGTCACGAAGGTCAGTCAGACCCTCCCTCTGGAATGACAAGTGGCCTACCAATGTCTGCTGACTGGCTGGAGCCTCCAGGTCAAAGCCCAAGCAGCCTGGGGACACTATCAGGCCTTGGCTCCTGCCTCAGCTCTACCACTACCCATAGTAGGCCTGGCAGGTCAGGGGGGCAGAGCCTGGGGAAAGTTCTGTGGGACCTGGAAGTGCTTTCGGCAGTAAAGCCTGCTGTCTGCGAGGAGGACAGAATTCCCTCCTCCTGGGTCACAGACGCACTGGGCCCAGGACTCAATCCACTTAGCCGGCCTCTCTGATCACCAGTCAGGGGCAGCAGATGGCCTTACCTGCACAGGAGACTTCTTCATGCACCCCAGGTTCCATCTGTCCCAACCCCGTTCACACGTCTCCATCCCCGGCTGGTTACTCACTGTCCCTCACTGCCTGTGGACACCAGGGCTGGGCTCACAAAGACTGTGGGCAGCTGTGCCTGGGTAAACCGCACTGTCTGGGCTAAGGAATGTTGTATAAGCCTCAGTTTCCCCACCTTTGCTGCTGCAGCTCCACTCCCCGCAGGCTGCCACCCGGAGGAGTCAGGGACATTGCCAGGAGGCTGTGTGTGGGGACAGCACTAGCCCATGATTTGTTCAGCGCCCAGGCTGTGCTCTGGACACAGCCCCCTTATGACTGCTGCTGTGGGCGTGTTTTCCTGGGATGGGGAATGTCACTATTTACATTCACGTCAGTTCACCCAGGCCCCACGAGGGGTCACCTTCAGTCCCACTTGTTAGATGGGAAAGTCAAGACCCAGAAAGGGTAATCGACTTGTTATAAGCCACACAGCTAAAGGACGGCGTGTCCAGCTGGCCCAGTTGTGTGCAGCTCCCAGTCCTGTGCTCACTTTAGACCCCAGGAACCTCTCTTAGGCACTGCCAAGCAGTGTGGTGTCAGAGACCGGGACCTGGAGGCTCATGTCACCCACATGCCTCGGGCCTGTGGTCCTGGCAAGCCACAGCCCTGTTGCTGATGGCGGCAGAAATCTGATCCAGTGATGAAGCTTCTGGGGCGTTCGAGTGCTGCTTGGCAAGGAGGCCTGGGCTACGGCCAAGCTGGACAAAGGCGGGGTTCTGTCCACTCAGGAATCTATAGCCCAGCCAATGAGGAAGGGCCTCACAGAGGCCGATGAGACGGCTCAGGAGAGGAGGCCTCAGCCCTTTCACTGTGCCCGTGTCTCTCAGCACACTGGCCCTCAGGCACGCAGAGCCCGATGATGATGATGATGGTCCTCTCTCCATCAGACCGCTGTTACAGGGATCCGGCAAGAGCCTCGTGGTGCTGGTCCCCAGCCTCAGTGCTGTGCTTCCCGGAGCAAAGATGCAAATTCTCTTAAGATTCCTGCCCAGGCCTGGGGAGTCCAATGGGGGAAAATGTGCAGTCTCAAATCTCAGAAGACCTAGTTAGCCATGCTCCAGGGACCCTTATCCCCAATGTCTGGGGAGCCCTGCATGTCTGAGAGATGGGGTACAAAGCATGCTGACATTGGCTCTGAGACCAGATATGGGTCTCCAGCAGGGCCTTTTCTGCCCTGGGCATAGGGGCTGCTGGAAACCAGCAGGTCTCACTGACACCCTTGGTCCTTCCTGCCAGCGCAGGTCTCCACCAGCTGACCAGTCCGAGGTACAAGTTCAACTTCATCGCCGACGTGGTGGAGAAGATCGCGCCAGCCGTGGTCCACATAGAGCTCTTTCTGAGGTGGGTGGGGCCCCTGCCCCCGAGTTTGCTCTGCAGCTTGCCAGTCATTCCCAGCTGTCTTGTTGCCTGCTGCCACCCAAACTAGAGCTGAATCCAGCAGCCAGGAGCGTAGTAAGGGACGGGGTGGGATGAGTAGCAACTGTTGAAACTTGGGGTGCCCGGGGGCTGAAAGTTAGCCTGAAGTGAGCATCTAGGAGTCTAGGAGTTGGAAACGGAACAGTCCCAGCTCAGTAGGACAACTGTCTAGATCAGGCGTGAGGGAGGATGTGCCAATCCTGAGTGGCGTCGGTGAATAGGGAAGCAGGTTTGTCCATGGGGAGGAAGCTTACTGTGGGATGTGTGGTCTAGCCTCCTGGAAGGATCTGTCTTCACACACAGGGGTGGGGACTCCTTCCGTCCTCCCACACCCCGTATTCTGTCCCAGAGATGTCTGTGCTGGAAGAGGAGGCCTGCCTTCTAGACACAGCAGCCAAGGCCCCATCACTCACATCCGGTCCTCGGGTCTCGATTTAGACCCCCCAGAGAGAGGCCGGTTACCAGGAGCCTCAGATCTCCAGACACAACAGTCTCCACCCTTCCTGCCCTGCAGCTGAGTGGTGAGGGCAGCTGGGCCGGAGGAGCCAGACAGGAGCCCACCTGATAGAGATCAGGGGCGCTGCTGACCCACTTATTAGTCTGGCTCTGGTATGGAGCTTCCCCGGGGTCAGTCACCATCCCTCCCTCTGTGCTCTGAGGCCGGCGACGTGTCAGCCTACTCGACCTCCTGCCCACTAACAGTGGCCACGGCCTCACAGTGGCGAGGTACCCAGCAAGGGAGGAGGATGAGCAGTACTCATCCAGGGTCTAGCCTGAGCTCTAGAGCATGTAGACTCTGAGTCTGTTTTCTCAAGTCAGCCTGGGGCCCCTACTCTAGGAGAAACGAGCCAGGTGTCTGCAGACTCGGTACCCATGAGACCCTTCTGCTCGTCGGATCCCTGCTGTGATTGACAGCTTTTCAAACCTATCCATTCCAAGGATTTTCCTGTAAACTCGTTCATGGTACTCTCCCGTGAGCCCAGAAGGCAGTTCTGAAGTCTCCCTGTCTGTCAGGAGGTAGGAACAGAGGCCTAAACTGAACACACACACACACACACACACACACACACACACACACACCACAAAAAATCTCACTCCCACAGCCCCCCACATCCTATACACATCCCACACCCTATACACACCAACCCTCTCTACCATACACACCACATACCACCTCACACACATCACACCACACACACACACACACACACACACACACACAAATCTTACTCCCACAGCCCCCCACATCCTATACACATCCCACACTCCATACGCACCAACCCTCTCTACCATACACACCACACACACACCACACCACACACACACACTCTCTCTCTCTCTCTCTCTCTCTCTCTATATATATATATATATATATATATATATATACACACACACACACACACACACACACACACACTACCTATACCACACACTCACACACACACACACACACACACACACACACACTCACACACACACACACACACACACACACACTATATATATATACTACACCCACACCCACACCCACACCCACACCCACACCCACACACCCTGGGGTAAAATCTGAAACTGTCATTGAGGAATTTACCAATGGATACACTAAGAGGCTCTCTCAGCAGAAAGGGTCTAAGGAGGGACTCTGTGTCTCTAAAGGGCCTGGGGCACAACCCCTGAGCTGGTCAATCACAGGCTAAGGCAGGTGGGCAGCAGTGACATCTGGCTGGAGCAGTTAAAACCTCATGGGCAGGTGAGGCCCAGGTAGGACAAACAGCCCAGGGCCTCCCGGCCGTTACCCTTCCCTGTGGGGTGCAGGTGCAGGGTTCTCCCGGTCCCTGTCTGCAGTTCTGAGAGGAGCTGGGTGTTCTCGGAGACACAGGGCTGGTAGACGGGAACTGGGCACAGACCCTGCAGTTCTCACGCGGGAAGCTAAGCAGCCAGCCACGGTGGGAACCCTGCTCTGCCCCGCCTCTTCCTGCCTGACTCCAGTCCTGCATGTTGGGGCCCACAGTCTCCCCTGAGAGCTTTGCACAGCGGCCTTTACCTGGGGCGAAGTCACAGAGCCTCGCCGAGCAGAAGCTTAGACAGTGGGGCACCCTGCCCCCGCCCTGGGGTTTGACTGAGGTCAGCAGGACACCACTCCAGATCCTGGGCTCCCTCTGAGCTTCTAGTGGTCCTGGGTGTCCTCGGATTGGAGGGTGTCCTTCCCACCTGCCTCCCACCGTCCCCCTGTGCCTCCCCCAGCTTCCTGTCTTCTCAAGATACGGATGCTTGGACGTAGGGCCGCACGCCATCAGAATGTCACAGCCCTGTCACACCTGCAGAGACCCACTTCCAAAGGAGCTCACACCACGGAGCTGTGGTGACGACTGGATCACATCTGTCTGGGGGACACTGACCCATGAACTTTGAACGCGTCTCTGGCTCCAGGGGGCACTTAGGATGTTTGTTGTTTTCCCTGGTCTTGCCAGGCTGAGGTGACATTTTGAAAAGACTTGACACCGTAGAGTGCCAGATACTTTGTGCTCCTTCACCTGCTTAGTGTCCTCAAGGCCCATGTCCTTTCCTGTGTTACCCTGAGGAAGGTCCCAAGGTGCACTAACCTTTTGCCCCATTCCATCCTGAAAGTAAAGGCGCCTTGAGCTGACAACCCATTTCACAGATGGGAAGACTGAGTTTCAGAGGGCTTACAGAGTCTGCCTGAGGGCAGCTCAGCTAGGTTGGACTGCAGTTAGAGTCCTGACTGTTTATCTCTAGGGCCCTGCTATCAGGCATTGGCGCCACTGTGGGCTGTTATATGCGGACACCAGTGATATTTTGTCTCACTGCAGCAAACTGCAGATCAGAGATGACGGTCACATCTTTATGGCCATGAACTAGATCTGGCTTCGGTGTTGGCAAGGCCACACCCGCAAGTGGCAGCCTCAGTTCAAACCCAGGTGGAGGGGGGAGTGGTCCCCCAAGCCTGTGTGCTCTTTCACCCCACATGGTTCTGCTCTCTCTACCACGTTGACTCCCCCATGCTGAATGTCCCCGCGCTTTCCTGCGCAGACACCCTCTGTTCGGCCGGAACGTGCCGCTGTCCAGTGGTTCGGGCTTCATCATGTCCGAAGCCGGTTTGATCGTCACCAACGCCCACGTGGTCTCCAGCTCCAGCACCGCCTCAGGCCGGCAGCAGCTAAAGGTGCAGCTGCAGAATGGGGACGCGTATGAGGCCACCATCCAGGACATCGACAAGAAGTCGGACATCGCCACTATCGTAATCCACCCCAAGGTGAGTGGGATGGCACGTACCCCTGCCTGTCCTAGCCCAGCCTTCCCATGGGATAGCAGGGACCCGAGGCCAGGGCCACTGGCCATGTCAGATAAGCAGTCCCTGAGCTGCCTCGCCCAAGGGGCCAACATCAGGAGCAAGCAGGACACAGGAGGGAAGGAACAGCACCCCACACCTCTCTACCTCTTCACTGTTCTAGCCAGATCCACACCCCTGTCCCTGTGGGCTGACGGACCCCACCTTTCCCCTCTGCGCCCACACTTACTCTGGCCACCAAGGCAGACCTGTGTCAGGGCCACAGGACCTACTATGGTCACTGGCGGCTCTGAGAAATCCAGGTGGTGGTGCTTGTTCTTGTCGGTGGCAGAGCCCTGGGAGGAAGGACCTGATCGACTCATCGCTTAGGACCTTACAGGGAGAAACGGGCCCTGGGGAGATTAGAATTCTCATCACCTGAAATCTGGGGGGAAATGGCTTCTCAGCGACGTTTGATCACACACCTAAGATCCCAGCTAACAGTGGCAGAGTCAGGCTGCCAGGCCTAGATGCAAGCCTTCCTCAGAGTGGTTTTTACTGCATCAGGGGTACCATTGCATGGTTCTGGGATGGTCACGAGGCGGGGGTTCCTGTATCCCTCGCACTCGCCATCAGATATGTCACTGCGCCTTCAGCTGGGGTCCGGTTCATAGTTTCCTTTAGCTGTCTGTGCGTCAGATGTCAGTCAAGTGGCTGAGTGGAGCCCAGCCCCTCCTGGATGCAGCTTCTCAGTGTCCTTGGTGACGGTTTGCAGAGCTCACTCCCAAGGTAGAGGATCCATAATGAGCCATCAGGATGCAGCCCCTCTACAGTTCTGAGCCTTGTCTGGGTGCATCCCTTCTTCACGAGAACACAGAAACTGAGGGCGGGAGCGGGGCACAGACTGGAGGGCTGAAGTGACAGGATCTCTTCACGCTATGGAGGCCCAACTTCTTTGTGAGCAGCGTGCAGTTCTGCTGTGCTCGGGGGATCGAGGCTAGGAGCGGCTCTGCGCTCAACCGTGTGCAGACGCAGGAAGCCGAGGGCAGTGAAGGATCGCACGGCTCTTCCATAGCTTCCATAAACCACTGCTTCAGGGCAAGAAGATTGCCCTGAGCTGACTGGAAGAGCGTGCCTGTCTTTCACTGGCAGCACAAGCATTGTGTGGCTCGGTAACACACACACACACACACACACACACACACACACACATACACACACACACACACACACACCTACCTCCCAGAGCCGCTGAAGCTCAGAACCTGTGCTCTGCTGCTCCCAAAAGAGATATGCACATAAGATGGCTCTTCAAGGCCACAAAGCAGAAGAGTCCGGTAGTTTAGTCTACAGACAGATGGGCTTTGCAGGCTCTGTGTAAAACAGTGTTCAGGTATTTCATGTGCCAGAGAGGGCCTCGGTTTCCCCGTGTATCTATAGCAAGGGATCAAGGATTCCAAACTAGGGTTCCCAGGTCCTTAGCAGGGCTCCAGGAAGTGACACAGCTCTATTGAGTGCAGCACACCAAGCCTGGTGGTAGCAAACTGTCACCAAATCTCAGGCTTAGCTGGGCGGTAAGTAGCACAAGCCTTTAATCCCAGCACGTGGGAGGCAGAGACAGGTGGATCTCTGTGAGTTTGAGGCCAGCCTCATCCTATATAGTTAGTTCTACGTTAGCTAGGGCTACACAGAGAGACCATGTGAAGGAAAGCAAATCCCTGGGCTCAAGGGTATCAGAGGCCAGGCCCAGCCTGGATGCTCTGTACCACCCCATGACAGACATTTCCAGCCTCCTAAGATGAGCCTTGGTTCTGTGGACTCCAGCCCCAGTCTCAGCCAGCTGCTGGCCTGGCCTGAGGGCTGTGAATAACCTCCCTCCTCGCCAGAAACCAGCCTGCCAGGATCCCTGTCTGTGGTCTGAACCTCTGTCCTCTCTCATACCCCTTTTCTTCTCCCAGAAAAAGCTCCCTGTGTTGCTGCTGGGTCACTCAGCCGACCTGCGGCCTGGCGAGTTTGTGGTGGCCATCGGCAGCCCCTTTGCCCTGCAGAACACCGTGACAACGGGCATTGTCAGCACTGCCCAGCGGGATGGCAAGGAGCTGGGTCTCCGGGACTCGGACATGGACTATATCCAGACAGACGCCATCATCAATGTGAGTGCTGTGGGCAAGGCTGACCTCAGCAGCTTCTGACCAGCCTGTGCCCTGTCCCTTCATACAACACAGCACCGTGGAAGGCCTTTTGTTATCTCATGCAGAGCACTTACCCAGTGACTGCCTCCCAGAGATGGGCCACCTTGGACAGGTGCAGAAATGAGGTGACCCAGTCACACCCCTGGAAGGTCTCAGCCTGCCCTGCACAGCTTGTCACTTTACTAGGATTATGGTTATATTGGATGGCACCACAACATTCACACAGCTCCAAGCCCGGGGCTTCGGCATGTACCCCTGTGCCTTCTATGACTGGCAGCTGGAGCCATTCATATCTGTAGAGGCTACCAAACCTCCGACACCGCCTGTCCTGCGATTACCTAGCAACTGGCGAGTTGTGGAAACATGGAAGCACAGGGCTTGTGCAGAGACCTGGAGTCAGTGGGAGAGCTGCCTGCTGCTGTCTTTGAGTTGAGCACCAGGGCAGTGGAAGTCAGTTCCAGTGATGTATCTTGCACTGACTGGAGTCAGTGGTGGGGAAAGAGCTTGGGGACCATGGGGGGTGGGAGGGCTCATGGCACAGCTAACAGTGATTTTCTCCTTTGCAGTATGGAAACTCGGGAGGACCCCTGGTGAACCTGGTAAGTGTCCCCTAAAAGTGCAGTGTCTGGCTTTCTAGGCTTTGCTCACACACAGGCACAGGCTGGAGACAGGGACAAACCCCATGCAGCCCTAGGAACTGCATGTCCAGAAGTCAGTAGTGTGGCTGTGTTGGAGGCCCAGGAAGACCTGAGCCCTAGGTCCACGCTGCCTGGAATCCTCGAGAACAATTGAGACCAGTTGCCAGGCTGGGGCCATGTGATCCCCCATGCCACTGGGCAATGGGGGCACAGATCGAGCTGTTATTGCCCTGGACCTTGCTGTCCTCAGGTATAATCTAAAGCGGGAGGAGAGGCCACACCCATGAGCTCTGTAACCCAAACTCCTTCCAGAGCCAGGCTCAGCTCCATCCTGGCTGAGAATTTTCCAGAATAGGGCAGGAGATTCAGCTGGGATCCCAGGCTCTGGGGACTCAGTGCAGTCTTCCCCAAGGAAACTTAGCCACAGAGTGGGTGGTGCCCACACCTGACAGGCCCTTATGAGGGAGGCTCTGAAGAGACACGGGCCTCACCACTGGGACAGACCAGGGGCTGGGAGCATTTAGTGAGGGTGTGGAGATGAAGGAATAGGTGGGGAAGGATATGCCAAGGACAAGACATAGCACATGGGAGCACTGCCAGGGTTGGAGAAGACAGCCATGGGGCAGCCCATGGGCTGGGGCAGTGTCCCCTGGTTCTCAGGCCACTTGCGCAGGTAGCTGTCTACTCCACACATTCTCTAGGCAAGGCTGCTGATGGAGAGGCTCATGTGGTAGGGCCTGGGTCAGATTCTTAACTTTCTGCCTTAGGCCCTAAAGAAGTTCCCTGACAAGCTGGTAGGGCCCTGGCTGGGTTGTCTAGGGCAAGGGTCCTGCACCCCTCCCATGGCCAGGTTTTTGGGAGAGGCCCTGCCCAGGAGTGGGTCCCATTGATTGAGCAGCTCCTGATCTCACAGCATTGGCTCCATGAAGCAGGGCAGGGTGGGGGCTGAGCTCCAAACAGATTATGAGCTGCTGCGCTGGCCCTGCTCACCGATCTCTGCTTTCATAAGAAATGGATAGAGGGGCTGCAGGTTCTGATGGGGATAGTGGTGTCCCGGGTGCAGTGGACACTGCCTCCTAGGGCAGAGGGGCTGGAGCTTGGGAAGCGGGAGCAACCCAACAACTTTCCTAGAAGCCTTTCCAGGGGTAGAACAGAGAGATCCCCAGGATTTGGTGGCACACCGGGCAGGGGCAGTGTCACTGACCCGGGTGTGACCCAGAGAGCCGTGGCTACAGGATAGCTGAGGCTGCTTGGGGCATCTCAGTGGAGCACTGACAGCCAGCGCTGCTTGGAAAGAGCGCCCTTCCGCCCGGCTCAGCAGCAGTCTGTTTGCTTGCACCCCACCGGGTAACCCCGCGCTCTGCTCTCTCTGCCCAGGACGGTGAGGTCATCGGCATCAACACGCTCAAGGTTGCGGCTGGCATCTCCTTTGCCATCCCCTCGGACCGCATCACACGCTTCCTCTCTGAGTTCCAGAACAAGCATGTGAAAGGTAAAGGACTTTTCAGAGGGGCAGGTAAGGCAGGGTGCCGCAGGATGAGGCCCCCAGCCCCACTCAAGTTAGCCAGGGCCCAGCTGCAGGAGCTACATATGCCATGTTTACCCCTAACGAGGCTCTTTACCCTCCCCAAGCCAGGAGACCCCAGGGCATCTCATTTCCAGCTTCTCTTAGGGCCTTCCCCCATGCCTCTCAGCTCACAAACACAATCACCCCTGCTCCTCCAGACAGTTTCCCACATCCCACCATCCGAGCTCAGATCCCTGAGACTCCTTAGTTGGCAGAACGTTGTTTCCTTCCTTCCACCCACCTGTCTACCCGCCCATCAACCCACCATTCATCACCTCCACACCGAGTCCTTCATCCACGCTTTCATCTGTTTATCCACTCCCCAGTCTAACCATTCACCTGTATGCCAACCCACCCTCCCATTCTATTCCCATCCATCCATCCATCCATTTACCTACTTGTCCACTAGAGTTCTCATTCATCTATTCACTCACCAATTTATCCATCCATTCAACCACCCATCCATCCACCCATCCACCCATCTATCCATCCATCCACCCACCCTCTCACCCAGCCACACCCATCCATTCATCCATCCATCCTTCCATCCACCCATCCATCCACCCATCCATCCATCTATCCATCCATCCATCCACCCATCTATCCATCCATCCACCCACCTTCTCACCCATCCACACCCATCCATCCATCCATCCTTCCATCTATCTATCCACCCACCCATCTATCCATCCATCCATCATCCATCCATCCATTCATCCATCCATCCATCCATCCATTCATCCACACCCCCACCCACACATCCACCCATCCATCCATTAATCCAGCCACCAGTCTACCCACTCATCTATATATTTGCTCTCCTACCCATTCATCTTTCCATATACCCATCCATCCATCCATCCATCCATTTATACACCTCTCCGTTCATTCATTTATCATTCATCCATTCACCCATCTATCCATTTACCATCCACTCATCCATTTATCAATCCATCTATTCATCCATCTATCTACCCCATTCACTGACTCACTAATCCACCAATCTACCATTCATCTATCCATGCTTACATCCATTTATCCATCCTCCCATCTATCCACATACCCACTCACTCCTCCATTTATGCCTCAATCTTGCCCACACATCTACCCACGTATCTGTCCATTCATCCCTTTTATCCTTTCATCTACACACCCGGTTTTCATCCACTCTCTCACTCATCCACCCATCCATTCATGCAACCATCAATCCACCCATCCATGAGTCAGCCACTCACTCATCCACCTTCCTCCCGTCCATGCTCCACCCATCCATCTACCCATCCCTAAGTACTCTTCTCAGCCTCTGAGTCATTCTGTCAGCCCAGCAAGGTATCCTCTGTTCCAAGGGAGCAAAGTTCAAGAACCCAATCCCTGGGAGTCACCTCCTGCCAGCCCCTATCCCCTCACCCCAGTCTAAAGATGGATTTCCAGTCCCTCTTGCCCCCACTCCACACCACGGGTGGCCATCTGCATCCCCCTAGGGAGAAGGCTTGCCGAGATTACTCTCCAGCTGAGAGCATGCTAATCTTTTACGTTGGTGATCATGGCCACTGTCCAGAAAAAAGAGCCCCGTTTCTGATCTCAGGCTCCTGGGGGCCCCCCACCTTCCCATTTTCGGCTCAGTGAGCTGCCAGTTCCCACGTGCCTCCCACGCCCACGTCCTGGCCGGCGCCCAGGCCTACCCCATCTTGCTCATCTTGCTGCTCATGCCCTCACACTGCCTCTGTCTCCTCCCAGCCCTCTCACCAGCACTGCACTGAGCGCAGGGGCCTTCCTCCTGCTTGCCCCCTCCTTTGCGGCCCTGCCAGCCACACACAAGGACCCCAGTACAGCCAAGACTGGTCCCATGAAGAACTGCAACCGAGGAGCCTCGTTCTGTTCCAAGTGACCCTATATGAAGATGACAGGAGCAGGCAGAGCCTGTCCCTCCCAGGAATCCCAGGCACCTTCTGGGGAATAGTGGGAACTAGCCACCTTTTCTCTTGGCCAGTAGGAAGGTCAGAATTAGACAAGGGTTCCTAGACTATTGGGAGCCTTGGCCCTTTGTCTAGTGACCAGGGCTTTCTAGTTTAGCTTGTTTATGGGAACTCCACCCACAGAGACTGACCTGTGGGTGACTGCTGTGTGTGCTGGAAACGGTCCAGTGGCCTCCTGTCCCCTAGTTGTCTCATCTATTCTCAGACAGGAGCTCCCTGGGGGCAGGATCTGCTTCTCTGTCACAGAGCGACTGTCCTAGTCACGGTGACCTGGTCACTCAGCCTGGGCTCTGCGGAAATGCTCACCCACATCCCAGAGCTATGTTATCACCCAAGGACAGTGCCTACCTGCTACCCGAGGGTCTGACGAGGCTTAGCTAAGTGGGGTCCATTGACTTAAAGTCCGTCTGAAATTTGTGCTTATTTATGCTTTTCCATTTTTAAATAAAAAAAACATCAGATGATCTGAACCCTGCTAATCTAAGTTCTTTAACGCATCCCTTTTATTAAGTCAGGGAGGCATTGAGAGCATCTCTCCTCATCCAGGGGTTGGTTGGTGCAGATTCTGGAGCGACTGGAGCAGCAGTGCTCAGGGGAGCTGTCCCCTGGGCCCTGAGCCAGGAGCTCTGGGATCACAAGAGAGGCAGGGCACACACCTGCTTCTTCAGGTCTCAGATTCCCTTGGAAGAACGTTCACACCTGGCAGCGTCCCAGATGAGGAGGCGGGTGGGCCTGGGGAGTACGCGGGGCCTGCTATGGGGCCTGCTACAGAAGCACCGTCTGGAGCAGGGGCTTGAGCTTGAACCTGAGGAGAGCAGCAGCTCAGCTGTGCCTCCGCACCCTTCAGGGGACAGCTCTGGGAACCCTGACTACAGAAGATTAGACTAGCCTTGGACCCGAGGTCTGACCTAGCCTCAGCTCCTTCCCAAGCCCGCACAAGCTGCCCTGTCCTCTCCTAAGCTGTGCCCTCAGAGACTTCCCTTTGGTGAGGAGGGAAACCAAAAGGACCTTGGGATCATGTGACATCTGAATAATGAGCCTGGACAGGCGAGAAGGGGACAGAGGAGCTCAGGGAATGGGGGTGTGCCTATCCCAGCTGTGGGCAGTGCAGGATAGCCCAACATCACAGAAGGCCGATGAGGGGTGGTACTGAGGAACTCTCAGAGCAGGGGACCTACATGGGCTAGGTATTGTGAGGCACTGGGAGGAGGTAGTGGAAGCAGGGCATGTTGGCTGCTGGGCAGGGGTCAGTGACTGAGAGGAGGCAAGGAGATGTCAGGGCATAGTCACCTTCTCAAGGCTGAATCAGGCTTTGTTCAAAGACTGAGGCATTGGGGTTTACCAAAAGGCAGGAGGTGGTGTGGGAGCGGGGTGGTGTAGGGTGGGTGGTGTGCTAAAAAAGGCGGGAGTTAGGGAGGGGTCAACCGGAAGCTGAGGAGCTGTCACAGACAGCTGGCTGGCTGGGGTTCCTTAGCCCTGACCTGAGAGAAATCACAGACAGGCAAAGGGCAGCTCCAAGGGCCCAAGAGTTACTGTTCCAGAGTGCTGGGGGTGGGGACCCCTCTGCTCCCCTCCTCGCCGCTCTCTACACCGACAAACTGTGAGTCTCTGTTCTCCCTTTGGGCTCTTCATGGTCTTTTGGTCTGTAGCATTGTTTCTTGGCCATCTTCTTTCGGAGTCTATCCTCTGTTGATCTCTGGAACTCTTTAGAGCTTCTGGTGTCAGAGTCTGTATCTCTCAGTGCCTCTCTGAAATACTCAGCCTCTTCTTGGGGATACAGCTCCGAGCTTTGGGTGTCAGGGTCAACAGCTCTCCCTGGCTCTCTGAGACTCTCAGCCCCCTCTTGGGTCTACAGCTCTGAGCTTTGGGTGTCAGGGTCGACAGCTCTCGGTGGCTCTCTGAGACTCGCAGCCCTCTCTTGGGTCCACAGTTCCGAGCTTTGGGTGTCAGGGTCGACAGCTCCGAGCTTTGGGTGTCAGGGTGACAGCTCGCCGTGGCTCTCTGAGACTCTCAGCCCCCTCTTGGGTCCATAGCTCCGAGCTTTGGGTGTCAGGGTCGACAGCTCTGAGCTTTGGGTGTCAGGGTGACAGCTCGCCGTGGCTCTCTGAGACTCGCAGCCCCCTCTTGGGTCAACAGCTCCGAGCTTTGGGTGTCAGGGTCGACATCTCTCCGTGGCTCTCTGAGACTCTCAGCCCTCTCTTGGGTCTACAATTCCGAGCTTTGGGTGTCAGGGTCAACAGCTCCGAGCTCTGGGTGTTAGGGTTGACAGCTCTCCGTGGCTCTCTGAGACTCTCAGCTGCCTCCTTGCCGCTGCCAACCAGGCTGGAACTTTGTGTGTGTGTGGTTTTATTTTTTTTAATTTTATTTTATATTTGTGTCTGCTTTTTTGTGCAACCAGTTCAAGCCACTCTACTTGTGATAAAGATCAGAAGTAGGTAGGCCAAAACACCAGTCAGGAAAAAGCCTTTATTGGGGCTGGAGGGATGTGTCCTAATATAGCTAGAAAGAGCATGGGTAGGACTCCACCAATAACAGCACAGCTTCCTGCCTACCAATCACAAGCCTCTCGAGAGCACAACTACTACCAATCACAAGCAGTTTGTGATTGACAGCTCCCACAGTCACTGGGGAGGTGCCCCACTCCCAGCTTGTTGAAGATTGCCGCAGCCAGGGCTGAAGCATGTGTGGACAGGGTTGTCTGGAGGTCACCAAGGCTTCTCAAGGCTGGAGTGAGGTGTCCCGGAACTGTGTGGAGCTGGCCTGGATAGAGCGAGACCTCGTGCTGGCTCCAGCAGCAGCTGTGGCTACAGAGGTTCTTGCAGCTGGAGTGGAGCTGCCCCTGAGGACTATGGAGTGTGCACAACAGCCACACTGGCTGCCAAAGGAGGGTGTGCTTGGCTTACACACCCTCCTCCCACCCCATCCCCATCCCCACTCAAAGCTGTGAGGCAGAAGGGCCTGTCACATCATTCAGGGGACCGAATGGCCTGCTCCAAAAATAGGCCTTACCCTCTTTAAAGACGAAACTTACCCAGAAACGCTAAAATCTGCTTAAACTAAGAAACCTGTATGGGAATAATGTCACTAGTGCTCCCTGCTTACCCTTAGAGGCAGGCATCCCTCTAACCTGCCTCAGACCGAATCTTCAAATGTGTGAAGCCCTGGCTGGGTGGGGCTTTGCGCACGACATTGGAGGTGTGTGCATGAAGGTGACAAGCAGGATTCAGTGACCCTTACCGTAGCTGCTGCCCTCTAGGTCTAGAACATTCTCAGGTCCCAGCTGTCTCAGTCCTCTTAAGGTACCCTCCCCTCGCCTGTCTTGTCATTCTGTTACTGATACCCTGATGCTCACGAAAGTGGGGATACTTGGGGGGCAAAGTGACGATTCCCACCTGTGCTAGTCTCTTTCCCACTGGGCTGCATGTGCCTTACAGAAGCGATTTCCCGCAGAGATAGGGACAGGATGGAAGGGTTGACAGGTAGAACGGCACTAGCCTCCAGAGTCCGTAGCCGGGCACCTCTGCTCGGCACCTCGCCTCAGCAGCGTGTCTGAAGGACCCAGCCTCTGGAGCTGGGGTTTGGGTCCTGCCAGGTGACCTGCAGTGGTGGTCCTCTATCTAAAGATGTCTCTGGCGTCAAAGGTAGCCCCAGGCTGCACCTTTGCCAGGAAGGCACCCCTCACAGGAAAAGGATGAAGCCTTGCTCCCCACACCTATGGGAAGCTATGCTTTGTAAACATGGCCTTGGGCTATCGGAGGGTATCCTGAACACCCAAGCTTAGGACTCAGGCTTCATCCTGTCCTGATCCAGGTTCCTGGATTTAGGTGGCATCTGCAGTGATGCTCTGGATTCCCCGCCTCACCTCCCAGCCTCTCCTTGCATGAGCTGAATGTTCAAATGCTTATAGGACATCACATGACTATCAGGGCACTGTACCTGCACCCCACCTGCTGAGCACGACATCAAGGGCACCCCCTCATTCTCCCTGAGTCCTGTGCCCTTCTGCTGTCCATCTGCAAGTCCCTAGGCCCTTCCTCCTGGAGAGATCTGCATTGGCTCCACCTTTACTCCATTACCCAGCAGCAGCAGCCACCAGAATCCTAGCTCGCTGTGGTGCTGCTCCAGCCACACCACAGACCTCTCTCACAAGCCTCAGAACTTCAACCCAGGAACATCTGTGATTCAAGTAGCATCTCTAGCCATCTATGGCCAACCCGGGCTCTCTGGGCAGTGCAGCTATTCGGACATCATTTGCTTGGATAATGGATTGTTCTAGCACCATTTGCTCAAAGGATGCTCCCTTCTCCACCTAAGGGGTTTCCCAGCTCCACCGCGAAATTCGGTAACTCGGTCCTTCTGTGACGTCCCAGTGCCGCATGGCCCCGTGCCTTCCGATCTCTTAGGAAGTCTGTGGTCTAAGCCTCCCCCCTCTGCTGGTTCTCATCGGCTCTGCTCTCCGAGCTCTTCTGTTCTAGACACAGTTGAGAGTCAGCTGTTCCATTTCTATGAAAGAAAGTCAAAAGTCTGCGGTGTATCTGTCAAAGAGTTTGGGGTGAGGGGTTGGTATTTTAACAGTGCTGCACCCTCAGATCCGGGATCACAACAACATCCACCTGGCTCTCTTCAGCCTACGTTATACTGAGTATACATACAGTCTACAGGCCAGTTTCTGACGGCCTGCTACTGGAACCTGCAAGCACACTTGACTTGGTACGTTGAATATTTAATAACATGGTTCTTGGTAGATTTCACTGTTTTTTTTTTTTCCTATGTAGATGATTGTGTGGTCTGTAAAGAGGAACAGTCCTCTCCTTCTCCATCTGAATAACCTACCCTCATTCCCAATATTGAACAAAATGTTGAATAAAGGCTTTGGGGACGGGATTCCTTGTCCTGCCTTGCAGGAAGAGGCAGCCAGTCCTTGGCCATTAGGCATGCTGATGGCCAAAGGGTTGTTTTTTTTGTTGTTGTTTTGTTTTTTGTTTTTTTTGTCTTGTTTTGTTTTGTTTTTTGTTTTTTAAGTTGAAAAGCTTCCTTCCTGTTTCTGGCTTCTCGTAGGTACACATGTGCGATTTTGCCCAATGCGTTCTGTGTGCCTGTTTAGCTCATCGTACAGGTTTTCCTTTTTAGTCTATGACTAACATTAACTCATTTTTGTTCTTATTTTTTAAGGTTTTGGCGACTGAGCCCAGGTTGTGTACACACTAGACAGGCGCTCTACCATTGAGCCACATCCCTGGCCCTCTTCTGACTTCGTGTTTTGAGTCAGGGTTTTATTACCTCACCTAGGCTGGCCTTGAACTCACTCTGTACCTCAAGTAGGCCTTGAACTGGCCACTCTCCTGGCTCAGCCGCTAGAGTTGCTGAGATGACAGACCTATGCCACCAGGTCAGGCTGATCTTTTAATGTCAAAGCATCCTATGCATTCCTATACTAAATGTCTCAGCCCTGATATACTATACATTTTGTGTATTGGATCTGATTTGCTGCAAATGTTGTTGGTCTCCACCAAGACATAAGGTTTGTTGGTTTAGTTTCTGGGTATGGTCAGGAGACACCAGGGTCATATCCAGTCCCATGGAGGTGTCTGTAGAACCTGTGCTATTTCTTTCTTAAACTGCTGGTTTCCGCAGTGACATCTTCTGGGTCTGAGCTTTTTCTGGGAAGACTTAATCACTCATTAATCTGTTTATGAGGTGGAGGGCTTTGGGCCATTCGTTCCTTCTTGACTGGACATAAGTGCCTGGGGCTTTCCAGAGCCTAAGTGCATGGTCGCAAGCAGTGGCTAGCTCTCCTAGCAGCCTTGTGCTGTCTGAAGGTCTGCAGCGACACCTCCTCTCTAATTCTTGACATTGACAATGTCAGCTAACAATGTCAGTTCATCGGCATTGACAACTATCTGTCTTTCCCTCACGATCACACTGGCACATGATTTATCCACTTTATTAACTTCAGGAGAGTGCCTTTTGATTCACTTATTTCTTTGCTGGGTTATTTCACGGCTCATTGACTTATATTTTCATCTTCTGCTTCCTTTGAGTTTCATGCGGCTGCCTTTTTCTTGTTTTTAAGAGGAATCTGAGGCCACAGGTTTGAGATCTTCCTCTTAAATTAAAAAATATATATATTATTGGGGCTGGAGAGATGGCCCAGCAGCTAAGAGCAGTGACGGGTCTTACAGAGAACCTGGGTTGAGTTTCTAGCACCCATATGGCGGCTCTAAATCCAGCTCTGCATAATGTGGTGCACATACACACACACACACACAGACAAAATACTTGCATACATAAAATAAAAATAAACAAATCTCTTTAAAATTATTATTGTTCCTGAGGAGGGACTGTGTGTCATGTCATTTGCGTAGAGGCTTATAGGACAACTTTGTGGAGTATCTCTCTCCACCTTTATGTGGGATCAGGCTCAAGTCGCCAGGCTTGTGCCACAAACATTCTCACCTGCTGAGCGCTCTTGCTTGCCTGAGTCCTTTTCTTATGACACGGGTGCTTACTTGTGTTCTTTAACAGTCTCTGGGCCCTGTCTTGGTTAGGATTCATTTATGTAGTTGGAACTATCTTCTCATCTCTCCTTTCGCATTCCTCTCCGAGGACGGTTTGCCATCACGCACTTCCTGGGCCTCGGGGTTTCACAGACTCTTGGTGTTACTGATTGCTAGTTTAAACCCACCCTGTCCAGGGAATTTTAGTGAAATGAGAAATTGAAACATGTCAAGCCTTGCTTTCTGTTGAGAACCTGTCCCCGTGGTTTGACCGCCCAAGCAGCCAGGGGTGGGCTGCTGGTTCCGGGCCCTGTTGAGTCTCCCCTGGGTTCCCTTCTCAAGGGCAGGGACCTTGTCGCTTAACTCAGCCACTGTTTTCTCATTTCCAGACTGGAAGAAGCGCTTCATTGGCATCCGGATGCGGACCATCACGCCAAGGTGAATGGCGCTCCCCTGTCCTCCCGTGAACCCCTTCCATTGTGCCCCGCTGCTGGAGGGTGCTAGAGAGCTCAGACCCACCACCACTGCCTGATGGGTTCCTTTTGCTCCTCTCAACTCTATTCGGAAACTCCTCCTCCAGGAAGCCTCTAGAATTGCTTCCTGGCTTTCCCACAATAAGTAATTAAAACTAGGTGGCTTAGAACAGCTGAAACACTCTACTTGAGAGTTCTGGAGGCCAGAGACTGGAATCAAGCGCCCACAGGTCTCACACTCTGAGATCCCAGCCTTAGCTCTTCCTGTCTCCTCCTGGCTGTGGGCACCCCTGAGCAGGCTGCCCTATCCTTCACCCCTGCCCATCTCCACACGGCCTCCTCCACCCTGTGTCTGAGCCCCACGCTGCCAGTCACCGGATATGAGAGCTGCCCAAGTCCATGACT
Source organism: Apodemus agrarius (assembly GCA_964023405.1). Classification (NCBI taxonomy): domain Eukaryota; kingdom Metazoa; phylum Chordata; class Mammalia; order Rodentia; family Muridae; genus Apodemus; species Apodemus agrarius. The sequence goes on from OZ030016.1 coordinate 72,395,368, forward strand.
TCATCTCAAGGTCCCTGACCAACTAGAGTGGCAAAGACCTTGTTTCCAAACATGGTTATGTTCTGAGAGCCTAGTGGATATGTCTCCATCTCCACAGGCCACTCATGTAAGAGAGCCTCCCCTGTGTGCACACACTTTAGCACAGTGGTGACCCACAGTGTCAGAATGGCTCTCAGGTGTCCTTTCACTCTGCTGGCCACCTTGGCTGTGAGTTCCAGGGAGATGGCTGTGTTCCCACTCGCCTATCGGCTCTGGCCCTGGTGGAGGTTCTGAACAGAGCAGCTGCCTGGAAATGCAGGGTGAAAGTGGTAGAGAAGGAGATGGGGAGGAGGGAGGGGGAGGGAGAGAGGGAGGGAGGGAGGGAGGGAGGGAGGGAGGGAGGGAGGGAGGAAGGGAGGGAGGGAGGGAGGGAGGGAAGGAAAGTCCAGCCCAGGGTTTGAAAGAAGCTACTACATGGTGAAGTTCTAGGGATAACTCAGAGATACTGACCAACCACCCCTGATTCCCGCTTCCTGTTTCTGTAGCTCTCAATCTAGGGAGCAAAATTTAAATAATCTGCAGTTAGGACCAATATGCCAACTCATCTTTAAGCTGTGTGCTTCCCCAACCATCTGTCTGTCCAGTCTTCTCAGTTCATTCCATGACTGAACCGTTCTCCATTTCCCGCCCAGTACCTTCTGTCTATCCACCCACCCATCTGTCCTCCCTTGGCCACCCTTCGTCACCTGACCTCCTATCCGACTGCCATCTCTCCACACTTGAAGTCACTTGTGGCCACTAAGCAGTTCCACCACCTGGGGCTCGGGGTTCTGTGGCAGCTCACAAGAGGTTGTTTGTCCAGCTTGGGTGGCGACGGGAAGGAGAAGCCACAGGCCAGGGCGCTAGGCTAGAGGCAGAGAGGCTGACACAGAACTGCTTTTCCAGCTTGGTGGAGGAACTGAAGGCCGCCAACCCAGACTTTCCAGCGGTCAGCAGTGGAATATATGTTCAAGAGGTCGTTCCCAACTCACCTTCTCAGAGGTATGCTCCACAGGCGGAGGCAGGGCTGCTGGCAGTCAGACATGGGGGGAGGGTGTGCTGGGGCCTGGCCTGGGCCTCCTCACTGACCTTATGTGACCCCAAGTCTCCTGGCAAGGAGCTGTGGAGTCTGGCTGCTCCTCGGAACCACTGGATGAACTGTCCCTCAGAGCACTGGCCACGCCTGTCCTTGGCGCAGAGGGATCTTCCCTTTGAGAAGCAGAGGCTGAAGCGTCCCTGACTGGGCCAAGATGGGAACTCCAATCTTCCCTCTCTCCAGAAAGAGCTGGGGCCTCGGTTTTCTTTTCTGTAGAAAGAACATCCTGGTTCTGCTGACTCTCCATCCCAGAGACTGTCACCGTGAAATGAGATAAAGGCTTTGTTTGGTTTTTTAACACATTAAGAACTACAGAAGTGTTAGGTATAGGACTGGTAGGGTGGCACAAGCCCGAACTCTCAACATTTGGGAGATAGAGTCAGAAGGACTAGGCATTTAAGGCCAGACTCTGCTAGAGAGGGATCGAGCCTAAGCCATATAAGACCCTGTTTCAAAACACCAAAAACCTGAACAAAGCAATGTTCAGTAGTGGGACACTACAAGTTGAGGCTGTGTGTCTCATGTGACCACGCCCTGGCACCCTAACCTCTACCTCATCCAGGTCACTGGCCGCCATGTGCCACTGGCCTTCCACTGATGTTCTTTCTCAAAATTACTTTGTTAAACTGCTGCTGCTGAGCCTGGTGAGCCCAGGTGAGCCCGGGTAAGCCCTGACAGTGCATGTGTGCTGAGGGTCTTTCTCCCACTTGACAGAGGAGGCATCCAAGATGGCGACATCATCGTCAAAGTCAACGGACGGCCCCTGGTGGATTCCAGTGAGCTGCAGGAGGCAGTCCTGAATGAGTCCTCACTCCTGTTGGAGGTGCGGCGGGGGAATGATGACCTCCTCTTCAGCATCACACCTGAGGTGGTGATGTGAGGCTACTCTCCTCCGGTGCCATGCCAAAGCCTACAGAAGGTGGGGTTCCGGCCCTCACGACTTCAGGACGAAGGGCTGCTGTGGTCCTCAGCGGGATCAGCAGTCTCCTCTCTGAGTTCAGTGCTGAGTCCAAGGCTGGACCTAGCCAGGGGTCTGGATCTCAGCCTTGACCCTTAATTCCAGTTCCAGTAGAGGAAGCACAGTGTCCCTTGAACCAGATGCTCCTGAAGTTACCGTCTGAGTTTTCTGGGCCTAGAAGCTCCTAGAAGCCTCCCCGGAAGTCTGCCCTTCCCCTCAGCTTTCCGCCTCTGCCCTCAGGAAGGCCCGCCCAGCTCCCATGCCACTCCTCTTCCTTGTATCCCAGTGCCTCGACCTCTCTGTTACAGGTACTTTCCTGACCCCACCAGGCTTTCACCTGCCTCAGCACACCCCACCTCCCATGGTAAGACAGGGGCTGCTTGCCCTGCCACCCGGTATCCCTGGAGGGCAGGCTCTGTAGCTGTCCGCTGGAGAAGCCAGGGTCCCGACCTGGAGCAGGTCAACATCCCTCCCTGCTGAGCTGAGCCCTGTGCTGGCCCAGGCAGGCAGGAAGCATTGTCCCGATCACGTGGTCTCCAACCCTGATAGCTCATTCTCCCAAGGTGACCACATGGTGGCCAAAGAGGGAGCGGGCACCTGCCTGAGGTGCGAGGACTGAGCCACTTCACCTCTGCGTGCAGTTCTGGGTGCAGCAGCCATCTCTGAAGATGGCCACCCGGCCGCCAGCAGGCTCCCAAGGGCATCTTTGTTCTCCCTAGTGTTTCAAGTGTATTTGTGAGCTTGGCTGTAAAGTTTCTCCCACTACCCACGTTGCTTGTACTGTATGTTTCTCTACTGTACGAAATTAAAGTTTACAAGCACATAGCTGTCAATCAGAGAAGCGTCGGTCTCCCACTGGCTGGGGGTCTTTCCACATGTAGTACATCACTGGGGTCATTCTGAGACCTGTAAGTGGCCTTTCCAGGCTGATACGGAGTCATGTGTATGAAATACACCAGATCCCAGGGCTGCCTGCTGCTATGGGTAACCTTATGCCAGGCTTCTGAGGATAGTTTCTTCACATCCAGCCTGAGGTCTTACCTCTCTGTCCTGACACTATCCAACTCCTGCTTGCTATGGAAAACAAGGTCATTCCTGCTAAGTAGTTTAAAGGGCACTGGCCCCCAGTGAGTACCCGAGCCCTTCCACGAACACATGGCCATGTGGCTGATCTCTGTCTCTGCTTACTTCTGATTGTCTATCTATCCATTATCCATCTGTCTGTCCATCCATTCATCTATCCTCCATCAATCCATCCATTCGTCCATCCATCCATCCATCCATCCATCATCCATCCATCCATCCATGCATGTACTTATCTATCTATCTATCTATCTATCTATCTATCTATCTATCTATCTATCATCTATCTATCTCTGTTTTCTTTTCACAAACCCTGCCCACAACCCACAGTGGCTGGAAGCAGACACAGTCCAGATTTTCCAAGAGAAAATTCTCAGAAAGGCTTGGTGGGAGTGGGAGGGGCTTTGGAGAGGGTGATCCACAGCCACGCCACTCTGTACTGTAGAGTTCAGAAGGATCTAGGACCTTCTATCTAGCTCAACCTGTGCACAGAGGCAGGGTCTGCACAGCTGCATGACCCAGACTCCTCCAGAATAAACTACAGACATTTTGAGTGGCCAACTCTAGGGCTACTGTTCCCCAGCCTCGAACACCCAGGGCAGCATCAGTGTCTTCTACTGGAGCCCTCTGGAGACAGGTGTCCTAATTTTGGCAGCTGTGGAGAATGGGTGGCTGTGTGCTGTGTGCTGTGTGGCTAACTAGAAGGGGAAATGGGTGTCTGCCTCAGTGCCCAGGCAGAAGGGACTAGAAAGGGTCAGCAAGTAATTGTAAGGAGGTTCCTGGTAACCCACTTGCCACTCTCTCAGCTCTGAGTCGCAGGCATAGATTACCACAGCGTGGCTATACCAATGTTCTGCCTTAGTCGCCCAATGGCTACCCGCTTCTGTCCACTCCCCGTATTTCTATCACTAGCATCTTCTTTAAGATCAGACCTGCCTTCAGAACCTGGTACAGTTCACACAGTGTCTACCCTTCCTAGCCTGTCTGCCTCTCAGCTACCACGTGGCTGGTCCAAATCCAGTAGACCCTGCTCGCTCGGTGGAGACCCTGACATGAGCGCATCACACGAGCATTTCAGAAGCAGGTCTTCGCTCTTCTGTTCATTTCACATGTTAGAGCTTTCCACGTAGACAGAAGCTTGACTGATTCCATGTTCAGCCCCGCCCTTACTGGGGCAGGCTTTGGCACGCAGCTAGGTCTGCCTTCCTAGGCCCCTGTCCATCTCATCGAAGTTGAAATACTGGGGTTCGCAGATACCCCCATCACCAATTCATCCAGCTGTGCTGTCCTGGGTCTGTCTGGACCCCTACCAGATCTAGCACGTGGATTCTACAAGTCCTCCTAGGTTTCCCCACCAGCCTGACCCAGTCCAGGGTGATGTGGTTACTTTAGTTTTCCCAGCTGTAAAGTGAAGTCAATATTACTTTCTTGAATGAAATGGCACACTAGGGGTGTCCAAGCTCCAAAATGCTCCCAACCATCTCCTCTCTTCCTGTTCCTATCCTGCTGTCTTCTCTGTCCTCTGGTTGACTTTATATGACATAGAAGGCTGAAGGTGAAGTCTCTGAGCTCAGAGGACCCGACTGTCTGGGTTCTGACCCATTAGCTCTGAGCTATGGTATTCAAGGAGGTCATGGTCGCACAACTCATACCCCCAGAGATGGCCATGGATTCTCAGAGAGGGTTAGCCACATGCCAGGGGCCAATCCCCACACGCCAGGGCACTGTGTGGGTAGCCATAGCAGCCCCATCCTCACCCAGGCTTGGGAGAGTGGTCCCTAACCACTCCCAGCTAAGTGGGCTGACCCTCAGCTGCACAGGCAGCTGCAGTCCATGAAAAACAGCTTTTTCAGAGTCAGCTAGCTGCTGCCAGAGCGTTGTGCAACTCTTTTGGGTTCCCACGAATCCCCAACAGCTAAGTTCCTGCCCGCCCTCCACGGTGTGTCTCATGGGGCTGTAAACAAGGGAGTTCACAAGGCCAGTCCACTCCGACTCAGAACTCCCCGCACAAATAGTCTGTACACAGCACAAGACCCTGCCTTCTGGTACACTGCTGGATGTGGGAGAAACTGAGGTCCTGAGAGAAAGAGGGTTGTTCCGGGTCATACATAAACAGGTAGCTAATCACCAGGTGGCCTGGCCAGGTTCTACCCAGCCTAGCCATGGCATGAGGCTACATGACAGATTACTCCTCAGCAAGGAGCCCAGGGTGGTCTTGTACCAGCAGCTGACACTCAGGACTCATCATGTCCTCCCTGTCACATGGGGAGCCAAAGATGAAAATTCTGGAATACGACCCAGCTGAGGGGAGTAGGGGCCTTGGGCTGTGTCCCTCCCCCAATCACTACAACCTGGGCAGCGCACACTGGCTACATGATCGCTGGCTCTCTGTCTTGCCTTCTGTCACTCCTGCTTTCTCCCCCAGCCACGGGGCTCTTGGTCTTATTCTGGGATCCAGCTGTTGTTCTTTTCAAGTCCTGGCCTTTGTCCAGCGACTCCCTTGGCTAGAACCTTTTCCTGGGCCCCTAGAAGTAGGACAAAGACAATCCTCTCAAATCCATCTTCTCGTGTGGCCACATTGACTAAATCTCCCTTTTTCTGGTTTCCACTATTACTTTGACTCTATGAATTGATGATGAGCAGCTGAGCCTGATTTGGGGCACAGGCTGTCGACCCCCCCCCCCAGTTAGTAACACCAGAAGTGACACAGCTGTGAAGATAGCACCCCACCTCCTTCTCTGGAGGGACCCAGTCCGTTCTTGTTAGACATTCTGTGCCTTTGCCATACACATGAGGGATGCAGATTTTTCCCCCAAACCCAGTGCTCCCCTTGAACCCCATGAGCCCGTTTGCCCAGGCATTTTCCCTGTCAGGCTGCCTGTCCTCAGAGCCTGACCTGTCCAGGAGCCTTGCCTTAAATGGTTCCCCAACCCTTTTGTTAGGACAGGTATGCGGGGAGCCATTAGTGGCTTTCACATTTCTTCCTCCTTGTGACCCGAGTTTAATTCCCGGGATCCATATGGTGGAAGGGGGGAACTGACTCTACAAGCTGACTCTGGCTTCCATATAACGGTCATGGCATGTGTGCTCAACATCTCTCTCTCTCTCTCTCTCTCTCTCTCTCTCTCTCTCTCTCTCACACACACACTCACTCACACACACACACACACACACACACACTCACTCACACACACACACACACACACACACATCATGTACAAACACACAGCCGTGCACACACACCTACCTATGCTGTGTCCCTAAATATACCAGTTGTTCAGAGTCACACGCTGTGCAGAGCTGCAGGCGCCACAGGCGTGGCTCACACAGGTGCTTAGAGCCATCTGTTAATTTTCTGGACGTCGGCCACGAATGAACTATGCTTGAATTTTCTCCATAGCAGCTGACAGATTCCCTGATAGAGTCTCAAAAGCCACTTCCTGGAAACAGCACAGGCATCCGTGGCAGATGGCTGGAAAAACAAGAGCCGGCCGGGCACACGATGCGTTCGCCCTGTCATGGTCTGGCTGTGAACTGTCCCCCACATGCTTGAATGAATGTCGCGTCCCCAGCTGGTGGGGGTATGCTGGGAGATGGTGCTTGCTGGAGGAAGCAGGCTGTAGAGCCAACTCCTTAGAGGCCCTTAGCACTCCCCCACCCCACCCCCGCCTATCTGTGTGTCTCTCTTTTATGTCCCTCTACTCCTCCCAGCCAAGAGAGGACCACATGCCCCTAGCAAGTACTTTGAAATGTCACTGAACATGGCCTTTAAAATGGTGAATAAGACATTTCGTGTTATATGTTTTTTATCACAACTCTAAGGAGGAAAAGAAGCCATTCCTGGTACACTGGCCCCGCCCTTATACAGACAACATGAGGACAGGGGAGTATGTAGCCAAATTGTGATGCCAATGTAAGCAATCTCGAGGGCCTATGCACAGGGCATGAGAGGCCTGGTCTTGAGTCCGGAGCTCATGGTAGGGGTGGGGCACAGCTTGAATCATGGCCATGTGTGAGGACCACGCCCCTGGTCTGACAGTGTCCCGTGACAACCTGCTTAAAGCACCGAAGATGAGTGCCTAGTTCACTCTGACCCTGGAGGCCACGACTGACTGACTTCCACTTTGCATGGCCCGTCCCTCTCTTGGGCCTTGGGGTCCTTCTTCCCTGTAGAATGGAAGGTCACACTCACCCCCTCCTTCTTCCCAGCCTTGTCCCTCAGACTTGACACACTAAGCCTGTCCTGAGGGAGTTTTCAGGACTGGACTCAAGGGACAGTTGAGAGGACCACACCCTATTTTGGGTTGTAAGGATTCTATCTGGTGGGAACACTGTCTCAGTGTGACCTCTGCTCCAACAGAGCCAGGCAGGCGGGACGCTCTGTGGAGTGATGGGCGAGCTGGCGTTCCGATGGATGGGCTGGGAGAAGTGGACAGCCTGGCAGCTGCACTGGGGTTTTCGTGGCTGTGAAACAGTGCTGTTGCGATACAGACAGGGACGGGAGAGGATTTCTTTGGGCTCATTCATGGTTTTGGAAGTTCTAGTTCACGTCAACAGGCCCTGTTGCACTGGGCCCGAGGGAGCCTTGGATAGAACCTCAGGAGTGCAGGCAGAAAAGATAGTTTACATTGTGGTGGCCAGGAAGGGGGGTGGGTGGGGCTGGGTCTCAATTTCCTCTTCAAGGGCACACTTCCAGTAACCCAATTTCCTCCCTCTAGGCTCTGATTCCTGAAGGTTCTACCATTTCCCACAACCTGGGAATCATGGACTTTGGGGGGAACATTGAAGATCCAAACTATGACAGATTTAAGTTCAAATCCGGGACAAATTCCCTTCTCTGATCTTTAACGCCCATGTCTGTAAAATGGGCAGTAATACAAAGGGAAAGGGGGTGTATATAAATCTCACCCGTGGGGGACAGACGCTCAGTCATTGAAATCCATTAGAACTGTCATGCTAAGATGGTCCAGAGGTCCTGCAAGGCCCTCATACGATGGTTGATGGCTGCTAACTTAGTCATAGAACAGCATCGAAGTGTCTGAAACAAACTCACTTCAGCAAGCAGGACCCACCCACCCCATACCCACGCCACTCCTGTCCCCCCCTGGCTTCTCTGCCCACTACCCTGCCACCACGGTCGCCCTGGTGGGAGGTGAAAGGCATGGGGGAGTTCTCATGTTCAGAGCTTGGAAAATAAAGTCTCCAACACTACGGTTTATCAGTCTGCCTCAGGGAGGCGGGGCTCTGAAGGAACACTTAGCCTATCACAGCAGGGAGGCGGAGCTCTGAATGAACACTGATCACAGCGGGGAGGCGGGACTCTGAAGGGACACTTAGCCTATCACAGCGGGGAGGCGGGGCTCTGAAGGAACACTTAGCCTATCATAGACCGGTTGTGGGCACATTGGGACACTCCCCCTATCTCCTCTGCTGGGAGTGCCCCATTTGACTTGCAAAGCTTTCTGCACCTGTTCTTTTGGGTTTAGCAACCCTCTTTCTTGAAGCTATCCCAAACCTGTCCGTAGAAGCATGAACCATGACGGTGGGAATCCATGTCTCCAACTGCCAACCTGGCCCCTGCCCAGCTGGTCTCGGTTTCTGTGGAGCGAAGGATGACTTTAGAGAAACTGGCTGTCCCTTCTGGCTCCTGCTTGGGGAGTCACATCCTACACATGCTGTCCCTGCAGTCACCTTGCCGGAGCAGGCTGTAGGCACTATAGAGCACCGGATAGCCACATGGTCCACCCTGACCGCCTCATTTCTGAAGTTTCAACCAGGTGAGGGGTGTTTCTAGCTGAGACTGCACCTGGTGTGGCAGCTGCCTGATCCTCTCCTCCCAACTGGGGACTGAAACACGCAGCTGCCAACCAGCTGTGCCCAAACAGCCCCACATAACATAACAGCTATGTCTGCTTCAGCAGTGGAGGCCAAGGCTGACACATACAGGATACCCTAGACACTCTTAATCCCACCTCTGGGACCTTCTGGCTACTTCCTTCAGTGTGGTAATCTAGCAGTTTTTGCTTTGGGACACAAATTCTGGGCACAAGGAGCCCAACAAACCACTGTTACCATGGCAACGCCTGTGTTGACCACTTACATGTGGAAGGCATTGTACTGAACACTGATGTCCATGATATCATCAAATCCTCAAGTAACCCTGGAATCTTATTTGTCTCCATCTCGTACAAAGAAGAGGACACATCCAGGCAAAGGGACTGTCCCGAGGGTATGGCACAGAGCTGGCAGAGCTGACACGTGAGCCTCAGTCTATAGCGTCCCAATGCTGCCGTTGTATTGGCCACACCTGGCCTCCGCCCTGGCCTTCCAGGGAGACATCTCTCCACAGCTGGAGCTTCTGGGCCTTAGCCAGCTGCAAGCTGGCTTTGCTTTGAGGACGGCCAGCTGGAGACGACAATAAATCTGTGTCGAATAAATGGATGGATGGATGCCTTTGCCATCTCCAGGACTGGGAGGAGCTGGCACAGATCTCCCCAACTCTATGCTCTTCTTCAGACTTCCCCCTGCTCTGGGTCTAAAGAGAAAAGTTGGATGGCCTCACCCACCAGCTCTACTCCCGGGCTCATCAGCACAGGATATTCATTCATCAAATGCTGCTTTTCTATTGGGTGTTGGGTACAGTTGTGTTCCTGGGCGGTCAGAGGACACAGATGCAACACTCAGGTTGCTGCGTCCCCCTGCAGTGCAAGCTTGCCTGTATACACTTCTTCCCATCCAGCCGTGGATACGGGTCCAGCCTGGGCTATGCCCTGTGATCCCAAGGCTGTGCCCATAACAGCTGTTACAGGTGAGCAGCTAGAGCGTCGACTTCCTTGTGTCTCCTGTGGCCACTACAGGCATGTCCCACAGTGTCCAGACAGACGCTGGGACAGTGTTGTGACTGGCCCTTTCTACCCCAAGTCACTTCTCTCCCCAACCAGAGCTTCCTGAGATCATCTTGTCCCTGGTCAGCTTTTGGGGAGTCTAATCTAAGCCTATTCCCAAACCAGGAAGCAACAGAAAAGCCACTTGGCCTCATGTCCAGCCCACTCCCCTCCTTCATAGGGAAAAGGAGTCCAGGAACTCAGGTTGGGACAGGTGGAAGGTGTGTGAAGGAGCAAGCGTTCTTGGGCGGGGGAGGGGGGGGTGGGTGCAGGGGGGGGTTTGGCTCTGGAGATCCAGGCTTGATGGCTGAGCAGAGTGTGGGAGGGGTTCGTGCACACCCTGGGCCTCCCTCTGAAGGCTTTGCAGACAGGGGCCTGACTGAGACACTGCAGGAGAATTTCTTAACAATCTCTGTTCCATCGTTTATCTTATAAGCATTTTAAAATAAAGGACCCCAGCTGGATAAATAATCCCCCCAACCCATCTAAGCCATGGAAAATGGGAAGCTGCCCAGGCCTTCCATCTCCACAGATGAGAATCACAGAGGGGCCTGGACCCCAGGCCACCTCCCTGTCAGAACTCTGGAAGGAGGGGCTGCCAGACTCCAGGAAGGAGACGTGTGGCAGCCACCTCAGTGACACTCCTGGGCCCCATCCAGGCCACTCTGAGAAGACTCAGCTGCTAAAGTCATCTGCCTGGACCCTCTTGGGCCTGCTTTCTGCTCTTTCTGAATTTTTTTTTCCTTAAAAAACATTTACTGCTCTTCTCAAATGTTAAAAGTAACACATGCTCAAAACATAACAGTCATATAAGCAGAAAGGAAAAAAACTGGATTGCACATAATGGCACAAGTGACAGCATGTGCTGTCACACAATAGGTCAGTCACCTGTGAGCAGGCCGGCCTTGCCTGTTGTTTTGAGACGGCCACGTAAAAACTTGCTGGGGTCTGGGCTGGGTTGGCTTGAGTCTACAGGTAAAGATGAGCAAGCTGGTGTTCTGATGATGCGACCTTTCTGTCCATGAACATGGGATACGTCTTCCTTTACCAGCATCTTGATTTCTCAGTGTTTTGTCTACATCTGCATCGGGTTGTACTGAGAATATCATCCAAACAGACTGCGCCTGCTTTCTGTCCTAACGCTATGTGACACTTGATCTTTCTCTAAACGTTGTTAGCTATGCCCAAATCCCCATTACAGGCGAACATTACAGCAGCACAGATAACTGCTCCCCAGGACCGTCTCATCCAGACTTGTTGTGAATGATGGGAACAGCAAAGCCATGGCCATCTTGTTCCCTGGAAGTTCAAAATCAGGCAGTAAAACTGGGGCCCGTAAGATGGCTTGAGGGTTAAAGGTGCGCTTGCTGCCAAGCCTGACCACCTGAATTTGATTCCTCGGGTCCATGTTGTGGAAGGAGAGAATTGGCTCTTGCAAGTTGTCATGTGGCCTCCATACATGTGCTGTGGGCTCCATGCACGCACACATGTGTGGAAACACACACACACACACACACACACACACACAAAATGCAGTTTTTTTAAAACCTCAGAAAATGGCTGGTGACTGCTCAGCCAGCCACCATGTCACATGCGCATGGCACTAACTCAGTGTCATGGCTTAGACCTTATGTCCCAGGAGTCAGTGCAATGCATGAGATTGTGGCAACAGCCCCTTGTGCCTGTGCAACCCCAACCAGCCTGAGGGCACAGAGCCTCCTCCTGGGGCAGGTCTGTTCTGTCATGGTGACTCACAGTTAGTCTTTTCCCCCTTATTCCACGCCGTCACCCTCGGAGCTCTGTTGGAGATGCCCTGAGACCGTACTGACAGCTCCTTCCTCCTTGTTGCTATTGTGATGACTGTTCTTGGTTGTCAACCTGACTACATCTGGAATTAACTAAAGCCCAAATGCCTGGGCATGCCTGTGAGGGATTTGGTTTTCTTCATTAAATCTTTTGAAATGGGAAGACCCACTTTTTAATTTGGGTCTTTTGTGATGGGAAGATGTGCTGTTGGCCTGGGCCACACCTTCTGCGGGCAGCCTATATAAAGGGCACAGAAGAAGGACGCTCAATCTCTTTGCCTGCTTGCTCTCACCCTTCCTAGCAGGTCCATTCCTTCACTGGCCTTGGAGCCTACTTCTTTGGGATTGCAGCATATACTGAAGACCAGCTGAGACATCCATCCTCGTGGCCTGAACAACTATGGAATTCTTGGCCTTTTTGTTTAAGACCAGCCATGGTTGGATTCGCTGGACTGCAGCCTGTAAGTCATTCTAATAAATCCCCTTTCTATACACATGGACAGACTCATTCTATCAGTTCTATTACTCTTGAGGACCCTGACCAGCCCAGCTATGATTATCGTAGTGAGTCGTTGCTGGCTGCAGCATACCCAGAGATGAGCGCTGGTCCCTGAGCCCTGCTCAGCACATGCTTGTGAACCAGAACAGATCATAAAGAGGAGAAACCACTCGGTGCCCAAGGACTCCATCAAGATTCCTCAGAGCAGCGATGTACCCCAGCAAAAGCTTGGAGATGTCCAGAGCCTCAGCTGGTTGTCAGTGATGCCCCTGGCATCCCACGAGAAGAGGCAATGTCAACTTTCTGCAGTTCACAGGATGGCCCTTCCCTGGACTGGGCAGCCAAGCAGCTCAGACGGCCTGGGTCCAGCTGAACCCACAAGTCTCGGGACACTCTCCTGGAAGTGGGGGAGCCCCTAGGTGGAGATCTTCTGGTCCTCGGCAGCCCATACCTTCTCTTCCTTCCTTCCTTCCTTCCTTCCTTCCTTCCTTCCTTCCTTCCTTCCTTCCTTTCCTTCTGTCTCTATCTCCTTCCTTCCTTCTTTCCTCCCCTCCCTCCCTCCCTTCTCCCTTTCTTGTTGGGGTCCTAGGGAACAGCATGGTGGGAAGGGAGGGCATGACCTGGGAAACAGGATCTACCTGCCATCTGAGGCCTACTACGCAAGGACTCAGGTCTCTCACCTCCAAAGCCAAAGGCCTGAGGGCACACTGCTCTGTGCTGAACTGGTGTCCGTGTGTGTGTGTGTGTGTGTGTGTGTGTGTGTGTGTGTCCGTGTGTGTGTGTGTGTGTGTGTGTGTGTGTGTGTGTGTGAGAGAGAGAGAGAGAGAGAGAGAGAGAGAGAGAGAGAGAGAGAGAGGAGAGAGAGAGAGAGAGAGAGACTCATGACAGGACCTCTGAGACCAGTGACCTCCAGGCCCTTTGTAGCCAGGAGGTGGCAGATGACCTAGCATGCCTGGGTGGGGGCAGAGTAGAGATCAGAAATTGATTTCCTGGAATACCAGAATCTATACTCATAGGGGTCTTAAAATCAAAAAGAAGAATTTCCAGCTGGGACCCTCCTCCTGTAGTCTCACAATTGTTCCTGCTCAGGAGACACTTGCAGACCCAGGCCACAAATCTCAGGGTGCCTGTCTCTATGGAATGGCCTCTCCCTGTCTTTACACTCAAAATTCTCCCTGACAACATAGAGTAGTCTCTCAAATACATGTGTTACACGCTATGCTCTTGACATGCATTGACGCCCACCTTGTTCAGCTATAGAAAATGAAAATAGGTTACTTTTAAAATAAAAACAAATGAATTGTATTTAACTAAATACTGCCCTGCCTCCCCCCCCCAACACAGACACACACACTAAAAATCATAATCCTTTTGGTGAAACTTAGGAGCATGGGTCAGACTCCTGGAACGTGTGACAGGCTTGACTTCGGAATGTGGATGGCTCACTTCCTCCATCTTGAAAAGGGCCTTGGTCTTTCGGGGCTCAACCCTGTCCTCTGGTCCCCATACAGCATGGCCTCCTTAAGAATTCCAGGTGGCTAGGTCCCAACTTTGATCTGGGGACACCAGGTGTGGGCGTTACCTTGAAGCAGGCTTGCAGTGCAGCATCACCCCAAGAGTGGGTGTCACCTCAGCTCAGGCCTCCACCTGAGGCTCTGGGGCCACCCAGACAATCTTGGGACCATACTTGGCCTTTTCACCACGAGAAAGACTGCTTTAGACTCAGTGGTCATTTGTGGGACTTCAGAAGGTCATGGAACTCTCTGGTGTGAGGAGGGTGTGATTGAAAACAGGGGGGCATGGCCTGACTCTCCCTGGAACATGGCCTGACCTGGCTCCGTTCTTGCCTGAGACCTTGAATGCTTCTATCATTCAGGCCTCAGTTTCCTTATCCAGTGGATCCAGTGATCCACACCTCACATAGAGTCTGTCATAAGCGCACTATTCCAGAAGCATAGACAAACACATTTACAAACACGTAGAAAAACATGTTCACCTGAGGCTCTAGGTGTCAGAATTGATTAACTAATATTGAGTCCACAAGTTCCAGTGGTTTGCAGATAATCCTGCCTGCCTCGGCCACCTCAGCAAGGAGAAGGCAGCTTCTCTCATTCCAGTCTTGTTGTTGCTCACAATAGCTTTTATGTGTTGTTTGGAAACTTCCTACACAAATACAGTGTCCATTCTAACCCGAGTTACTAACATCAACTCTCACATCAAGATGTGGGTTCCAGGGTGGATGTGAACAAGGCTACAGCAGTGTTCTGGAGGTTTCGGAAGTGAGCTGAGAGAAACACAAAGAGAGTCTGCGTTGGTAAGATAGCAAAGGAACCCAACCTCGAACCGGCTGCCGTGAAGCTGGCTGCCACAGAGACCAGGCTGTAGAGCTGAGGATGGGAGCAAAGATGCAGACTTGAGCTCATCTATGATGGGAAAGGGCAGACCTGGGTCTGGAGCAGGAACAGTGGGTTCGGATCCAGATGGTGAGCAGGTGGTTGGATGAGTGGCTGCTGAACAGGCTGCGTGAACAGCAAGGAACAAGCCGAGCGGAAGCCCCAGGGACAGTTAAGAAGTTCCCTCCCTGTACACCCGCGGGCCATACCTCAGAGGTCAGATGAGGATGGTCTGGAGTCATTGCCATCCCAGAGCTAGATGGGGCCTTTTGTACGCAGCCCAGGTAAGGGAGTTACACCCTTTCTTTAGTCCTCTGTGTCTGATACATTCTTGGGCCTGGTTTCCCTGATGTAATTTAAAAACACACATGGGCTTGCACAGTCTCAGTCCACCCTGATAAATTTTCCCTTTCTTCCTACTCTCAGGAATAAATCACGTATCAGTCTGCCGTATAGGTGACAGCCGACAGAGATCGCGCTTGTGGGTCCACTCAGGCACACGGTCATCCTCCATCTTCAAAGAAGAGTCAAAAGCTGCTTGTAAAATGGAGTCTCTTAGGTCTGTGGGGGCACAGTCCGAGAAACTGCAGTTTTACATAATATGGGGCACAGCCTGATCTCAGCAGTCTCCGAGGCCACCAGGGGCAGGTGCCACACGTGTCTGATCTCAGCAAGGCTGGGCTGCAGGTTCTACCTTTCTCTCTTCCCTGTCCACAGTGAGCCCCATAGGTGAGACAGAAAGCTGGCGAACACACTCTCCTGTGTTCCAGAATATCCCAACAAATGGAAGCTCTACTGCCTAGCCTGGCCAGCTGGACATTGCCAAGGTCCCCAGGGTGAATGAGGCAGTGTCTGATGCCCCATGTCAAGTCACAGGCCAGTATACAAGGTAGCCTTAGTGCGGAAGCAGCATCCCAGATAGAAGCGTGGATAGGGGCCCTAGTAGACCCCATCTAGCTCCTCTCTCTTAGGACACAAGAGAGGGGAATGTGGCTAGGCAATCTCCAGGCCCCATCGGCATATCTGGTATCCTGCCAGCTAGACAGACCATGGAAACCATGAGAAACCAAAGTCATGTCATGAGGTCAGTAAAAGTCACTTGGTTACAACCAAACTGCTCCCAGCCTGAGGTGTCACGATGAGTGTCAAGCAGTGTCATAGACACATACCCTCAAGCAGGCCTAGACATGCCTCTGAGAAGAGGGTGGCCCAACCAGGTATGGGTCTAGGGTCAGAGAGGGAGAACTCCTAATGGCCACCCAGAGTCTTTGCAGAGGCTGTGGGCAGCAATGGCGGTGGCACACAGACTCCTGTGAAGAGTGTGTACCTCAGGGCTTGTGCCTCACAGTTTCAGACTCTGTATGGCCAGAGAAGGTCAAAGCCTGTGGGTAAGAGGCACAGCAATGCCAGCCCTGAAGCTGAGCACTGCCTGGGATACCCCAGGCCACAGACAAGCAGACGTCAGAGCTGCGGCAGCAGAGCTAGACACCATGGGTTGACACATCCCCATGGACACCAGGAGATACAAGATCACGAAGGCTGCAGGATCAAGGTTCAAGGACGAACAAGCAACAAATGTGTGGCAGGGACACCCTATGGACTGGGGACATCTTGCAGTCCCAGTACAGGTCATGAAGGAAGACTGGACAATGTTGTGGCACACACACACACACACACACACACACACACACACACATACACACACACACACACGCTGGTCTCTCATGCACATAGCCACATCGCTCACCTCTTCAGCAGGGACACAGGACCTGTCCAATTGCCAACTGACATGTTTCCTCCTCCCTGCTTCTGAGCCACTAATGTCCAGAATAAGGAATGAGAACTCCGTGTCCCTTTCTGCAAGACTTTGAGGTAGGCCCTAGTGGTTCTGGACTTTCAAAACCACCTCCCCATTCAAAAGCTGCCAGAACTACAGAGGCTTTCAGCAGAGGTCTCCAAGGCCTGACCTGTGGGTGTCAGAATGTTGTCAGGACGTAGTGGGCCAGCTCATGCATAGCGAGGTCAAGGACTGCAGTCCCCAGGGTGTTGTCCTGGTGATGACTACTGTGAGGGCCCTGGGGACCAAATCTCTTTCCCAGTGCCAACCAGGCTTGCCTGGATCTGGGGAGGACTGGTGTTTTCCATTTTTGCAGCTGGGCTGGTGCTGGGGAGCGGGTAACTGAAAATGAAAGGGGCTACTGGATCCAGCCATATCTGAATCCAGATCAACATATCGTCAGACACTAGCTTATGGAGTCAATTCAATGTCCTTTTGGCTTCAGCTCCTTTGAGTTGAGTTTCTGCACCATGTGATCAAGAGTCCAAAAGTACCCAGTAGGTGTCACAGTGTTCTTCTCTGAGAGGCACCATTTGAGGCCCTGCATCTGAGCACCACAGGGTGGTAGAAGTTTCTGCATCGTGGAAATAGTTGCTGGTGATCAGCCTCGTGACCTGGATTCCTCTGTAGTCTACCCTCCTCCCTTTCCTGCTAGCCCAGGGCCACGGGGGTCCTCATGGGAACAGGTGCTCATATTTCAATGGTTCCCTTTCTGCTTGTATTGAAATTGTCATTTTCATA
The DNA here is from genome assembly GCA_964023405.1 of Apodemus agrarius. Lineage (NCBI taxonomy): Eukaryota > Metazoa > Chordata > Mammalia > Rodentia > Muridae > Apodemus > Apodemus agrarius. The sequence goes on from OZ030016.1 coordinate 72,412,682, forward strand.
TGTGTTGGCACAAAGATGAGCATAGTTGCATAGATACTACTATTATAGATGACTTTTCTCCTCATCTGTGGGGGAATGCTAACATTCCCATAGGCGTCTTTTGCATGACATGTCTTCCAGTTGCATCGGCTGTGCCCGTGGTTACGCTGCTCTGGGGCAGCCAGCGTCTTCTGAGTTCAAGTGCCACTGTGGATAAAGTGTCTATGTCCCTCTAGAATTTTATATTGCATCCTGTTCTGGATGGGATGGTGCTAGGAGGCGGGACATGCGGGCCGAGGTACCACTGTTTGTTTTCCGTTGCTGTGATAAAAGAACATACTGACCAAAGCAACTTGGGAAAGAAAGGGTTTATTTGGCTTATACTTCTAGGTCGCAATCCATCACTGAGAGAAGAGGAAAGCCAAGTCAGGAATTCAAGGCAGGACCTGGAAGCAGAAACCATGGAAGAATGATGTGTATAGGCATTCTCATTGGCTCATGCTTAGCCAGCTTTCGTATGCAACCCAGGACCACCTGCCCATGGTAGGCTGGGCCCTCCTCTACCAATCAATCAATATTTCACACATGTGGTAACAAGCCAATCTTCAATTGAAACTGTCTCTTCCCACCCGACACTAGGTTATGTCAAGCTGACAATAAAAACAGGAGGTGATGAGGTCACGAGGGTGGATCCATATGATGGGAAAACCATCTGTGTTACTCTGTTTTCCCTCATTATAGTGAAATACGCAAGACGGAAGACTTATTTACAAAAGAGATTTATTTTGGTTTTTTGGTTCTCAGTTCTGGCTCAAGGTCAAAGGCAACATCTGGTGATGGCCTTCTTATTGGGAAAGTCTTGAAGTAGCTCAAGATATTATGTCTCTCTCTCTCTCTCTCTCTCTCTCTCTCTCTCTCTCTCTCTCTCTCTCTCTGTGTGTGTGTGTGTGTGTGTGTGTGTGTGTGTGTGTCTTCTTCTTACAAAACCACCAAGATAAAATTGTGAGGCTCCACTCTTGTGTCCTATCCAATTCCTATCACATTTATTACTATTATTATGATTACTATTATTACTATTGCTATTATCATTATTATTATTTGTGTGTGTGTGTGTGTGTGTGTGTGTGTGTGTGTGTGTGTGCGTGCGCGCATAGGTACATACATGACATACACAGAGGCCAAAGCCAACTTTTGAAAGGTCTCTCCTTCTACCTTGCAGACACAGGGTCTTTCTTGTATCTGTTACACTGTGTTCTCCTGCCTAGCTGGCCTGAGAGCTCTAGGTGATTCTTCTGTCTCCATCTGTCATTTCACAGTAGGAGTGCTGGGATTACAGATATTTGCCGTCACATCTAGCTTTTTATGTGGGTTCAGGGAACCAAACTCTGGTCATCAGGCTTGTGAGACTTACTTTTACCCACTGAGCCATCGTATTAGTCCAGCCACAGACTATGGAAGAAGACTCCAGTGTATTCTTGCCCAGAATCCAGCCATAAGGCCGAGACTAGGGTGCAGTCGGCCACCTGCAAGCCAGGAAGACAGGCCCGTCGGCTGCATGCAGCTGCCACTTCTGTTCTCCAGACCTGAAGGGACAGCTGCTGAGTCACCTGGTCTCTGACTCTCACCATAGCCCACTCAGACCCAGCATGCACCCGGAAGTACTCCAAAGATGCAGGACCAGGCTGCCCATTGGGCACATGGTACAAGAGTCCTGGAAGTGGTGACACGAAGGTAGAACACACCCAGGAAGGGAAAGTCAGTGCAACAGACCAAGGGGAGAGGTCAAGGGGCCAAACTTGGTGTCCCAGACAGCCTTTGGGGACCAGAGGGTGTGGCATCTAAGACCTCACTATGTCTAGTGACCTGCCAGCAGTCTCCATCCACTAACCCCATTCTAGCCATCCAGAAATCATCGGGATTCCTTGGCTCCCCGCTCCCAGCCCTGTACCCCATCTTGTAAATCAGCACCCTCCAGCACTGTCTGGGACAAGGGCTGCCTCCTTCCCCGGGAATCCTGGTTCTTTGGTTACCTCCCAGCCATGTACGGGGGTTGACAGGAGAGAGAATTCCAGATCCCTCCATCCCACCTGTGTATGTGTGGTCCCGGCTACCTAGCTCCACTGCAGAAAGCATCCATGTTCATGCCTAAGGCCTGAAAGCCAGAACGGACAGGCTGGGCTCCTCGCCATCTCCTTTCTGGAAGGCACGGCTCCTTCGCTTGACTCTGGCAAGCACACTGGACTGGCTGTGAGGCCCCCAGGGGACAGGGAGAAGTGAGACACTTCCCGACAGGGCCATGGCAGGGGAGGTGATTGTCCTAATGAGAACCAGAGGTAGTTGGCAGGCTCTCTCCTGTGTCCCATAGTTGTAGGATTGCCAGACTGGAATCACAGGACTTGTAGTCTGCAGAGATGGCTCTGGTTTCTTAGAGACAAGTCTGGAGCCTGCCCCAAGCAGAGGCTTGTGCACTGTATCTGGGTCACCATGGACCTTGGTTCTGTTTGTCACAACTTGACAGCTAATGATATGGGTGATAACAGATATGAGGACTTCCCTGGGCCACATGTCATCCAAGTTGTCACAGTCTCTTCTCCTACAGAGGAGGAGACCAAGGTCCTAGGGGTGCATTTATCGGCAAGATTTCACCAGGCTGAGGCCACTCCTCTGTCCCCTTTGCTTTGGACATCCCTCATCCACACTCCAAGACAGAAGGGGGCTCTGCTTGGGACAGATCTCTTCAGTCACTAGAGACTGTGAGAAGTGGAGACTGGGCTCCTGCCCCAAAGGTAGAGTGGCCCAGCTGCTGGTGCTGCTGGTGCTCCTTCTTCTCTTCTTCCTCTTCTTCCTCCTCTTCCTCCCCCTCTTCTTCTCCACCACCACATTCTAACCCTAAGGTACAAAGCAGGTGTCCCCAGACCCCAGAAGAACCTGCCAATCAGTGGAGTATTGAAACTGGAGCTCCTCAATAAGGGTGGGTCTCCCCACCCCCATCCTGAGCTCAGCCTCCCCAAGGAAGAAGGGAAGTATTTTTTCCCAGCTCCCAGCTCTCAGCTTACAGAAGCCCTTGGGGACTGCAGTGTGGACTCTCTCCGTCTCCTCTCCGCCCCACCCGCCACTTTTGATGCCACAGTCAGGGCTACACCGGAGCCCGCCATCCCCCACTGCTTCCTAGTCAGCCACCAGCCCTGCTAGGCCCTCCTTCACTGTTGTTTCGGGAGCCCTGGGAAATGTCTAGCAAGGACTCCCGATGGGGACAGCAAGGGCCTGAGAAGAGATGCTCCCAGCCGGTTCTTACTGTGAGCATCGGGAGCGGGTTCAGCACGCCATTAGCCAAAGGCTTGGGCACCGAGGGTGCTGGTGCAGGGAGGGCAGGTGTACTGAGAGGACCACCTGCTCCAGGCGGGTGAGCAGGACAAGGAGCTGTGCTACACAAGTCAGTCCTGAAGCAGAACCAGCTGGGGTCCTACTGTGTGCCAGGCATTTGGCTGGGCTCATCCAAATCTCACAGCAAACACAGTAAATGACAGTAAAACAAAACAAAACAAAACAAAACACCTGTGTAGCCAACCCCCTTCCACAGAGACGCACCGTCAGCTCTTCTCCAAATGATACTTTTAAGGTCAGCGAAGCCACCACACTTAGTCCTTGGATCCTTCCGAGGACTCTGCAGTCCTGTCCCCAATCAGTGTAAAGTCATTACTTCCCCTTTTCCATTCAGAGAATGCAGAAGTGAGGACTAAAAAATGACATTTCAAGACATTGTTTAATTTTTTTTTTTTTTTTTTAATTTCATGGGGCTGGAGAGATGGTACGGTAGGTAAGAGCTGTCACAGAAGATAAGAATTCAGGCCGGGCGTGGTGGCGCACGCCTGTAATTCCAGCACTTGGGAGGCAGAGGCAGGCAGATTTCTGAGTTCGAGGCCAGCCTGGTCTACAGAGTGAGTTCCAGGACAGCCAGAGCTACACAGAGAAACCCTGTCTCTTTGAAAAACAAAAACAAAAACAAAACAAAAAAATAATTCAGTACCCAGCTCCCACACTGGGCAGCTCACAGCTATCTATGCAACCCCAGCTCCAGTGGGATCTGATCTTTACAGAAACTTGCACTCACACACGCACACAGAGAGAGGGGGGGAGAGGGGAGAGGGGAGAGGGGAGAGGGGAGAGGGGAGAGGGGAGAGGGGAGAGGGGAGAGGGGAGAGGGGAGAGGGGAGAGAGGGGAGAGGGGAGAGGGGAGAGGGGAGAGGGGAGAGGGGAGAGGGGAGAGGGGAGAGGGGAGAGGGGAGAGGGGAGAGGGGAGAGAGGGGAGAGGGGAGAGGGGAGAGGGGAGAGGGGAGAGGGGAGAGGGGAGAGGGGAGAGGGGAGAAGAGAATCTCATTGTACTATATGGAGATATTACCTGTCAATTAAAAAACCTGTGTAGCCAACCCCCTTCCACAGCGACACACCATCAGCTTTTCTCTAAATGATTTTTTTTCTTTTTTCTTTTTGTTTTTTTTCGAGACAGGGTTTCTCTGTTTAGCCCTGGCTGTCCTGGAACTCACTCTGTAGACCAGGCTGGCCTCAAACTCAGAAATCCACCTGCCTCTGCCTCCCAAGTGCTGGGACTACAGGCGTGCGCCACCACCGCCCGGCTTAAATGATTTTTTTTTTAAGGTCAGCAAAGCCACCACTACTTAGTCCTTGGATCCTTCCGACAAGAAAGGGTAGAACAGAAGGTGGGATATCCCACTGGCAGAAAGGATTCTGGGAGAGAGCCAGGTGCTGGCAATTGGTTCAGGAACATAGAGGAGCTCAGAAGCATGGGAACTGAGCAGAGTAATCAGCCACATGGCAGAACTTAGATCAGAATAAATGGGATAATAAATAATGAGCAGGTCGGGAAACAACCAAAGCTCATGGCCAGGGTGCCACCATTCTGGGAGCCGGGGGCTGGTAGAACAAACGACATCAACACATACAATTTTAAAATATTTTAAAATTTTCATTCATCACTAATCGCGTATATGTGAATGTGTATGAGCATGTGTGTGTGAGTGTGTGTGTGTATGTAGGCATGGGGGTGCTACAGCACACATGTGAAAACCAAAGGATAACTTTCAGGTGTCCACTGTGGGTTCTGGGGATCAAACAGGTTTTCAGGCTTGCGTGGCACATGCTTTTTTTACTCACTGAGCTGACTCACTGGCCCTAGAGTAATAACAGGAGAAGGAGGGTTGAGTATAAAGATTTGGGAATTAGAGGGACTTCTCAGTTGCTATACGAGTTATGCTCATGAGAAGGTGGAGGATAAACCCCTGCACAACTGGCCTCTCCTACCATTTCCTGCACACAATGGTTTCTAGAGTTTTGTACCCAGCCCAACTGTTCATTGAGCGTGAGGTGAGGGTGCGGACACGGTCAGATTACAGTCGTCTCACCTCCCCCAACCTTTACTAAGGTCAGATGAGCTCCATCCAAACAGGAGAGTCACCAAGACCAAGGAAAATGCAGAGCATACTCTGTGTCCATGGGGATCCAGGCAACGGACAGCGTGAAATCGGCATTACCACGCACACGAAACAGGTACCTGCAGGGAGGGGCTGGAGTCTAGCTTGCTGGTAGAGCACTTGCCTAGCATGTGCAAGGCCCTAGGCTCATCCCCCAGCGCCAGCACTGTAAAATAATTTTAAGTATTAAATTCATTCATAATTAAGTAAAATTAAAAATTGTCATGGAATTAAAAAAAAAACTTAAGAAGGGAGAATACGCCACAGTGCATTGTGCTCTGCTGTAGACGACAGGGTGAGCGTGTCCTCACGTGTGGGGTCAGGTAGTTAGGAGCTTGTGCGGAAGGACGGGCTGCCATGGTCTCTGTTCAGGAAGTCACTGACATGCTAAGCTGTAAACCTGATGAACAGCTATGCAAGGATGCTATCGGGAATGTGGAAGTAAATTCCCAAATAACTCAATTTTAAAGGGGAGGGTTGTCCCCAAGGTGGGCAGTGGGTAATTAGAGTGGGTGGATGGGGGACAGTCTGGCCAGTGGATCATGTAACTCCTTAGATTGAAGAGATGGCATGCAAAAACTCGGGGGAGGGGCGGTTGGGGGGGCAGGAGGGATGGCTCAACAGGATCAAGCACCTGCTGCTCTTGCAGAGGACCCAGCTTTGATCCCATCCCCCACACCGTGGCTCACAGCAATCCAGGGAGATCCGATGCCCTCTAACAGCCCCCTTGGGCACCGGGCACTCATATGGTATACACGTATGTAGTTAAGACACTCATATACATACATATATATACATACATATGTGTGTGTGTGTGTGTGTGTGTGTATATATATGTATATATATATATATATATATATATATATATATAATCAATTAAAAATCTAAAAGAGAAAAGAATTGGGACTCAGAATGGGTGCACAGCAAGTAGGAGTCTAAAACAAGCTAAAAGAAAATGCGTGTGTGTTGGGAGGCATGGGGTAATGTCAGAGCCAAGGGAGAGGCTTGGGGTGTTTAGGGGCGGTAGCCCTGGGAAAGGGATTGGGACCTTTCTCTACACAAAGTCAATGACCCAGCTCCAGCTTTTTGGCCTGGCCTCCACCAGTGGATCCTAAGGGAGCCCCCAGGATGGGGCCATGTGTTTCTTTTGCACGCAGGCCTGCGCAGCTGCACTGGCTGGATATACTGGCCGTCCAGCCTTCTGCAGAAGACTTGGTCCTGCCTTCAACCAGATGTGAAGCCAACACTGATGTTTTTCTGCTTGAAGCCTGCAGGAATGAGAGCCAAGACCCGAGAGTAGTCTGAGAGCAAGATAACATTCTGGTCCCCCTGTCCCCTGGTGGGAACAAACATCCCTGGGTGTGGGGGAGGGGCAGAGGCCTGTCTCAGCCCATCTTCATTTGGCTTGTGTTTCTGGCAGATTCCCCAGTTCCGACAGCAGCTGGTAGCTTTGCTTTCTCCTTCAGTCCCAGGCAGATGCACAGACGCAGTTTCTTGCTAAGCCCACTTGTGCCCTGAACACCCCACCCCCTACCCCCCACCCCCTCCTATCCCCCACCCCCACCCCAGCAAGCACAGCCCTGCTCCCTAACACCCTGGTGGTGTTAGGAGATGACCCCTCCCTCCCACACATACAGAGCTTTCTGACAGGCAGCAGGCTCAAGCCCTGAATGGTAACTACTGCTGTGGCAGCTCAAAAGACACAAAAACCCCCCTCAGAGGGAAGCAGGGACTGAAGGAAGGGGGACATAGCATGTAGGGACATGGCAGGTAGGAAACACCGCATCACGTATCTATAGGAACAGACCTGATTGTGGACTAACTTTTAGCAGATTTGGGGAATCTCGGGGCTTCTCGTGTTGGTCCTATTCTTCAGCCTCCAGACCTGGAGATCACCCACCGCAGGCTTGTTCTGCAATGGGCCTCTCTTGTTTGACACCCAAGCCCCACCCCCACCCCCACCCCCACCCCAAGATTCATCTGTAACACTTCTCAGAGGGAGTATCCCACTGCTACCAAGAGTTCAAACAGAGTCTTCACTTAATCCTGCACGGCAGTCTGTTTTGATTGGTTTGTCCCATTTAAGGTTCTTAATCCTGAGATGACAATAAAGCATCTCTCATTTGCACCATTCTCTGTCTGCCCAATCCTTTCTTGGAAGACGATGGGGAAAAAAACTAAACTGGAGGCAGACTTGGTCTCCGTTAGACTGCCTCGGTGGCCAAAGGGTCAGGGACACAGTTCATAAATCCTTGGGCCTGTGCTGGGTGTTTCTTGGACCCCCCTTGCGTTCCAGGGTAGAGTCCAAGGTCTGGCAGCTTTGTGAGAGCTTGTTGGAAAGGAGTGTCTCAGGCTGAACCCCCAGATATACCAGGTTAGACCCCGCACTGGAACCGACACGTGGGGATACCTTCAAGGGGCTTGGTGATAGCCTCCCGTGAGCCAGGGGCCAAGTGACAGCTGCAACCAGGGCTGGGTTTGGTGTGTGCCAGCGCCTCCATGCACACTCCCTATGCCTCAGTTTCCTCCCCTGAAAAGGAAGCTCTTCAGGAAGGAAGTGCAGTTCACGCACCATTCGCCTTTGGGCCAGGCAGACTGAGCCCCATGGGGCTAGGCTTGGCAGGCAAGGGCCGCCATCTTGAGGCTATGAGATTCAGGAGCCAGGTCAGCTATCTGACTCCAGGCAGCTGGAGTATGACCCAGAGCAGGAGGCTCTTTGTCCTCTTTGGACTTCTGATGGCAGTGAGGAAGTCCCTGAGTAAGGATAAGTCCCCCTCAGTGGAGCTCACGGTAGAGTCTGGGCAGGACTGTGTGCTCAAGACTCTTGTTAAATTAGTTGGCTATTACAGAAAAAGTATGCAGACCGAAGTCAACTTGAGAGAAGGAAGGAGGCATAGGGACTGTGGGGATGCTCAAGGGACCCTCCCTAGAGGACCAGGGCCCTGGAGAAGGGCCAGGGAGAGAGGAGTCTGGATGAGGAGAGAGGAAACAGCCAGTTCCCCATCTTGGATGCTGTGCTGGATGGTTTTATGTCAACTTGACACAGGCTAAAGTCATCTGAGAAGAGGGAACCGTAATTAAGAAAATGTCTCCATAAGATTGGACTGCAGATAAGCCTGTAAGGCATTTTTTGTTTTGTTTTTCGAGACAGGGTTTCTCTGTGTAGTCCTGGCTGACCTGGAACTCACTCTGTAGACCAGGCTGGCCTCGAACTCAGAAATCTGCCTGCCTCTGCCTCCCAAGTGCTAGGATTACAGGCGTGCGCCACCACGCCCGGCAGGCATTTTCTTAATTAGTGATTGATAGGGACGGGCTCAGCCAGTAACGGGTGATGCCTTCCCTGGGTTGGTGGTCCTGGGTTCTATAAGAAGGGCGGAGCAATGCTGACAGGACCCTGATATGGCTGTCTCTTGAGAGGCCCTGCCAGAGCCTGACAAATACAGAGGTGGATGCTCGCAGCCAACCATTGGACTGAGCACGGGGTCCCCAATGGAGGAGTTAGAGAAAGGTCTAAAGGAACTGAAGGGGTTTGCAGTCCCATAGGAAAACAAAAATATCAACCAACCAGACCCCCCAGAGCTCTCAGGGACTAAGCCACCAACCAAGGAGTACACATGGCTCCAGCTGCATATGTAGCAGAGGATTGCCTTGTCAGGCATCAATGGGAGGAGAGGTTCTTGGTCCTATGAAGGTTCAATAGATGCCCCCAGTGTAAGGGGAATTGAGAGCGGGGAGGCAGGAGTGGGTGGGTAGGTGGAGGAACACACTCATAGAAGCAGGGGTATGGGATAGGGGGTTTCTGGGAGGGGGAGCTGAGAAAGGAGATAACACTTGAAATGTAAATAAAGAAAATATCCAGCTGGGCGGTGGTGGAGCAACTGTAATCCCAGCACTCTGGGAGGCAGAGGCAGGCGGATTTCTGAGTTCCAGGACAGCCTGGTCTACAGAGTGAGTTCCAGGACAGCCAAGGCTACACAGAGAAACCCTGTCTCGACAACAACAGAAAGAAAGAAAGAAAGAAAGAAAGAAAGAAAGAAAGAAAGAAAGAAAAGAAGAAAAAAAGAAAATATCCAATAAAAGAAAAAGAAAAAAAAGAAAGGCTGAGTAAGCTACAGAGAGCAGGCCAGTAAGCAGCACTCCTTTCTGGCCTCTGCATCAGCTCCTGCCTCCAGAATCCTGTCCCGGCTGAGCTCCTGTCCTGGCTTCCTTTGATGGTGAATAGTTCTGTGGCAGCAGAGAGACGGTGAGGGCAGGGCCTGATGCCCAGTCCTGGCTGGTGGACAGGGTACACACCAGGCCTTCACAGAAGGACATACTGGGATGCTTTAGTGAGTCACCAACTGTAACACTATTACCCTTTAAGACACAGCAGGGGGTAGGGGTGTTGACAAGAAGCAAAAACAAGACTTGCACTTGGGCAGGGTGGGGTGGGAGGGTGCAGCCCAAGGTCTACAGGCAGATATCTGGAGGCATTCCAGAGGCCTCAGGGCAGGAGAGGCCGGGAGAAGGGTCTCATTCCATCCATCATCTGGGACCCTGGTGTGAGAAGTCACCTATTCCTGAGCCGAAGGACCTGAAAGGTACTCCCAGGTGCCTGAAGGATCCCCCACAGGAATGGGAGCAGGTTGGGCGTGGTCTCAGCTAAACACTGCCGCTCTGTCCCTTAGATTGCTCTGGAACTGGGTGCCTCTTTTCTTCTGTGATCCCAATGAGAGCTGGACCTTCCGAAGATGCCTCTAAGCCAACATGCAGGTCAGTGGACGGCCCCTCTGGCTTTGTCAGCCACCTTGTCCCGAATCCCTGTTTTTACCCACTCCTGGATTTTATCTTAAATCTCACTGTTGCCCCCTGAGCTGAAACTTCCATGAGAACAGGACTGTTCTTCAGCCTGACTTGTGGCATTGATATTAGGCCAGACCAGGCATGGACGGGTCTAAAGACTATGTGGGCTCTAGTCAGAATTCTCCAGGGGAATGGAACCCACAGAAGAGCTACATACCACAGGCAGGTTTGTTGGATTGGCATGAACGAGGTGAGCTGGGTAGCCCAAAAATGGCCGCACAGTGGAGGGGCTGAGAACCCAGCATCTTCTCAGTCCAGGCTGCACACCCCAGTTGTCCAAATCAGGTACCAAAAGCCTAGAAGATTCCTGGAGAACTGCTTGTTGGTGCACAGTGGAAAGCCAAACAGCCAAAATAATTGGGCCTTGGTATTAGCAAAGGATACAGCAGCAGCAGCAACAGGGCGGATAAACACTCCAGTGAGATTAAAAAACAAAACAAAACAAAACAAAACAAAACAAAACAAAACAAAACAAAAAACTCGCAAAGAGTAGAAGCCTTGCCATCTGATCTCCTTATTCTGAGCCCCCTGGAGAAGGTGCCACCCTCATCTGAGGGTGCCTCTTCCAATTTCAAATAACTTAATTAAGAAAATCCCACCAAGGTGTACCCTAAGGCTTGCCTCATGGAAGATTCTAGATCTTATCAGGTCAGCAATCAATATTGACCGTCATGATGTGTGTATGTATGTGTGTGTGTGTGTGTGTGTGTGTGTGTGTGTGTAGTGATGCTAATTGGTGATGGACGTTCAAGCTGACAGATCTGGGAGGGTCTTGAGCTGGTGGTCACATAGAGCATGTCAGAGAAAGGGCAGATACCTCAGGGGCCCTCTGACCAGAACATTGGGAGGCTCCATTACTAAGCCCTCTGGAGGGCTCCCTGGAGGAAGAGGACAGGATCTGGCAACTCATTAGTAAGCCTCAAGAACCACCACAGACTCTGGTTAAAGAGACATGGAAGAGATGTGGTCCAGGCACATTGAGAGCAACAGCTGTCCGGGGTAGGAAACTGGGCCTCCCCAGAGGCAGAGGTGGTGAGGGAGGGGGGCTGGGAGTAGAGGTTGGCCAGGGAACAGCCGAGGATGGGGAGGAAGTGGGCAAACAGAGGAAGCATCCTGGTGGAAGGAAGGAACACCCTGTGCGAAGGTTCTGAACAGGCCCAGCTGCCGCTCCGTCTGGGAAGGACCTGATGGGATTCAGGGCAGACTTGGCCTGACCCTTTGCACAGTGAAGTCCAGCCAAGGGGAGGCAGGGCTCTCTGGCTGAGGTGTCCCAGAGCAGCTGTTGGCAAGTGTGTGAGGGGTGGGGCAACTGGAGGCATCTAACTCCTGGCCCCTTGTTTTGGTTTGGGGTGTGTGTGTGTGTGTGTGTGTGTGTGTGGTGTACACCCACATATGTGTATTAAGGAAAAACAGCTGGGAGGCCGAGAGAAGGGATGCTTCGAGAAACTTCCAAAATCACAGTCCAACTCACGAACTTGGGATGGGGCCTCTAAATACCTCCACGAGCAGAGCCAACCAAAGGGCTCTACATAGGCTGGTTCAAGGCGGCCTCCCATCTGGGCCAGACACAGAACCCTAACCTGCACCATGCCAGTGACCTTTACAGACTCAGGCAATCCAGGAAGCCTTGATCTCTGCAGGTACCAAGCCCCCAGGCTGGCTATGCAGGGCCTGAAAGGCCTGGCTGCACTGTGTCCACAGACATGACAGTAATTGGCGGGCAGGCTTCACTGTACTAGGAAGACAGAGATGACAATTGAACAGGACCTATATACTAGCGACACTAAGCAAGAACACATGGCTGTGCGGGTTGGCGGGTGGGGGGGGCAGGTGTACTGGATTCACAAACTCAGCTGTACTAGGCAGGAAGCTCTAGCGGGAAGCTGGACTGGAAGGTAAACTAAGGCACACCAGCCTTGCAGACAGAGTCATACTAGTCAATCTTCCTGGGTCTGTAGGCCTTGCCTTACTAAGCATACAGATTTGGCCATACTGGCCCTGCAGAGCTGGCCCTCACTGTGCTAAGCAGGAAGACCTAGCAGTACTGGAGAGGCTGACCTAGCCATACTTGGCAGGCAAACAGCCTTGCTGGACCTGCACGCCTAGCCCTATCAGACAGGCAAACCCAAAGGTACTAGAGAGTAGACCAGGTCATACAATGCAAACTAGACATATAAGGTCCATAGACAGGTCAAGGGGCTACTAGGTAGGCAGACTTTGATGTAATGGACCCTTAGATCTTACCATCCTAGGCTTGCAGGCCTGGTTGTGTTGGGCAGGTAGACACAGATGTGCCAGGGTGGCTGACCTACTCGGACAGGGCCTGCAGACTTAAGCATATGAAGTAGAAAGATCTCTCCATACTAGGAGGCACCTGTAGCTGCACTGAGCCCACAAATCAGACCGGAAACAAGATAGGAAGACTGAACGGCTGTACTGGGGAGGAAGACCCAGCAATAGCTGGCCTGCAGACCCAGCTGTACTTGGCCCATAGACCTGGTCATACTGTGGAGGCAGAACAGGCCTTAATGAATCTTCACCTGGAGTTATATGAGACAGGCAGACCTGGCTGTACTGGGCCCACAGAGCCAACTGTCCCCACTAGGGTTTCTGCCACCCTGAGCCTGTACCGAGAGTGAGGTCTGCCTCTCCAGCTCTTGAGTCCCTCCCTGTACCTGTCCTGCCTCCACTTAGCTCCCACATGACAATTGCAGCGGCTACAGTCTACTGAGCTTATAGCATGGGCTTAACAGTGTGTCTTGAGTCCTGTTACCAGGTCATGAGGCCCTATTACTCTCAGCCTCTAACTGAAACAAACCCTGAGACAGAGGTGGATGGAGGAGGTTTATTCAAATTTGGTCTTGGAAGACAAGGGGTGGGACTGTCTTTTTCATACTCCCTGCTTTCAGAGCAGAGGTAGCATGGAATTTTATGCAGTAGTGTGTGGAAGACTACGGCGGTTTGAAGGAACATGGCTCTTACAGGCTTATCGGGAGTGTGGCACTATTAGGAGGGTTGGCATTGCTGGAGGAAGTGTGTCACTAGGTGTGGCCTTTGAGGGCTCAAACGTTCAAGCCAGGCCTAGTGACTCTTCCTTCTGCCCGCGGATCAAGATGTAGAACTCTCAGCTCTATGTCTGCCTGCTCTCACGCTTCCCACCATGATGATAACAGAATAAACCTCTAAAGCTGTAAGCCAGCCTCAAGTAAATGTTTTTCTTTATAAGAGTAGCTGTGGTCCTGTCTCTTCAAGATGCCTAACCTTGGAGAAGCTCTTTGCAGTGCAAAGAAAAGGATTGGCACAAGTCCCTGCTGTACCAAGAGCTTTTTTTTTTCCCTACAAGAATAGGAAAAGTCACCTGGGGAAAATCCTAGAGTAAGATGTCCACCGAGACAAGCTTTTCCGTCTGGAGTGAACAGCTGCATGGGATTGTTTACCTCAAAGCTGGCATTTAAAGTGAAGCATTTATTTTAAGATTTGAAAAATGAAGCCTTTTACTGAAATAGCTGGAGCTAGGTGGCTGGTCCTGGCGCTGTGACTGAAAATGCCTTATTTAGTAAATGGGGAAACTGGAGTCACATTGGGGGCCAGGGAGGTCACCTCACAGCCCCTCACCGAGGGAGTGACTGAAGAAGGGATGGCCCTTCTGGAGAAGGATGTGAGGACCACACTACGATGGCCCTGTTGTTCCAGCCACGGTGGTTGGCTTCCTCAATCCCTGCCCTGGATGCACAGGACGGAAATGAATGGAGTCCCTCTTTGGAAAGGCTTGGGTGTGAACAGGAAATCAGCCAGAGGAGCAGACAGCAAAAGATGAGGGCAAAGATGCCACCCGATGGCTAATCACCAAGAGAAGATGCTCCCGTAGGCCACCCTCGGGGAATAGCAGCAGAAACACGGGATGAAGGGGCGGGGCGGCTGGTGTGCTGAGGCTTTGTTGTAATCCTGGATGACACTTGGGATACAGAGGTGATGGGAGGGCGCTGACTGGTGTGGAAAGATTTTCTTGATGTGTGGGACACTGAGGCCCTGCCAACACCTGCAGGGAGGCCAAGTGCTGACTGACCTGATAGGCGCATACAGCATTGTATGGGAAGTAGGGCCCCCAAGGGAACTAGGCCTGACACTCGCCAGCAGCAGGGAAGATCCAAAGCCCTGTGGGTACACGGGAGACATACAGCCAGAGAACAAGAGTTCTGCCACCTGGTATCACATGACAGCCAAGGGGAAGGAGCAAGATTAGACCATACACTACATCCACGCAAGACAGGACAGCAATGCTAATCTCTGGAGACTGTTTCCCAGGGCCAAGCACTGACTAGAGGGGCCAAGAGGACAGAGTCTTCCACTATGGGGTACGCGCTATTCTGGAGACTGTGAGCTGAGTGGCTCTGTGCATCTTCTGTGTAGGTGTCGTGCATTAAACAGAGTGAGAGAAGAGGCTGGGTGTATAGGTCAGCTGAGGGGAAGGAGCTGGGTGGCAGGGGCTGAGGGAGGGGACACTATAGAGCTTCAGCTCCCACAGCGCTCTCATGGGGTCACCCAGGGAGAGCAACAAGCCGACCAGAGCTAGGGTCTGGCCAGGATCTGTGAAGAACATGAGAATTTGGAGCAAGGCAGGGGAGGAAAGTTTCCTCGCAGTAGGGGTTCTGCAGGCATCTCTTCAGCGAGGCATGACAGGAAGAGGTGCATAAATACAGAGCAGACACATCAGAAGCCAGCAGCTGGCAGAGGCTGCCGGGTTCCTGCTGTGGACAAAGGACCCTTGTTCCCAATGCCGAGCTCGGTGTCACAGCTTGGTGAGCAGTGCAGTCTTAGCCATCCGCTCATACCTGATGGGCCAACCAGACAAGTTGGGACTCTGCCTGTCACACATCCCCACACAGGCAGAGTGTGACTATGACTGCCATCACCATGACTGCAGATAGATGCTGAGGGCCAGTAAGATAGCCAGAGCTCCTGGGGGTCAGTTGGCCAGGGTGGTTGTGTTATCCCTGAGCAGGGGGTTGGGTATTGAAGAGAAGGCTCACAGATTTGCAGAAGAAGCCAGGAGGAGAGGAAAGGGCCAGAGCCTGGATCCATCCTTCAAAAGCATGCCTCAGTGACCTCTTTCTTCCAATTGGGTCCCACCTTCTGGTTCTTCCCCCAGCTCCGATAAGGCTGTCAAACTATGATGCTGACGGATCCTTCAGAAGCGAGAGCACTTGAGAGTCAGCTGCTTGGCAAAATCCCTCTGAACTCGGCTCTGTCAGGCAACCAATCCTTCAACACAGTAGCACAACTCACATTCTACCAGTAATGCATGTCCCCAGTGGCTAGATAGCATCTCTTGGTGACAGAGGTCAGGACAGTGAGCAGAGGCTCCTGCGGCTTCCCAGGATCTCCACCCCCAGTCACATGGCAGATTCTACGGAACGGAGATGCCTTCAAAGCCCTCTGGAAATGACATTGTTCATTTAATAGGTCTAGAAAGGAGCAGCAGCTTCTGGCTTCTCGTCCCTTGCGATGGTTTTTAAAGAAGTTGAACTCCAACAATAACAGGATGAGAAACGCATCTCACCCTGGCTAAGCGCTCCACCGGGTCATATCCAATTCCAACATTATTCTGTAGCTGTCTACACCTTCTGCCCACTGCAGATCTGGCTCCATCCCTCGGCTCACCACTACCCACTCCACCCCATCCCTGGCTGTGAGGTGCACCACAGGGACTCTATCCATGGGTAGAGACTACATACAGCCCCGCCCCTGCTGCAAAAGAGCCGATTAGGAAGGGAGAAGAAAGGTATGGTCAAGCACACACACTCTCTCTCTCTCTCTCTCTCTCTCTCTCTCTCTCTCTCTCTCTCACACACACACACACACACACACACACACACACACACCACCACCACCACCACCACCACCACCACCACCACCACCACCCGGGAGTGCTGACAGCTCCGGTCTCCCATGTGGAGGGGTGTATGCATGCCCTGCACATTCCGTGATGAGTCAGAGTACCGAGGACACAGTGCCAAAGTGATCCACCTTTCTCTCCAGTATCTGGACCAACCATATCACCCCTCTACTAATCACTTGTTCATTCCTTTGTGTATTCAATCACTTAATCATTCATTCATTCATTCATTCATTCATTCAGCCATTCACTGCTCCTCCCCTAGCCAACCTCTCACAAATCCCTCATCAATCCACTCACCCACCCACCCCCATGTCTACCTGTCCACCTATCCATGCACCGGTGACTCCTCTGCCCATCCCATCCACCCACGCACCCATTCACCCACCCACCCTTCCTCAGACCATCCATTCACCCACCCGGCCAGCGTTTCCTTAACTACATGCACTGCCCACACGTGCTGTCTTTTGCTGGGGACAGATGACTGAGGCCCTGACCTCAGTGAACTTCCACCCATAAGTGAGATCAACCCCAAAGCAACCAGAAGCTGGACTCCTGTGTCCCGTGTTGTTGGGGAAGCGGTGTCAACAGTTGCTTTTGATAAATGGGTCACAGGTAGGCAGAGGACGTGATGGGTTGCCATGGCTCTGGTGTCAGGTGGGTAAGAACTCTGCAACCACACCCACCCGAGGCTGCGGAGTAGGGAGCAGACAGATGGAGGTGTGTGTGAAGAGCGGGGAGGGGAGGTGCCAGGCCCCTAGGTGCGACCCTGGACTCTAATGGCTGTTCCCTAAAGGTCAGCGTAGAGGGGACCGCTACTGCTCAGGGCAGGCTCAGGACACATAGCCTTCTTAGTGGGAACCACACAGAACATATCCAGTGGTTATTCTGGTCCTAGAAGAGCCCTGTGTGGTGGACACAGGGGAACCCAAGGACAGGGCTGTGTATACTAGGCAAGAAGAGAAACCGCACAGGGTAGGCCATCCACCTCCTGCTATTTTGGTCTCCATTAGATCCAGGGACAGGCCCTCCCTGCCCTAGGACACTGACTGATGACTTCCTCCACAGATTCAGGCCTGCAAACCAGAACTGCCTTACAATGTGGAAAGAATGCACATTCCCCCGGCCCAAGTCCAGTTCAGTGGGCCACAGGTCTTCCCTGTGGTCTTGATTGCGTTGGGAATGTTGACACATACTGTCTCAATCAATCTGTTCAAGCCGGCGGGATGGTTAGTGCAGAGCAGTTAGTGTGCCCATAGCTTTGCATTAAAGTGCTGCAGAGTAAAGAGGTCCGGGAGGAGGCGGTGAGCGGGGCTAGCTCTAGGACTTTGTTTTTATACCCTAAAGCACCCAGCCCTGTAAGCCTATCCAAGGTCTCCTCCTGCAAAGCAAACAGCGCACTGGGCCCTGCTCGAGTGTATTATAATGCCCCTGTGAACCTCAACAAAAGGGCAAGCAGGCCCCACTCCAAGCGCGGCACCAGTGGCTCGGGACCAAGCCACCCAGGAAGGAGCGCCGCCTTCAGCTTCGGGAGCGTAAGCAGAGGGGCCGCCTCACGCGCCCATTCCCCTTCACGCATGGGCGCCTTTCCTGCGGACCTTCTCTTGCCCACTGTACTGGAGACTTCTCTGAGCATCACATGGCAAACTGAGTCACTTTCCCGGCAGCTGCCAGGGTGAGGGCGAGGGGTGGCGGGGGAGGGGGGTGGTATATAGAAACTTGCTGAAGTCAGTCTTTGCATTTGCCTGGGAACCGGGCAGCTGAGCATTCCTGGGAAGCCATGGGGACTCTGGGTGGGTTCTCCCGCAGAGCCACCCTGACCTTTTGGATTTAAGCTCTAAGCCCTGAGCCCGAGGGAAATGCCATGATGTAATTTTCAGTGACAACAAGTGGCAGCAGAGTCAGGATCTAGACAAAGCAGAGACTGCCTCAAGGTCACTGGGCAGCTGGGATGGCTAAGAGTAAGCATACCCCTAGCCCCAAGAAACGGGGACCCCTCTGTGGGCGCCTGTGCTGAGCTCACCTGCTGCGAGCAGCTAGGATGCTGGTACCCAGAAGGCTGCCACAGAGGAACTGGGCCCAGTGAGATTTAACACTCAGAAGCAGGCAGAGGAGTTACTCAGTGGAGGCAGCAAACAGAAGGCACAGCCCAAGGAGATCAGCACCCAGGGCTCAGTAAGGCAGCCAGGGTAGATAGGGTCTCTCTCAGACATGGCCACCTTGCATTACAGAGGCTCCAAGGTGCCCTGCTCTGGGTTTTATATCCTGGGTTCCATGTAGCCCACTGGGTTTATTATGAGTTGCAGAATAATATCTGATTTCAGGTCAAGAGCTGCAAAGCCCGGGGGCTCCAGCTACCTCATCACAGCACATTGTACGCTTATCTCCAGCTTCCGGCTGAGACCTGAAGGTAAAGCCGAGAGCGCAAGGCCTTCCAGGACCAAGTGTTGCTCAGAACTCAAGCCTGCATCTGCCTACTCCATCTGCCCGGCCACACTCCCAGGCTGGAGCTGGTCCTTGCTCTGTGGCATCCCACAGACTGGCTCGAGTCCTGGGTTCCTATAAGTGATACAGTGGAGGCAGCAAAGAGTCCATCCGAAGAAATCTCCACGTCCAGTGAAAGAAGCCCCTGAGCCAGCACTGGAGTCAGCCTTGAGGGTTTACCCAGAAGTCCTGGGCTTGCGCCTGTCTCTGACACAGTGACCAGAGTCCCTTGAAATTGTTATCTTGTTTCTCACAACGTCATCCAAATTTACCACACAGTGAAGCAAAAAGAGGCTTTCCGCCACTAGATGAAGTTAGCCTCTGGACATGCCCCTAGCAAAGGTCAAAGAGCATTCGATGTCACGTGATGGCATTGTTTTTCCTGAGCATAACACAGAAATAGAAGGTTGGAATGCTCGAAAAAAATCTACCATAGTGCTAGAGACACGGCTCCAGTTAAGAGCACTGGCTGCTCTTGTAAAGGACCTGGGTTCGATTCCCAGTACGGACATGGCAGCTCGCAACTGTCTGCAAATCCATTTCCAGGGCCTCTGACACCCTCTTTTGTCTTCTGTGGGTTCCAGGCAAGCGCTTGTGGTACAAAGTTTTGCAGGCAAAACTCCCACATACATAAAATTAAAAAGTGGCTTGAACAGACAGCCTTGGCTATCTTGGCTAGAGACAGAGATTCTCCTGGAGTTGGCCTGTCAACCAAGCAGAGCCTCCAAGGAACCATTTGGATCTGTGGGCTGGAGACAAGGGCACGCTCAGTTGTTCAGAGGTTTCTGAGAGAGCTGAGAGCTGAGCCTTTCCTAGCTGCACCAACAACAGAAAGATGAGCAGCAGAAAGAAGAACAGAAAGGGTCCTGGAGAGGGATGCTGTGTGGGGGACAACCCGCCACGGAGGTGCAGAAGCCGGAGCCCGAGTCTCGCCTTCCACAAAGGGAGAATTCAGGCCTGGGCATGATTCAACGGGCTAACTGGCTACCATCTGATCCTTACCTCACACCACACCTAGGAAATATGCAGCCTTTCAAAAACAACTGAAATGTACCCAAGGATGAGCTCATGAAAACAAAATTGACCCTGGCCTGAGAAGAATTTCCAAGTGTGACCTACAAGGCGGGAGCCCACGTGCTTCTTGGTTAGAGAGTTAGAAAGAGTTCCGATTTTAAAGCTTAAGCCACTTTAATCCAAACCAAGGCTTAGTACTTTACAAGGCAAGGGACGAGGGGGCATAGTTCACAAAGGGTGCCTCCACTTTCCTACTTTCCGTAGGTAGAAATGCTTTACAGACAGCCATGCATGATGGTGCACATTTTTTTTTTTTGTTTTTTTTTTGTTTTTCGAGACAGGGTTTCTCTGTGTAGCCCTGGCTGTCCTGGAACTCACTCTGTAGACCAGGCTGGCCTCGAACTCAGAAATCCGCCTGCCTCTGCCTCCCAAGTGCTGGGATTACAGGCGTGCGCCACCACCGCCCGGCTGATGGTGCACACTTTAATCTCAGCTCTTGGGAGGCAGAAGCAGGCAGATCGCTGTGAATTTGAAGCCAGCAGTCTATATAGAAAGTTCTAGGACAGCCAAGGCTACGTAAACAGACCCTGTCTCAAAACCAAACCAAACTAAGAAACAAAAATATTTTACGGATTAAAACACCTGAGTTTAACTGCTTCGTTAGGTGACGAACTAAAACAAGGTTGAGGGGAGGGGCTTAGTGGGAAAAGAGCTTGCCGCACAAGCATGGAGATCTGAGTTCGGATCCCCAGAGCCCACATCAAACCACGTGTCTGTAGTCACAAGTGCTCCTACAGCAAAGTGGTGGCGGGGGAGAGACAGACACCCACCTGCTGTGCGCGGGGGCTCAAACAGGACGGAAAGCCAGGACCCACTCTGACCTTCACATGTGCACTGGGACACACATATACCTGCACTCACACGCGCAAACATGCACATAAACATTTTTAAAAGAAGCAGCTAAGGACAGGTGCCATCACAGACAGCAAGAACAAACGAGGCTGGGTTACAAGGTGAGAAAGGACATCCAGGTGATCCACTCGGGCAAGGCTGCTGCTGTGTAGCGCTGGGGAAGCAGCTAGGCAGGAGACTTTCCCATGTGCCACCCTTGCCGGCCTCGGACTTGTGTGCCCGGGCAGATCTGCTGGCCTTTGTGCTTACACAATGCAACAAGAGGCCTTTCCTTAAGTGCACAGAGAACGGTGCACAGCTAGTACGGATGCGGCTGGCCACTGCCCATCCTGTCTCCACTCCTCTACGGCAACCTGTTATCCAAAGTCCTACAGCAGAGGGTACAGTGAGTCTCTGCGAGCTCCTTCTGGGAGCTGAGCCTGGAGTGCAAGCTTCTGGACTCTTGTCTCTTGGGAGGAGGCTGATAATCTTGGAGATCCATGTGGCTTGGTAGGGGAAACAACCACACCATGCTAACACACATGCACACACACATGTATGTATGCACACACATACACCACTCACATGCACACACACTCCATATACACACCGCACATACATACATACATACACACACACACACTCACACCATACACACACCACACATGCAAGTACATACCATATACACCACACACATGTATGCATGCACACACATATACCACTCACACACACACCACATACATTCCATACACACACACACACACACACACACACACACACACACACACAAAGAACAAAAGCATCCAAAAGGATGCATGTTAACAAGACAGCAGCTAATGTGACGCAGAGCTGGGCAATGGAGGCCCTTGGGAGTGGAGAGAGCACCACACAGCAGAGGTCACTCCCTCTGCCTCAACTTCTCCTGGGTGGAGGGAACCTGTCAGGAACCGAAAACATAGGACAGTGAACAGGCTCTGTGCCGTATGACCCAAGTAGATGAGAAGAAGGTGGCAGTTACTCCCAGAGTTGTGAGGTCGACAGAAGCGTGGTCTTCTTTGAGCTCTGTGGTTACCCAACAGTGGGTACCGGATTGCAGGCAGACACGAGAGGAGAAAGCAGGGCTTCAGTGTCAACACTTTATTGCAATTATTCAAGTCTTTTCTGCTGTTTACAAATGTTTCATTTTTGTGGGACCTTTACAAGTTTGTCTCAATAATGTGGCCTCTGCCCGTAGGCCCCCACATGACACCCACCTTACCCTCAGGACGGAGGGGGGGAGTGCACATGCACAGGGGCAGGGGCCAGGATATACAATTCATTCCTGGAAGTCATGTGATATCTGCAAGCTAACAGGACACCCATCAAAATCTGGTTGTCCAGAGAGCCAGTCCCTACCCCAGAGACCAAGACATACATATATACTCAATCGGTAGATATGAAAACATATATGTGCATATATGTCTTTATTACAAGGCAAAAAAGCCATTAAGTCCACTCTGTGTCACGCATGTGCTCTTGCATGTGTGGGCATGCAATGGAGCAAGGCCAACCTACCAGTGGCTTCTGTTAAAAGAAAACTGACTCTCCCTCCCCTCGGAAGCTATAGCGAATGATCCATTTGACTATAATTTGACATCTGTTGGCACCTCTACCACCAGGGTGCGCTCTGCAGTCAGACTGCCTGACCCTGGGGAACCATGTGACTTATCTTAACGTAGCATTCTACTGACCGTGGACACTTCTTGTGACATACTGGTCAGTCTCCAATCAGACAGTACAGTAACCAAGCTCCCACACAAAAGTATGGTCAGGTGAACAGATGGCTGGGGGTGGGGGGGCATTACGTGGCGGGATGGGAGGGTACAGACCCCAAAAGCCTGAAGGACCCAAGGGGACCAAAGACTTAGTCCTCATTGTTGGGAAAAGCCATAGATTCGGGGGGAGGGCATCATCTGTGAACACATGGCCCTCATGTTCCACAGAGGGACCACAGAGGGGGCCTCCAGCTGGCAGGCCCCCATTCAGCTGGGGTGGGACTCTGGGAGGGGCTGAGTCAGAGCGGGGGATGTTGGTTGACCAAGAGCAGGTGGTGAAGAGAGGGGCTCTTGGGCTCAGCGAGCACCTGGGGCTCAGATCAGCCCATCAGAAAGGCTAATGCCGTGGCATCCCCCCCCCCCCCCCGGCAGGAAGGGATGACAACACGAGCCCTTCAGAAGCACAAGGGTGTGGCTATGGCCAGTGTAGCAGGGTCACGCCGTGTGTGAATTTGCTGAGGGGACACTTGGTGGGAACAGATGGCACTGGACATTTCTTCTGTTTTAGAAACACTAAAACCACTGCCAAGCAGTCACTGAAACAGCGGTGGGGGGGTCTGTGGTGAGTAGACTGGACACCCCCCCCCCACCATGCACGTCTTCTGTGGGAGCACTTTTTTCAGTGGAAACTTCTGGTGCCACCATAGGAGTTAAGAGTTAATAAAACTTTTTTTTCCCATAAAAATCTTCAAATTACATCATTCTGATGGTCCATGATAGAGAGCAGGAAACGGTAAGTAAAGACAAGTATGGCCACCCCACAGCTGGGCCAAAGAATCAGACAGCAGCGGTGAGAAGAGAGCATCTCGAACATCTTGCACGGATCCCAAAGTTCACCTGAGCAGAAGTCTTTCATTGTGAGCCCTGACTTTCCCTTCCTATCTGAGCCCCAAGATAGCACAATGAAGTCCTTTGGTATATTCCAAGGCCCTCGGGGAGACACACTGTGCAAACCCCTTGCAAATACTCCATTTGACGATCGGGATGACAGGCTGACCAGGGTCAAGGAGGAGGTTTGGTGTAAGTGGTTTTCAGCGTGGGCAGCTGGGTGTCTCTTGGAGCTCTGTGTCGGTCCAGGCCTCTGGATCAGCTGCTCCTGCTGTAACTGCCCCTCCAACCATGTCTACAGCTGGGACTTCAGCGGGTCGGCCACAGATTTGTTGGCAGTGAACTCGGGCCACCAGGCGGCACGCTCCAGCACACCTCTCTGCTGCAGGATGGCTGCCCACAGGTTTTTATAGAGCTGTGGGAGACACACCGTGTAGAGGTGAAGGGCAAGGGGCCAGCAGAGTCCTCGGAGGACAAGTGGCCAGTGTGATGTCCTTTGGTTCTGAGGACAGGAAATTCTCCACTGTCACTTTTTAGGAAATGTTATGATGATGTACATTTAATTTATGTGAGCTTTTTATTTTTCGGTAGGAGGTAATTAAGGAAATTTGATTATAAAGTTCCATAAAAGCAATCATGATGGGAACCCTCCCCGGATACTCCAGGGCAGCTAACACGTCTGCACCCTTCCCCCACCTCCACCCTTGCCTCCCACATTTGCCAGGCCATGTTCTGTCTTCTCTGTCCCCAGCTACCCTACAACTCAGGGTGCATAAGCCAGGTGTGGCTGAAGAGCAGGAGGCTGGGGCAGGGGTGGAGGTTTGGGTCCCTGATGGCCCCACTGGGGTCTTAGCTGTTCTTGGTCTCAACTCCTCAGTGGAAGACAGAATGGATGCTATCCGGGAGGCGTGTCCAGACCACACCTGACCACATCCTCCACCTGCTACAGACATGGACGCCTTGGGCCGAGGCAGCTAGGGCAGACGGCTCAGACGGCCCTGTGCTGTGAGGCTGCCCCTCCCGCACAGCAGACCTGGTCTGCTCGCCCACGTGGTGCGAACTTGGCCGCGGTCCACAGTGCTGAGCCATCAGAGCTATCTCAGATCCCCAGCTGAGCTTGCACTCCGGAAGCCATGTGTGCTGGGAGGGCCTCGGAAGAGCGTGTGTGCAGTCACCCTGCCAGGCAGTACCTCGCTGTCACCCACGGACTGAGCTGCAGCGCTCAGAAACGGAAGTCCCTCTCCATCCAGGGACAGCTCCTCCCCACCTCGAGCAGTTCTTGGCCAGAGGTCTGTGTTCAGTTCCATTTGCAGGCCACAGGCCCCTGCATGTGGTGGTCCTACAATGAAGCTCCTGTTTGCAAATGCCTGAGAGGCCAATCTGCTTGGGGGGAGCCCACGTGAGACAAGCCTTACTCCTCAGTGTTCTCTTCATACTCAAAGTTCCTTGTCCATCCGTTCTCCACAGGACCCAGATCTCTGACCACAGCTGGCTCTGCTGTGCATGGACCACACAGCAGGCTTCACTGCACCTTAGGCTCTGATCATTAAAACGGAGTGGTACATACCCTGTGGGCTGTCGGCCCTGCCTGTACATGCTCCTGGCACATCTGGGAAACTCTGCCCAGCTCATTTCTGCTCCCTGGATGCCCACTCCAATGCAATGCAGTCTGTGTGTGCTTGTCTTTGGGGTTCAGACCCCCCCTCCCACCAGACAGGCCCCTCACAGGTTTGTGAAGTACGGAGTGCAGAGTACTGCCTGAGGACAGCGGACTGTGCCACCTCACAGAAGGCCACCACAGCCCTCGGGTGGGTAAGATTAAACCCATCCCACCGCTCACGACCCTCAGACCTCAAGCACAGAGCTGGAACACCTTGCAATGTCATGTTGCCAGAAGAATGGGGGTATAGGCCCACGGGGAGCAAGGCACTGCGGAGCACCTGGCTGTGAACTGTGAACGGCTCCCTCCATGGGCATCACCTTGTGGGGTGTTACAGAGGGCAGGAAGGTGCAGCAGGGGTGGAAGAGGCCAGGTGCACCTCGGGCTGGCTGTTGGCAATGGACAGGCCTAAGCCCGCTAACTGCTTCTGAGCAAACCATTCTAGAGTTTGGCAGCAAGTGGACACCAGGAAGCTAAACAAGGGCTGTGGGGCTGTACAGGCAGGCACAGAGGGGCAATGGCGCCCAGCTGGCACGGTCAAGAGATAGCCAACTGGGGTTGACAGGAGGCTGTGCAGGGCAGAGGAGATGAGAGCTACTAAGGTTTTCAAAATAGATAAAGCAGATGGGGTCATGTCTGACCAGAAAGACCAGGGCCATGGTAGCTAGTGGTAGCTGTTATGTCAAATGTATGGCTTTGACACCATGTCTGTGACTGAGCTGTAGGGCCCACGAGGAGCGCAGGCAAGGAGGGATGAGGGAGCTGGGACCTCAGTCCCTGCAGAAGAACGGTATGTCTCTCCAGGACAGCGGTGCAACGTCCCTGTTCCCTGGGGTAAAGGTTGGTAGCCAAGACACAGAGCTGGAGTGACAAAGAGCTGGGTCACCACCTGATTTCTCTTCTCCCTAGAAAGCTCCCCAAGTGTGACAATTTCCAGGAAAGTACCCGAGACTGTACTACCTTAGGGCCCACACAGACTCCAGCCAAGCCTCAGTGGCCATAGGAGACGGTCCCCTTACCTCGCCATCAGCTTTGCCAATTGGGGAGCCCAGAACAAAGTCGGAAGGGGCGATCACGTCCACCAAGGCCACCGCATCGTCTTTCAGCTGTTGGGAAACAAAGTCCGTCCACTTGGCGACGCCGTGCAGTCTCCAGGGCAACCGTGGAGTAACAGAGCCCTGCGGCCGGTTGCTATGGTTGCTAGGGAGCACTGGAAACCTGAGCAGGCACAGAGTGCTCTGGGGCCTCACCGGCCTGGGCTGTGGATTCCCTGGGTGTGCATTTGCATACTTCTACCGTGTCACCACAGACGGGACAGCCGGCATTTGTTGTTGCGGCAGGGCTGCTGGGAAGCTGGCAGAGGCGACGGGTGCGGCCTGTTAGCATGTCCCCTAAGGCTCATCCCCAGCCTGTGGCCAAACTGCCGACCGCTTTTCCGAAGCCCGGAAAGGAAGTCCAGAAGCCACAGGGGCAGAAAGTACTCCTGAGCTCCTGCAAAAGCTATCACACTTGCAGCTGAGGTGGGGCTCCATGGCCCCCGCTTCCTCACACAGACTGATATTAAGCCCCACAGAGCAATCTGCTGTGGAGACGCCCAAGGACTTTCTTGAAATGCATACAGTTTTTTTTTTTTTTCCTTCAAACAACTCCTGCCAAGCACACTGAAGTTTAATAACGTTCGGGTGATGGCAGGGCTTGGGCGGACAGCCTCAGGGTGATGGGAGAGGCTGCATGGTACGGACAGAGGACTGCCAACAGAGCTGACGGGACTCACCTGCACACACAGCGTCAGGATGGCGTCCTCCATGGCTCTTCCTGTTTGTTCCCCAGAAATGTAGCCACCTGCAAGCACAGCCTTGTCACACACTTCTCAGTCCAGTGGCCACAGGACCTCAGAAATGGCCTTCCCACTTAGCCCCGGGAAGCCTTTTGAACAGAGATGTCAGGGTGTCACAGCACTGAACAGCCTACTGTGATGTCTGGGAAGAAACATGCTGGCTCTGGACCAGCTCTGCAGCTCCCTGTCGGCGCCCCTGGGCATGTGTCAGGCCTGGCTAAGGAGCCATGAGAGAGGCCCTGAGGCTTGGGGCTGAGTGGAATCTGGCCACAGGGAGAACAGGGATACACAGGTAGGCGGGTGTCAGCATCAGACCACACCGGTGCCCAGAAGCACTCCAGGTGGATGTGAGGGGCGCTGGCGGCCTAGAAGGGTCACGGGGCTATGGTGTGTGGGACATGTAGGCCTCTGAAGCTACCAGAGGACAGAGTAAAGGACTGAGCTCACAGCAGCCTTCCTGTAGAATCTTAACAGTGGTCTGTGCGGCTGGGGATGTGTGGACGGCAGGGACTACATTTAGGATGATTTCTCACCGAAGAGAAAGGTACCTGGTCCTGACTTTCTCAGACAGAGGTCCGAGCAGCAGCCTCACCTCGGTAGAGCAGGGCCATGTGCTGGCTCAGGCACCACAGGCCGTAGAGCATGCTGAGCCGCTCAAGCACAGTCCGCAGGGATGGAGGCACACTGGAGCTGTGTGTGTGCTGGTGGAACCGCTGCACCACGGTGAGCTCCATGAAGGCCAGGGCCAGGGGCTGGCAGCCGTACACCTGCAGCAGGAGGGACAGAGGCCTGCTGTGCTGGAGGCAGCCAATCAAACGCCTCTACAGCTGGCTCTCCTAGGAGTGCGGGCGTCAGGGAACTGGAGACTCGGGTCCATGTTGAGATGCTAATTCTAGGTCAGTACCGTGAGGCTAAGCAGCCTGGGGACACAGGATGGCACCCACAAAAAGGATCTCCGAGGGAAGCTAAAACCCCTGTGAAGGGGGAGGCCTACAGCATTTACACACTCCAAGACAGCCCTCTTCCCTTGGCCCCATGCCCAGCCCATCACAACAGCACTGTGAGTGGTTCCAGGGCACAGGGCCTGGCCTCTTCTGTAGCTGGGGATGACGGAGTACAGGCTCTACTGGACAGGGCTAACGCTTCACTGTTCTTAAGGGTTTCTGACGTGCAAATCCCCCCTGCTCTCGTACAGCGTTTTAAGACTGGCAAATAGCCACAGGCCCTGCGGGATTCCCGCTAGCCACAGACAGATCACCTCCCTAAGGAAGCTAGCCACCAACGACCCTTACAGTGGCCTTCTCTGATACCCAAACTGGCTGCTTGCTGGAGACTACCAGGGCATCGTTCCCGGCCCCCAGTGTACTGCCTCAATAGAAGTTTCAAACCCACAGAGGAACTGAGATCCACGCAGGTGCTGCCGTGCGGTGAGTCCCAGCACACGCTGCTTCTGAGAGCGGGAGACGCCCGGCAGGAGGGCAGAGATAGGACGTTACTATGGGTGAGAAGGAGGGAGGGGTGGGCCGTGGGAGGTGCTGCCCCACGGAAAGCCCCTACTGTGGGCCCATGTGGGGCCGACACCCCACTCCAGCGGCGGCTGTTCTGATTTCCAGCAGCCACCGCTTGGCACAGGGAATACAGCACCCTCCTCCTCTCCCACGGGCACCAAGGCTGGTGCTCGCCCTCTACGGTGCAAGGGCAGGGTCTGCCAAGGCACTGACTTTTCCAGACAGACACCTGGGCAAACAGGGCAGATGTAAACTGAAACAGACCTACCTGGCTGTTGTTTCTTGCTTCAAAGTCACTGCCTCTGGACTTTTTCTCTTGACAGTACCTCTGATGACTTTCTTGGAGCAGGTAAGAAACAAGCCAGCGGTAGGCCGCCAGGAGGGCTGGGGGGTGCGGGGGAGACACAGGAAACAACTGAGTGCACCTATCGCCACATATGTAGCCCTGGGCAGACAGCACCACTGGCCAGGCGTGCCCTGGTGTCTTCACAAGGACGGCGGAGGATGGGGTGGTTTTGCAGACAGGGAAACCCAGTCGCAGAGGGGAGCTGCCTGAGACCCTTCACTAGGTGGAGCTGACGGGGTGCAGGTGATTGACAGCATTTCCACAAAAGCTGTGTGTCATCACAGCTTTGGGATGGCAGATCACAGAGCCACTCGGAACCAGCTAAGACACGGCGGCTACTCTTTCGGGGGCGGAAAGGACAGGCACCTGGATTCCCGCCTCATCAGCCTGACTGGTCAGCTAGGGGGCTGTAGGCTGGCACTCGCCCTGGCATGTCACAGTCTGGCATGCTGCTCCCGACAGCAGACAGCCAGTTACAGAGAGGGGCGGGCCAGGCGTGGGCTGCTGGCACCTTGCCTGTGCATCCTCCCTGCCATCCCTGAGCAGACTTCCCACACCGCTCAGGACGCAGGGCACTGATGAGCAAGGACACACAGCCTCGGATGGGAACTAGGTTCTGACCAGATACATGGTAGAGTCCATGCTCTCTGTATCCCACATCCAGGGGGAAAGGGCCTGGGTCCAAAGGACTTGCTGGTTTCAGGGACAAGGAGCAAGGGGACCTCCTGCTAGGCAGCTGGTCATGGCTCAGAGCCCCTGGGGGAGAAAACAGGGGTCTGGGCACAACTGGTTTGCACCTCTGGTGTCACACAGCCTATTCCCAGGGAAATGATGCCACGGACTCTCAGGCTGTGATATCCTCGTGGCTCAACTAAGAAGCCCATTAAAAAGACAGGCAAGTGCACCTCACAGGCCCAGAGAGGTCTAGTGGCTCATCCATGGTCACGCAGGACGTGACCATGCAACCATGCAGGATGGAGAGCTGCAGTGGGACGGCAGGTTACTGTGACGTCAGCCATAGGTGCTCCAAGGAGCAGGTGAGGCAGGGCCTCCTCAGGGTCCTTCCAGGTGTGGTGTGGACAGACAGATGGTCCCCAAATATCTACCCGGTTCAGAACCCTGGAGTTTATGACTGGCCTTTTTAGGAAGGCCTGTGCAGGTAGGAAGAAGTTGCAGCTAACAAAGTGAGATCACCCTGGGGTGGGGCAGGCCTCAAGGTCCTTATTCAAAGACAAAGAGGATATCCCGAGACAACAGAGGCAGAGGGTGGTGTGTTACAGTCACAAACGGAGGGTGCCTGGAGCCCCCAGGGTCAGGGAGAAGCGGGGACAACTTGATGCTGGATGTCTTCTTCTGCACTGTGAAACGGTGGTGTCTGCTACTCTCAGAACCCAGACAGCCCAGGACAGGATCCAGGGCTGCCCGATGTTCATCCACTTCTGGAGCCCACAGCTGAGGCTGGAGCACCCACTCATTCTTAGGTCACGTGGCTCACTGCTTCCCAGGCTCCTCCCAGAGAATCAAGTCGTGGGTAAAGGACAGGCGGGTGCCCCACAGACCTTCCCAAGGTTAATGTATGGCAACCAAACCAAGGAAATACTGCAAGCCAGAAAAGCACCCAGCCCTGTGAACGGTCACCCCAGCCTATACGCTTCGGTCCCCAACCCTGTGGGTAGGCACTGGGCAGTGGTGGGGAGATCGTTAGTACCTGCCGAGTCCAGCCAGTCAGCCTTGCTGGAGCCCCTGAACTTCTGGCCCAGGATCCCAGGATAGGCTTCCAGAAAGTCCACTGTCTTGAGAGGGCTTGAGAAGTGAGCTCCGTCTAGGGAAGACACTCCTGTGACTTTGGAGAAAAAGAGAAAAAGTCCCCACCCACAGAGCCTGGCCTGCTAGCTCCTCCTCCTCCCCTGGCGAGGCGTCCCTACTTGGCTGGCCTGCACCTAGGAAGCGCCACTGCCACCAAGTGATGACCTTTATTCACCCGACAGATGACCCACATCTTATTTTTGCGATGGTGTCTTTTCTTTTGCGGGACTGGGGCGCATCAAGACAGGTTTTCCTGCCTCTGCCAAGTGCTGGGATCAAAGCTATTTGCCAGCACTGCCTGGCAAGACAGAGTCTTGCTTCGTAGCCCTCTAACCTGAGGCGCTCTCGCCTTGGCTCCTGGGCTACTTAGATTATGGGACTGCGCTACCATGTCTGACCACAGGCTTGGAACCCCCAGAGCCTGAGAGAGTCCTGTGCCCTGCTGAACTCAGCCTCCCACGGAGGTGCCCACCTTGGAGAGGATGCTCCAGGAAGCCGAGCAGGTAGTTGCTGGTCTGCTGCAGCAGGACGTTGTTGTCACCTTCGTAGGTACAGTTTGGATCGTTGTCGTTTCTGAGGTCACCAAGCCGGTTCACTGTAAAAACCACCAGGGTGTCACTTGAGATGCTCTGAGAGGTGCCCCTCCCATAGCCCTGACCAGCAGGGGGCAGAAAGTGCTCTCTCCCCTCCCTGCTCCAATGGTCCACATTTGCCAGCTGGGCTCTGCAGCATCCTTAGGGAAGAAGAGGTACCTCCAGGAAGGCTGTGCGGTGACACGTGGACATTCAGCACAGAGTTGGTGGCAGTGAGGATTGTCACCTTCCTGTTGGTATTAACAGTGCTCTCTCTCTCTCTCTCTCTCTCTCTCTCTCTCTTTCTTACACAAACACACACACACACACACACACACACACACACACAGCCTGCCAAGTGTAGAGACCACTCCCGAGACAGGGCTACTCTCCTGTAGCTAAATGAAGCCTTTAAAAGGCAATTTCTAACTCTGGGATGTCTGTCATGTTGACACGACTCTCCTGCTACGTGAGCGGCTGGCGCCTGCGTCCTCTTCGCCAGCTGTGCTTTGCCCAGGGCCTGCCTGAGGTGAGCTGTCCAGAACCAGCCTCTCAGCCTTCCTCTTCTGACAGAAAACATTGTCTGAGGCGGATGGAGGAGTCAGCAGGGACAGGAAGCCAGTCCAGCCCCTTCAGGCTCTAGCTAACTCTCTAGACAACGAGCTGGCACGGGTCTCAGGTCGAAGCAGGGCGCTGACCTTTGACCTTGGTGTGGTTCTCTACATCGCTGTTGACCGTCTCAGCGTCCCTCCTGGTAAGCTGTGAGCTGTGGGTCGGTCACGTGTGTGTCTACAGTACTTCAAGATGCAATGTCCTTGTTCTATCTACAGCCGGAACAAAGCTGCACTTCTATGTGTTTCTATGAGTTATAACAACAGACAGAAGCTCTACCAAGAACACGGCAGACAGGACAAAAACACACAAACAACTCGGATACAGCCATGGCGAGCTAGTGCCAGTAAGAGGCAGCGTGGGGGGAGTGGAGGCCAGGCCAAGACATGCCGAGTGGCCGGGCCAGACTACTGAGGCACCGAATCCAGAACACCCACTGCTCCGCGGGAGCCTGAGTCATCTGTGGCCACTAAGGGGTCGGTGGTTCTGCGAGGTCTGCATCATGTGCGATGTGTACTATCTATATAGTGCTACAGGCCAGGTCCTCTAACCATTTATATGCACCGACTCTCTTGGAAGAACCTATATGCTGTGCATATAATTCTACCTACCTGCCCAGTTACATGGCGACCACACCAGACTCTGACCTGGCCATGCACTCACAGTCATGTTCTAGGTGCATGCCTATGTGGATCCAGCTGGAGGAAGGGTGTGCCTGAGTGGGAACGGCTGTGCCCCAGTAAAACCTTATCCGAACAATAGGCTGCACTTTGTGGGACCTTCAGCCCATGGGAGGACCGACGATGAGAAACTCCCCCAAACTAACCCAAACTTACTGGCCAGATAGCCGTGTCCCCCACATGCCTCACGGCATTCCTGAATTCCCCGCTGGGCTGTCCATGAGGCTAGGGGCTTGCCAGCCGATGCCAGTGCATGGATCTCACGTCCGAGTTCTGCCTGTGGGGGAGAACCCAGTGAGAAGAGGCAAAGACCAACAGGCACTGCAAGTCAGGCCCCGGCCTCAGCACTAGTGTCATCACCAGCTATGATGAAAAGGGGTTGGGAAGCACAGAACAGAGACGAGATGGATGTGCGCTATCGCACAGGTTCGCGGTATGAAAATAAGCGATCTGGGCTCTGTCTGGAAACACATCTGGAGGCAGCATATCCATCACAGGCACAGACTGCTGGAGAACGCCTATTAGATTTGGCTCCTACTAAGTTCACGGGTATGTAGTGAGCACGACCATCTGCAGAGAGGTCAGCCGGGTCACAGACTGGTACAACACGGGAGCCTGTGCCGCCGTCGGAGGACCATGGCCATGCAGATGTTTAGTGATGGCTTGGTGCCATGGCACTCCTGGGCCTTCTTTCTGACGCTCACATCTGTTTTGTATGCATCCTCTTCTCTGCTTCATTGGTTACAATGGCTGCTACCCAAAATGACCCACTTAGCCCGCAGTATCCGTCTCAACTAAGGACAGTTTCAGCTGCCACTGTGCCCGGCTGGGTTTCACCACAGGGTTTCGGAAAGAAGAGAAACAGGAGAACTATGTTGTCGACAGGCAGGTCATGGACTTGCTAGGGGAAGCATGCTTGGCCCCTTCGCCTCAGCAGCGCCCCTCAATAGCCTGTTCCTCTCAGGGATCCGTGCCAACACGTGCGATGCTCCAGCTCTCGTTCCAGATCTGCACTGGGAATCCCAACGCAGCTCATCTGACGGGTGGTTTAAGACAGAGCACGTAGTCCCAGTCTACAGCACTAACCATGTCTTTTGATTGACATCTGATTTCCACTCGGGTGCAGGGGGTAGATCAGAGAAGGGTCAAACACCCACCCGTAGGCTACCGACAGGAAGAGCTGAGGCATCCTGAGGGGGGCGGTGTGGAGTGTGGACACCATCATGCTCTCAAAAGAAGCTGGGAGTTCTGCTCTGCCAGCACATCCCCCCAGATGTGGGGCGGTGGACACAGCCCAGACTGCAAGACATGGGGCCAGCCCAGCCCCAAGCTGGTGGACAGCTGAAGGAACTCACACAGGCTCTGTTCCCGCAGCGAGCCGCTTTTGTTTGGCCTCAGTGCTGAAACAGGACTGCTTGACCCTGGCAACAGCAAAACAGACGCCTCACCTGCCTGTCACTGTGTTCTCCCCTGAGCCGGGCGTGCTGTAACTCCATCAGGTCTGAGAAGATTGTCTTAGAGAAGTGGTCCAACGCATAGGCAGCTGCCAGGTATGGAAGAAGGCGCCATTGCTGGGGGAAACAAGACACACAACAGATACCCAGAGCGGCTAGCACTGAGAGCCAGCCTCGCCCCGACCACGGGAACCTGGAGTCGACTTCCTTAGGAATGGAGGATACCCCGCCAATGCGGTCTGAGACAGGTGCTGTTTTTAAATGCTAACTTATTTAACGTGTGTGAATGTTTTGCCTGCATGTATTACATAGATGCATTTCCCGTGTGCCTGGGACTCAAAGAGGTCACAAGAAGGTGTCAGATTCTCCAGAAGCTGAAGTTACAGACGGTTGTGAGGCACCATGTGGGCGCTGAGAATCAAACCCAGGTCGTCTGGAAGGGCACCAACTGCTCTAAACCACCAAGCCATCTCTTCAGCCCTGGCACCGTATTTCTTGTGAAAGGTGAACAGTCGCCCTGGGGTGGGGGTAGGGGGGCTCACACACCAGCACCTGACACACACGGCGCACACCCACTGCTGGGCGGACAAAGGCCGGGGAGACGAATGGATTGGAGGACGCGGGTGGAGCCTGCAAGGGACCCAATAAGCCACCACCATGGCTGTCGGGTGTCACCTACCATGTGCCATCACAGCCCCTTAGGCAGTGGCAGCACCAGCAAGGCTCCTCAACCACTGGGCTCCTCTGGACACCCAGAGCAGTCATTATGTTGTCACCATGAGGAACAAGGAGGATAACAGGGCACATGGGCCACCCAGGCACGGTGAGATACTACGTTTCAATGTTCACTTCCTAACAGGAAATGCTCACCGCCAACAGGAGACAGTGAAGAGGAAGGGCGATTCTGTCGCATTTCCTCTGACTGTCACTCAAACACCTACTCCTGCAGCACTCAACACAAGGCCTAAGCCAGATATAACAACTGGGTCACCAACCTGTCCCTTGTGCTCATAAAGAGGGGCCATGGCTGCCCCTCTGGCTGCGAAGGGCACTGAGCGGGACATGCAGTGAGACTCCGCTGGGGAGCATAGGAGGTGGCTGGCACGGCCCTTTCCACTCAAGGCCTCTGTGCTTTGTCCCTTTGCTGCCTCTGAGGAGGTGAGGCTGGGTGTCCCTTCTACTGCTTTAAATGCCATATTTCCAGGGCTGCACTCACCTGCTGCTTCCAGAAATGGCTTCCTCAGGGCCATTTCTTAGGGAAGGGACAGACAAGTCAAAGTCTTAGCCTGCTCCAGAACAGACTCCCCTGTCAAAGCAGGGAGGCTTCATCTGCACATTCAGCAGGCTTGGGCCTGCCACCAGAGTCCTGGCTCTCCTCCCCCGACATGCCTCCTTTTGAGCATAATATGCCTTTTAATTAGCAGGCACCCTGAGGTCCTGGTGGCTGGCAGGTGAACTCCTGCCCACTGTCCTGTTCTCGGGGCAGTCCCTGAGATCTCTCACCGACTCCCAGGGGCCAAGAAGAGCAGAAAGCAGGAAGTGATGCAGACGGCCAGTACCTGCAGTGGATATTCGAGGACAGGAATCTCTTCCTTATCCGTGGGTCCAAACTGACACCGTGTGGCCGAGAACCGGATGGCTATGGACACGGCCAGCTTCAGGTTGACCACAGACATGCTAATGATGGAGATGCGTCCTGAGGACAGGCTGCCCAGCGATGCTCCCAGACGCTGCCGCACATCCTGGGGATTTGGGGAAGAAAAACGGGTGTTGCGCACCAGTCAGATGGTGTGTGCACTCAGAGAACATCCCAAAGATGAAGGCGTACACCCAGACGACTTGAGAAGAGAGGGCTTCAGCAGCCCAAGGGGAGAGAGCTTTGAGTAGACAAGCACTGTGGCTCTTTGGCCACCTGGGGGCGCTGTGCCCTGCCTTTTCCTAGATGGGCACCAGATGCAAGCGTGGTCCAGCATGGGGCTCGGTGTCCACTAGGGGCTCTGCTGGTCCCCAGATGTCAAGCTCCCGGGGACTGTGCTCCAGCCTTCAGTGTCAACTCCACATCTATCCTGCCCTTCACTATGTTTGCCAGAAGCTGGGCTCAGCCCCTCTGTGGCACTCTGGGACAGCCTGGTATCCTTGCTCTGTGACCCCTGCTGCTGCTCTGGGAATGCTGTTTGGGTCCTTCCTCCAAAATAGGGTGGTGTGTGCCTGGCAGCCTTCCAGACAGGACATCTGTCACACTCTCATGTAGAGAGGACAGCTTTGTTGGTGTTTAAAATGTTCAAATTCAGTGGCATCAAGGTAAGAATGGTGGTATACCCACCTGTATCAGAAGAATGATTTCTGAATCCTCTAATGATTTTATTTTCCCCCTTATGTCAGTAGATAGCTTTTCCTCTTTGGAACAACAGTGATCCTTTACATCAGT
Source organism: Apodemus agrarius (assembly GCA_964023405.1). Classification (NCBI taxonomy): domain Eukaryota; kingdom Metazoa; phylum Chordata; class Mammalia; order Rodentia; family Muridae; genus Apodemus; species Apodemus agrarius. The sequence continues at coordinate 72,448,822 of OZ030016.1, forward strand.
CTCTCTCTAGCTGGGGACATTTGATTGTCATTTCTCTGAATCCCTGCCGCCATAGCAGGACACTCCAGGGCCTTCCTGTTGAATTCTTCCTTTCAAGCCTTTCACATCATGGTAAATTTTAATATTTACCATGTCTTCATATTACCGCGTCTCTGTGGCTTCTCTGCTCACAGGGCTAATTCCTCTTAAGTACCTTTGCTGGACTCATTCTTGTTTTCCCATCAGGCAAAGGGTGAGGGCTGTCTGGGGAGTGTCCTTCCTGACAAGTCCCTCCTGGGGGCCTGTTCTCAGGGTCAGCCAAGAGTCGGGTGTGCTCGCCACTCCCTAGGGCTGCGGGCCGCCCCCTGGCTCATCTCCACCCCCAGCCTTAACACTCCCAGTTACTGGCTCCCCATCTGCACACGGCTTCCCACGTGGCCCTCCTGCAGCACTATGAATGAATATGGCCCCCACCGGCTCCTATGTTTGAATACGGTCAGTGGAACTGTTTGGGAAGGATGGCCTGGCTACAGGAAGTGTCACTGGGAGGTTTTATGATTTCTTGCCATTCCCAGCATGCCTCTCTGTCCAGAGAGCCAAGGCGTGATCTCCCCGCTGTTCCTGCAGCCCTGCCTTTTCTCTGCCGCCCACCCACAGACTCTGGCCTTTTGAAACCACATGTTCCAACCTAAACAATCCCTTTGGCCAGTCGCCTTGACCGTGGTGTCTCATCACAGCAATCGTAGCTAAGACAGTTTTCCTCTGTATGCTGTGGGAGAGCAGCCCCTACCCATGCAGCCATGGATATCCAGGCATAGGCAGAAAATGAGGCCAGACCCAGGCCACCCTTGCCCACCAACACTGTGGCTAAGTCCCTTCTCCGCTGAGGCCACCAAATCCAACCAAGAGAGCTGTGTGGAAATCCCAGGGCCAGCTGCTTCTGGGGTGGTCTTAAACACCACAGGAGCAGACATGTGGGAAGTTCTGTTTGCAAATCCCACTGGTACCTTAAAGGGCGTTTTGTAAGTGCCCTCAGAGGTGACGTTCCCAGTCCGGTCCAGCAGGTTCTGGCGAGGAATCCGAACTTTGTTGAACATGGCGAATCTGTGCAGGAGGAAAGGTGGGCTCCCATCATGAAAGTCCTCCAGGAGCCTGTCACATGACTCCTGGGCTTTCTCCCTCTCCCCAAGAGCAGCTGAAGGAAACATCGCCCCCCAAAACATGGGGCGTGAGTGTGATGGGCCATCCGTGGACCATCACGACCCGCCCCTTCGTTTCCGGGGACAGATGTGCTCTCATGTCATTGGCAAAGAGAAGCTCCAGGCCCACCACCTGCCTGTGCACAGCAAGGGTCACACACCAATGACAGGAGGACAGGAGCTGGTTCTAAAGCTCGACACCTCTGAGTCCCAGCACAGAGAGCTACAGACAGCTGATGGTGGTTTCAAATGCTAATTCAAGCTGGCAGTGGTGGCGCACACCTTTGATCCCAGCACTCGGAGGCAGAGGCAGTGGATCTCTATAAGTCTGAGGCCAACCTGGTCTACAATGTGAGTTCCAGAACAGCCAGGGCTACACAATAAAACCCTGTCTTGAAAAACACAAAACAAAAAAATAAAAATAAAAATAAACAAGCAAACATATAAATAAAATGCTAAGTAAATTCAAGTAGCCTGTAGTCCAGTCTCTACCCCTGAGCAGCTAGGGAAAGGGTCTAGTTACTATGGACACCGACAATCCAAGACGGTTTGTAATAGGTTAAGGAAGAAGCTGCACAAGGCTACACATCTATGTCAACTGCAGAGTCCATCACTGAAGGTCTCAATGGTTCCGATGGCAGTGTGGCTGGTGGCTAAGATGCTCTGCAAACACAGAGAGCCTTGTCAGTTGACAGCGACCGCCTGTGCTGTCACAGGACAGCCTGCTGCTCCTCGCCTGCGTCTGACCTGCAGTCTCTGGCTGGCGGCTGCCTAGCTCGGCTCCACCTGAGTAGCTCAGTAAACAGCAGGGGGGAGAGAAGTGTTTCAAGAGGGACACACCCTACTCAGGACCCCCAGGTGGGTGTGATGTGACTTCCTTTCCATCCTGCAAGGATCCGGAGGCAGACCCCTCTCCAGGGTAACCCTATTCAGAGTAAGCACTCAGTTGTCCCTGTTTCTCAGGGAGAGTCATTTTCCTGCCCGCAGATTCTTGGAGCTGTTGTATTTTTCAATACAACAAGTCCCCACCCAGCACCTGGTCCCTTCCAAGCACTTAGTGACCAGGAACAGAGGTGATGGCGTAGGATGGAATCCGCCAAGGTGACAGAGCCATCCCCCAAAGACCGTTTCCTGGGAAGACACGGCAGCCCTTCCCAGTACCCACAGGACAAGGCTAACAAGAGCCCCCGGGGTGGCAGAATCTAATATAGCACTAGCAGCTAACCACACACTGAGTCTGGCAACCGCCTGGCCCGCACCAGCCTGCACAAAATGCCTCATTTTAAGGAAACCCAGCCAGGGCGCCAAACCTGAGGTGCTCCAACTGTTTCCTTGAAAGCCAAGGAATGCTTTTCAAGTACAATGCTGTCGCCGGAAAGCACGCTTTTTATGGAGTGGAAAATCTTCACCCTTTTTTGCCACCGAGGTAGAACGAGTCTGAGCACACTTGTGCTTCGGAAGTTTCTGCTCTAGCTCAAGTCTCGCAGATCATCTCTGGGTCACTTTTATATCCACAGAAAAGTCAGATGGGTCCAGCTGGTGAGCCCCTGGGCACACTGCGATTATGGTCTCCAGGGGTCAGGGGATGTGTGTACAGCAAAGTGGACACAGGGAAGAGCGTAGCACAAGGCATGTGCACACATGAGTGGTATGGGATATGTGTGTGACATGGGGCATGCAGAGGTTCAAATAGGTATAAGTGTCTGGGGTAGATGAATAGGGGGGCTTCGGTGTGTGTGTGCGTGTGTATAAATGATTTACAGGACAGTGACATGGGATATCTGTATGACATGAGGTATGTGGTGTGGAAGCAGTGTGGATGACACAGGCATGTATACACCTTGAAGCATGTGGATTGAATGTGGCAGGTGTGTTGGAAGGGTGTAGAGGGGGTGTGTGTTGCAATAACTTCCGGGGGGAAAGATCCTTATCATTAGAATGTTTGGTTGAAAGTGATCCATGCAGCTGACTCTGCTCTGGATTCCTAAACAGTCATGACAGGCTTCAGAACGACAAAAGTTAACTCAGAAACGGTCCCCAGTCTAAAAGCCCACTAACTTATGGTGCTGTTCCTGGAGTTGAGGCAGAGCAGCCACTCAGCTCTGGAGCTCTGGCGTCCTCTGCTGGTGGCCTGTGGTCAGTGCAAGCAAAAAGCTTAGTAGTTTGGTCTACTAAAGACTTAGGTCCAAGAACTCAAGGTCAGCCTGGCCTCTGCTGGAACAGCTGTTCAGGCTGCCCCACAGCATGTCCATGGTGACTCCCAGCTAAGCCTTTGCCACACCTAGAAGTTGGGACTCCTGTAAGTGGGATTTGGTGCCTGTGTATCACAGGAGACGACCCATTCCTTTTTTTTTTTTTTTGGTTTTTCGAGACAGGGTTTCTCTGTGTAGTTCCGGCTGTCCTGGAACTCACTCTGTAGACCAGGCTGGCCTTGAACTCAGAAATCCGCCTGCCTCTGCCTCCCAAGTGCTGGGATTAAAGGCGTGTGCCACCACCGCCCGGCTAGAGACAACCCATTCTTTAAATGACAGGCACTGCTGTGACAGGGCCAAATGCAAGCTCTCTGTGATGTCCCAAGGTTACTCTAAAGGTGTTAATGAGCAACAATCACAAGCCGAGAGTGCCTGCCAGGCTGCACACAGAGCCCTCAACCGAGAGGATGACAGCTCTGTGATTTCTGAGCTCTGATCCTTCTCAAGCTCGGACCACTAGGTGTTGGTGCTTCTAGCCCCCTCCACACTGTCTATTACTGACTGAAGACTAAGGAGGCTTGAGCACTCCCCTGGCCCTGCCCCAGCCTTCTGGTGATGGCTAGACAGAAGTGTCCATCAGAGCCTGGGAAGGCCCTGGCCCAGGTCAGGATTCTCTCGCCCTGGAGGTGGCTGGTCTTAGCAGCCAGCCACAGCTGTTGCGCAAGGTGACTCTAAGAGCCCAAATACACATAGAACTGAAGCAGACAAACATACTTAGCATAGCACAGGACACATTGCTTGGGGACACCCTATTTGGGCCACTTTCATAGTCATGAGTTATCTTGTGGGAAGATAAGGTCCTAAGTGCACTGGGCCAGGCATCTTGGAGCTGGGTGGAGCCTGTCCCCGTTGACCCAGGGGAGGCAGGAAGGCCACCTAAGCTGCTCAGCAGGTCCCCTGAGGGCTAAGCATGAAAGCTGGACTAGGAGATAACAGAAGTGAGAGTGAGCCCTACCCTGCTGGGGGCCATGCAGCTGCTGCCAGCCTGGGTGTCAAAGACGGATGCTCAGACATGCCAGCACCCCTCAGGAGCTGACTTCACTATTGCTCCTTCACCTGGTGCGCTGTAAACCTCAGGCCAGCCAGGTGTCCTGCTGGCCGTGGGCCCTCGGCCTGGTTAAGGAGTTCGCTAAGGTCCTTCTGGGCTCCATCCAGCCCACGGTCTTCACTCCCATCTGAACTCAGAGCACAGTGCTGCGGGTCAGCCCTGTTTCTGAGCAGCACTAGGATGCGTCAAAAGCACCTCACTGACCACTGATGTCCAGCGCTTTGCCAGTTACTGCCTTGAGGACTCTAGGCAAACATCACGGCTGATTCCATGGAGGACAGCTAAGGCTGATCACCGAGAGACCTCATAGAGGAAGGAAAGTCCTACATAGTTGGGTCTCCCCTCAACATACACACACACACACACACACACACACACACACACACACACACACACAGCCTGAGGTCTCGCCAGGAAGCAAAGGGCACTCCTAGTCTGACCTGAGAGCTGGGAGAGCCACACCCTGAGAAGGTGACCCACGGAGTGTGAGGGCAAAGTGCACCTCTGGGGACTGTGGCTGCTGCTCAAATAGGTGCCCCACTGGTACCTACCACATCCAGGCCAGGCCCTGAGGTGCCTGCACTCCAGAGGGAGCGTGGCACTGGCAGCCCGCTCTGGCCTGTGGCTTAGGAACAATCCTGGAGCCCCATGGAGGTGGCGTTTGTCTGGTGAGGCCAGTGACACTCACCCATTATCCAGGCCGTTCTGCCCCAGCTTCTTCCCCATGTCACCGACCATCACCCCCGGCATGGGAAGCAGGGTCTTCGGGTCCCGAATCTGCACAGAGCCACAAGGAGTAATGGCTAGTTAAGTCTGTCAGCAGACAAGAGCGCATGTCCAGACAAGCTGACAGGGCTGACTCTGAATAGCTCTGAGTCACACTGGGCCCCCTGAAGTGATATATCCATGTCTAGAGATGGGAGCTTCTGTGGAAAACAGACCTCTGTAGCTATCATAGGGCAGAGACCTCAACACAAGATCGTCTGGATTCCCAAGTGGGCTAAAAGCCATGAAAAGAGACGTTTCATAGAAAGGCAGTGTGGAGGGGAAGCGGAAGCTAGCATGACCTGCCTACCCGTGAAGGAGGCCAGGAGCTGGGGCAGGTGGGAGGAACTTCCCGAGCCATCAGAGAGTACCCCGACTCATGGCGGGAGCGTTAGCGGCCAGTGGCTCTCCTGACTTAGTTCTGGCTATGGTGTGATGCTGCTCACAGCTCGGACAGAGGACCTGCATAGGGCTCCCAATATGATGACAATGCTGGCTGAGCACATGTGTGCTGTGGGAAAGACAGCCAGGGCAAGTTACATCAATCTCATCTTCTCCAGTGGGCGTCCACTGAACATTCCCTACAGGAGTGCAGGCATGGCTGGCTGGAGACTCCTGACCTAGGGGCACTGTGAAAAAGCAGGTTTCATTCCACATAAAGCAGGACTACCAACCTTAAAGCAGAGGCTCCACTGCCTCCCTTCCCATCAAGGGGATGAGGACAGTCTCCAGAGGTACTGTTGTTCTAGGTGACAGACAACAGTGAGGACCACAGCTGCCACTTACCCACCCGGAAACACAGGACACCTCAGGTCAGAAGGCCAGAAGCACTGAGGCGGGGAAATTTGAAGGCTGAGAGTAGACCCCAGAGTACAGCATATGCTTAGCATGTGGGAGACCTTGGGTCCAAACCCCAGAACCAAGGGAAGAAAATGGAGAGAGGGAGGGTGGGTTGGCTAAACCCAGGCATTTGGAACTTAGCTATTTGGAAGAGCCACTAGTTTGTTTTGTGTACCTGATTTTTATTGAAAAAAAAATATATGTATACACATATATACATATATACATATATATTTATATACACAAGTTATAATTTTTTATATATATAATATATATATATACATAATATTAAGGTTAATAAGGTTAAAACTCAGCCATAAGGCATCTTTTAATTTTCTAAAATCTTGCAGTAAAGTTAGGTAAAAATTCAGACACAAGTTTCTTTTAAACCCTTTAAATAAATGCCATAAAAAACCAAACAGCTGGAGAGATGGTGGCGATGACCTCCTAGGAAGTACCAAGATTTGGATCCTGGCCCTCAAGGTAAAAGGTCTGGGCTTCAGCCACTGGCGCTGTGGGGGCGGTGGGACATGGGTGGGACGAAATTGTGCAAATTCCCCTGTCCATTTCCTATGATGTGCACAAGGCTGTCAACCCCGCAGGGCAGCACAGGCATCTGTGCAGGCACTCAGATGGAGGGGGATGGCGCGGTGTCACCGAGGTGACAACAGACCTGCTGGGTGCTCTGAAGCGCCGCTCACAGAGACGCCAGCAGCCCTGCGTCCCTGTGAGCTGAAATGGAGGCGTGCTACGGGAAGCCTGCAGGACGCTGAGTCGGCACAAGCATCTTCCACAATAGTACAGATCAGCCTGAAGACAGTGCGCGTGGCCACAGGTTAACTGTCAATCCGTGTCAGCCCCGCCCAGGTCTTACCTGCACCAGGAAGGAATGCAGCCCTTGGCACTGGCCGTCTGGCATGTACAGCTGGGCAAACACTACCGCGTGAGTTGCTGTCTTGCCCAGGTTGCCCACCCAGAATTTGGCAGCCTCGAAATCCGGGGAATGTAAGATGAATTCCTGTGAAGGGGAGATTGGCAGCCTTGTAATCAGCAGCTAAGACCGGAGAATGGCTTTCCCTCCACAGCAGGCTAACCCCTATGCTCCAAGCCTTCGAGCCAACGGTATACATGGACGGTATACATGGGCCAAATTGGCTTTATTTTTGCTTCAGGATCGCCTTACAGAGGAAATGGAGAGTAAGGTTGTCTTACACAGTGAGCTGTTGGCTGCACTCACCCATAGAGGCTGACACTGGCCACACTCTGCCAAGAGAGTCTGTCTGACTCTTGCCACCTCCCTTTCTGACTGCTCATACGTGGTGCCTGCAAGGCCGAGTTCCGCTGAGTCAGCAATTGCCCCACAGCCTAAGGTAAGGCCATGGGGCACTGTCCTCGGCCAGCAGCCAGCACAGGCTTCCCACAAGTCCCACAAAAGCCACAGGCACCAAAGTACAACGGGAAGAGACAGGGTCAAGGAACTGGAAAGTATGAGACAAGGTAAGGCAGGCCTCAAGGCTGGGGATTAGGAAGAATTACCCTCCTTGTGGGAAAACTCTGCTAATTAAGGTCGAAGTCTACCATGAGAGGATGACCTTTGACAAGTGTGGATGTTCCTACTTGCCAAAACCTACATGGCCATGCAAGTGACATATTTCCCAACCCTGGAACAGAATCATCAGGGCGAGGGCCTCCATGAGCATTCACAGTTATTGTGGGTGTAAGGTTGTTTGTTTTTTGTTTTTTTAAATAATATTGTACATATCTTCATGTTCCACTTTTGGGAATGTTCACTTTGTCAAGGTTAATGAATCCATGATAATTAGAAACAGCAAAAGTCCAAGAAGCAAGGTCTTAGCAAAATGGTAAATACTGAGACCTTCAGGACAGTCCTTAAGGCTGTGGGAAAGAACTCTGAAAACATGAGTTCAAGAATATACAATTTCTCAACTATGCAAAATATAAGGATGCACTTTGAATTGTATAAAGAGGTTCATGGATCTAAAAGGACAAAGGCAGCTGCACTATGAGCCAGCTCGTCAGAAAGACATTAAGGAGATAAAGAAATTTAGGGAATGATGACCAAAGAGCAAGATCCCACCCAGCTAAGTTTATTGTTTGTGCTTACAAAGGCAGACAGATTCCTGAGTTCAAGGTCAGCCTGGGACAGGGCAAGGTTAGGCCCAGGTATGGTAGGAATGGAGATCTCAGAGCAAGATTCCACCCAGCTAGCTTATTGTTTGTGCTTATAAAGGCAGGCAGATCTCTGAGTTCATTTGCAATGTTAAGAAAAAAAGAAAAAATAATGTATTTACTGTCTTTTTCTAAGAATTGGGGGCCTGGGGTCAGGGGATGCTGATTCATAGACTAATCAAAAGGGAACCTGGGGTGAAAGATTGAATTGATATGGAAATAAAAGACTGAGCTTTGGGTCCAGAGAGATTTTAGATTTTTTTTCCCCCTAGCAAGAGAGAGCTGCCTCAAGCAGAGAGCTTTCTGGAAAGCTGTCTTGAACAAATCACAGGCTGTCAGCTTGTACCCCATGATTGACTTCACAATTTTTTCACTGCTTTCAAACATCCCTTTCCTCAGAAACCATTCTTCAAGCTGGGTCATTGGCACCCACCCTCAGTCCCCCAAAATGTTATAAGCCTTGAATCGCCCTAATAAAATTTGATCTGCCCCCTAATAGCTGGTCCCAGTGTGGTCTTTCACTGAATGTACTCACAGGGCTTCTGAACCCCCGCTCACCCATCTCTGTTCCTTCCACTCTCGTGGACTGAATGAGCCAATGAACCACGAGAGCAGGGAGACCCACAGAGTATCTGACCCTCTATGAGTCCCCATGTCTGTTTGCTCAGTGTGGAAGGTAAGAAATTCATGCCTCAGGACAAGGCGAGCTTTCAGCGGCCTCTCTAATGAGAGCGTGTAAGGGGGCGACATTCTTGACTAACTACTGTCTACATTTCCCGTGTTCCGTCCACCCAGGGCCCCGGGGAACCCAGAACCTACCTGGGTAGCAGGATCATAGTGAGCTGTTGTTCGCATGGCCTTGGTATTACTCCCATGACTCAGTTCAGTGAGAGCAAAACAGCCAAAAATCTAAATGTCAAAGCACACAGCCAAGTCAGGGAAGAGGTGTGGTCCTGTGTGTGGTCCTACAGGGACCTTGCATCCACCAGCCCTAGAGGACTAAAACCAGGAGCCCAGCCACACCCCTTCCTCCCTACATAACCAGACTACGGCATGACTGAGACATCCCATTGCACTGGATACCATTCCCACCTGCTGGCACAGATGCCATAGCCTGTGCTATGTTGAGCATGGGCTACAAAAATCTTTACAGTCAGAGGAGGTCACAGGGGTGTTCAGTCAGACAGGAAAGCTAAGTCCATAGGCAGACAGGGTGGCAAGGGAAAACACCAGCCTGAGAGCACTCCTAGGAGCAGGGTCTGGCCCGCCAGGTCTCTCCTATGGCCAGCCCTGTCCACGGCTAAGTATGGAGATGACACTGGGCTCATAGCTCATGTGGCCAACTTACCTCCAGGTTATAGATCTTCTCAAGGTACTTGAAATGCTGCTCAGAACCAGAACTGAGAATTGTGGATCCAAAAACCTGAAATGTAACACAGGTCGGGGGGGGGGGGATGGAGGTGGGTGCTGCTGCTCCTGCCTCAGAGTGGGCGTACTTCACACCTACCCCACCCCTATCCTACACACATCCCACGCACACCTCTTCTTACTGGACTGTACATTCTGAATAAACGTATTTTATCCAAGAATGCGTGGGTGCAAATTTACATCAGAAGCTGAAAATCTGATCTTGTCACTGAATCTTAAACGCGATATAGTTTAAGAGCCATGTGGCTGTGGTTTGTGTCTGATGTGGGTGGCCCTGTGTGGACAGGGGTTCCCTACCTTCTGCCACACACTCACCAACATGTGGAGGACACATTTGTTGGCCAGGGACCAGTCGTACATGCCCAGGCAGTTGATCAATACTAGAATCTTCAGGGGGTTCTGGAGCAGGTCCTCTACTTTGAAGAAGCCATACTCAAAGACCCGCTTGCAGCGAAGGAAGTTCAGTTCTCGTAGCTTCTCTAGAGGCAGATCAGCCCCATAGGAGCGGGCAAAGAGAGGGTCATTCTCCAAAGCCGAGAAGATGGTTTTCTGTAAACACAGGGCACAGGGTGCTAAGATGAAAGCCAAAGGTGGGATCTCACATGCTTCTCTGCACTTGGCTTCTCTCAGGGCCATTGACTGCCTAAGACCTAGCCTGACCCAGAAATCCCCAGATGAAAACATCCATCCCAGTTGAAAGGAAGACATGGGGTTTTCAGAGTCTTGTCCATTCCTTCCCCTGGCATCCTGGGGACCATTCTGGAGTAAGGGGAGACAGACCCACACTGTCCCAAGACCCACCCATCCTACAGAACCATCAGGGCCAGGAAGGCCACTGGGCTATGTCAGGGAGCAGAGACACGACCAGGCTCCACACAGACCTCACCTTGAAGTGGAGTGCATCCTGGCCGTCCCAGAAGAGCTGCAGCTCCTTGGAGTTGAAAGAGGCTCTTGCTCGGTAGGCACTAAGGGGGCCCTTGGGGATGTCTGACCACAAAGCACTGTCTCTTTTTTCCGGTGGGGATCCCATGGTACTGTCACCTGCACAGAGAACCAAACCCACTGTGCACAGCTGCACAACGTCAGAACGGGAGCAAACCCGGGGGGCTGCAAAGCAACAGCAGCAGGGACAGCAAAACATCAGCCTGGAGGCACCAGGGTTCAAAAGGAAGGTGAGGCAGCCCCCGTCTCCGGGATCGCACTCCTGAGCAGGCGATGACGACACAGGACAGAGCAGGGCCATCTGCTGACGTGGGGGAGAGGGCCAGGGAAACAGGCTGTAATAAAGCAGGCAGCTACAGACAGGCTGGCCGGGGGCTCACTCTCGCGTTACAAGTGCCTGCCCGAGGACACTGTGGTCTTTAAGAGCAGGAAGTTCAAGCTCCTCATGGGTCACTGGGCCCAGAGGCAGGGAACTGTCCCTCTGGGATCTGACCAGTCACAACACTCAACATTTACCCGGACACGGACACAGAAGCTGTAACTACAGGTTCCAGTGTTGGTCTGCACTCAACACTCAGGGATCTCACTCACAGAGCAGGTAAGTCCTTTCCACTAAAGCCCTGTTCTGGAATTCTCTGAATCAACTGGATCTTCTTCCAGAGATCTGATTCACTGTGCAATAGAGGCAAAGGGCTTTTGCTCTAACCAACAATCATCTGAAAAACAAATCCAGGCAAGGAGGCTCTAAGACCTTTGGAATCTACTGAGGTAACTGTTCAAATAGTCTAGGGCAAGACTGCTGTAGTCTTGGTGCTGGTGGTTTGGTTTTTGTTTGTTTTTCTTTTTTCTTTTTCTTTTTTTTTTTTACTTTCTGGATTTTGTTTTTTCAAGACAGGATTTCTCCGTAAAGCCCTGGCTGTCCTGGAACTCACTTTGTAGACCAGGCTGGCCTCGAACTCAGAAATCCGCCTGCCTCTGCCTCCCAGAGTGCTGGGATTACAGGTGTGCACCACCACCGCCCGGCTTTGTTTTTCTTTTTTAATGTGCATTGGTGTTTTGCCTGCATGTATGTCTATGAGGGTGCCAGATCCTTTGGAAATGGAGCTACAGAGAGTTGTGAGCTGCCATGTGGGTGGGTGGGTGGGTGGGTGGAGAATTGAATCTGAGTCCTCCAGAAGAGAAGCCAATGTAGCCGCTATTCCTGGTTGTCAACTTGACTATATCTGGAATGAACTACAATCTAGAATTGGAAGGCTCACCTATGATCCTAATCTGGAGACTCAGAGATATAAGTTTCTGACCTGGACTTAGCAAGGAGATCTTGAAGCATAGTGGCTATGGATTCCAGTTCAAGATCATCTGGGATTAAAGGCATGGAGACACATACCTTTAATCTGGGCTACACCCTCTACTGGAGACATATATAAGGACATTGAAAGAGGGCAGGCTGATTCCTGCTTGCCGGCTTGCCTCGTGGGACTGAGCAACTGCAAGATCCTTGGACTTCCATTCACAGCTGTTGCTGACTATTTTTGGGGAGTTGGACTACAGACTGTAAGTCATCAACAAATTCCCTAACTACATAGAGACTGCCCATACGTTCTGTAACTCTAGAGAACCCAGACTAATACAGAAGTTGGTATCAGGAGTGGTTCTAGAGGAGCAGAAGTATAAGGATGAATGTTTCAAAATTTTGGAGTTGGTTGGTTGACCCACCAGCACTTTCAATTACTGAAACCTCTCCAGATTCTCGCCCTCCTGGGAGCTCGGAGGATATTGAAAACCCATGGATGAAACTATATTTCAAGCTTAAAGAAGCTAAGGCCTTTGATTATCTTGATGAATTAGGTGATTCGGTGGTATACAATACATTCTACAAGTTGGGGAAAAAATCGGAAAATGATTTTGCTGGCTGGTTACTCTTAGCATCTCGGGGAAAAAGCAATGAAGGAACGGAAGGAGTTGTGTGATAAAATCAAACAGCTCCAGACTCAAGTAAACAATCTAAAAGTTTCCAAGTGTGCTCTTGAAGAGAATCTTCTTTCCAGCAGCCATAGAGCTCAAGTAGCAGAAAATCAAACTGAAGCACTCATTATAAGGTTGGCTGAAATACAGAGAAAATTCAAGTCTCAACCTCAGAGGGTGTCAGCAGTTAAAGTAAGGGCATTAATTGGCAAAAAATGAAATCCTATAACTTGGGATGGGGATGTGTGGGAAGACCCTGTTGAAATTGAGAACTTTGAATCTTCAGATTTTCAAGGATTTGCTCCACCTGAAGAAGTAGTATCCTCAGCCCCACCCCTTGAAATAATGCCTTCTCCACTTGAGAAAATTAATCCCTTAGAGCCTGATAAACCAGCAGTGACTTTTACTGACAATACTGATGTTTCTCAGGGCCCACCAATAGTTTCTTCTAGACCTATAACCAGACTCAAGGCAAAATAGGCCCCTAGAGGGGAGGTAGAAAGTGTAGTCCATGAGGAAATACACTATACTACTAAGGAGCTTAATGAGTTTGCTAATTCATTCAAGCAAAGTCTGGGGAATATGCGTGGAAATGGATTTTAAGGGTGTGGGATAATGGTGGAAGGAACATAAAACTAGAGCAGGCTGAGTTTATCGGCATGGGTCCTCTGAGTGGAGATTCTAGGTTTAATATGGAAGCTCGCACAGTTAAAAAAGGTGTCAAAAGTTTGTTTGATTGGTTGGCTGAAGTATTTATTTTGTTTTTGTTTTTGTTTTTGTTTTTGTTTGTTTTTTGTTTTTTCGAGACAGGGTTTCTCTGTGTAGTCCTGGCTGTCCTGGAACTCACAGTGTAGACTAGGCTGGCCTCGAACTCAGAAATCCGCCTGCCTCTGCCTCCCAAGTGCTGGGTTTAAAGGCATGTGCCACCACTGACTGGGCTGAAGTATTTATTAAAAGATGGCCTACTGAAAAGGAGTTGAAGATGCCTGATATACCTTGGCTTAGTGTTGATGAAGGGATTTTAAGGCTTAGGGAAATTGCAATGCTAGAGTGGATACGTTATATAAAACCTAATCCCCCATAATGGGAAAGTCCAGAAGACATGCCCTTCACCAGTCCTATAAGACGCAAACTGGTGAGAGGGGCACCAGCACATTTAAAGAGTTTTGTTCTTGTCCTTTTCCTTGTGCCAGACCTTAGGGTTGGAGATGCTGCTGCTCAATTAGATGAATTAAATTCAATGGGTTTAATCCGGCCCCAAGTTAACAAGGGCCAGGTGGCAGCATTGAATCGCCAGAGACAAGGTGATCGTAGTCTTTATAATAAACAGCGTAGACCACACAATGTTTATAATGATGTACCCGGTAATGGGCAGAGAGGTGGAATTTATAATGGTATGACTCGTTTGGACCTTTGGTACTGGCTAATCAATCATGGTGTTTCCAGGGATGAAATGCATAGGAAACCTACTGCATATTTGTTTGATCTGTATAAGCAGAAAAATCCTCAAACAAACGATAAAAAGGCTGCATTGAATCATGGCAAAAGGCAATCTCGGCCAGTGAATCAATTTCCAGACTTGAGCCAGTTTGCAGATCCAGAACCCCTTGAATGAAGGGGTGGCCAGGTTCCCCTGAGGAAGGATTTTGATAAGACACCTAAAAGTTTTGCTGTTACTCTTTCTCCAATTCTTCCCCAGAGGGACCTAAGGCCTTTTACAAGGGTAACTGTACACTGGGGGAAAGGAAATAATCAGACTTTCAAGGGTCTATTGGATACTGGTTCTGAATTGACACTGATCCCAGGAGATCCCAAGAAACATTGTGGCCCTCCAGTTAGAGTAGAGGCTTATGGAAGACAGGTGATTAATGGAGTTTTGACTGATGTCTGACTCACAGTAGGTCCAGTGGGTCCCCGAACACATCCTGTGGTCATTTCCCCAGTTCCAGAATATATAATTGGGATAGATATACTCAGAAATTGGCAGAATTCTCACATTGGTTCCCTGACCTGTGGAGTGAGGGCTATTATGGTTGGAAAGGCAAAATGGAAGCCTTTGGAGTTGCCTCTGCCAAAGAAAATAGTGAATCAAAACCAGTATCGTATTCCTGGAGGAATTGCAGAAATTACTGCCACGACCAAGGACTTGAAAGATGCAGGGGTGGTGGTTCCCACGACATCTCCCTTTAACTCTCCCATCTGGCCAGTGCAGAAGACAGATGGATCATGGAGGATGACAGTTGACTATAGAAAATTAAATCAGAGCCGGGCGGTGGTGGCGCACGCCTTTAATCCCAGCACTTGGGAGGCGGAGGCAGGCGGATTTCTGAGTTCGAGGCCAGCCTGGTCTGCCAAGTGAGTTCCAGGACAGCTGGAGCTACACAGAGAAACCCTGTCTCGAAAAACCAAAAAAAAAAAAAAAAAAAAAAAATTAAATCAGGTAGTAACTCCAATTGCAGCTGCTATACCAGATGTAGTTTCGTTACTTGAGCAAATTAACACATCTCCTGGAACCTGGTATGCAGCTATTGACCTGGCAAATGCCTTCTTCTCAGTACCTGTCCATAAGGACCACCAGAAGCAATTTGCTTTCAGTTGGCAAGGCCAGCAGTATACCTTTACAGTTTTGCCTCAAGGATATATTAACTCTCTTGCCCTGTGTCATAACTTAGTCAGAAGGGATCTTGATCGTTTGTCTCTTCCACAAAATATCACATTGGTGCACTATATTGATGACATTATGCTGATTGGAACAAGTGAGCAGGAAGTAGCAACCACTTTGGATTCATTGGTAACACATATGCGTATCAGAGGATGGGAAATAAATCCAACCAAAATTCAAGGACCATCTACCTCAGTGAAATTCTTAGGAGTACAATGGTGTAGGGCATGCAGAGATATTCCTTCTAAGGTGAAAGATAAGTTATTGCACCTGGCCCCTCCCACCACCAAGAAAGAAGCACAACGTTTAGTGGGTCTATTTGGATTCTGGAGACAGCACATTCCTCACTTGGGTGTGTTACTCAGGCCTATTTACCAAGTGACAAGGAAAGCTGCTAGCTTTGTGTGGGGCCCAGAACAGGAGAAGGCTCTTCAATAGGTCCAGGCTGCTGTGCAGGCTGCATTACCACTTGGACCATATGATCCAGCAGACCCAATGGTACTTGAGGTGTCGGTGGCAGATAGAGATGCTGTTTGGAGCCTCTGGCAGGCCCCTGTAGGTGAATCACAGAAGAGACCTTTGGGATTTTGGAGCAAAGCTTTACTGTCATCCGCAGACTACTACTTTCCCTTTGAAAAACAACTCTTGGCCTGCTATTGGGCCTTAGTGGAAACTGAACATTTGACAATAGAACACCAAGTTACTATGTGACCTGAACTGCCCATCATGAGTTGGGTGTTATCAGACCCTCCAAGTCATAAAGTAGGGCGTGCACAACAGCAGTCAATTATCAAATGGAAGTGGTATATACATGATCAGGCCAGAGCAGGTCCTGAAGACACAAGCAAGTTACATGAAGAAATTGCTCAGATGCCTATGGTTTCTACTCCTGTTACAATGCCATCTGCTGCCAAGCATGCACCTACAGCCTCATGGGGTGTTCCCTATGACCAGCTGACTGAAGAAGAGAAGACTAGGGCCTGGTTTACTGATGGCTCTGCACGTTATGCAGGCACCACCCAGAAGTGGACAGCTGCAGCATTACAACCCCTTTCTGGGACAACTCTGAAAGATACAGGTGAAGGAAAATCTTCACAGTGGGCAGAACTTCGGGCAGCGCACATGGTATTACAGTTTGTTTGGAAGAAGAAATGGCCAGATGTACGATTGTTCACTGACTCATGGGCTGTAGCCAATGGATTGGCTGGATGGTCAGGGACGTGGAAAGATCACGATTGGAAAATTGGTGAAAAAGACATTTGGGGAAGAAGTATGTGGATAGATCTTTCCAAGTGGGCAAAGGATGTGAAGATATTTGTGTCCCATGTAAATGCCCACCAAAAGGTGACTTCCGCTGAGGAGGAGTTCAACAATCAAGTGGATAAGATGACGCGTGCTGTGGACAGTCAGCCTCTTTCCCCAGCCATCCCAGTTATTGCCCTATTGCCCAGTAGGCACATGAACAAAGTGGCCATGGTGGCCGAGACGGAGGTTATGCTTGGGCTCAGCAACATGGACTTCCACTCACCAAGGCTGACCTGGCTACAGCTGCTGCTGAATGCCAGATCTGCCAACAGCAGAAACCAACACTGAGCCCCAGATACGGCACCATTCCTCAAGGTGACCAGCCAGCAACCTGGTGGCAGGTTGACTACATTGGACCACTTCCCCCGTGGAAAGGACAACGTTTTGTTCTTACTGGAGTAGATACTTATTCTGGTTATGGATTTGCCTTTCCTGCACGTAATGCTTCTGCCAAAACCACCATCCGTGGACTCACAGAATGCCTTATCTATCGTCATGGTATTCCACACAGTATTGCTTCTGACCAAGGAACTCATTTCACAGCCAGAGAAGTGCGACAGTGGGCCCACGATCATGGAATTTACTGGTCTTACCATGTTCCCCATCATCCTGAAGCAGCTGGTCTGATAGAAAGATGGAATGGCCTTTTGAAGACAGAGTTACAGCGCCAATTAGGTGGCAACAGCATAGAGGGCTGGGGCAGAGTTCTTCAGAAGGCAGTATATGCTTTGAATCAGCGTTCAATATATGGTACAGTTTCTCCCATAGCCAGGATTCATGGGTCCAGGAATCAAGGGGTAGAAAAGGGAATAGTTCCACTCACTATCACTCCTAGTGACCTGCTAGGAAAATTTTTGCTTCCTGTCCCCACAACTTTAGGTTCTGCTGGCCTAGAAGTTTTGGTTCCAGAGGGGGGAGTGCTCCTATCTGGAGCCACAACAAACATTCCATTGAACTGGAAGCTCAGATTTCCCCCTGGCCATTTTGGGCTTCTAATGCCCTTAAACCATCAGGCTAAGAAAGGAATAACTGTGTTAGGAGAGGTGATAGATCCAGATTACAGTGGGGAAATTGGATTGCCTCTCCACAATGGAGGTAAGCAGGATTATGTCTGGAGAGCAGGAGATCCCCTAGGGCGTCTCTTAGTACTACCAAGTCCTGTGATTAAAGTCAATGGGAAACTACAACAGCCTAATCCAAGCAGGATGATGAAGGATGACCCATCAGGAATGAAGGTATGGGTCAATCCTCCAGGGAAAGAGCCAAGACCTGCTGAGGTGCTTGCTGAAGGTGAAGGAAATACAGAATGGGTAGCAGAGGATGGTAGTTATAAATACCAGCTAAGGCCACGTAACCAGTTGCAGAAACGAGGATTATAAGTGATATGAATGCTTCTATGTTATTTTGTTAAGGATATATTTGTCTTTCTTCCAATTCCTTTAACATCAATTGGTATTGAGACACTAAAAGAATGTTCCCAAGGGACATTGCCCCATTATAAATGTACAAATGTGTTTGCGATTATACCAGGAATAGTTATATCATGTTGGCGTATTCATGACCTTGTTATTGTTTCATGTGGACATGAGATATTATCTGTGTCAAGTTGACAAGGGGTGGATTGTAGCAGCTATTCCTGGTTGTCAACTTGACTCTATCTGGAATGAACTACAATCTAGAATTGGAAGGCTCACCTATGATCCTAATCTGGAGGCTCAGAGGTATAAGTTTCTGACCTGGACTTAGCAAGGAGATCTTGAAGCATAGTGGCTATGGATTCCAGTTCAAGATCATCTGGGATTAAAGGCATGGAGACACATACCTTTAATCTGGGCTACACCCTCTACTGGAGACATATATAAGGACATTGAAAGAGGGAAGACTGATTCCTGCTTACCGGCTTGCCTCGTGGGACTGAGCAACTGCAAGATCCTTGGACTTCCATTCACAGCTGCTGCTGACTATTGGGGAGTTGGACTACAGACTATAAGTCATCACAAATTCCCTAACTACATAGAGACTGCCCATACGTTCTGTAACTCTAGAGAACCCAGACTAATACAGCCAATGCTCTTAACCACTGAGCCATGTTTTCCTATGTGATGGGGACATCAGGTACATGGTGGGACTGAGCACCCACCCTCTGCTAACTAAGTCCTACAAGACCCCCCCCAACTCTAATCCAAACAGATTGCCCCACAGAAACATGAGACACTAAATCCAAGGCCAGAGGTAGGAAACTGTCAAAACTCAGAACAAGGGCCCAAAGCAACAGAAGGACAACAGACAAAAACTCCAGGAACAAAAGCTATATCCTTATAAAGACTGACAGGACTGGAAAACACCCACCATCTGTCCCCCGGAAAAGAGAAAGGCCAAATTCCTATCAGGCAGCAAAGGGGACATCAGTACCATCACAAACCACAGGGACTAAAGAAACACACAAGTGAGAGTTAGCCTACAGAGGTGGTAGGCAGAAAGGGCCTGCAGACAACTGTCAGTTTCCCACATAGGCCACAGTGGAAAAGGGCACCAGGGAAAGGGGAATACAACCATCACACGATCCTTCCCCAGTTTAAGAAAGATATTCAACGGATTTCTGAGTTCGAGGCCAGCCTGGTCTACAGAGTGAGTTCCAGGACAGCCAGGGCTATACAGAGAAACCCTGTCTTGAAAAAAAACCAGAAAAAAAAAAGAAAGAAAGAAAGAAAAGAAAGATATTCAAGATCATCCTATAGACCAATGGTTCTCAACCTGTGGGTCTCAAACCTTTTGGGAATCAAACAACCCTTTCACAGGGGTCTCCTAAGATAACTGGAAAGCACGATATTTACATTATGATTCATAACAGTAGCAAAATTACAGCTATGAAAATAATGTTCTGGTTGGGCGTCACCACAACATGAGGAACTGTATTAAAGGGTTGCAACATTAGAAAGGTTGAAAACCAATGCTCAGATAGATAGCCTTTGGCACCCATGAGAAGAGAGATAATTTTAATAGTACTTGGATTACCTTCAAGGTAAAAATGAATTACCTGATTTAATTAGTCTCCTGGCAGAACCAGCCAGTAACTAATGGCTGGTAAATAAGATTAACAACTAACAAAGCCATTGTCAGATATGAGCGAGCGATGGGGCTCTGACCACCCCGGTGTGTAGGCAGGACATAAACAGCCTCAGGCAAGCTGGTCAACCAAGTGGCCTCCTCTGCCTTCACCTTCTGGGATGGCCAAACCTTACAACTTGACTGCATCTGGAATCTTGAAAAAAAGAAAAACTTATCTCTGTGTGTAACTGAGGTTTTTTCCAGAAAGCTTTAACAGAGGGAAGACCTAAGCTAAACATGAGAACATCATCTCACGGGTTAGAGTTCCAGGCTACGTTTTTAAAAAAGAGGGTGGGGAGGGGCTGGCAAGATGGCTCAGCCATAAAGGAGCTTGTTGTCAAGCATGGAGACTGGAGTTCAATTCCAGGGGCCCCACATAGTGGAGAGAACCACTTCTCCCAGTTTGTTCTATGACAACCCCCCCCCCACATGCATGCTATGACATGACCACAGGTGAGCCTCTGCACAGGGGATAAATGAATAAAACAGAATTTTTAAAAAGTTTAAGGGGGGATGGGCGCAACACAACCCAGCATGTAAAAATGCTAGCTGTCAAGACTGATGCATAGAATTTGATCTACATGCATGATAGGAGAAAGCTGACTTGGACAAGATGGCCTCTGGCTGTATACACACACACACACACACACACACACACACGTGCACACATACAAACAGTGAGCTAAAACAAAGCTTCCTTAAGTCATTTCTGTCAAGTGTTTTGTCACAGCAACAAGAAGAGTAACTAGTGCACCCATATTTCTTTTTTAAAAATAGACATATTTATGGGGGCTGGAGAGATGGCTCAGCAGTTAAGATGACTGGCTGCTCTAGGAGAGGACCTAGGTTTAATTCCCAGCCCCCACATAGCAGCTCACTACTCCAGTTCCAGGGGATGCCACCCTTTCCTGGCCTCTGCAGGTATTGTACTCACAGGGTCATATATGCATGCATGCATATATGCATACATGCAGGTGAACACATAAAATAAACATATATGATATAAATATATATCACATGTATATATACATACATGATATATAAATATACATATATGATTAATAAATCATACATATAATTTAATAAATCATACATATAAATAACACACGTGCATGAATATATATGTATATATTCATTCTATCAGTTCTTTTCCTACATTATACATGTAAATATCACATATATATGAATACATACATATATGTATATATTCATTCTGTCAGTTCTTTTCCTTTAGAGGAACCCTGACTAACACAGGCCATCAGAGGCAAAGAGAAAGTGGATTTCTTCTTAATTAAAAACATCTGCAGCAAAGGAACAAGGTGCTTCTTAATTAAAAACATCTGATCCCAGATCCGTACCAGCTCCCAAAGATCCCATGCCACACGAGGCTACCAATCCATGCACAATGAAACAAACACAGCCCACAGAGCCAAGCTGCCTTCGCTCCAGTCTCAGTGACGCAGTTTACCAGCCGGTGAACTTACCTAGTCCCCTTGCCTCCCTCTCTCAGAAGCAGCAATAACTGTGCACGCGGGGCAGTGTCCGCCACGAACGTTCCTGGGACTCAAATCAGGCACTTGTGATGCTTCCTGGAGTAACTGGCAGCTTCATTATCACTGTTCTGACACAACTTCCCCCCTCCCCCAGTCCTTTAGTCTATTAAAAATAAAAATTTATGAGGCCCTAGTTTTGGTCTGAAGTCCTATATGGACGTCCCCAACAGACCGAACCAAGGTAGCGTCATTAACATCACACACTGTATTATCAGACTGAAATGTTCAGGACGCCTGGGAGATTGGTGCCACCTGGCCTTATGGTAAGGATTTCCTCTCTGCTTCAGTCTTACTACAAAGTAGCAGATGGCTACGGACCTTCACCAGCTTCTCTTCCTTGTCTCTGTTCCTCTTCTTGTTCCCCACTTTTAAAAGACAGTGTTATGTTGGGCACAATGGACTGGCCTATGTGACTGACACCAAGACTGAGCCAGGAGGATAGAGTTCAAGGCCAGCCTGAGCAACTGAGACCCGAAGGGAGAACTAAGGTCTCAGGTGTAGATCAGCGGTAGAGCACTTCCTAACCATTCGCTAGGTCCACAGTTCAATGCACTTGAGAAGTATAAATAGTGTCCTGCCCGGGCAAAGTGGGGAAAAGTCCTGACACTACAAACAAATTCAACTTACAGCTAACTTTGTTCTGTCTGTCTTGGGATACCTCCCCGCCGCGGGGCAGATTCTAAAAAGCTGCGGCCAGTTCGTACTCCTACTAGCGAGCAAAAAGTCGGGCAGAGTGCAAACTCCAGCAGTCACCCCAGCCTGGGCTCCTGCAAACCCTGTCCTGTCTGGAATCTCCCGGGCCTGGCATGGACTCACCTCCCGGATCCAGCTTGGGTATCTGTGGTCCTAGTTAACCAGGCGTAGGGTGGACGGTATTGATGAGGAATATCCTGACCTCTGAGGGCGGAGCAGGTCCTGGTGCCGCCCCGGTCCCGCCACCCCACCCCATCCCGGAACGTGACGTCATCCCTTCCTTGACTCGGGTTGCTGCTGGTTGAAGCCCTGCGTCATCACGCTGAGCCGCCTCGTCGCCAGGGAAACGCGGTCGCTACCAAGAGCTCAGCTCAAATGCGGTTCCGGGTTTGGAGTTAAAGGATTTCATCCCGGTTGCCCTTCTGCCTGGTTAGAGGCCTCCGGTTTATTCAGAAACAGCCTTTGGTCAGAGCTGTCACGTTTTGATCCAGGTCTCTGGTGGTTCTGGTAGCACTTCCTGGAGAGTTGGACCGCGGCTCCTTTAAGGTGCACTTTACTCAGAATTGCTCCTACATTCCCAGGTGACCTCCTTGCCAGAAACTCCTAAATAGTGCTCTGGTTGGCAGATTCCCGAAGTCTCTACAGAACTGCTCCGCGCACCTCTGGCTAGGCGTTTCTGAGCAAGCAGCTGCTAGTCCAGTGAGGACTTTCATCTCTGTGGTACGGCTGAGAGGAAGTGTGTGCCTGAGTGGGTACTGCTGAGAGGAAGTGCCTTTGAAAGGGACTAAAATGATGGATAATGGAGTTAGGGGAAGAGAAAGATGCTGAATTCCGTTTCAGAGACAGGATTAATGCACTGGGGCCAGACACAAGTGGAGTCTGCCGCTGTCAGCTGAGGCTGGGAGCTGCTTGCCTAATTGCATAACTACTTTGTTGGCAGCAATTATCGCATTTCTGGCTCCAACACTTAACACACTTGCAGTCACAGGAGTCAGTGGGGCTTTCCTATTGGAAAGTAGGGCGTCCTGCACACGCCTCATGAACTCATAGTGGAGAAGACTGACTCCAGAAAAGTCGTTCAACATCCAGGAGCATTCCCTGGCACATTTGTGCCTGCACACATTACATCATCATCATCATCATCATCATCATAAATAGTACTAATAATAGCAAAGGGAAATGACCGAAGGGAGGGCAGCCTAAGGAATGTGATTGTTCCCACCATAAACGCACACCAAATATACTCAGATAAACCACCAACAAATGCATCCTCCCCCACCTGGTGTGCAGTTGTCACAGTGCTTCCGTCCCATCACCAAGCAGGGGAACCTGGCAGCAAGGGCAGCCACCAACCTTGGATGCCCTGCTCTAGTCTAGCCTAGAAGTTTACAGAATCAGAGAAGCACTCCTACCCAGTCACCTTCATAGTGTCTGAACAGCTTGTAAGAATGTCCTCTGCCTTGCTAAGCAGTCCGAATGGACATTCAGTCTCCACCAGCATGTACAACTTGAACTCTGTCTTTGCAAGGACTCCTTGAGTTCATAGGGCGGCCCAGAATGACCTGCAAGAATACTTGCTATTGTTTTTCCAAAGTCCGAGAGTAACAAGGTACCCATTCATTACAGAGTTCATATGTAGTTCACAAGGTTTTGTCCAAACACAGCCAATAAGAAGTCAGATTCATGTGTTATCATGAGGAAGACATTGCTTCCTTGGGAATTACAAGTTTAGATGAACAGTGGGGAGATTGACTCCCTAAAATTAAGGCTTACCTCAGCAACAATGGAATTGCTAACTGGGATATGTAAGCTGTGATGGGTCATAGGCGTATGAGCAGATCAGGAGTATAAGGATTGCTATATGGGTTCTTTGAGAAAGTGGGTTCTTACCCCTGAGGACAGATAAAAAAGGGTGGTGACCCTCTGAGGCTGGTGGCAGTTGCTGGACCAGCATCCTTAGGGAAGAATTTTTGTGCACTGCTGTGTTTTCATTAAGAAGCAAAAATTACTTAGAATCATCCCCAGGTCTCCTGATTCTGTTTTGTTGGGTATTTGTTGACATAAATTAACTCAGTTTTATTCTCATTCCATCTCCCTCCAGAAGTAAGGGTGAGAAGAGACATTGTCAAGCAGTTGTTGGGGCAGGAGGAAGAATCAGAGCCACTGGTGAGCCAGGGTCCCAAGACAATGGCTGTGGCAGTGGAGTTGGATGGGTAGGAAGAGAACTGTTGACTGTCAGTTCCATGGAGGCTAGGAGTTGTTGCAGCAGGTAAGAATGTAGCGGAAACTTAGAAAGCATGGTCCAGACCCCTCCCTCCCAGTGTGCATGTTCTCTCTCTGTCAGGCTTCTGCTTTTACAGTTCTCCAGTTCTCTGCCTCTGCCCCTCTCTTCTTCTCAGGGAAGGCTCAGCAAGTTTGGATCGAACTGTTCCACTCTCTATTGAGTTCTATGGTAACTGGGTTAAAGACATGACCCAATCCAGTATGATGGTGTTGCTACTTGCAATGCCAGCACTAGGTAGGAGGATCAAAAGTTTCATAACAAGATCTTGTCAAATCAATCAATCTTTCTCAGCTTTGGTCTGATGTTCTGGATGGGTCTGGTGCTGTTCTTGTGAACCGATCCCCTAATGAAAAAGGAGCCAAATCACTGGGCGTGAGTAGGCAGGACATCTGGGTCGGACGGAAGAAGAGAGGAAGCAGGAGAGAGGCCTCTTTTGGAACAGGGACAGCAGAGGGGTAAGATGTAGCTGCTAGAGTTTCCCAGTGTCATGACAGATCTGCAAGGATTTGCCACAGGGGGAATCAGATTTTAATAAGGCTTGCAGGATTAGGTTTTAGTTGTTTTGCCCAGAGACTGAGTTACCACTGTTTCTGAACTAAGTTTGTGTTGTGTTTTCCTTCACGCAGCAGCTCCTCTGAGTTCAAGAAAGAAAGGCACCACAGCAAAGCTGGGTTTGCCAGATGTGCACCACAAAGGCTGTGGGGGATTTGAAGCACAGGGTTGGCGTGGTAGTGACCCGCCAGTGGCAACCTCGGGAGCTGGGTGGAGAGACTGTGGAGTCCAGAGTCAGAATCTCTGAGATAAAAACAGGTCAGCCATTGCCCGCCAGGGCAGAGGCACAAGCACTGGAACATGACAGGTCGATTCTTTTTTTTTTTTTTTTTTTTTTAAATATTTCCTGCAATAGCCTTCAAGATCCCTTGGTGACATTTACCTATGTTCTCCAGCTTCTTTGCAACTCCAAGGGCCTCTTCCTGGGTCTTGGGATGCCCCCAAGCCTGCGTGTGACAGAGAACTCATTGGGCCTCTCTGTGTTGAACCCCAGAGGCAATGAAACTGCAGGATGATGCCGAGGGGAGGAACTGGACCAAGACAGCCTCAGGGGCAGCCTCAGGGGCAGCCTGCTAGAATCAGAAGGGTTTCATGTTACAGGAAAGAATGGGGCTTGCCCTTGCCTCCTTAGCTACTTCCTGACTTGACTGCCAGAAAGAAGCTCCCAGTGTGGTGGCAGCACACAGCTCCGAGGGAGCTGGGGTGAGACCAGAAGAGTGTCCGAGGGAGCCCCACAGAGACCCCACCCCTGCTCCGTGGCTGCTCCCCTCTGCCCCCACCTCATCCAATGCCCCACCACCCCCTGCTGGGTTTTTTAGTCATTTGTTCTGTTGGCTGTCACTGACACCTGCAAGTATTTTCACATTGTTTGTTGGTGGTGCTGTTTGAAAAGGTCGCATTTAGCCTGGGCTGGCCTCAAACTTGCCATGTAGCTCAGGATAGCCTTGAACTCCTGATACTTCTGCTTGGCATGCAGGTATGTGACAACACACTTTGTCACAGTTTATTCCCACACTCTAGTCACTTGTCTTTCAACATACTTTCCCTGTCACCACCACACCTCCAAAATTAGTTAGTATCCATGGAGCTTGGAAAGCAAAGTTGTTCGTGTATAGGTGTGTGTGTGTGTGTGTGTGTGTGTGTGTGTGTGTGCAGAGACAGAGAAGCTAGTGACTCACCTCCATTCTCTGATGTGGAAGTGAACCCGTCCAGCAGGTTCAGTTATTCAGGGTCCCCGAAGAGGCGCTACCTGAGGGTCAAATGGGGGGCGAGAGAGAAAGGAGACCAAGCGCTTAAAGAAAGACAGAGCCAGTCTGGATCACATCAAGGTCTCAACTTTACTGAGCACAATTCTAGTAATATAGTCCTCCAATGAGGAACTTCAGATAAGCAATTGAGGAACTTCACAAGCAAAGGTGGACTACAAAAGTGGGGCAGTGGGGGAAAGGTCAAAAGCTTGGCACGTCTGCTGCTTGTGCAAGCCAGAACAGTCTGCGGTCTGGGCTGGGGCATCTTAGGTAAGTTGAGGTTAGGGCAGGTCTGGAACATCTTGGGTAAGTTGAGGTTAGGGTAGGGCTGGAACATCTTGGGTAAGTTGAGGCTGGAACATCTTGTGGTCACTCTTGCGACAGTCCTAAGCTCCTACCTGTGAGAGAGACTCAACCTTGTACTTCTCAAGCCTGCCAAAGCAGGTAATGTCAGGTGAAATGGCTCCTGACTTGGAAGTGTCCTGGTAGAAGATTATGCAGGTTTCTTATAGGAAACTATCCTTCCAGCACCATGCTTTACAGTGTTGTAGGGAATAAATTATATAGTCTTTGCCTCATTTTCCCAAGCCCTGACTTGAGCACCCACCAATCTTGGTCTCCTAATTTGTTTTGGTAGATATAGTAGTGCCACAGACCACCCCAGTTGGGTATGAGGGTCCTCGAAGTCTAGGTGGGTAAGGATTCAGTGGTGACAAATAGAAACAAACACAGTGGCAGTTTGAATCAATGTATTTTGCAGCTCTCAAGCAGGGGTTTTTAGACATTCAAAAAAATATTTCAACTCTTAGAAAATATGTTCAGTGAAGCTATCACAAATACCATTATTATCATTTGGGCACAGTAAAGCACAAAAATCAAGCAAACATTACAACTCTGAAAAGATGTATTCAGCGATCACAAACGGAACAAGTAACATCATGATTAATAGAAATCTTCCAAGTGTAACAATTCTGAAAGGCTTTCATCCAAGGCTAGTGGCATAGTTCCAAGAGCAGGTTAATAAATCTATATGGTCAATTATTATTTAACATCTAATGCTCGAGTTTAAACTATTTTAATTCTTTTTATTTAAGGCTTTCTTTACCATATACCCAAACCCACCTTCAATGACACACACGTAGCCATATGAAATTTTATTGTTGGGAAAGTTTTTAATCTATCAAAATACTATTATATAATTTTGTAAATGATTTATAAAGTAAATCATTGGTTTCCCGGGGATAATGTCATGCTAATGACCCCATCTCAAGGGATGGTTTCTTAACTATTATTCTTGGCACAGGCTACCAGGAACATGTAAATAAGAAAAGGAATGAAAGAAAACAAAACAGATAAATTGCCATAAGAACTACAGCTCAATGTTTGCTCTGACAGAGAGTTCCACAGCCAGTTCCAGGAGACCTCCTTTTGAAGTCTAATGCCTCAGTCAGCAGAACTTGTCACACAGATTCTACTGGGGTTGGTGTGGCATAGTAGGACATCTCTAGGTCTGGGTAACATGACCTGTTGTGGCTACCAGGGTCCAGAAAACTTTGGAACAGAAAGACCCTACCCTAACAACAAATAGACAAACCCATCTTCCAAAGGACAAATAAGTACTTTTATATTCTAATAGCAAAATGAGGAGTGAGGTTCAGCTTTATGCCAGCAACCGCAAGCCAGCGAAGTCTTTCCTGTAAACATTCATTCCCTGTGGAAAACGTTGCTCTTTACATCTGACAATAACATCAAATATGTGTGCTTGCTGGTTTTCCCCACTGTGAAAGCTTCAGTGGCTGGGGAACTATTTTGCTGGGTCCTGAGACCTTCATTTTGGACAGTCAGGTCTTCTGGAGTAAAAGGCACAAATAAACAGCCACATGTCATTGAGCTCTTGCCACACCGTTGAAATTGGAGGTGCCACAGTGAGTCACTAGCTGCCCTGTCTCTGCATGTTGGTCCTGAGACCTATGACGTCATATAGGCGACACTAATGCGGCCCTGCAGGTTTATTCCTGTTACCAAGGCAACGGCCACCATGTACCCAGAATTCAATAGGCCCACCTAGCCTACCTGTAATTTGAATAATCATGCATATAAGAAGGAGCAGCGTGCCCTCTCTCTTTCTCTTTCTCTTTCTGCTCATCGCCCCCAGCCTTCCCCTCACCCCGTTCCCCTTTGTACCCCCATCTTAAATAAACCCGCGTGGAGTACTTGGTCTGGTCTAACTGCTTCAGCCCACACCTCCCGGCTCTACCGCGGACGGGCTGCCTGCGCGGGGCGGTTCGGAGCCGACGGTCCCACTCCGGCTGCGTGTGCGGGAAAAACCAACACTGCACCCACCCAAACACACACACACACAATTTGCTTTCCCGGTTCCGTGGATTCTGACTTATTAGCTTCCTGTCAGCTAGCAGCTTCTTGGAGACAGGGTCTGTTTATCCCTGTACCCTCAGTCCCCACAAACATCTACAGTTAACATTGATCTTTGCCTGCGGTAGCCCCACTAAACACCTTTGAACATGTTAGTATTATCATTCAGCAGGCTGAGGTGCTTTGTTCTAACTGGACAGAGGCAAAAGGAAGCTCTTGAAGGGCTGTCTGGCTTCTGATGGCTTTTGTATCCCTTAGCTTAGGCTAACCTTGAGTTCATGGAAGCACACAGCATTAACAGCAGGCATTTGCGCCCTCTGGCGTTACATCTGTGTAAGTTTAAAGTTATGGAAACCTTAGTCTTAAAATGGCAAGTGTTACAGCTCTTCTATAGAGCTAGCATGTCATAATTCCATAGCCTGATACTGCCTTTTTACCTTAAAGGGAATGAGGGATAGCTTAGTCTGGAGACAGACATGTTTTAAACTATGTTTTTAGCGTGGCTTAAAAACTATGTTCATGCCGGGGGGGGGGGGTGGTGGTGGTGGTGGTGGTGGTGGCGCACGCCTTTAATCCCAGCACTTGGGAGGCAGATGCAGGTGGATTTCTGAGTTCGAGGCCAGCCTGGTCTACAGAGTGAGTTCCAGGACAGCCAGGGCTACACAGAGAAACCCTGTCTCGGGAAAAAAACAAAACAAAACAAAACAAAACAAACAAAAAACCTATGTTCATATGTGGTGACAGTGAGAGACCCTAACTCAATGTTTTTAGACCCCTAGCAACCAAGCTTAGCACAGAGTGAATTGTTTTTCTGCTTTCAGCTCAGCACAAAGTAACTTGTCTTTCTGATTTTGGCTTGAGAAAAGTAACACACCCTGTTCCAGGAACCCATCCTTGACCCACCCAGTGCTCTGCTTAAGGTTCAACTATACATTGTCCCCAGGGTAGCTGTTTGAGATAAAATCTGAACCTTCCTTGAGGCATAAACTGTGGCCTGACTTCCTTTGTTACCCATTCCATACATAATCAAGTCTTCCACCCCTTGCCTTGTGACCCTCCACCCATCGTGCCTTGTGATTTTCTTTACCCTCCACCCCTTACCTCATGATTTTTGTCCTCCGCCCCCTGCCTTATGATTTTCCCCCTTAAAAACCCCTGACTTCAGTTGTTCGGGGTAGAACTCCTCTTCCCCTGCATGGGTTACGAACTCGGCCCCAGTGCACTGGTCTCCCCTGAATAAACCCCATGTGATTGCAGCAAGACGGTCTCTCATGAATTTCTGGGGTGTCGCCTTATCCCGAGACTCGAGCGAGGGTCTCCCCGATTCGGGGGTCTTTCAACAGCTTCATTTTTAAAAAAATAGTAACAGAATCCACAAAATATTTTAAAAATACATAGGTGGGTACCATCAAGTAGCTGGGTTAGAACAAGAAGGGGAAATCGCTGGAGACATTCTTAGCCTTCATGTTGGTGGAAGCTAATCGTTTGTACATTCCATAGGATTTAACAAATACTTCGTTGGGGACCTCAGGTAACAAAGTAAGAATGTCTCTGCTATAGGCTTCTTACGTTTTCTAATGACAGCCTTCTCTTTTGGGCTAGCAGGAGGTAATGTTCTGGCGAGGTAATATATCCCAAAGAATTTGGAAAAAGATACTGAGGTAGGCAACACATGGCTATGAAGGAGCTAAACAATCGCCCAGGGTAATGCTGGCTTTGGGTCTTTATTCCCAACTCTTCACAATCATTAAGTTGAAGCCAGTCAGTTTTATAGAATCCTCCACATAAGTGTGTAGAATCTTCGGGCTTTCTGCTGAGAGCATCAGCTACTTCTTGTTTGCTCAAGTAACAACGCCCTCTCCTCTCCGTGTTATTAGCTTTGCCGTGGAAGAGGTAGAACCTATGGGGGGAAACTTCACTTTGGGGGCGTGAGATGGATGTACCGCTCGGGAACTCATTTCCACGCAAGAAAGCAAGCGGAGGAGAGGATGTACGGTTAGTCTTTGAGGATCCCAGCAGACTGCGTCCACCACGGCACACATTCAGCTCAGCTCACGTCTCAGCCTCAGACAACACCTTGCGGAGGCTATCGCCCAGTGAACAAAACGGAGAGAAGGCCTTCCGGCTTCCGGCTTCCGGCTTCCGGCTTCCGGCTTCCGGCTTCCGGCTTCCGGCTCTAACTCCCGTAAGTCAATGCGCTTCCGGGTCGCGTCATCCCAACGCGCCGAGCGCGCAGACATGGTGGAGCTGCGTAGAGTCCCACTAAGCGACCCTGCTGCCCTGCTGCCTGCAGGCTTCTGGGCCGCCGTGACCGTGTGGCTGGAGAGGCCACAGGTCGCTAACAAGAGGCTGTGCGGCGCCCGCATGGAAGCCCGCGGGAGAACTTTGCGGCTCCGCGCCCAGGCGGAGTGTAGACCGCGGCAGGGGCCGGGACGCGGGCTGGAGAGGGAACCCGGACAGGCTTTTCCCAAAGGAGAGCTAGAGTTGGGACCTAGGGCGGGCCGCGAAGGTACGGCTCCCGCGCCTGACCTGGACTCGCTATGGGACCGAGTCTCCCAAAGCCTGGTTCACGCCAATCCGGAAATGCTGACCTTTCTCTATGGCCCCTCGTTGGCTTCTCAGCCTGAAGCCGAGCAGGAGCTCGACCTAGTTCTCAGAACCGTCATCCCGAAAGCGAGCCCGCACTCCCCGCTTACAGAGCCGAGGAAAGAACTGGTGGTGCAAGGTAGGAGAGTAGTGGGAAAAGCGCAAACGGACTGAAAAGCGTTCGCTTTTTGAGACAGGGCTTAATATGGCCCAGAATTCGCTATATAGAGCAGTCTGGCCTCGAACTCAGAGATAAACCTGCATCAGCCTCTCAAGTGCTGGCCTTGTATTTTAAAGTGCCGGCTATGGTGTGCCCAAAGTATAGAACCCTTCTCCCCAGCGCTGGACAGCCACTAAGGATTAGAAAGCATCACTCTCCTGTCCATTGCTGCTCAGTTCTACTTCCAAGGGATCTGTTTAGAGCACCTATGACCCGGTGGTCTTGTCTTTTCTCCTCAGATGTCTCCAGTGGGAGTGTCACCTTTTTGCCCTTGGAAGAAGATAATGAGGGGAATTTGGAGGTTAAAATGAGCAACGTGTATCAGCTCCGTCTCCATCACAGCGAAGGAGCATGGTAAGAACTGGGTACTTCTGCTCTGTTGCACCACTATGTGATGCCCATTAGGGACGTCCTATCTGCAGACAGCTGGAAGGGTCTGGGGTACAGAAAAACCAAGGTCTTGTGTTGGCGGGCTGATCTCAGATGTATACTATAGTCACCACTCTGCTGGTTCCTGGTGCTGGTCCTGGGTTGGGGATCACAACGTAGCCAGAGTCCTCGATCTCTACATTGTATATGCTGTTAGCGGTCTGCAGCAACTAGCTGGGATACTCGGTTAGTCAGCTTTCTGTTGCATAATACCCAAGGGAGTCAATGAGGGCCAGTGAGATGACTCTGTGCTTCAAATCTTACAAGCTGAGTTTGATCCCTAGAACCCACATGTTCTGTGAACTGTCCTCTGTCTTTTACACACACACACACACACACACACACACACACACACACACGAGAGAGAGAGAGAGAGAGAGAGAGAGAGAGAATGAATGAATGAATGAATGAATATGTATGTATATACTTTTAAAAGGGTCTCAGGTTTTAGTTTGTGATCACTCTTTCCTGTTTGGTTTTGGGGCCTATAGTGAAAAACTAAGAGCATGAGTCAAGCCTCTCATGACGGTCAGAAATCAAGAAGGGGCCATGAATGAATTCTGCCCTTAAGAGCTCACCCCCAACCCAACAAAAAAATCACTCACCCTCTAGCTCCTACCACTCCTAATATCCCTTAAGCTGAGTGTGTCTATGAGTTAACCTGTTGATGAGGTTTGACCTGTTATGGTCCAGTCACCTCCCAAAGGCCCCACCTTTGAACTTAGCAGAATTGGGGACCAAGCCTTCAACTTTGGGGGACTTTTTAGACCCCCAAATCTAGACCAAATTCACATGAACTCTATCCCATTATCATGCTACTATTTGTATATCTTAGTCCAGAATAGTGGGTGGCATATCCTGTCATAGTTTAGAGTCCCTCTTATAAAGTACAGGTGTGTTATTCAGTAGTGGAACACTGCCCATTTTGTGCCTAGCTAGGTCCTGGGTTTGATACCAGCAACAACCACATGCACATACAGGCACATACATGCCCACACACCGAGAGAAAGAGTGTTACTTCTCCTGGGAAATAAACATGTGACTTAGAAATGAGAATTGAAGCCAGCACTTCTCATTGGTGTTTCTCTTATTTTTGAAGGTTCATATCTGTTTTAATTTTCTGTCCAGAGAGATGGCATTCAGATGGTGTTGTCTATCCCAAGCCTGCCTGGCTCGGAGAAGAACTGCTGTCCAAGCTGGCCAGGTGGGCAGTGGAGAACAGGAAGAGCGAGTTTAAAAGCACACTTTCCCTGGTGTCTGTCCTGCGCTATAGCAGGCTGTACCAGGAGCTCAAAGAGAAGTACAGAGACATGGTAAAGGTAATGCCAGAGGCGTGTCCGCGGTCCCTCATGTAACAAGTGACATGGCCGGTGCGTGCCAGGGAGACTCTGTTGCCTATGGGCTTCCTGTTAAGTTCAGGTACCACCCTGAAATCCAACTATGGGTACACATAGTGTAAACCAAGCAGATGTTTGAGTATATTTTTAAAACCACAAGTAAACTTTTTCACAGTTTTTCAAGAACTCAAAAGGGGAATTTTAATCTAAAAATCAATAAACATTGTGATAGTTACCTTATTATAAAGTTTACATTTTGTTGAAATTTTGTTTTTGGTTTTTGAGACAAGGTCTCTATGTAGCCTAGGATAGTCTGAACTCATGGTCCTTCTGCTCACCCTCCGAGTGCTCGGGATGCATGCATGTGCTGCCATGTGCATCTGGCTAGTTTAAAAGAAATTATTTTAATTTTTTATTTTATATTTATATGTGGGGGATGTATTCGTGTGCATGCAGTTGCCCATAGAGACATAATAGGGTGTCAGATTCTCTTGGGGCTGGACCTGCAGGCAGCGGTGGTAAGCTGCCCAGCCTCCGTGCTGAGAACCAAACTCAGGTTCTTTGAAAGAGCAGTAAGTCCTCAACCATTGATCTGTCTCTCCAGCCCTGGCCTCACTCTAAAAAAAGAGTGTACTTCATGACAACATGAACTTAGAGTTAGTCCTTGCATTATAAGGCAAAGTAGCCAAAGTCACAGGCTTGGAGCTCAGTGATTCATTACAGAGATATGATTCAGATCTGTACAACAGCTGGGCTCCCTTCACCTGCAGACCCGTGCGACTCTACCTTTAAGGAGGTCCTCCTGGGTTTCAGCTTTGAAACTGTTCCCGGGACATGGTTTATGCATTGCATCATTCACTGTGCCTGTCCACTGTGTAGATGGCTGACTCTCAGCGTGTCATAACTGTCCTGCCTGTCATCAGAACCTGGCCCTGAGCAGTTAGCCCAGTCTGTGGCTGTCTGCACCACTCTCAGCATTTCTTCATCTGAGTGCTTGCATGAGTGTGCGTGTGAGGGTGCACGCACCTATGCATGGACATGCAGAGTTGGGGCCTGCTCCATTGTGAGGGTTTTACACTGAACTGGTGCTAGGCTGCAGTCAGCAAATCCCAGTGATCCTCCTATTCCCACTGACCCAGGGTTGGAACATACATGGCTTTTCATGTGGGCACTGAGGATTTGAACTCTGATCTCCAGGCTTGCAAAGCAAGCACTTTACCCACAGAGGCACCTCCCTATCCCTGCCTTCTCCCTCATTTCAGTAGTCATTGTCTCTATCCACATAAGCTGACTTTTTCTGTGACTAACATCTTAAACTATATTGTTGATCCTTTGAATTACTTTGTGCAGGACACAATCTGTTTTGTGTAAAGCACTTATAGCAAGAAATCAACTGTGAACTTGCCTTTGAAATGAAAGTGCCTTTATTATGTGATTAGTTTGGTTTGACCTAGGCTATTTAGAGATAACTTGTTGAGTTTAAAGCTATTTACATATACTCTGAAAACATTATAGGTTTGGCCTGAAGTAACAGATCCTGAAAAGTTTGTCTATGAAGATGTGGCCATTGCTACGTACCTGCTGGTGAGAATACTCTCAGTGCTCACACTCACATGGACTGTGTGAAGCTTGCCTTGGGAAGATGCTGCTAGTCAGGGGTGGCGCATTCACCAAGTCAGGACTTGGGTTTTGCCCTGCTGTGAAATGACTTCACATCCTGCAATGACTTCACATCCTGCCTGACTCCTGCATGAGCACAGAGCACATGCATCAGGAAGCTGGAGGGCAAGAGTCAGTCAGTGAGACACAGTTATCACTGGGAGGCACCAGCAGTCTAGTGCTGCCCTGCTGTGGGCTGCACTTTCTCCCCTAACCTGTCCTTAACTTGCTGGCTGGCCAGCTGGAGTAGACACTTCTACACTTTTGATTTTCTTATGTATACAGTGTTTAAACTAGAGCTTCCCCGTTTCCCTTTAACTTGTAGTTTTCTTAGTTTAGGAAATAGGGTTATTTTGGTTGTCAGGGCATGTAGAATTTAAAGGATGAGGAGAAAGCATGAAGAAACCCTGAGTCATCTTGGCGCGCTGGTGCCTAGAGGTGACCACTGGATGTAGATGCCCTTTTTCTAGTGGATGGAGACCAGGGCTTTATATGTGCAGGGCTCACTACCATTGGTACCACTAAGCTGTGCTTCAATCCTGAATAAATACATCATCATCAGGGGAGAACATTGTGTGTGTGTGTGTGTGTGGGGGGGGTGTCCTAGTGTCCCTGGGGCCAAAGACCCCATGTGTGCTGCTCATTTGTGTCACTTTCCTGGGAGCCCTGGGGTCTTGGAAGAAGTGGCTCCACCCCACCCCCACCCCCATTCCCATCCAGTAGTGGCATTAGTGTTTGAGTCCTTTTCTTTTTCTTTATAATCTTTGGTCTGGAACCCAGGGCCTTACACATGCCAGGCAAGTGCTCTGCCACTGAGCCGTTCATCAACTCATTTTCTAAAATTTGAGACAGGATCCCAGCATGTCTTCTGGGCAAGTCTTGGGCTTACAGTCCTTCTGCCTTATCTCCCTAAGGAGCTTGGGTCACAGGTGTGTGCCTTTACCCTGTAAGGATTGTTCTGGAATAGAGTAAGTCAACATGTGAGTTGGCTTTCCTTTGTCTCTTTCCTCAGATCCTCTGGGAAGAGGAAAGGGCCGAGAAGGGACTCACCACCAAGCAGTCGTTCGTGGACTTGGGGTGTGGAAATGGCCTTCTGGTCCACATCTTGAGCAATGAAGGGGTGAGCATAGATAGCTCTGATGCCTTTTCTTAAGGTTTTTCTGGGTTGGGCAAAGGGGCCCCCATGTTTCTTACTTTTGTTTTTAATTATTTTTAAGGCTATGTCTTAGTGTGTAACTTGATTAGCCTAGAACTTGCTATATAGTCCAGGTTAGCCTCAAGCTCACAGAGACCTATCCGTCTCTGCCTCCACCGTATTCAGCTACACCTAGCTCCAACAGCATGTCTGGATGCTTGCAGCCTGGCTCAGTCAGCCTAGGTCGGAGCCTGAGAAGCTGGAGCTTTCCCGTGTCTCTGCAAGGGCATTTGCAGTGGCATCCCTGAGAGGACCTGGAGGCTGAATATAGGGGTGATGAGAAGGTCCCATGGCTCTTGGCCAGGCTGGGGAGGAATAAGGTTGTAGTCAAGGTGCAGGACCTTGGCAGGGCTGATGGCAAGCCTGCCTTCCCCGCCATGTGCCCTGCACTGGCCCTGCAGGTGTTCTTAGGGCACAGGCTGAGGTCCCTTTGAAGGTCTCTGGTGACTGCTGGTGGGTGCAAGTTTTCACCAGCCATGCAGGTGTGCAGTGTTGCCAGGAGTTGAGAGCGGTGCCTCCCACAGATGCCAGGCACACCTGCCCTTTCTATGTGGCAGTGGCAGTGCCTACCGATTCGTTATTTTTGCTAACTTACTGCAGTGATCCAAACTTAACCCATAATTCCAAAACTTCTCATTTCAGCACCCAGGCAGAGGGATTGATGTCCGAAGAAGAAAAATCTGGGACATGTATGGACCCCAAACTCAGCTGGAGGTACTGCCCTCCCCTCCCCAGTCCAGCAAGGGCTGTCCTCTATAGAGTCAGCTGTTTGCAGAGTGCTTCTGGGTTTAGCCCACTGTCTGTCCCACTGTCTCACATGCCACCCACATCCATCATTGCTCTGTCTGCAACAGAGAGTACAGCTTTAGAGATGGTTGCGTTTTCTGTGGTCTCATCTCTTTTTCAAGTTGGGATAATGTGACCAAGGCTTGAGGGGCAGGAGCTCATTGCCAACCCCTCAGCTCTTTCCTTTCCTTCTGTACTCATGGTTGGCTTCCCAGGGATTCATAATTGCTTGTAGATTCACGTTACAGAAAATTTAGCCAAACAACCTGGTGAACTTCTGTAATTCTACACTTGGGAAGCAGAGGCAGGCAGATCTCTGAGTTCTAGGCTAGCCTGGTCTACATGAGCAACCAGTCCAGCTGGTGCTAAATAAATAGTGAGACCTTGTCTCCAAAAAGAAAGCAACTTTCGTCCGGTTTAAGGACTGTTGATAAGTTGGCAGGTGTATGCGAGGCCTGCAGGCGGATGTGCTGGGTGGAGACGGGCGCTATTTGACAGATGTCAGCATTACTGTATCCCTTGGGCCTGCCCTCTGCTTGGTAGGAAGTTTAAACTGTCCCAGGGTGTCTGAGGGTTTTATTACTGTGAAGAGACACCATGACCAAGGCAACGCTTATAAAGGAAAACATTTAATTGGGACTGGCTTACAGAGAAACTGTAAGGTTCAGTCGATTATCAGGGTGAGAAGCATAGTAGCATGCAGGCAGACATGGTGTTGGAGGAGTTGAGAGTTCTACATCTTGATCTAAAGGCAGCCAGAAGGAGACTGTCTTCCACAGGCAGCCAGGAGCAGACTTACTACCGCAGTGGGTGGAGCTTTAGCATGGGACCTCAAAGCCAGCCTCACAGTGATGCGCTTCCTCCAACAAGGCCACACCTAATAGTGCCACTTCCTGTGGGCGTATTCAGACCGCCACACAGCACTAAGTCCTGACTGTGGGGAAGTGCTGACTGGGGTCTGAAGGGCTTTCAGGAATTACACAGAGCTTTGAGCTGTTCCTTAAGGATCTTTAGCACCTGCCCAAGCCCCTTCCGTGAGTCACCTGACTTGGGAACCCTGTCTGGCCTCAGTGCTAGCATTGTGTGTATGAGGTAGAAGCCAACTGTGTTGTGTTGCGCCTTCTGCCTGAGCCTGTGGCCCTGCGGGCTTGCTGGAAGGTGTGTGCTGCTGTTTGTTGTGTGCTTGTAGTTTATTTCCTGCTGCAGTAGTGGGGTTTCTCTGGTAGCTCTGTCTAGAAATCCCATCATCCATTGTGGCTTACGCATCTTTCCAATCCCTGTTTAGTGGGGTGTATTTGGAATGTCTCTGAGTACAGCTCGATGGTGATCCCAGCTTGTCTTAAGTCTGTGCATAGAATGGGGTGGTTGCAGTTTGCTGTCTTCAGAGGCCCTTTGTAAAGCAGGTTTACTTTCCAGGCCCCTGTGGCCTGGGAATGGCAATCCAAAGTGTTAAGTTCCGTGATTCATGAAGACAAGTGTGCAGATGTGCAGAGTGCTCAAGGTTCGCTTTTCCTGTGTGGTTATGTACTTGGCGGTTGGACTGTGTACGTTCAGTGTCTTACCGAGTGTACCACCAGCACCTCGGTAGCTAGGACACTCCTGCTGTGAGGGCTCATTAATTCAAGATTGGCTGCTGACCACCAGGGTAGTAGACAGAAACTAAGAAGGGTGGTGTGGGTGAGGTGTCACTGCTCAGAGTTCCCTGACCATGGTGACAGAATAGCCTAGAACTGTGTGGACTCACTCCCAGTCACCAACTATCCCTCTGTTGGATACTTTCTGTGTTTATGCAGGGAAACAAGTTTAGTCAGCAGAAAAGTGCTGCTTTGAGGGACCTAAAAAGTTGCCAGTGATTTGTGTCCTTGGAGACCAACTATGGTCAGAGTAGTCACCTCCTTTGAGTGGGCTGGGTGTAGAGGAGGCCTGGGAGGATCATGTGGTAGGTGGACTGTGGCCATGTGTCATGGGCCAGAGCTTCTGGTGCACGGACTGACTGGTTCAACTTGTGTGACATTCTTAAGGAAGGTTCCATCACTCCAAGTGACAAGACCCTGTTCCCTGGTGTTGATTGGCTGATTGGTAACCATTCTGATGAGCTCACCCCCTGGATCCCTGTCATTGCAGCCAGGTGAGCAGGACAGGCGGGTGGCTGTGTCTTCTGTGCACGTGTCCTTGATAGCACCCCAGCCACTGCGGCACTGACATGGTAACTCAGAAGTGTTGAACTGACAGCAGCATATGTACTGAATACATCTAAATCTACCTGCTTTCTTTTGCAACTGTAGAAAACCTACACCACACATGTGGCTCCTCCCAGGTCCTGTTGGCCACCATGATCCCAACAGTGTCATCTCTATGGCGTTTCTAACCCATATTGAAAGATGTGTGCTTTTTTTTTTTTTTTTTTTTTTTTCAAAATGTCCTTC
Organism: Apodemus agrarius; assembly: GCA_964023405.1. Classification (NCBI taxonomy): domain Eukaryota; kingdom Metazoa; phylum Chordata; class Mammalia; order Rodentia; family Muridae; genus Apodemus; species Apodemus agrarius. The sequence goes on from OZ030016.1 coordinate 72,487,845, forward strand.
TGATTTTGGAGGGTTGGCTTCCAGGGAAAATCATTCCTTAGACAGACCCTTTGCAGCAATCTGCACCTTACAGACCACTCTGAGGAGTCGAGGCCTGGCCTGTGCCGTCAGCCCCGCTTCCCTTACTCATCCATTGGTTCTCTCCCACCCCCAGAGCTCTCTGAGTTTGCCATGCTTCTAGCTCCACTCCAGCCACATCCATCTTGGTTTCTGATTCCTACCTGAAGTTCCAGCTCCAAGAGGCTGAAGTCACAGTGAGCCAGAGTAACTACACAGGAAAATTATTGAAGAATACGATGTGCTGTATAGTGCTTAGAGACCCGTGGGAAAGAATCCCATGTGATGGTCATGCCTTTTACCCCAGCACATTGAAGGCAGAAGCAAGGAAGTCAGGAATAAGTAGTGTGTGGCCAGACTCGGCCACATGAAACCTTGTCTCAAAACAAACAAACAAACAAACATTCCACTCATTCACAGATGTAAGAATTGCCAGGAACAGCCAGCGAGCTCAGTCTTGTGTTGCTTGTGCATGCTATGGTGAGCCTGTCTGCTTGGGCTGCCTGGGTCTTCCTGGGTCTCTCTAGGCGCCTGAAGATTTCCTGGGTTTCTTTCTTCTTCAGGTCTTCCTACACCTGTCGGTTCTTCGTCCTGCCATGCTGTTTTTTTGACTTTGTGGGGCGATACCAACGGCGGCAGAGCAGGAAGACACAGTACCGCGAGTACCTGGACTTCGTCCTGGAGGTGGGGCTCTCCTGTGGCTTTCACGTGCAGGAGGACTGCCTCAGGATTCCTTCTACCAAGCGGGTATGTGCCAGGACAGGTACAGGGCACAGGCCAGGAGCGCTGTGTGTTCTGCCTGGAGCTCCTTTAAAAGTCCCTGAGGGCCCATCCCAGACTGGCAGCCTCCCCCCAGATGTGTCTATGTCGGCAAGTCTTGCTCCTCTGAGTGGGCTAAGGTTCAGTCTGGGGTGGCAGAGACTCGTGTTTCACAGCTGCAGTTCCCCTGCTTGTCATTAATAACCAAGGGAGCTCATGCAGTCTCTGACCCGGTGTTAGTTACAGTTGGATGGTATGCATGGTGCCCGGTAAGTGCTGGGAAGACACCCAGCAAGTGGGGATCAAACACATGAGACGCTCCAAATCCAGAGCGCATGGTAGGCCTGGGTGGCCTTACCAGGGCTCCAGTGGCTCCCTTGCCGGCATGCACTCTAACTTTGGAGTTAATGGTCTGAGGAAAGGTGTGGAGAAGTTCCCTAGATGCACTGGGCACCTACATTGTACTGCATGTTACACTAGCAGGTTAACACACAGCTCACTCTCTCACAGAGCCCAGAAACCTTCAAAGAGAAGCTGTGTGATCCCTGGACCAGGGCAGCTCCAGTGAGGACCACCCAGAGCACAGCATTTAGAACCCTGAGCTAATTTACACCTTCCTTAAGTCTGCACTCAACATTCCTCACTGGCTTTTTATTGTTGTTATTAAATCATTTCTGTTGGTATCTGTTCAGAAGAATAAGGCCTTTGGGGCTAAGAGGGAATGCTTCCCAGCATGCACTCAGCCTAGGATTCCATCCCTAAGAAAACCAAAAGGCTTAAAATAAGCATTTTTCTTCTCATGACAGATCTCTAAAACTTTGGTATAATTTGTACTTCAGCACAAGAGGACTCCAGAAACATTGAAATTCAATGTCTCTTCAAACGCAGGTCTGCCTCGTTGGGAAATCCAGAACATACCTGCCTTCCGCAGAGGTCTGGATGGATGAGCAGAGAACACGGTACCTGCACAGCAGGCAGGGCCATCCACAGAGCCCGCCTCCACCCCAGCCTGCTGCTCACGATGCCGGCCGCCAGGACAGTCACAGGACCTTTGATGCTGGTGCTGAGAGCATGCCAGAGGGCCTGGCTGCCGAGCGAGGAACAGGAGCTCCAGCCACCGGACTCTGGGTGCCTGGGTTCTGCCCGAGAGAAAAGGCGGAGCGTGTGAGGAACTGTGCTGCCCTCCCTCGAGACTTCGTCGACCGGGTGGTTTTACAGGTGGCAAGCTTGTTGTTAGATGGAAAGAAGTTCAACACGGGGGACTCTGAAGACGGGGCTCTGAAGACCTGGAATGGAGGAGGTAAGCCCGCCCCACGGAGGCAGGCTCGCGGGCCCTGTGGGCTCCGGGCCTTCTGTAGGTCAGCGCGCTCAGTGGGAGTGACCACTGTCCACAGTCGCCATTCAGGAGAGGACGGCAGAGGCCAAGGCTGCTCGTGTTTAATCCTTAGAAATAATACAGACGGATGGGTCACTGAGTCAGAACAGTCCCACTCCCTTGAATGCAAATACATTGCTTTCATTCTCTGCAATCCCTAAATACAAGACTTGTCGTGGGAGACACAGTAGCTTGGCTGGAACCTGAACATTGGAGAGTAAACAGGCAAAACAGGGTTCCTGCTCCATTCAAGGCTGTCAGAGCCTTCAGCCGCACCCCTTCCTTCCACCTGCGACCACCAGGGGGCGGTGTGGGGCCATCTGCTGACCAGAGCCAGGGTTACACCTGAAGCTGAGAGCATAGCCTAGACTCGCCCCACACAGGTGCAGGTGGCCCCCAGCGTAGAACAGGGCCGCAGCATTCCTTGTTACGTCCTCATCTGACTGCTGGGTCCAGGTGTCTTCCCTTTATCCTGTCATTTCCCGCATAGGACATGGCAGGACCTTGTCTGTTCCCCTTCAGAGTTAACCAATCCTGGGAGCCTCCAGGACTGGCCAGAGTGGTCTCGGCTCAGGTGGCCATGTAACTGAAAGACTCAGCACTCTGTAGATGCTAATATGGGCTCTTTGCAGAGGGAGGCAGGCAAGGTTCCCACCAAGGCTGGAGGAGCAGAGGGCAGTGCTGGGGCAGCAGCAGGGTCTGCTCCTGAGTGTGCTGGGCAGTGGGACTCCTGGGTTAGCAGAGGACATGATGGGAATTGGGGGGCGGGAGGGGAACTGTTGGGCTGCGCCTGGGATAAAAGCTGTGAGCAAGATGGCCCTCCTTCAAGCCTAGGTGCAGAGATGGCTCTAGGGGCTGGCTCTCATCTTGCCTGGTGCCGGGAGGAGTGCTGGGACCATACCTTCCCTGATGGCATCTGGAGCCTGGGTTTGTTAGAGACTGACTCTCAGGTACCCCAGGAGAGTGAGGAAGGAGTACTGGGGTCTCTGAGGCTCCCCATGGCTCCCCATTCTGCCCGATGGATGCCTGAGTATTCCTCTCAGTAAGCCATTGCTGGACACTGAGAAGGAGGCCCTCCGGTCTGGGTTAGGCAGTGCTGCTACTGCTTAAGTAACAAGGCTGTGGAGGTTGGGCTGTCTTTAGCCTCCAGCTCTAAGAGGCACAGGTGTACTGCAGGGAGAGTCTTGGCAGATATACCCAGGGACACCCATTGTCATCTTAGTTGGAGTAGACTTGATTGTCACTGCGTGTCTGGTCAGGGCGTTGTCATGTCTGAGCGGGTGTTGGGCAGCATTGTGACTGGGAGAGAGCTCACTGTGATATCTGCAATTCTGTGTCACACCTCCCATCCCAGCCCCACCTGTGTGCCCAGCTCACGTGGGCAGGGTCCTGCCAAGCTCTGGTAGCTTGGCCAAGAAACACAGCTGGAAGTTTGCCTGTTGGTCCTGCCCCCTCAGCTCTGAGCCATATCTTGTGGGGCGGGGCCGCCCAGCAGGTGTTGATAGACTCGCTTGATGCTCAGCCTGCATAGTGGAGGCATGTGGTCCCCCGTGCTGGCACACCGTCACCGTGGCAGGGGCGGGTGTATGCTGTGTATGAGTGTAACCTGCACTCACAGGGTCCTGCAGCAGAAGCACGCTTTGGCTCCGGGACCCAACAGTCTGTTGGTTATAGATTTGTAATCTGGGCTGTTTGTGGAAACCCACTTTCCCACAGGGAGCCTTTCCTTGGCAGAAGTGGCTGCAGAACTGGACTCAGAGACTCTGCAGCGCCTGAAGCGGGAGTGTGGAGGCCTACAGACCCTGCTCAGGAATAGCCATCAGGTGTTTGAAGGTAAAATCTCTGAGGCCGCCATGCACTGTTCCTCCCCCTTGTCCCCAGAGCAGGTTCCCCCCTGTGCATTCTGTAGCCCTTGCTTTCTGTCCCCCAGGGAAGGGCTTGTGATACTCAGGGGCATTCTAGATGTTCAGAAGAACCAGGTGGACAGTATGGCATCCCTGTGCCTATCCGGGTCACCACCAGCTTGTATCATAGGCTGAGGCCATAGCTATCCTTCTCTCTAGACACACTCAGCCTCTCCTCAGATTGGCCCAGTCAGCTCCTGTCTAAGATAAGCCCTGAGCTGCCATTGCTTCTGTGATGTCTGTTCCTCACACAGGGAAGAGGGCTAGTTGCAACGCCTGCTGGCTGCATCTGTGTCACCACAGAACTGTGTTCACCTCTGCCACCTGCAGCAAGAAGCGCGTGGAGCCGTAGAGCCCATCCGTCACGTTGGGGACATGAACCTTCTAGTCTCTGCTTGACACCTTCAGCACTGGCTTCCACACCTCAGAGATAACAGGGCCCGTTCTTCCTGGGTTGCGGCTCAGTCCCTGTCCTGCAGGCGTGTGGAGTCTAGGGATGGAGACTGGAGTGTGACAGTGTCTGCCCAGAGGCCTGGGGTGTAGAGACAGCACTGTAACTTCATGAGTGTGTGGAAATAACACAAGGCGAGGAGCTGCAGGAGCCAAGTCCTCTTACCAGCTCTCTCCACAGGCCACTCCTACTTCATGGTGGCTGGGGCGGGGTGTCTCTCCTAAAAGTATGCCCTATGTCTTAGTTATGTTTACTATTGCTCTGATAAATACCATAACCAAAAAGCAACTTGGGGAGTGTCTTAGTTAGGGTTTTATTGCTGTGAACAGACACCATGACTAAGCCAACTCTTATAAGGACGACATTTAATTGGGACTGGCTCATAGGCTCAGAGGTTCAGTCCAGTATCATCAAGGTGGGAGCATGGCAGCATCCAAGCAGGCATCATGCAGGCAGAGCTGAGAGTTTACATCTTCACCTGAAGGCTGCTAGGAGAAGACTGGCTTCTAGGCAGCTAGGACAAGGGTCTTAAAGCCCACGCCCACAATAACACAGTTCCTCCAACAAGACCACACCTCCTAATAGTGGCACTCCCTGCACCAATCAAATCACCACAGGCATGGAAGAGTGTATTTGGCTTACATTTCACAGTCCATTGAGGAAAGCCAATATTGGAACTCAAACCAGTGAGAACCTGGAGGCAGTATTGATGCAAAGTCTGGAAGGGGTGCTGCTTACTGGCTTGCTCTCCATGGCTTGCTCAGCCTGCTTTCTTGAAGAACCCAGGACCACCAACCCAGGGCTGGTTCTACCCACATCAATCACTAGTTAAGGAAATGCCCTACAGGCTGACCTGCAGTCCAGTCTTCTAGAGGCATCTTCAGTTGAGGCTGCTTCCTCTCAGATGACTGTAGCTTATGTCAGGTTGACACAAGACTAGTCAGCACACCCCAGCTGGAGTGCACTCACCCCAGGTGCTTCAGCATATATCATTATCACTATGTGCATTGTCTTGCTTGACCAGTATGCCTTCACTACAGCTAACCACTCAGGCTCCGTTACTCAGAAAGACTTTTCTTAGGAGGTGGTGCTCCAGTCGGGACCAGAAGGAAGAAGTCCAGGAACTGAGGAGGTCCAGGAGGAGAGGAACCTGGAAGTGAGGAGACCCAGGAGATTAGTCAGTGGAGTGGTGTGTCTGGGTGGGGTACCAGACTGCTGCTGCAGTGCCCAGAGAACCGTGGCTTCCATGACTAGCACAGATGGTTGATGCCCAAGTGGCCTGGGAAGGAGCCACCTGGCTACTGTGTCTCTGCTTCTGGGACCTGTGGCACACTGGCCAAGGTCCCTGTCATGTCTCTCAGACTGCGGTGTTGAGCTCCGTGGAGCTCGGATGAGCACTGGTTTCTCTGTGGTGTGCCACCTGAAGCTCAGAGGCCAGCAGAGTGCACCTCATCCTAACAGCCTGGGACTTGGAGACAGGTTGGGATCATCCCTAGTCCACGAAGGGCCACTGGCTGATGATGATAGGGAATGGGGCCTTGGTGGGGGCACATGGGGGTTGGAAAAATTGTCCCAGTCTCACCCCACAGACCTTACACCTAAGGATGAGAGGATCCCGTCTTCCTCTTCCATGTTCTCGTGAAAGACAAGGTGTTTGCTCCCTCACATATATGAGCATAGATGTATGCTCTCCCATGTACATGAGAACATGGCTGCCAGGTGTTCCTGAACAATGTATTTGAACATGTATGTACTCGCTGCCTGTGTGTGTACACATGGGAACATGGGTGTCAGGCCCTCTCTCATGTGAGGGCGTGACTGTGTGAGTGTACACAGCTGCCCTTGGATGGTCTGGTTGTCCTTGAGAAGCTGACTGTAGTTCTGTCGAGCCAACTGGCCCTCACTGGGTGAATGCTGTGTGTGAGCAGGTGCAGGAATGGGCACCTCCCTGGAGGCACTGTGAACCAAGAGCCCCACCCCCAGACGGCCAGAAGAGCCGCCCAGTGCCCAGGGTCTGTGCTTACTTAGAAAGCTTTAACCAGTTAAATACCACAGCCCAGGGGCCCCACGGTTTTTTTGTTTTTGTTTTTGTTTTGTTTTTGTTTTTGTTTTTTTTTTTTTTTGACCTTATGAAGGATGGTCTCTCCTGGCTTGTGTAAATATGCGTGTATGGGTTAGCCGCTTTTCTGTGTGGTTCTCTGTGGGGGCAGTTATTTTTGAAATCATGTCTGAATAGAAGCTGGGATCCAGCACCACGTGAGCATCTCTTCGCAGTCATGCAGAAAGTATGTGCTGAAGGCGGGCCTTATCTCTGGCTGGTGGTGCGTTTTGTTTTAAACTAGTGTGGCTCTGGCTCATCTGGAGGCGTGTGTGCTCCTGAGGAAGCTGGCTTTCCGATGCTTTAGGATACACCACGCATCAGAACTCACCCTGTCTTGGCTCCGCCCCTTCTAGGGGCCTTCATGGTTGTTTCTTGTCTGCTGGTGAAGTGGCCTCTTCATGTAGAGGACGTGGATGTAACTTGGAGGAATTGGTGACTTACCTGTGGTCACCAGTGAGTTTGACAGGCCAGGCCAGGAGAAGCCCTAGTGCTGGTACTCCGGAGGACAAGGGTACCTTGGTGCTCTTTCTGTTCCCTGGTTCTCAGCTGTGCTAATGAGAAGCCATTGTGGAGCAGCTGCTGAGTGGAGCTGCCTTTGCTTCTTTGCAGTCCAGCAGGAGGCTGAGTTGGGGGTTGGGAAGGCAACAATGTGTCCCTGTGATTCCATTTTAAATTACTAACACATTTCCCAGAGGGGAGCTGTTGGTGGTCTGACTTGGATGAATGGCATGTGCCTGGAGGGCCACCCGTCTTGGTGCCTGGCACAATCTTTCCAGAGTGAGGGCTGTGGAGCCGACCGGGTATCCTGGCACCCTGGTGTAGACTGGGAACATTAGCACGTGTGCATACCAGATGCCGAGCTGCTCTCTCTCCAGGCTTCTTCTGTTATTAGTGCTCCCATTTGGCCTTTCTATTTACTGACTGGGTCTGACCGCATGGCCCTTGCAAACAGTGCCCAGCGTGTAGCGGGCTGCTAGTTCATAAGCATCCAGGGAGGTTCTCCTGCTGCCACCACGGCCATAGGGAAGGCCCAAGCCAGCATTGAGGGCAGCTTCAAGTCCACTGTTGACCTCAGACTGCTTAAACATGTCAGAACTTCCAGCAGGGACAGGGACTTCTGGCCACTTATAGACAAGTGTCCTGGTGCTTCTGGAGGATGCCCTTGAGGCTGCTCTGAGCACAGTTCAGAGAGTTCTGTCACAGTGACAGCCCTTTGCTGCTGTGGTGGGAGGCTCTGCTCTGGGAAACTTCTTTCAAAGTGTCCTGAAGTGACCCTAACCTGGGCTTTAGTTCAGGAAAGACAAACCTCAGCCCAAGGGAGGTAGTTGCATGTGGTGTCACTTGACTCTGGGGGCTTCAAGCCATCCCTGAAGACACACCCCTCCCTGCGTCCTGTGCCATAGGGTCTTCTCAGGACTCTCTGCTGAGGGTTCCAAGGGAAATATTTACTTCTGGCAGCAGCCAGGCTCACTGGGGCCATAGCACAGGGGATCCCAGTGGCGGCAGGAAGCTGCCTTCACTCGCACATACTCGGTTCAGTTCTGGAAGTCAGTCAGTGAGCCAGACTTCCTCAATGAGGCACTGTTACTCGCCCTGCCACCCTGGCTACAGGTAGTTTTACAGGACTGGGGAGGACCGGAAGGTTTGGTTGCTTTGGCTGAGTTTCACACGGAGCTGTTGGCTCCTCAAAATGAAGTGGGCAGGGCAGCAGGCCACTATGGCACTTTCCTGACTACTATACACTGCATCCAGGTACCCTGAGGCAGGACTTAGGGTTGGAGGCCCTCACCTTGACCCTGTGGCAGGACTCTCCACAAGGTGGCGCTTGTCAAAACCTGTATACTAATGACACTCAAGCTAAAGTCTTAGGCTTTGTCTTTTTGTTCTAAACCTCAGTTCTGAATGGACGAGTTCACATCCGTGATTGGCGGCGGGAGCTGCAGAGGGAGAAGCCCCCAGAAGCCAAGCGGAGCCTGTCTGCAGAGGCGTTCAAGACTCGGATGTGCTGGTTCTTCACTCACCATCCTGATGGCTGCGTACTGCCTGCTGCCCGTTGCCCCTTTGCCCACGGGCCCGAGGAGCTGCGCCTGTCTCAGACCTTGAAGAAGCAGAGGCCGGCTCCCTGATCACCTCTTCAGTGTTCTCTAGCTGTTGGCTTCCCTTGTCCTGATGACATCATGTTGGGGCTGGGTTGGCTTCAGTATGGCCTGTTGGTGTGCACAGCCACTGTCACTGGTATGTGACTGCAGGCTGCGGCCCGTTTTGGACTGCTCTGATGCCAGAGCCACCGTGTCAGCCTCTGCAGACATGACCTTCTCATTCTCGGGGCTGTGTGCCCCAGGTCTCCTCTGCTGAGGAATTCTCTGCAGGCTGCTCACAGGACCCCTGCAAGCAGAGACACGGGGCTTTCTGAGGTCGTTATCTGACTCCTATAGAGAACAGCTTCTAGGGTTGCACCCAGCCACCCAGTGTTCGAGGCATGACTCAGAGTGAACATCGCCTCCACCTTGTCCTTCTCTTTAGAACCTTCTCCCCAGAGGTATTGGACAGTTATTCCTTTCAGGAAAAATTATTTCCATTTAAATTTGTTTTGTTTACACAAAAAGGAGCACTCACTACACTCAGCCTAATGTCCTGGGGACCAGTCTCTGAAACCCCGTGTGGTAGAAGTATTTCTGGTGACCAGCCTAGTGTCATCTGAGTGGTGAGAATAAAGTCATTTATTCTGAAGACCAAGGACTCTACAGCACCCTGGAGCAGGGCAGGCAGCGTGGGCTCTCGGGCCCAGCTGGTGAGAACCCACAGCTTGCTCCCACCTCTTCCCTTAACACTTTAGGGGCCCCAAACCCCAGATCAGAGATGGCAGTCTGCCTCGGGCGGTACTGCCACCACTCTCCTGGGCGGACTAGGTCGAGTGTCCTCAGGAACTCGAGGGGAGCAGTCCCTGTCCTCACTAGCCCTGCCTATAATTAACTTTTCTCCCATGTCCATAGGGGCCTAGAAGCTGTAGAACCCTTTCCCAGCCTGGCCTCCTGTCTAAGAGGCAGTGTTTGGTCTCAGGCCCTGTAGGTCCCCGGAAATCGAATGGTTCCCAAGAATCCAGTGAGGCACGGCTCCCAGAGGTGTTGGGTCTGGAGCCCCGTGTGAAGGCAGCTAGACCGAGAGGTGGGACTGCTGTGGATTCCCACCTTTTCTAGATCACGAAGCCTCATGCTGAAGCCCGGGCTGCTCTGGGAGAAGACAGCACAGAAGTGCATCCAAAGTGAGCTGGGGGCTTGCCCTTTCATTGGCTCACGCCCGCCCTCCCCAGGCCTGCATTCCGTGAGGACAACTTCCAGAGCCGCTGCATGAATGTGAGCAGGGTTAGTTAGCGAAGGGCTCATGGGGAGGTGGCCAGACCTGTCCGTCTGCTGCATTGCTGTCCTGTGTCCTGCCGTGTCCGTGACCACCAGAGGAGCAAGTGAGCTCAGAGCGGAAGGACTGTGCTAACCCGCCCTGCCATGTGCTAACCCACCCTGCCATGGTGGCTGCCGGGGAGCACTATCCCAGGCTTGCTCCACCTGCAAACGCGCTTGTTCATGAATGTGGGTTTGTCTGGAGCATGGCCACCTCGCTCCATTTGGTTTGGCTCAGGGTTGGTGGTGAGAGCTGCTGTGAGCTCCAGAGCGCTTACAGGTAAGGGCCCTGGCGGCATCTCTGCTTTGGGCCATGGTTTGTGTTCTTTTGATAAGCAGCAAGTGGCAGTGGACCTGGAGGCTTAGAGCACTGCCGTAGGACAAGCATAATTTTGCTGGGCCTTTATGCCCAGTCTCCTGGCTGCTCCACAGTATAGCCTAAGGTCTCGGCAGAGGCTGAGGGGAAGGAGCTGTGCCCACGCTCTTGGCCCTCTACACAGGCCAGCTGGCAACAGCAGCCGGCCAGCCCACCTGTGTCATATCACACAGGTACCTTGTCACGTCTGCTGATATCTCCTAATGAGAAGCAGACCTCGGACCCTGCCCACACTCAGAACAGGCTGGTCAAACACATAAACACCAATGAGTAAGGACCACCGCCCCTTGTTGCCAGCTGCACACACCCCATGTCCAGACTTGCCTCCCAAGCAGCATGACCAAATGTGAGATAGAAGCTCTGGGGGCCATTGCACATTCAGTCTCCTTACCTTTTGACTCCACCTTACTCCCAAGTGAGTGAATCATCACCCCCACCCCCACCCCCACCCCCACCCCCAAAGCTCCCATGCCAGAACCTCACTCAGCCTGGTTTGGAAATAGAGCCCTCACAAGCTTGGACTGTGTGGGGATAGGGTACATATCTTAGTGAAGTGACAGTGTCCCCGGGATGAATACAGCACAGGAGGAAGCCCCCAGACTAGAGGCAGCTGAGTGAAGGTCACAAGCCAGGCATCCTGAGAGCCCCTTAAGAATGGGGGCAGGGAGGGCACTCGAGCCGGAGACAGCCCCAGAAGTCACTTGGTTTCAGATGCTGGCTGGCTCTAAGCCGGCACAGATAGGTCTCACGGAGCAGGACACCATCTGCCGAAACAGTAGAGGGCCAGAGGCCATTCTAGCGTCAGGGACGATGGCCTCAGATCCAATAAAAAGGCCCTGGGTAGCCGGCGGTGCACCTGGGTCTTAGGCTCAGACTCTTTGGACCTTAGAGGAAAGCAGGAAACCTGGTCTTGCCATTTGAGACTTAATGCAGAGCCACCTAAATGGCCCCAAAGATGGTCTCCTCAGTTATCCTACCTGGTGACAAGTTGGGAGACAAAGGGCAAGTCCTTTGCTCGAGGCCTCACAGTAACCTACATCAGCAGAGCTGGTGGACCGATATGCTGACGCTCAAGTGAATCAGAGCCTGCCTGGGGACGTGTGTGTGCGTGTGCGTGTGCGTGTGCGTGTGCGTGTGCGTGTGTGTGTGTAAAGCTCTCAGAGCATCCCCAACGCCACTGCAGGCACTGGGCAGAGGTGGCTTCAGCAGCAGGGATGAAACGGGTTCATTAGAACCTCTGACTGTTCTGTTAGCTAGTACCCTGGCTAGGTCAGCGACAACCGAAGTACAAGCCAGAGCCATTGCCACACCAGGCAGAAGCAAGACGTGTTCAGAGCACACACTGAGCTGACTTGGCCTCTGGGCTCTGCCAGATTCCAGGGTCCTGGCCAATCCCTTCTCCCTCAGCCAGGGCAGTTGTGCCAAAGTGCTGAACGTGCACTTCTGCCGCATGAGCAGGGAGGGCTGCAGGCCTGGCTCCCGGCCTCGGCAGAGAGGCTCCAATGGCCCACGTCTGCAGACCTCAAGCCAGGTTTTGGATGAGTGAAGCGGTTGGAGCTCCAAACGGAGAAGCTGCTAGCCTGGCTGGATAGGGCCTGTTTACTACCGGCCCAGACCACTGAGGCTCCACTGTAGGGGGCAGCTGGGAAGAGCCACATTTGCTGGCCTGGGAGGGAGCTTCCACAGCCTGTGGGCCAGCAGAACCATAGACCTGACACACCAGCTTCTCCTTGCCTGGCCTGCAGGACTAGCCGTCACTCTGGTGATACTTCAGCACAGAGTCTGGAAGGCGCCAGAGGCAAGCTGCACCTTTCATGAGTGAGGCTGGCTTCCTTCCTACCTGAGCCCTTAAAGGTCCCTAACCATCAACCAGGCGACATCTCCACCGAGCAGAGAACAGAAAAGGACCTAGGCTTGGCTCTCCAGAAACCCAGGGTCACGCGGCACTGATTTGTTCTGCTTTGGGCCACTCCAGAGCAAAGAAGGCAAAGCCCAAAAAGGAGGGGTGGAGTCTCCAGAGAGCCACCCAGAGCCGCCTACTGAGTTAGGAAGCCATTTCCTCCCACTCCTTTCCATTCCCTCCCTCTGTTCTCCGTACAGAGTTGGACGGGTACTAGAATCAACCCCGTCACAGTTCAAAGGCTGTTCTCTAGGAACAGAAGTGGGATCACGGACAGGCTTAACTGGTGACTAAGTTATGGTTTCGTAACTCGGATGAAGTGCAGCTAGACTGGACATGGAGCAGACCTGACTGGCAGGAACGTCAAAGAATCTGAGCTGGGGTTGCCAGCCTAGTTTTTCCATTCCCAGGGGTGGAGAGGTTGAGACTGTGCCCCAGGCTGAAGCCAATCTCCAGCTGCAGAGAAGGGAGACAGGCTGGATGCCTCTGGATTGTCTGAGGAGACCTCATGGTATTCCTTCTTGCTGCCTCCTATGAGACCTTCAGTATTCTTAGCTGTGCTGGGTAGTTTTATGTCAACACAAGCCAGAGTTGTCTGTGAGGAGGGAACCTGAATGGAGGAGATGCCTCCAGAAGATCTGGCAGTAAGGCATTTCCTGCTTGGGCAGGGCCCAGCCCCTTGTGGGTGGTGCTCTCGGGCCTGGTGATCCTGGGTTCTACAGAAAAGCAGACTGAGCAAGCCAGTAAGCAGCACCCTCCATGGCCTCTGCATCAGCTCCTGCTTCCAGGTTTCTGCACTGCTTGAGTTCCTGCCTTGATTTCTTCCAGTGTAGACTGTCACCTGAAAATGTAAACGGAAGTAACCCCTTTCCTCCCCAATCTGCCTTGGTTATGGTATTTCATCACAGCAATAGAAACCATAAGACACGTTGGTACCAGCAAATAGTGTAGTATTGCTGTGATAGTCCTGTTGTTTTTGGGGAGTTTGTGAAAGGCCTTTGGAACTTTGGGCTAGAAAAGCCACTGAGTGTTGAGCACTCATGGGATGTTCTGTAGGAGCTTGGAAGAGAAGAATGCTGAAAGCAGTGCTGACGGGGAAGGCTTGCGAAGTTTCACGGGGAAATAAAGACTCTTCCGGGCTATTTGCGTGAAGACTGTGGTGTTTGGTCAGCTGGAGCTGAAGAACCAGCAGTGTTCAACAAGAGACTGGCACCACTGAATGAAACCTTTGCGTTACTGGGACAACTGATAGTGGTTATTTGGAGCTGAGAAATTGGCAGTGATTAAGAAGAGACTAGGATCGTTGAGGTGAAATCTTCTGGAAAGTGTCTCTTTAGAGTCAATACACAGAATCTGTGCTCCAGAGGCAGCCACGGTTACACCTCACACTGGCAGCTGAGCTTGGTAGTGTAAGCGTCACCCAAATGATATTAGTTTTGAAGACATGCAGGAGTCATGAAAAGCAGCTGAGGCTTGGCGGTTTGTGGCAGGGTTGGAGTCCCTGAAGAGAGCCAAGGAGAGCCAGTTGGCAACAGAATACCCCAGCAGTTTTGGAGATGCCAGTCCCATGGGATGACCACCAAGAACAGCAGCAGCAGCAGCAGCAAACTGGAGTGGAACCCACTGGAACCCACGGGATACTGGAGCCCAGAAGACAAACAGTTTGTTGCAAAGGGCAGAGCCAGAGAAGTGACCTTTGAAGCCCTTTGGGAAACCCAGATCTTGAGTGAATCCCACACATTGGGCATTGAGTTATTTATACTACTGGAGTTTGGCTTTGCTTTGATTTGGTTGTGATGTGTCCTGGTTCTTCCCTCTTGAAAAAAGAAAGTAATTTTAAAGGAACTACTGACTTTAAATTTTAAAAGACTTTGGATTTTAAAGAGATTGAATTGTTTTTTATTTATTCACTTTATATCCTGATCGCTGCCCCCTCCCTTCTTCTCTGATAGGGTGAAGGCCCCCCTGGTTATCCCCCCACCCTGGCACATCAAGTCTCTGCCGGGCTAGGTGCGTCCTCCCCCACTGAGGCCAGACGAGGCAGTCCAACTAAAAGAACACATCCCACAGACAGGCAACAACTTTTGAGATAGCCTCCTGCCCCCCGCCCCCCATCCAGTTGTTTGGGACCCACATGAGGACCAAGCTGCACATCTGCTACATATGTGCAGCGTGGCCTAGGTCCAGCCTGTGTATGCTCTTTGAGTGGTAGTTCAGACTCTGAGAGCCCCCACAGGCCCAGGTTAGTTGACCCTGTTGGTCTTCCTGTGGAGTTTCTATTCCCCTCGGAGCCCATAGTCACTCCCCCAACTCTTCCATAAGAGTCCCCCGGCACCTGTCTGAGTCAGCTGCTGGGTGGAGCTTCTCAGAGAGCAGCCATGCTAGACTCCTATCTGCAGAGGCTGAATTTTTAAGAATTTGAATTTGTAAAGAGTGTAGGACTTTTAAGATTTGGAATGTTTATATTGTAATGTTGATATTAATGTGTGATTTGGGGAAGAACAAGAAAGGGAAGGTCATGGCTTGACAATGGCTTACACTTGTTATGGCTTAACAAGTAAACGTGGTATGTGTGACAAGCTGGCAAGGCTCCAGTTGTGCTGCCTAGCCTTATGTCAGCTTGTCACAAACCAGAGTCATCTGAAAAGAGGAACCTCAGCTGAGAAAACGCCTCCAGGAGATCTGGCTTTAAGACATTTACCTAGTTGGTGGTTGATGGGGAAGGGCCCAGGCCACTGTAGGCGGTGCCATCCCTGGCTGGTGGTCCTGTATTCTGTAAGAAAGCAAGTTGAGCCAGCCATGGAAAGCAAGACAATAAACAGCACCCTTCATGGCTTCTGCGTCATCTCCTGCCTCCAGGTTCCTACCCTATTTGATTTCCTATGCTAATTTCTTTCCATGGCGAACAGTGATATGGAAGTATAAGCCAAATAAACACTTCCTCCCCAACTTTCTTTTGGTCTTGGTGTTTCATCACAGGAATACAACCCTAAAATAACAGCTAAAACTTTAGCTGTCAAAGTGACCATGTGCCACAAAGCACTGCTAACCCTGAGTTTTTCATATGATCAGCTCAACCAAAGGAAGATAAGGATCATGCCAAGACAAGTGACCTCTACCTGTGCACATATGCACTCTACACACACACACACACACACACACACACACACACGCACACATGCCATACACAGTAGTAATAATTTTAATTTAAAAATTAATGCAATTTGCTACATTAATACATTATAGGGAGAATCCACAAAATTTTAATAATTATGGGAAAAAAAAGCTTTGACAAAACAAGAAAAAAAACAAGAAAGAAGGAGGAGGAGAATTCAGATTATTATTGATAGGCATTTTCCCTCTGGTGACACAGATATAGGCCACATTAGATTAGATTAAATGTAGATGAAGTAAAGGCAGCTTTATTCGGAGGCAGCTCTCAGGTGGGTTGGCCGATCTCACTGATAGAGATCAGTGAAGTAACACATCTGGGCTAGAGCAAGGGCGCTTTATAGAGTTTAGATGAGGAGTGATGGCGTGTCAGCTAGGAGCTGGCTTGGAGCCCATACACAGTCAAAAGCTGAGCCCCTGGGCAGCCACTCTGGGTGGGTTGTTGGAAATGGGGAGACATGGAGTGATGTGTTAGCCCAGAGTTTCCTCCATGGGACAGGGGAGTTTTCTCTGTGTGGTGTGTGTTGGAGAAGGAGGGGAGATGGGGTTTCCAAGCTTTTACAGGGGATGAGCAGGGTTTCCATCTAACAGTTACAAAGGAGGAAAACTGACTTTATGGACATGCAATGTGGTCATCCATATTGAAGATTTAGTAGAATCTAACAACAACAACAACAACAACAACAACAAAGGCTTAGCCAGATTGTCGGATTTGTAGGATGGAGACTTCCATATGCTCCATGGAAATCTGAAGTTTGAAATGGCCATTTAGAGTCACACTGAAATGACAGCACCCAGGGATGACCTTGACAGTAGGGGAGCGGGCACTGGTTTACTGGGACCATCAGACCAACTGTTCTTAACCCCTATGCGATGCCTTCACCTCTCGGCTTGACTTCTTTCCCCTCCTGCACTGCAGTGGCTGCACCGAGTCCAGTGTGACCACTTAATCTCAGGTTTGAGTTCACGACCATTCCCGTGGGCGGCTATGGCAGCCAGATCAGCCCTGAGATCTAGCTTAGCAGCCAGCATTAGGAATTCATTAGTGCTGCATCTGAGTTGCTTCTAAAACCTGACTTAAAAAACAAGAAATCAGTACTCTCTGTTTATCCATGTGCATGTGGCAGAGGCAGTCTTGGGGCAAGGCCCTACTGCATACCTGAAGCTACAAATAGTCTCAGTCTTATGCGTGAACATGGGCACAGGGTATGGAAACAATGGTAAGTGACTGACTAGCAGAAGGGTCATCTGCATAGCATGGATACTCTGGACAAAGCCACGGCCCTGGAGGAGCGGAGGAGAAAGGGCTGACTACAATTTTGCAGCAGATTGACCATGAGTGGCCAAGGATGGTAGGAGTGAGCAGAATTTCCTCTCATTCCTGTCTGCCTATCTTCTGGGTCTCAATGCTATCAAGACACTAAGTATGGCTAGTTCCGACTCTCACAGCACAGTCCACACAGCCTTGCTGTGGAGGGGGTGCTGCTCACCTTACAGATGAGGAATGCCGGGCACAAATGAGAAAATAAACAGGTGGCCGGGATGCAGCGACACTGGAGTCTTCACCGAGGCTCTCCTGGTGGCCGGGGAGCTGTGTGACAGAGGGACAGGACTGGTGGGCTGTTCCTAAGTGTGCTGGGCCCAAGGGAACTCAGACCTCCCAGAATGAAGGCTGCTAGCCTGTCACCCAGGACTCAGGCCAGGACCCACAGTGGAGGGCAGGATGGGCTCCCTAAGCTGTTCCTGTGCCAGGACTGGGCCTCGAAAGGACCCAAGAGAGCCTCAGAGAGCTGACAGCTACAGTATCAAACCTTCCTAACATCATATCCTGGGGTTCCACGCTGAGCCTACCCAGTGGTGATGGACGGGTTGGGGGCCAGGGACAGAGGACAGCTTTGCAGGGGGGTCGCTGCGGCCTGTGATGGGTTCCTCTGCTTTAAGCCCAAGCTTTAAGCTTTGGTTAGTTAAGAGCCTGGGAAGGTGAAGAATCCCCTTCTAGCTCACCATAGCCTTGTGACTCCGGGTGGGGAGGAGGCCTGGGCTTATTTCCCACTGTGACAGGAACTTCTTGAAGGGACAGAGGTAGCAGGAGTCTGGTGTCCCTGCCAACCCTAGGCTGCTCCTACAGAAGACATCCTCACCCCATCTTGTACCTACTTCAGTTAACAAACACTTGACTGCCCATGGCAGGTCCAAGCCGGATCCAGCACCCACCCGAGAGAGTGCCCATGATGAATAGGGAAGTTGGTAAGGCCATTGCATGACCTGTGGTTGTGTGTGAGACCTTCCCCCAGGCCAAGAACCATGTACAGAAGGCGACTTATCGTGCCATGAATTTTGACCTATGTGTGGTTGTCTGTGGTGCCGTTATGGATAGGGAAGGGAAGCAGAGAAGTTACCGGTGAACTGAAGTTCTCAGAAGAAGGTCTCACACATTCTATGACATTGAGTGACTCGTTAGAGCTGCGGTTGTCAAAAGATGGCGTGACGCCAGTCCGGGGCCATATCTTGGATTATCATAATCCCCTTAATAACCATCCATTGCCCGCCTCTGTGTGATCTAACCTCATTGTCACTGTCAGGCAAATTTGCAATGACAAACAGACCCCCAGCTTCCACCAACTCAAAGACCAAGGCGTCTGAGGCCTGCACCAAGTTTTCTGACTCTGCGGTACCCTGGTGCTCCCAGCAACATATGTGAAGTGTCTTCCTTGACCTATAACATTTATTGTTGTTTCTATACAAAATTTCATGAAACCCACGCTGGGATATGATATTTTAGGGCGACCTGAATTCACGTCCCTGGGCCGCAGTCACATTTGGATAGAGTATCTCTTATCCCTTTGGGATAGGAGCTGAGCTTCCTGCCCACAGTCTCATACAGTTATGAGAGAAGTAGCAATCAAGTTCTGCTGACTGACCCCGCTCTGTCTGTGGTTTTGTGTCTGGTTGGACAGAAGGGTGTGGAGAGGCAAAGGGAAGCCAGAAGAGCACAGACACGGGCCTGCCTAGGAGCTGAGAGAAGACAGCAAGGTTTTGAGGGATGAGTAGAAGTTAGTTAGGGAGAGGAGGAGAGAAGGGCGTTCCAGGCTTCTAGTGAACAGACTAAGGTGATGCTTGAACTGACTCCATATTTGCTTAGACAGGTGTCTTTATCCTGCCTTCCCCTGACAACCATCACATCCTCCTTGGCAACACTCTGGAGATACCCATGGCCTTGACCATGGTCCAGGTGTATTAGCCAAAAATAATCAGCAAGTTATGTCAAAAATCGGTTCTATGCTCTGCCGGAAATGAACGTTTCAGGGCTAACCCTCATATAACCCTGATCCATCTGTGATTTTTGCTTTTGAAAACACTGTGCCCATGAGCTTAGGCACCAAGAGACTTAACCGAGTTTCAAGCCACTCTTGGACTGACCATCAGGAAATAAGACTTAAAACTCTTAATTGTCTTAATCAGTGTGGTTGTCAATAACTATCCCCTGTGTATTAGATATTCACCCACCTTGGCCTCCCCTCCCAGCCAGTCTGCCTTCTGGCGCAGGGACTGGAGTATCTGCTGTCCTGTGGATGATGCACATCGGACAGTCACATCTTACATCAGGCCCAGAAAAATAAACTCTGGGCGGATCAAAGCCCTAACTGTAAGAGCAAAAAATCAAATGTTTAGAATGGCACACTGGGAGCTGAAGAGAGCTCAGCCGTTACGAGCACTGGCTGCTCTTGAAGAGGACCTAGGTTCTGTTCCCAGCACCCGCATGGTGCTCACAACCAACTGTACCTCCAGTTTCAGGGTATCTGACACCTTCTTCTGGCCTCCTTGGCCACTGCACACACATGGTGCACATATATACATGCAGATAGACACTCTTACACATAAAATAAAAATAAATCTAGGCCGGGCAGTGGTGGCACATGCCTTTAATTCCAGCACTTGAGAGGTAAAGGCAGGAGAATTTCTGAGTTCAAAGTCAGCCTGGTCTACAGAGTGAGTTCCAGGATAGCCAGGGCTACACAGAGAAACCCTGTATCCAAAAACAAAAAACAACAAAAAACAAACAAGCAAACAAACAAAAACAACCATAAAAGTCCATTGAAGAAAGTCCTTACAATACTGGCTCAGAATACAATTTCCCATCCAGTACCTTAATGACATCTTCCAGCATTTCCCTACTGTGGTGAATCCTCCAAACCAAGTACACAGGCAACTCTGGGTTGCACAATGCCTATTACACAGTTTGGGACAGGTCCAAGTGTAGCGCCACAGAACACATGGAGCCCGCCCCGGAATGTGCAGCTCCCCTCCCCCACCATGCTCCTCAGCATTCTCCTTGCTGCAGAGCTGTGTCCTTGGCGAGGAGAGGGTGGACTCTGGCACCCACAGGGTAGGTCCTGTCCCTGTGACTCCAGTTCACAGACAGTTCACAGATGGGTCTGTTTGTGTAATGTCCGTTACAGGACCACAACAAAGGCAGAATCAATGTGAACGCTTACACATTGTCGCACTTTAGTTACTGGAACTCTTGTTGCAGCTCTTGCACACATCTGTTTGTGTGGAGAACTCCCAAACAAACACGCGCGCCTGTGTTCTAAGGAAACTTTTGGTTGCAAAGCCACATCTGGCTTTAGCTTGACAGCCCCTGTTTACTTCAGTGGAACACTGTGCTAAGAAACAGTTGCAAGCCTTACTAGCTTTGCTAAGAGAAAACTTGCTAGCTTTATAGAGAGGGCCAGGGGTGGGTGTGGAGATGGAATATGGGCATGAGGGGTGAGGGAGGCACTGGCCGGGGGCAGCTGGCTGGGATGGAGATTCCATGGAGGGATATACCCAGGAGGCTTTAGGGCTCTTCCTCATGGAGACTTTCTCCACTTCCAGTGCCCCTGGAGCTGGGGCCCAGCTCAGAGGCCCTCCTGTGCAGAGAGAACTCAGGACAGTGGGAAAGATGCATTTCAAAGGCGGTTTAAGAATGTGCTGGGTAGGAAGTTATTTTTTATGAAGTTCAAGGGTGCCTGGTGGAATCCAAAACATTCCAGAGCGAGGAATGCGGATGTGGCCTTCTCAGCCAGCAGCTGGAAGCCTCCGAGTTGCTGGTCTGGACTGAATTCCACGAGGTTCAGGATGAAAGGCAGTGGGGCAGTCTGCAGCATCCAGACGCTGCAAATCAGGCAGGCAGGTCAGGGAGCAGAGCACCACATGGACAGCATCAGTGAGACTGAAGACGCCTCCTGGCCCTGAACCTCCTCCACCTCCCAAGAACCGCGTGCTGGGCTTAGGGGGTCCACCAGTCTCTTAGGCGGTTGGGACAGGCATTCGGGGACAAGTTCATTCATCTTTGTCCTTGGGACCAACACAGTTTTGTTTTGTTTTTTTAAAGATTTATTTATTTTAGTACACAGTCGCTGTCTTCAGACACACCAGAAGAGGACATCAGATCTCATTGCAGATGGTTGTGAGCCACCATGTGGTTGCTGGGAATTGAACTCAGGACCTCTGCTCTTAACCGCTGAGCCATCTCTCTTCAGCCCCCCGGACTAGCACAGTCTTGGGGAAGCTCTCTGCTTCATCAATATTTTTGAATTCCAGACTCCGTTCCTCTCAAATGTTTCCTTGTTTCTACCCCACAGAAGCAGAGAAGCTGCTGCTGCTGTTACTGTGGCCATGTGTGAGTGTCCCCTACGCCAAGGGCCAAACCATAGCATTGCCAAAGGCATTTTACGTTATTTAAACATTTATTTATTTATTTGCACGAGTCCCACCGCAGACGTGTGCACAAATGCCTCAGTATGTGTGTGCACGTCAGAGGACAGCCTGCAGGACTTAGTTCTCTCCTACTACTGGGAGAGTCCTAGGGATTGAACTCTGTTGTCCAGCTTGGCAGCCCCCACGTTTGCCCACCGAGCCATCTTACTCGGCCACGCAAGGTCTTCTAAACAGCCACGAGGCATTCTCTTGGCCGCTAACGAGAAGTAGGGTGAACGGAGCAGACAGAAAGACATGGGAAATTGGGTGGGGGAGGAGAAAGAAGGGAGCCCTCGTCCCCGAGTCAGGCTGACATCTGTCAACGGATGGGCATCAAGACAGGCAGCGGCAGGCATCAGCTGCAGTGAGGGCTGCCAACCCAGTCTGTTTTCTAAGAATGTAAAGCAGCGATGGGTGGGGCCTGCAGCCTGAGCTGCCTGGCTTTTCTCTGGAATCACACCAGTCAGCCCATTTACAGAAAAAGATGAGTCCAAAGTCCCTTGTGGGCTCTGGTGGCCCATGGTGTCATCTTTTCAGACTGCAGTCCCCTCTAAGACACCCCAAAGCCACTTGTCAAGAAGAAGGAAAAGGAAAAGAAAGACATTTCTCTTTTTTTGAGGTTTATTTATTTTATGTATATGAGTACATTGTAGCTGTACAGATGGTTGTGAGTCATTATGTAGTTGCTGGGAATTGAACTCAGGACCTCTGCTTACTCCAGGCCCTGCTTGCTCCTCGCTCAGTCCCAAGGATTAATTTATTGTTATATGTAGTTGTCTTCAGACACACCAGAAGAAGGGGTCAGATCTCATTACGGTTGGTTGTGAGCCACCATGTGGTTGCTGGGATTTGAACTCAGGACCTCTGGAAGGGCAGTCAGTGCTCTTAACCGCTGAGCCATCTCTCCAGCCCAAGAAAGACACTTCTTATCAACTCTTTGAGATGTACCTTGAGAACCACCAAAATAGCATACATAGATAATGCTGAGCCTCTTAAGCAGGCCTGACCCGAGAGGCTGGCACTCCAGCTCGTGGTCCTTCTAGTAACACCGGTACCAAACACCTTGGTTTTAAAATGTCTTTTTGTTTTGTTTTGTTTTTCACGACAGGGTTTCTCTGTGTAGCCCTGGCTGTCCTGAAACTCACTCTGTAGACCAGGCTGGCCTCGGAACTCAGAAATCCGCCTGCCTCTGCCTCCCAAGTGCTGGGATTAAAGGCGTGGGCCACCACAGCCCTGCATTTTTTTTTTTTTAGTGATTTATTTATTTTTATTTTATGTATGTTGGTCCTCTGCCTGCATGTGTCTGTGTGAGGGCATTGAACCCCTGAAACTGGAGTTACAGACAGTTGTGACTTGCCATGTGGGTGCTGGGAATTGAACCCAGGTCCTTTAGAAGAGTGCCTAATGCTCTTAACTGCTGAGCCATCTCTCCAGGCCCCATTTTTAAAAATACATACTCATTCATCCATTGTGTATGTGTGTGCAAGCGTGCGTGCGTGCGTGCGTGTGTGTGTGCGTGTGTGTGTGTGTGTATGTGTGTGTGTGTGTATGTGTGTGTGTGTATGTGTGTGTGTGTGTGTGTGTGTGTGTGTGTTCATGTGGGCGTGTGTATGTGTGTGTGCTTACCATAACATGCAGGTGGAGGTCAGAGAACAGCTCGAGGCAGTTGGTTCTTCCATCTACCTTACGGACAGGACTATATGGGGCATTGTGGCGTGTGCCCATTACCCCAGCACTGGTGAGGCAGGGATAGGTAGACAGACCGCGGAGACTTAGTGCTCAGTTAGCCCAGTCCACTTGGAAAATTCCAGACCAATGAGCCCTGTCTCAAAAGAAAAGGGTCCATGATTCCTGAGGATGAGCCCCAAGATTATCTCTGGCCTCCACTAGGAACACACACGCATGTGCATCTGTCCACACAAGCACAAGGCACTCGTTCACGGCACATGCACCAAACAAGCAAGTGAGCATGGGGGAGGGGGAGGACCTTCCGAGGACCACATGAGAAGACGCATGTGAAATCAGAGATGTAGGACCCGGTTTTCCTGTGTGTAAGGCTTCTCCATCACAGGACTGTAGAGCTGGGCGTTGTCTAACTCTGGGCTGAGGGTAGGGGTGTGGAGTTTGGTAGTGGATTGAACAATCGTCTGGAGTTCAGGCCAGGCTGCCTATGTGGCATGCCCCTGTGCCCAACATGACTGAGTCTCCAAAATAGCTGCTTCCTGTGCTGACTGCTACTCTCCCTCCCCCTGGGAAAGCGTCCAGCTCCTGGGGTGGGGCGGAGTTCCTGGTTGGCCCAGCAGCTTTTATGGCCATGGACTACAGATGGTAGGAAGTGAGAGTCGGGGAAAGTCCTCTTGGCAGTTGTTTGGCCTCCCCATGGCTCCCTGGTTTCCTGGGACCCCACTCTGGGCACTGGCAGGCTTGGGCAGGCTCAGTACTGGCAACAGCTGGTATCTTGGCAGGATGAAACCTTGTGGGCAGCTGTGCAGCAGCTGGGTACCAGAGGCCTGGGACAAGCCAAGGTGAGGACTCTAGAGTCCTGGCCACAGCCCTGTAAGTCATGGCCACATGACAGCAAACCCAGACAGGTCCCAGAGCCAATGTGCTAAGTACTTTGGGTGACAGCTGACTGGGATTCAGAGTGGTGCTAGCGAGATATAGATTGTAACAGGGAGAATTCCTAGATGGTCTCAAATTTCTGTTCCCTAGTATGTATCTGGGATTACCATCTCCCTTAGACTGTGGATTGGACCCATGGATCTGGTGGGATTCCAGCCAGGATGTGTCCGGTACCACACTGACTTCAAGGAAGATGAGGGTCGATCCTGAGTGGGCCTGGTCTGATCAGTCATTACACCAAAGAACCCAGGCTCCTACCCCAAAAGAGATGTATCCGAAGGGTGTTCTGTACCCAGCTCTGAGAATGTATGGGGCCCAAGGCCAGGATCTGGAAAGAGCTTTTGTTGCTGAGTTCTGGGCAACAAACTTGAGAAACCAAACCCTGTGCATAGCCCTGGGAGCCTGGAAGAAAACCAGACCACAACTGGCCCTTCCCCGACCTGGAGTCCTGAGCGTGGAGCTGGCTGAGTCCCACCCAGACTTTGACCTAAGGGGATGGAGCTAACCCAGTGGGCACTGGCTGCACTTGGTCATGAGCTTCTCAGCTCAGAGAACACTGCAGTCCAGTCCAGGCTCTGACCACTGCCAAGCTGAAGGGCAGGGATGAGAATTCTCTGCACGAGGGCAGCATCTGACAGGTTCATGGCGTGCTGGACAAAACCTAGGTAGGGTGGTCTGTGGGCCTTTCGGAGAGGAGGGCACTGAGAGTCACCCTGGCCATACAGCTCTGCCTGAAGCTAGTCATCTATACCTTCTGCTGGTCCAGGTCCTGAACCTTGGTGAAGGTGCACAGGGCACCAGGGAGCAGCTCATTGTAGTTCTCAGGCAGGAGCAGAGTCAGGACTGATTTGAAGGTCAGACTGCCTTGGTGAAGGTCAGGAGGAGAGATGCTGATGGTCACCTTAGACTGATGGGCCAAGGTCAGTCAAGCCAGAGTCCTCAGTCCTTGCTCGATGCAGGTTCGGGGATTCAGAAAGGGGCCTCCAGCCCATGTGTTCTGAGGCAGCTATGTGCACTGGCACTGCATTAAGTCCAGGAAATGGAAAGGACGTGTGACTGACAGCCAGGTGGATACCACACTTCTATAAGATGTCAGTAACACTGTGTCACTGGCTGCACACCGTGGTTGCTGTGATGGCGGCTTGTTGTATCACCTTGGGCTGGTGCTGGTCACCCAGCAGTGTGCTTGTAGGTTCCATCACACATGTCCATGCATGGGTGGGCATGCATGGGTCCATGCATGCAAGGTCTACAAATAGCTAGCTTCAAGTTAAGGAGGTCACTCTGGACCGTCCGGG
Organism: Apodemus agrarius; assembly: GCA_964023405.1. Taxonomy (NCBI): domain Eukaryota; kingdom Metazoa; phylum Chordata; class Mammalia; order Rodentia; family Muridae; genus Apodemus; species Apodemus agrarius. The sequence goes on from OZ030016.1 coordinate 72,512,996, forward strand.
GAGAGGGCTTTGGAGAGGCCTCAAGAGTGGCTGAGACAGTCCGAGGTTGGCTTCTTTAGTCACCCAGGTCACAGCCTCCATTTCAATCAGTTCCAGGATGCTTCCCACAGTCAACTGCAGCTCCAGACACCGATTGTCGTGCAGTCTAAGCGACCACCTGGCAGTAGACCCCTCCATTAACCTCAGTTCTGTGTTTCTAGCTGAACCGCGAGCCTGGTGAGAACCCCTCACCTTAGGTGCAGAGCCGTGACCATCAGAATCCGGTGAGAATGCCTTATGAATGCCTTTTGGTTGAGTGTGTATCCTGTGAAGACTCTGAAAGGGCCCAGAACTCAACAGAGACCTGAGTTCATGGCCTTCGCTGGCACCTCAGGGGACAGGCATAATTAGGGAGGCCAGGGGATATTGGGTGAAGGATAGGCAGGAGTCACTGTGTTGTCTCTGGGCTAAGATTATCTGAGTGCATCTGCAAGCATCAGATGGCAACATCTATCTCCTAGGCATGGGCGGGGCCTGGGCAGGTGGAATCCTCCATCTTCCTGACTTCTGGGATGATAAACAATGTGATATGTAGCAAGACAGCAGCAGAGAAGGGTGCTGGTTGAGGTAATCACTATTAGAACAAGTGTGGACAAACTGGTAGCAGGGACCCCTGTGGTCGCATGAATGAGACATGTCCTCCCACCTCCCATAAATGCACACGTTTAACACACATCACCAGTAGGTGGCGCTCTCTGGAGAGGTTACGGCACCCTTAGAGATGGAGTTTTGCTGGAGGAAGTACGTTGCTGAGGATGGGCTTTGAGGGGTTATAGTCTCACCTCACTTCCGGTTCTCTCTTCTGATCCCTGTGTCAGAAGCAGGGGATGCCATTACCTGGGGTGTGAAGACATCCTGCCGAAGGGGCTTGGCCCTTGTCTGTCTGTCTGTCTGTCTGTCTGTCTGTGTGACCTCATTGCCCATGGGTGACAGTCTTGAGACAGGTCCTGAAACTCATCACCTCATTTAATCCTCTTGTCAGTCTTTTGTTTTGTTTGATTTTTGGTTTTCTTTTTTTCTCTTGCCAGTCTTATAGGGAAGGCCACCATAGTTTCATTTAATACAGTGGTTCTCAACCTTCCTATACAGTTCCTCCTGTTGTGGTGACCCCGGACCGTGAAATCATTTTTATTGCTCCTTCATAGCTGTAATTTTTCTAGTTATGAGTTGTAAATATTTGTGTTTTCCTATGGTCTCAGGAAACCCCTGTGAAGATGTTGTAAACCCCCTGTTCCACAGGGTTAGAACCACTGATTTCTCAGAGGACAGTGAGGCCGAGGGCGGCAAAGCCTGCATAGTGAGCTTGCTTCAAAGGCGTCCAGCACCCTTTCCCGATAGGCCCTGCCAGCAGTCCCCACCTGAAGAGTCAATGCCAGGGCTCTCCTCTCCAGCTCCCACCCAACTGAGGCGTCTAGAGTTCCCCCAGTCTCTTACTATAGAAGCCAGCAGGGCATGTTATCTGAGGTATGAACTTCCTCGCTGGGGCTACATCTGAAGAGGGAGGACTCCCCCCCCACGCTAGGGCCCATACCACCCTTGCTAGCCCTGCCAGATGCCTACCACACTTCAGAGCTCCTGAGACCTGATCCAGTTCCTGGTGTCTCATAGCTGGGGTATGCTTGGGCCTGCTCCAGGAACATCATAGCCTGGAGATCTGTGCCACCCACCCCCATCCTTCTTATTTAATGACCTCTTCTGGCCTCTATGGATCTAATTCATCTCCTTCCAAAATGTCTTGCTCTTGGGACACTGGGATGGATCAGATGACATCTTGGACTTCCCTTATCTCTACCCTCAAGATACCAATATGCTACAAGTCACACAACCAGGGATGGGGAGAGCAGATGACCCAGCCTGTCATTCTCCAGGGCCCTCTCTCTTCTGTCCAGTCCTCAGGAATTGGCACAGGGATCCCCCTCCCCATAAGCTGAGCCCCCCTTTCCCTAAGGAAGAGAAAAGCAGACAAGAGCTTTCAGCCAGCTTGGGTGTGTGGAGAGGGCCCCATGAGGGCGGAGATGCTAGAAGCACCAAGAAGCTCTTGGCAAACCATGGCTCCCAGGTGTCTTCATCTTATTCTGTTCCTGTCACTTGGCCACCAGGAGTCAAAAAAGTCCCACACATGACTATGTTCAGACACAGGGAGCGCACGCACAGTGGGGTGGAGAGAGACAGATTCTCCCACACTCAAGGGCATTACGAGTCACAAGTTGAAGGACTCTGTGACCTGAGGTTGTCCCCATCCCTTTAAAAGTGCCCCCCCAATCCCTCCCTCCATTCTCTCTCCAACCACTGCGCCACTAACCGCGAGACAACTCATCACCGGGACATTAAATACGTGGTCACTGGAGTTTGGTGCCAGCTAGTGAAAGGCAAAGTGGGAGGAGAGGAAGGAATGATGAATCCAACTGCGATTCCCACCGGCTTACATCTCAACTGCATGTGGCTCAGAATCCAGCAAACTCAAGGACGGGGAAGGTGGGACTCCTTCAGGGGACAGCCTGATGGACAGTAGAGGGACACAGAGTTATTTTCCCGGGGGCTCTCAAAAGGGTCAAAAAGACAGGTGGTCAAAAGGTCAAAAGGCAAAGAGGCTTTCCTGCTGAGGCCCCCTTTGTCTACCCACTGGCTTTTGCTTTGGGACAGTGCCTCGGGCAGAGAGGGGCAATCGCATTCAGCACCGAGGACAGCGCCGCTCCCCGGGGCTGTTCGCAGCAGTGCCAGTTAACCCAGCACCACACAGTGTACGGAACACCCCGTCTGGGTGCTCAGACCCCATACTTGCTTCGCTTGAGCTGTGCTGGATGCTGCCAGGCTCCGAGTCTATGGGAAGCTGCAGCGTTCACACCACAGCAAGGCTCTCCCTGGACAGCTCCTGGATCCCAGCCAGGAGCACAGTCCCACTACCACCTGCCGGGCTCCTGGCGCAGGGGTGCAGGTGCTGCTGCTGCTGCTGCTGCTGTCCAGTGCCCTCGTGCTGTTCTGCTGGGTCCACAGAGCTGAGCTTCAGGAGAGGCGGCGTCTGGGCCACTGGCTGCTGTCCGGATTGGACGTTCCCTTCACAGTAATGGGTGGGCCGTGTTCACTGGCTGCCCTGCATGCCTGACCATTGGCTTTCTGGACACACGATTGGCGTCCAACACCGTGCTGAGCATTGGGGAGCTGACTGCAGGCTGGCCACTGTGCTGATAGTTGTCTATCGCTGTACTGTGCATGTGGACAGTCTGTCCTTTGCAGTCCCCCACTCTCCCGCTCCTGCCCTGGTTGCTGTTGGAGCCGAGCCCCGTGCCGTGCCACCCTTGCTGCTGTGCTTATTGTCACCCGATTTGTGTCACCACGGGTCTTGCTCTGCTTCGTGACACTCATGGTGTGGTGAGTGGGGCACGCCCACTGCCAGGCACATCCATGTTGTCACCGTGATGTGGCAGTCACTGCTGATAGTACTCACGGACCAGCACCGGGGGTAGCACGTGGCCTGTCACTCTGGGGACTGTGCCTGTGCACTGAGCCCTCCTGGCCGGCCCTAGCGAGCTGGTAGGCACTGTTGTGCAGTGTTCCCATGCTCCGTTTGTGCGGCCACTCTGAACTTCCATGCTGCCCCTTTCCTGGTGTCTGCTTGTGACCACACACCTGCGGGCAAGTGCTCAGTATCTGTGTTGCCTCTTGGAGTGTGCGACGTGGGCAGTTTTAGCAGGACAGAGACCTGTGTCCGCAGGAGTCCTCCGGAGGGCTCAGACAGTCAGCTACTCCTTTGCTGGCGCCTGTAGGTGTGGGTCTGCATACCCATCATGGCTGCCCACTGTTCATCCACTGGCATTGACAGCTTGAGGTGGCAAGCCCTGGGAGGGTCTGTGGGGGAAGAGCTGCTCACTGCTTGTCACGTCCTGTCTTACGGATTGTCCAGCAGGTGTCACTGTTGTCCCCGGTTCTGTCCTTGGGTGTGTGCTGCTGGTCGCCCTGCCCAGGGAGTAATCTTGGGTGGTTTCTCCCTCCCAGGGGATGGCAGCCCAGCGCGACTCTCTGCACAATGTGAAAGGAGGAATTAGGAGTTAGAGGTGGGTCATAGAGGGAGCTGGCCAGCATGGTAAAGAGGGGGGAGGGGGCACTGGCCAGCGTGGAGAAGAGGCAGAGCCAGCCTTCCCTCAGTTACACCTGTGACAAGAAGACAGCTGGTGCTTCGGTTCCACCGTGCCTCCTCTCACACTGGACCCTGCCATCCTGACTCAGTCTGGGCACCTTCCCTAACCCTTCATCTCCCTGTCTCTGGGCTCCGAGATCAGGTTCTGCCCAGTCCACTCCCGTCACCCTGACGGCTGCCATGCCCGTCCATGCAGTTTACAGCCATGATGTGACTGGAAGTGAATAGAAGAGACACCACCACCCAGCGACGGGAAGACCAGCCCCTCTACGGGGTCATTCATCATTTCCTTCACCTCCACACTGTGACCTAGTGGGTCCCACAGAAAGGTCCGTGTTCTGGGAGCCCTCAGGGCAGCAGACGGCTCAGCCTCAGATGACAGGCCTCGGGGGCCTCCCATGCAAGGATCTGGAAGGAAGCTGACATCCGCAGGCCCCTCTCCATGTCCGAAGTGCCAAGGACATTGTCTTGTATGCATCTTGTCACAGGACAGAACTGTCACCAGCCCCATATCCAGTCTATTACAAACTTCTCTGTCTAGGGAAGTGGATCCGAGCGTAGGTCAGCGTAGTCTGTGTGAACAGGCACTTGGCCCTTTCCCAGGCAGGATGCTTCTGGAGTCAACCAGGCAACATGGGGCTAGCCATGTTTCCGAGGCCACATCCCCCAACACACACTGGGGGACTGTGGGCGGAGGGCAGAGGCAAGCCACTTTTCGGGAAACACCATCTTTGCCCCCTGGCCTCTTTCCCTGGAGCCCTTGGCCTGCAGGCCTTTCAGGCCAGCTCTGTCTGAGTGAAAGGTCTTGGAGACAAGCCTGTGTAAAGGGCCCACTTGTGCTGTTGTCTCATGTGGCCATGTAGGGTTCTTGGGGTTCTCGCTTGTGACCAGACAGCAGCCAGGTCCCTTGGCTTCCTCACATCTGGCCACATCTGAAGGCTACCCAGCAGAAGTGGTTCCTGGGAAAGCCAACAGGCCTCGGCCTGCAGAGGCCGGGTTGATGTGGCTTAAGAGGAAGGTGTCATGGGGCTCCTTGCTCAGTTATTCAGGGTTTAGACGTTGTCACCGAATCTTCCTATGACGGGCAGAAGGACCAAGGGGCCAGGCGCCTCTGTGCAGGCTGTCTCTGCCTTTTGAGATGGCAATCCCTGTCTCTAAGTCTCCCGTGCTCCCAGGGCCATGTCCGCCACACCCTGCCCTGCCCCCTTGTGGGCCTCACTCCAGCATTCCTTGGGCCTTATCTGGAGGTTTTCGTGGATGGCCCTGGGCGACCTCCGTGGATACTCGGCTAGTGTAGGCTGGCCTGGAAACCTTCAAGCTTTTAGCCCTCTGCCCTCGATTGCCCAGCCTGAAAGCCCTTCTACTTTGCCTGGTGAACTGAAGTTCCCGGGGGTGGGGGTGGGGGTGGGGAGCACATGTGTGTTAACGGCTAAAGGTTAAGGATTCAAGGCTGGTTTGCTGATTAAAATTTAGTGATTTTAGAGAGTTGAACTATCGTAGGTATACAGCCAAACTATCTTGGGCTATCTTTATCTCCCTTGATGGCTGTTTGTTGTCCTACTGTGTCTGACCTAGCAATCTTGTGACCACCAGTGAAACCATATAGGATGTCTTGACAGACCACGAGCTTCCACCAACCCATGGGCTAATAATGTTATCAGACAACAGCTGAGACCTACAGCAGAGTCTTCCCCACTTACTACCAAGGCCCGTGGTCAGGACCTTGATTGGTGAGTCTCTGTAATTGCAAAAACACCATGAGAGCTGTTTCTAGTTAGGGGTGTTGTCTGGGCTGCAGTCACTCAAGTTTGGCCCAAGTGTAATCTTGTGTTGGGGGTGAGAGCTGCGTTGGGATGGATGGTCGCCCATTCCCCAACCTGGCTTTCTCTAAAGCTCCGTGTTCAGGCTTCTCACCCGCCCCAGGGGCTCTGGTTCTAGGCTTCTTCGAAGAAGCCACCTCCTACTTCCTGTGTGTAGCAAGCCCCTCCCAATCCCTCCAGCTAACCTCACTCAAAGCCCTTGGCCTAGGTTGCCAGCGATGGCATGGACTCCTATACCCCAGCACCCTCCTTGCTACCTGGTGGCTGTTGTTTGAGGCCTCGTGGCCCTCACGGCTTTGCTTGGTACCTACCCTGATATGAGCACTCTGGAAGCTTCACATCCAGCATCACCAGGGGCCGGGGAGTGACACACCCCACCTGTGTGCGCCTACTGCCTGCTATGCCCATCACTTGAAGCCAGAGAAGGCCATTGATGCCATTGTCAGTGGAGAGTACCCAGGCTGGCCAAGCTGGAGGAGGGGCATGTCCCTTCATGGCTGGGAGGACGGTGGCTGTGCTCTCTGTGGGAGCCTGTGGAGTCTCTCTTCCTGCTCCAGGCTTTGAGTCTCGGGTAGACACCCTCTAGCTGCCCCTGCTGGTCACTCGGCTCAATCCTGGCCGTGCAGAAGCTGCTCTACATCCTGAGGCCTCTGTCGTGCCTGGCTGCCTGCTCTGGTCTAAAGCTTCTGGCGGATGGAGAGGAGGCAGTCCCTTCTCCACTGGGACAGTGTAACCCTGTCTGTGGCTTCCTCTTGAAGAATAGCTTAATGGGGGGGTTACGTTGTCTCTGCTAGTGTTGGATTAGAGGGAGAGCCCGGCCCCTGGACACCTGGGGTCTAAAGGGTGATGATGGTAGCTCTGTGTAGCCTACTCTATCACCTCTGAAGGGCTGTGGTCTCCAAGCTGCATGGGTTCCTATGCACTGTTGCGGATGAAGGCCAATCCCCCACCGAGGGCTGCACAGCAGGTCCCGTAGCTGCATGCTTTGTGTGCATGAGAGTCAGACCTGCTGGCAGAAGGGACATCAGCAGACCCGCCGTCCCCACAGCGTGTAGCCTGCACGCTGCCGGCTGGACTCAGACATGAGGGCTTGAGCCAGGAGCCTCCAAAGGGAAGGTCAAAGGTAGGGGGGGCCCGGGAGGCTGGTGGGCAGACAGGAGCGCCCTCAGAAGGGAAAGGCTGAGCCCAGGTGGGTGTGGCCATGCTGCCTCGAAGGGCTTTGACTTGAAAAGCCGAGGAAGTGGTCTGTGCGTCCCGAGAGAGGGTCTGCTTCAGAGAGAGAGAGAGAGAGAGAGAGAGAGAGAGAGAGAGAGAGAGAGAGAGAGAGAGAGGCTTGCCCACAGCCTCCAACTATACAGGACAGTTGATAAAGGATGCCCACGAAGGCATGTGACCCCTAAAAGTCATCTGGGCCAAATACTTCCACTAAGTGCTCCCTTAGTGTCCCACAGATACTGTCCCCAAGCTTGTGTCGTGGGCACACTGACTGGACCATAGAAGTGGGGCAGGGAGAAAGGCCAACAGGCGGGCAGTCTGCCCTGCACCAAATGGTGAGGCCGGGAAGGAGAGTGCACAGGGCCCCGGGCCGCCTTCCCTTACCTGGGTGCTGGCAGCCCTAGTGATCTACCCAGTAAGTTCTATGTGGGGAAGGTGAGGGCCGGGGATTGACTGCATAGGAAGGCGTTACCATTCCCCTAGGTATAACCTGGAATTCGGTCACCAGTGGGCTGCTGCCTACCCACCTCATGACATTGTCTTCAGGCCACCTTCTGGGGTGGATACACAATCCTCCAGGGAGGTCTAGGTCTGGGCTAGGTCCCTGCTGGGTCCTGCAAGGGGTGGAATCAGAGTTCCGGGGACTTGTCTGGAACACAGCCTACACAGAGGGTCAGAGCATCGTCCGCATCCAGGCAGGGGTGCTGGGGTGCTCTACAAACTGCTCCCCTGGGAGAGAATCCACACAGGGGACAGACCCGGCCAACCATTTAGCTGACTCTGACCAAGGCCTGGCTCGCTTCCAGCTGGGGTCAGCTCTGGGCCAGGACCCATCTCCACTGCTGGTGCTGTCTCCACCCACCCACAAATCAGCAAGCATTTGGTGATAAGCTCCCAGAGCCTCCCACAAGAGGGCGAGTCGCTTTCTGTAGGAGGCGGGGCTCTTGGAGGGTTAGGGGGCAGGTTAGCTTTTATCTGCCTTTCCTCCCCCCCCCCCTAGAATCCCTTCTCCAGTGTCTGGCGCTGCTGGTTGTAACCCGACTCCCGCGCCTGCTCCTCACCCCCCCCCCCAGCTGCAGGGCCCAGCAGCGCCACTCGCGCTCCCCGAGTGCCACATCACTGCGCCCTCCCGCGCATCCGCGCATCTGTGCCACCGTGCCTACGATGCCGCTGCTGTTGGCCGCGCTGGCTGCGATGGCCGCGCTGGCCGCGCTGGCCTCTGCCGCTCACCCCAGCTGCTCGCCTGGACCCGACCCCTCCGGTAGGGTCTCAGCCGCCCCTCTGGGTAGATTTAGATAGCCCTCCCTCCACCCACCTGGGAACTTTTCTCTCCTAGTGGGTCTCAGAACGACCACCTGGGTAGAATGTCCTGAGGGTGCCACATTGTGACCCTTAGCCAGCAGAGAAAACTTTGCTGGGGCATTGGGCTTTCTCAGCATCCGAGCCAGAGACCCCCGGGGGAGACAGCAGCGCTGGGAGGCATCCAGCACCGGCCACTGCAGAGCAGGCACCTGGACCGGTGGGATCCGAAAGTAGGTCAGAGTGAGCAGGTGCCATGACTGCGGGACAAGGCGGCCTGATTCCCCTGTTCTTCCAGGAATGGGGAGGTGCTGGTCACAGCAGACTCCTGACCCATCCTTCAAAGCTCCCGGCTGCAATGTGGATACATTTTTATTTCCGGAGGTGGCCCAGAGAAGGATGGAATGTTTCGGCAGGGATAAGACAGGGAGCAGGAGGGACCCCCAGGGGTCACAATTGAGGGTCCTGGGGATGGGCCTGGAGTCCTGGACTCCGTTCTGGTGCCTCTGCACCTCCAGAAGCTGGGGTCTATTTTCCCTCTTATTTGGGTGGGAATGCGTCTAATCCACATCCTTTATGTCTTTATCAAAAGCAGCCACCTGACTCTCGCTGGGGCCCCCAGGGTCTTCAGACCCCATGGTATCAGATGTAGAATTTTAAGAGCTAAGATTTGTGGTCACCTGAGAGTCTGCGTGCTCTAGCCAGGTGGATGCTGGGAACACAATGCCCCCTTTCTTTGTCCTCAGCCTGGGGTTTCCTCCCTCCCTCCCTCCTTTCCTGAACCTCTATCTGTCCTGCTGTGGATTAGACCGTACAGGCCAGTTAGGCAAGTGTGTACATGTGCAGTATGTGTGGACCTGTGTGCACACCATGGCTGTGTAGCATGGCTAAAACTTGCAGGGGGGGGGGCTTTTCTCTGAACTTTGGGTATCCCAGAAAAATGCACAGAATCCAAACCTGCTACAGGAAGCTTTTCCTGGTCTGCTTTGTACCAGGAGTACTAACCCCAGACCAAGACTGCCTTACAGATATCCACTTCCTCACTGAGACAGGACACACAGGTGAGCGCTGTCCCTGTTGGCCTGAGAACCACCACAATACGTCAGGGAATATTTCTGGAGAGAGGGACAACTAAGTTCTTTGGGTCCAGTCTCCCTCTACAGGCACATGCATGGAAGTTTAAAAGGTTTTCAGATCTGGAAACTTCTGGGTCAGCCTGGTGGCTTCCACCTAGGCTGCACATCTAGGGGTGGCCACACCCCACACCCTCTCCCTATCTCTCTCTGTGTCCCAGGTACTAGGAGCAAGTCTGGCATACACCTCTCTGCTCAGTCTTTTCATTGGTGGAGGGAGGACTCTGCTTCTTCATTGAGCCTGAGTTTGGGTTCACGGCCTGACTCCTTTGCTGTGGCTGGGGACAGGCATCCTGCTCTGTCTGTCGTCCCGGGGCACTGACGGCTGCTCTGCTAGACGGGCTCTAGCCAAGAGCCAGATGGGCAGTTGGAAAGGGAATGTTGCACTGAGGGCAGCGTCTGTCCCTGCCCTGAAGAAA